>OX465297.1:31742170-32942170 GCA_949987735.1 Leucophora obtusa | reverse complement strand
AGTTACAAACGTATTATATAATAATGCCTAATTTGCTATTTAATTAAATTTCATACGAACGGAAGTTTCTTACGTTTATCACGCGTTTTTTTAGTAACGCTTGGGGGAAACCCTGGCAATATGTGTTTTGTTAACTCTGCCATCCATAACTTAAGTCAGAAAAAAATAATAAATTAACCCCTAAATTCATAAACGCTTTGTAAAATTATAGGAGGTTTATTGAACAAATTTTGTATGAAAATGACGTTTTGTAAACCTGCTATAACTTTACAAAGCATTTATGAATTGAGGGGTAAGTATTTGAAAATATTTGAAAAAGTTTTTCTTTGTATGTTTTTATAGAAAAATCAAATGTTTTTAAAGTAGACAGCAATTTGTTGTATTTATGAGCAACCCTTACAAGAAAAGATCGTCCCAAAAGCGGAGTCAGTCAGTTACTACGCTTTGTTAAAATAATTTAAATTCGGAAGGTCTCGGGTTCGATTCCGGTCACGAACATACAGTTTTTTCCTTTTTTTATATTTTTTTTTTTTATAAAATTACATTTCTTTTTATTAAATTTAATTGTTTTATAAAATAATTTTTCTTAAGTTTTTTTGACCATCTATATCCTGACGTTACGCCAACGTTGGCAAGTGAGGTCCAGCAAACGTTATGCCAATGTTTACATATTATCCATTGTTATCATTCATATCATTCATTTATTATTTAAGCTATGTTTTACTACATGTCTCGTTAGCTTAGTGTGTAGTGCTTTTGTCTGGCAATCTGTTTTATTTAAAATAATTATAATTAACATTTTTATTCTAAATAATTTTTTTTCGCAAAAAAAAGTTTTTTTTTATGTTTTTTAGATCATGAATTTTTTGGTTTTTCCAACATCATGACAATGTTGGCCGCTTAGTGTCAACCAACCTTTTGCCGACGCTTGTAAGTTAGCTACAACTGCTATCAACTACAACATTATCATTGATCTAATTTTTTAGCTATTAGATATTACAAGTCTTGTTAGCTTAGTGTGTAGAGATCGCAGCTGACAATCTGGCGGCCTGGGTTCAATTCCCATCAGAACCATATTTTTTAAAAAAATATATTTATATATAGTATACTAAAAATAATTTTATTTTGAAAATCTATTTTTAGACCACCTTTTTTCAATTTTGACAACGTTGGCAAGTTAGCGCCAACCAACGGGTGCTATTATCAATGGGTTAACAGGACAATACTGTCAAGATTGCTAATCCCAAGTTCTGCCAACGAATAACCGCCCATCGCCAACGGTATGCCAACATTGTGTCGATCGTATTTTTCTGCTTGGGTAATTGTCACTTTATAAAAGTGCAAAATACTTCTAATATTAACAAATTTATCAAACAAACATCCTAAAATATTTAAAACATAAGACGAAATGTGATGACGTATTCTAAGAGAGTATAAATAGTTCATAACTCGATTGAAAGCTACCCAGCCAGAAATTGCCGACGGTACAAAAAATAAGGTACTGGCGCAACCCCGTATTTTCTCCTTTTACGGTTCCGTGAAGGTGTCGAAATGATAACAACGGAGGACGGTCAATTGACGTTATTCGCGGGTGTTAACAAAGCGTTGACTAGAAAAAACATTTTATGCATGTTTCCAGCACTTTTTATGTATTTAACTTTTTTTATATTTTTTTTATAATAAAATGAATTCCAAATAAAAAAGATTATGATTGTTTAAATTTACTGGCTAATCTGTATAAAAAAGCACTGATTTTATTGTATTTAAAGTTCTAGGAAGGCACTGAATTTTTAAAATGCCAACGCTTTGCCATCACCCGTAGCCAACCGTCCTCCGTTGTTAGCATTTCGACGTCATACCAGTGCTATATGAGTTGGAAATCGGATGTTTTGTTTGTTATAGGAGTCGTTGCTACAACAACCGGTTAATTAATTTTAGTGAATTTTAAATAAATTAGCTTTTTACAAAAAGCTATAAAAAAAAGTTAAAATTTTCAACTGGTTCACAATGGGTTAATATATGAGGTCATATTGTACATCCGGACTAATTCGAACTTTAATTTTCAACTGTAAAGACCCACATTCTCCAAAAGTGGCGTAGCCGAAAAAATATCAATATCGATAACAAATGACGGAGATACAAAGAATTTGCAATCCAAACTTTGGAGATCCATAACCAAACGTCGAATACAAATTTATTGTTAAACTCAGCATTAAAAGTTCTATCAATGGAGAAAAATTGGTTAAAGTTGAGTTTAAGGGCACAGCTCCGAACGGGTCCAAATTTTTACCACAGGTAAAACTTTTTATTGGGACCCCAAGAAAATTTTATTTTTTTGTCGGTTGGACTTGCTTATAACTCCGTGATTTGTGGTCGGATTTGACAGTACATGCACCATATGTTAGGTATTTAAAATATCTTTCACATGCCATTAAAAATTTTTATACCAATTAACCCATTACAACCCAGTTTAAAATTTTTAATTTTTAGAGAGTTCTTTTTTTAAAAAAAGGGGGTTATTTAAGAATATTACGTATATAACAATATAGTTTGTACTTATTATTAATTTATTTTCGCGACTCAACAACCAAGTTATTAGGGGTCAAACTTTTATTTTTTTTTTTTCTTTTACATTAACTCAAAATAAATTCATGTCCGTTATTACATAGGTTATAGAAATATCTTTCACTAGGACCAAAAATAAGACCGATTGTGTTAACCCATTGAGAAGCGAAACTTTTCAAGATTTTTTATAGTGAAACTTTAGTTAATTCAATTCAATTTATTTGTATTTTCTTTGATATTAATGGGTTTACAATTTGAAATATTTGTTTAAAGGGGTTAGAAATATACATTCCTTTTCTACTTTAACATTTTGTTTTTTTTTAATATTAATTATGAATGATGTTGTATTATTTTGTTGTTGGAGGGAAAAATTGCAAAACAAACCTTTTTGAATCAGTTCTTACAAAATAAAAAAATAAAACTAAAATTTTGAAACAACAAATAAAATCTAATATGACAATATCATATTAGAATTTAGACTTGAGGTAGAAGAATATTCTAACTAAACTAAGGTACTTGGGTAAAACTTGTAAAGAGATAAACCCATTAATATGAGCGTATTGTGGGGATTGGCACCTTCTTAAAAAATTCTCAGTTAAATGCTCTAATTTAACATTGACAGTGGGAAAACCAGCAAGTGTATGCAGTATTTCGCTTGAATAGTGCCAAAGTAGCATAAAAATCATCTTCAACAGCTTGTTTTGTGACACCTGAAGCTTTTTTGTATGACACTTTGCTGATGTAGACCAAACAGGGAAACAATAAAACATGATTGGGTGAAAAATAGCTTTAATTATTAATTTTTTGTTAGCAATTGATAGTTTCCATTTTCTGTTTATTAATGGGTACATGATTTGTGTGAATTTATTAATTTTATTCACAATATATGGAATGTGGTTTTTGAAATTTAATTTGCTGTCAAGAACAACGCCTAAATATTTAACATTTTCTTCCCATGGAATATCGTTGTTGATGAAATGTAAAGGATTTTGTGGTGTGAAGCAAGACTTTCGTTTTCTCGTATAGTAAATTGCTTTTGTTTTATCCGGGTTTATTAAAATCTTCCACTTGGTAAAATAATTATTTAGTTCAGTCAGGGCTGACTTACTTAGAAAGCTTAGCACTACTGCCCAAATCCGATAATAAATAGCGAAGATACGCGCAAGTCCATGTTTCAACTTTGACCTCAAATAACACACAAAATAGGAGTCTCCGACAAACAAATTTTTTTCCTATTCAGCCTAGAAAGTACTATCTTGGGAAAAAAAATAGAAAAATCGGAGCTGTGCCCCTAAACTCAACTTGGTCCGAAAAATATAAACATATCCGAGTTATGACGGTAAACTAGAGTTTAGCAATGGTTCTCATACTGTCCAAAATTTGAATAGTCCCAAATTTGGATAGTCCAAATTCGATCATAAAAAAAGAAAAATCTGTAACCCAACTTACAAGCAAATATATTTTTTTTAATATATACACTTACCCCTATTTTTGTGTCTTCAAAATGATGCAAAGTTATTACGCGACAATTCGCCGACTGAAAATTTGTTTAATGTTTTTTGTATTTTAAATTTATCTTTACACTCCTTCACCAAAAAGAATAATTTGTAAACAAAAAGTGCACTTAATAATTTTTTCAGTGATTTTTTTTTTTTTAATTTTACTTTAAAGCGAAGAAATCGTTTTACAATTTATTCGAACCAATAAATTTTTCTGTGTATAGGAAATGTTGGGAAATTTTCAATAATTTTCTTGATTTTTCTTTTTTTGCAATCCAGCGAGCACTTTTTCACACACACAAACACTTTGACACAATCGCACTTAAAAAAGGCAACAGAGGCAAAACGCGAAATTAAAAAGCTTAAGATTACACAATATTTCTAATAAATATATTTATTTTGTTAAGTTAAACTTTTCACTTTTTAACGATAATTTTTAAGAAAATCTTATAGTAATTATAGAGAATTTTCCTATAGATTTCTTCACCACCGTTGTTTTCTATGCAAGATGCGTGTGTACAAAACGAAGAGAATTTGACAAAGACCAGAGAACGTCAAAATACAGTGTTGCCAACAAATTTTAAAAATAAATGGCTAGATCAGACCTAAAGCTGCCTACACACTAGGGAACATGGTTGAGGGAACAAAAACAAACAAACGCACTCACACATTCACAAAAAATGCTCTCTTTTTTTAAGTATGTTCCCTAGTGTGTAGGCAGCTTAAAAATCAATAGATTTACAAAAAGTGCAAAAATTTAACGATTTTATCGCTAGATTGTTGAAAATTTGTAATTAAAGGAGTTTTAACTCAAAAATTTCTTTAATAGCTGTGTTTGTGCGGTAAGCTATCAACGTTGGCATATGTCATTCCCATACAAATTTGACATTAGTAACGTTAATAGTTAACATTAAACGTTGGCTAATGTCAAATTTATATGGGAATGACATAAGCAAACGTTGATAGTTTGCCGCACAAACACGGCTAATATGTTCATAAGAAGTGTTATCAACTTTTAAATAATGAAAAATGTTACGATTAAGCTTCAAATAATGAATGCCGCTTTTCATCGAAATAATATTAGTAACTATAATAGTCAAGTGCGTTGAAAAACCACATACCCATATTTTATTGACATGTGCATTTTTTAGAAAGTTTTTTTTTACTAAAATCGTTTAGGATTTTGTTTTTTATAACAAGAGAATATCAATAGGCGAATTTTATAATATTTATCAACACAAAACCGATTTTTAAAAATTAAGCGGAGAGTAGGGAACAAAAAATATCAAAAAATTTTGTAAACACGAATTGCACGATGCTAGCACGCACACACACACAAAAACACACACACATTCACAACAAAATGGGCTTTTTTCACGAATGTTCCCTCGTGTATTCTCGGCTTTATATTACGGCTGATAAAAAATCGCTAGATTTTTGGCTAATAGCTACAGGACAATTTTTCCCGCTAGTCACGAAATAAAATCGCTAGATCTGACGAGAAATTCGCCGTTATGGCAACACTAACAAAATGTTTAAAATACCAGTGTTGCCAACTCATGAACGCAGAGAGGTACGGTGAGAATTGTGAAAACGGGTAAAAACTACACAAAGTGTAAACGGTTAAAATTGTACCATAAAGACATTACCTAGTGTCTTGACATGCAATAAAATGATAGCAAGCAATAGGCAAAATGATTTCATCTCAAGTGAAGACAATCAATTTCAATTTTGTTGCAATATCATGATATCGCTGACATGCAAGAGGCTCTTGCACTGATGACTGCCATCAAATGTCACTTTTCGTTTTAATTTTAATTTTTTAATAAAAAAATAAAATTAATGTTTGATAAAATTTTGTGTTTTTCGAAGAAATATCTATGATAATTCTTTGTCAAGTGTTCTCCACCACCAGAGTTTTGAAGAATTAATTCCTTATTTAATGAATTCACTACCAATAGAATTTGTAGCATGGCCCGGCCGGAATGGCGTGGTCCAGCCAGACTTTCGTCGGGGTCACCAATTTGTAGCGAGTTATTTCTTTTAAATTTATTTTATTAAGGCTTATTAAACTTATTCTAATTACAAAAAACTTTTGGTCTAATTCATAAACTTTTACAACAGTCTTATTGCAGGATTTTAAGCTAATTTGTGAAAAACAGTATTCATATTTGCTTAATATCGAAAAAAAATAATATAGGTTTATAGTCGACTCTCATTAACTTTAAACCTTTTATAAAGTTTGAGTGAGGAAGCCACCATTTAAATGTTAATTATTTAATTTTCAGCCATGAAATGATTTATTAAAGCCATCCCATCCCTAGAATATGTGGCTTCCAACAACTTGCATCCATCAAATTAAAAAAAGCTACAACAATTGTGTTTTTAATGACCTTTTTCGAAAAAATTTACAAAAAAATGTAAAAATAAAATTAAAAAGAAAAACAAAACAATAGTGATGTACAGACTGTCAAAACATTATTCGAAATTCGATTACTTTTATATGCTTCGAATAATATGTTCTAAAAAATTACTTTTTTACACACATTTGCATTGATTTGCTTTATAAATAAAATAAAAAATATTTTTAATGGTTTTTAAATTTATCTTAGCACATCATTAGTTCTCTAATTTTAAAAAATACATTTTCACTTCCAATTACCGTGTCAATCGTTTACTAAATTTGTACATCAATTGCGACTTATTTGGGAGAAGAGAGAAAATAAACAATAGTGTTGCCAGTATCAAATCGAAAAATTAATTTATAGTTAAAATACGATTATGAATCAAGATTTCTAATAACTCTTTATTAAGCGAAATATGTACTTTAACTATAGCAAGCTTCAAATACCAAATAATTTTTTTTATGAATTACCACATTTAACTTTATTTATCACGAACACAAAGCGTCTGTTCGAGAACAATCTAGTAAGACAATTGAATGTGCTGTGTAATGTAAAAATATTAATTACACAAAAATGATAGTGTTGGTAAATACAAATCAAATGAAATCGTTACACCACAATACCCCCACCTAGTTATCAACTAACGATATTTAAGAGAAAATCGGACGTGCCGTCCTGATGAAGTCACTCGTGTTTGTCGTTGTGTTGTGGTTCTTCGCTGGTATTGTGTGGAGTCGTTGTTGTGGCACATCATTAAATATGTATGCGGCTTTAAGACGATCGATAGATACTTTCGAATCTCGCTGATGAATTTTGTTTGATTTTACTTTTGCGTTCTATTTTGCGTTTGCGTTCGATTTTGCGTCTGCGTGCGATTTTGCGTTCGCGCAAGGCTCACGACATTTGTGGCGTTTAGCAGATACAGATCGTGAACGATTCGATTTTGCGTTCGATTTTGCGTTTGCGTGCGATTTTGCGTTCGCGCAAGGCTCTCGACATTTCTGCCGTTTAGCAGATACAGATCGTGAACGACGTTTATAGTTGTTGTTGTATGTACAAAGACTATTTATTTGTTGCTCGAGTGTGTATTAAATTTCGATGCATCACTCGTGATTCCGGTGACAGCAAATTGTGCTTCTACTTGAGCTAGCCATATCCCAGCGTGGTCCGGCCAAAATGGTGGAACCTTGTCAGCTACGCGCTTAACTATTTGGTCGGCATCGTTGGTTATAGCATTGCTCGGGTTGATTGTCGTAGTGTTGCTGTATATGGGGGATTCTGAACGATTCCCATGCGTTGATAGGACATGACTCGGATGAATAAGTTTGTGTTGTTACGAACGGTTATCCCAGCGAGGTTTCCGGCTAGAGGTCATGAGACATCTCAGTAGGTCCCAACCCTCTCACTGGGGGCGAACGCACACAAAAAAAAAACTTGCTATTTTCACAAAAAAAAACACAACCTAAAACTGTCACAAAACATACCACACGATGATTTGGAGACGGATGTTAGTCCCCGTTCAGCCCTCCCAACCATGGTCATATCGCAGTCCAGCGTCAGTTTTATATGACCCCAAATTCCGCTTTTCTTTTACCCTCGTCAACTTACCATTACTGCCTTCAAACCCTTATTGAATTAAGCCAACATTTTAATGAATTTCTTTTCAAACATTATAAATCATTATTTTTATTTATTATCATACTAAAACTACGCTATACAATAAAAAAGATACGCTTAATTTCCTAATAAATACTAATTTTAAATAAGCTTTAAAAATTTAATAAAATAACGTATTTAACCTAACAAACGAAAACTATCTAAATATGGCCGTTACTAAAAAACTAAAATCAAACAAAATTTAATCAACCTTATTTCCTTTATCTATCTTTTTCAACTTTACTTTTATTCTTTTTACTATAATATTTTTTTTTTTTACTAAATGTATCTTTTATTTTATTTTAATTTTTGCCCTTATTTTAACACTAAATTTTAATATTTTTTTTTTTTATATATATATATTTTCTTGTTTTTGAATTTAATCTTTCAATTTATTTTTTCCTCAAATTTTTATCCCTTTTTTTATTCCAACAGGGCTCAAATCTGATATTTTTCATTCACAACGTGGGTACCGCAAGCTACAAAATTCTACCCTGAAAGAGCTCCCTAAGGACACCTATATTCCTGCTAAATCCGCAGATTGATAATCAAAACACGCGGCCTGATGTGAACCCTATTTGAACCTTTTTTCTTCAATTTAATATTATATTTTCAATTATAATTTCAATTAATTTATATATTGTTAAATTTCTTATAAAATTTTCTTAATAAAAATAATAAAAATAGTTTTTTGTATTTCATAAAAACTTTTCCTTGCTCACACTTTCCCTTCCCTGGGACTAAAACATATCAGTATAAATATGTGTAAGCAAAGTATACTTTAGGGCAGAAACTAAAAAAAAAATACTGTACAGGCAATAAAAATATTACTACTTAACCCTAAAATAACCTGCAGCTTGCTTTACAAATAAAATTTAATATATTTTTCTAATTCTTCCCTAAAAGTTTTTTTACTTTCCTGTAAATACACTTAAATACATACAAAAGAAATATGCCTACTGATTTTCAACAATAATTAAAAAAAAACGTATGACTCTAAACCTTTGACTAAAAAAAAACTAATTATTACTTAATACTGGCTTAATTTTTCTCTGCTGCTTAATACTGCTGTAATATCTTCTTCTTTCTCTGGCTTTTACTTGATGTAGTATACTTAGCAAACAAAACTTTACCTGGCTATACACCCACGGCAATTTGGCAGTACCTGGTCCTTTACTGTTTTGGCTTTTCGGTATACACTATTAAAATTCCAGAATACCAGCTGCTCATACAATTTTCTAGGACCTCGTTTAAATCTAATTTTGCCTTTCCGGCCGCAAAAATATCAGGTATAGCCAGCTATCAATTAAAAATTACAAAAAAAACAAAAATCAGAACTAACACTTGCCGTTTCTATCTATTCTTTTTTCGCAAAAAAAAACTACACCAAAATTTAAAAACATTCTTTATAACTAAACTTACGTTTTACTTTTCCTTCTGCTTATTTTGCTCCCTTATACACCAAAAAATACAAACAGGATTCAGGACTCCCTTACACTCAAATATCCACCATTCATTAAAAAAAACACCTTCAGCAAGATTTTTGTTTCAAATGTTCAAACGTTTGCTCAGTGGCAAATTTAGTAAAATGGTTCACTTTTCACCTTTTATAGTTCACTGTTTCTTAAATATTTTTACTTCACTGAACTTTATTGTTTATTTATTTACACAACCAACTTTACTAATTAGCAATAATTTTTATTCTTTAAATACAAAAAAAAACTTTATTTTTATAATAATTATATTTATTTTGGCCACCGAGACAGCGCGACGTATTTCCGATCGCTTTGAAATTTTGCTAACTAATGATTCTGATTGTGTTTGCCGAACTCTACAATACCTCGTCCTTCGTTTTTCTTCCAATCCTTTGCGGGAATCGTTTCCAAATTTTCCTATTTTTTCCCTGAAATGTTCCCGCCAAGCCTCCATCTTTTCCCTTACAAAACCATTATAATTATTTCTAGAAATTAGTTTCTTAGCGCTGGTTCTCCATCTTTATTTTTCTTCCTGTACTTGAAAACAATATGGAATCCTTTCTGATCCTCGGTTTTTCCTCCATCAATGTATTATTATACTTATTTTCCAAAAATCATCAAATTTAATTTTATTTTAATATAAATACATATTATTGGACTTGTTCCTCCATTTTGTCCTTTAACCATCCTCCCCTGCCCTCTCCTATCGCTCCTATCCTTCAAATTGCCTTTTCCAAACTTTTTATCTACCCGGCGAACAGGAAAAATAATAATGTTATTTTTTTCATTCATAATTTCAAAATTTAAAATATTTTTTAAAACACTTTTGCCAGTTTGTATTCTTGAATGGAAAATACAACCGTGGGTCTTTTACAAATATTTTTTTCCATGTTACCTTCTACTCATAGTAATAGTACTGTACAGATGTAAATAAAAAACAGCTGATTACTAGAGGTCCAATTCGCGTGGATCGATCGATGCCGGCTCTGAGCCGCTTGCATTTTAATTTTCGAGTTCGTGCTGCCGTTGATGTGTATGGCTGATTTCGACTAATATTTTACCGAACAAAGAAAGTAATTCGGGTTTCGGTCCAAGCTTTAACAAAAAATCAAGTTCAAACTTATGTAATGAATGATTATTCATTGCAACACAAAAACTGGCCTCAGCCGATAACTAATCGTCGTCGGTAATTTTTGGCTAAGATACCGCCGTCAAACTAAACACCGAATCGGATCTCTGCTGGTTAAAGCAAAACAAACAAAAAAGGAATGTGACGTACAAGGGTAAGTAATTTATTCAATTGTAATTAAAATTCACTTTTAATGTCATTTCTTCGTCTTTTTCAGGAATATTGATCATCTGGACGATGGAAGACGATGGGGAAATCGGATTCTTTGAACCGTTCTACACGGTTCATGGTTTGTATTGAAGTATATTTTTATTCACAATTTTTGACATTTCCAATTTGTTTTCCCTTTTCTTTTCAGCTAACCACAAAAAAAAGCAGTCGGGGTAAACTGTGGTGTGACGCGCCACATTCTTAATAAAGTTTACCCCACAATTAAATGTGACTGGGACTCGAGGCTGGAGTTTGGTCCGCTCCGTACAAATAGCCTCCTCCCTGAAAATTCCAAATATGCGCCACAACCGGGACTCGGGTTGGAGGTGGTTCCTCCAGTGGCCGCATACCCCTCCCCATTGGCATGAAATTTTTCAGAGAAACGGGACTCGGTGGGGTAGGCCACCCTCCTAAGATACTTTTTCTAAGTACCCGCCACGCAAAATTTTTTTGCGATCGGGACTTAGAAAAATCTGCGATGGTGGTCAACCTCCCGCAACAGTGTTAAAGGTGGATGTTGATTATAATGACGTTGTTGATTTTCTGCTGATAGTGGTGTGGCGTTAAACCTCGTGGCAGCTGCAACATATTCCAATGAAAAGAATCTAAACGTTCTCTCATTATATTGGTGTGACCATCAAAGGAGTTAGCATGTTCTTGATTCGATGAATAGCTGCGCTGAAAATAACTCGATTGCGAATGTTGCAATGGAGACGATTGCTGAAGGTAGCAGTGGTGGCGTTTGCCTTTATTTCCTTGCCGTCGTTTTCACCAGTCATCACAAAATTCGTGCTTACCATTTGTAACTATTTCCGAGAAAGTTCATAAGCCCGTACGTCGGGGTTACCAATTTGCAGCGTGGTCCGGCCGGAATGGCGTGGTCCGGCCAGACTCTCGTCAAGGTCACCAATTTGTAGCGTGTTTCGGCCTGAATAGCGTGGTCCGGCCAGAATCTCGCCGGGGCCTCCAATTTGTAGCGTGGTCCGGCCGGTATGACGTGGTCCGGCCAGAATCTCGTCGGGGTTACCAATTTGTAGCGTGGTCTGGCCGGAATGGCGTGGTCCGGCCAGACTTAAAAACTATTACTTATAATTAATAAAAATAGGGTCAATATAGGTAGACATGCAAATCCGTTTTTGTTTCCGTTTTTCGGTACGAATACGGACCAAAAACGGCATTCTAAAAATGTCACTCCGTTATTCACACGACATAACGGTCCGGAAAAGGTCCGATATTGACGGACTTTAAACGGACTTGTCAGTTTTTAACACGACATTACGGTCAGTATACGGTCCGTCATTGACGGACTTTCAACGGATTCGAATCAGTTTCGATGTTCCTTAACTTCCGTTTTCTGGTTCGTATACGGATCCAGAAAACAGTACGTAAACGGAGTCGGATTCCGTTTATGACAAACCGAAAACGGTACGTAACCGGAACGAATTGTTTGTTGGGTAATTAAATTATTTTAAAAACTTTTTTGTGGCGAGAAATTGGTGCCGGTAACTAGAATATGTCCAACACAACACAATTAACACATCATCAAGTCGCATACATATATTAGATGGTAAGATTAATAAAATTTAGTGCGTGTTTTACAATGGTTTGTGGTTTATGTAAGATCGTTTGTTTTTATAATAAAAGCTCTGTTCCACGTACGTTAACGCGGCTACCCAATTTTTACAAAATTGTGTGTAAATTGTTGTTGTTTCGAGTAAAACATCATCGTAAATACAATCAATTAAACCATAACTAATTTATTTTATCTTTTGCATGTAGATGATCGATTCTATTATGGGTGACTATCGTGAATTGATGCGCTAGATAAAGAGGTAAACTCAAAGGTAAACTGATGTACTAAATATAGGGGGTGTGTGAAACGGTAGCAAAGTATTATTTATGGTAAATTTTTGACATTTTTGAGGTGAATAAAATTTCACACTATCTCATAGGGCTAGTAGAATTTTTGACATAAGCATAGAAATATTTGATATTTTAAAATGTGAATGTTTCTAAAAGAAAAATTAAGAAACAATATATAATGAAAAATTCTGAACAAAAACAAAAAAGATTTAAAATTAACGTACCAGAAAAGAGGCAGTAAAAAATTACATTACATGTATGTAACTATTCTCTTTTGTTATGCAAAATTAAAACTTCCATTAATTGCAACCATCTGCTTTGCAAACGCATATATTTCCAAAAAATATTTGTTTCCTTTTACTTTTTTCGCACTATTATTTACAACTGTCAAAAATTTTATATTGTCGAAAACGATTTCATTTCACACAGGAAAATTTAATTTTTTTTCACCATAGAACAAATATTTTTCACCATGATACTTTGCTATCGTTTCACACACACCCATAGTGTAAATGTAAATAATATCGTTATTAATAAATCTGTTAAAAATTAAAAAAAAAATTTACTCAAAATTAGTCAATTTAGATAGATATACAAGTCCGTTTTTGGCCCGGAGTCACTCCGGTTATACACGACATAACGGTCCGTAAATGGTCCGTCATTGACGGACTTTCAACGGACTTGTCCGTTTTTTACACGACGCAACGGTCCGTCAATGACGGACTTTCAACGGATTCGAATCAGATTCGATGTTCCTTAAAATCCGTTTTCTGGTCCGTATACGGATCCGGAAAACGGTGCGTAAACGGAGTTGGATACAGTTTATAGCGGACCGAAAACGGTACGTAAACGGAACGATTTATTTGTTGGGTACACATAAAAATTCAAAAAGTAAGATTTTTGCTAAAACTTTACGAACTCGAAAATTTTTTTTCGAATCGAGTTACGCGGTAACCCACCAGGTCGGGAAATGTTCCAAATGCGATGCTGGATCTTCTTTTTATATATGCCATTTACGAGAGTTATAATTTCTATTTTTTCTCGCTATTCAATGAAATATTGTTTAGTTGCATTTACACTTGCATCGAAATCCCGAGATTTCGATATTCACCACTCCAAGAACGGGGAAAAGTTAAATTATTTATTATTTATAGAAACAAATTAATGTTTGATAAAATTTAGCGTTTTTCGAAGAAAAATCTATGATATTTCTTCTCCATGAAATGGTCAAGTGTTCTCCACCACTTTGAAATTGAAATCATTTTGACGTTTCGCTGCAATGGTTTTGACATTTCATATCATATAATTTATTGCATTTGAAGACAGCGGGTAAAAGGAATGATAAACTAAATTTTTGAACCTGCATTTTTTTTATAAAATCGACAAAGAAAAACAACAAAGAAATTCATACATAGATAAAAAACAACGGACTAAAAATTAAAATGCCTTCATTGTATGCTGGTTTACATTTACCCAACAAACCCGAAGAATTCTTAACACTGGAACAAATTGATTTCGGTAAGGATGTATTGTATCTTAAACAAAAAATTGCTGAAAAGTGCCAATTCGATGTCGATAAACTGGAAGTCATCTACAATGGCATGGCCCTACAGGATGACACAAAATTGGGCGAGACCTTGAAACCGGAATCTACCATACATTGTTTTAAAAAAACAAAGATATATACGCCCTACGTACCGTCAGACAAAGTCAAGGACCCCGGTGTTGTAGACGTTGCACAAGTCTTGTTTTATAACATTGGTAATATACAAATCAACGTTAGTTGCCGTGTAAATATATTACAAAAGATATTGGCCGAATATCCAGAATTTCGTCGTAATCCAGCGGCTTTATCATTGATCAGAGACTCGGTATTGTTTAATACTCTACACCAGCCGGAAGTTATTAAAAAAGCAGCAGAACATTATCCTATTATTGTGGAAGCAGCTTCGTTTATAGTTAGTACCGTGCGTAAAGAATTGGCTAGAAATATTTCTGCCTCGAAATTTTCTGAACCAGCTACGGATTCTACAAACTCTTCAGAGGAAGAGAACTCAGTGGGTAGTAATGAACGCAGTAGCCGTGATGAAGAATCTGGAAGAAATCAGTCGGAAACAGCTCGCATACGTATGATAAGTCGGCAGCAATTACAAGCTGCCTTGGCACAAATTGGTTATGGTTCGGCTAATTCATTGTCGAATATAGCCCAACGAGAAACATCAGCAGCAACATCAGGAACTTCTGATGCCAGTTCTACACCATTATCAACTTCAGCCAGTGGTGAACGTATATCATCCGGTGTTTTTCGTAATGAACTACTACGGGCTCTTGATTCCTTGGGACGGCGTTCAGCCGGTGCTCCGGGAAATACATTACAAGAACCTGCCTCTATGGATACTTCCGAACAACAGGAACAACAATCGGCTAATACCTCATTAATAGATGATGGTGATATACCGACAGTCTATCGTTCACATCCTTATGCTGACCAATTGAGAACAATGTTACAAATGGGTTTTTTAAATAGCGAAGAAAATTTGAATTATCTGAATTTAGCAAATGGTAGTATTGAACAAGCTGTCAATCTTTTAATGGCAGCTATGATGTAAAGTCCATTTAATTAAAAATACATTAATTCAATTAATACTAATTTTGTATTAAAAACTAAATGAAATGTGATCAGAGCTTTGAAGAATTAATTCCTTTTTGGATGAATTCACTAACAAGCGAATTCAATTTTATTTAGAAATTAATGAATTCCTTAATTCACTGAATTCGTTCAATTGAACGCGTTCAACAAAAAACAACTTAATGAATTATTTCAATTGCTACAGTTCTTTTTATTAAATCAAATAAAGAATGGGTTTAGAGTGATATGCTAAGGGTTGCAACTAGAGATGAGCGATCCGGTGATTTTTGAATAACGCTGCTACCAGTGATCGTTATTTTCAAATCACCGTTCTTTTAAACAGTGACCGTGATAACGGGTTTGTAATAGAGATGGGCGACCCATCGATTTTTCAGTAACATTTTTCTCAGTGAATGTGATTTGCAAATCGTTGTTCTTTTAAACTGTGATCGTGATCACGGTTTTCTATGGAAAAGACTGCGATTTTCTGATAAATAAACGAAATAATATTTATGGCGAGTTTTTAAGATATTAGTTAAACCGAAAACGAATTTTGTCAGCCATTTCAAAGTTTATTATCAAAAATTTGCCGCAAAAACTTTTTCTCGAGTATAATTTATTTCTTTATTGAAATAAAACAAAATAAACCACATTTTAAAAGCAGTATTCCAGTTACAAACTGCGTTAAACTAAGTTTAAAGATCCACTTCCTAAAAACTGGGCCTTAAAGAAGAATAGTTGCGACCGGTAACAAAGACATGATAGAAGGAGACATTTTATTCAGAAGAGTGTGAGAGCAAGTCGCTGTTATTGAAAAAAAAAAACGTGTTACTGTGCACAATGAAGTTTGCAAGAAAGAATAGTACAAAAATATTAAAAGAACGTCATTCCGAGTAACTGCGACTTGAAATATATTATCAATAACTGTGATTAAAGGCTCAATTAGACGTACCATAACCATATAAAACAGCTGTTCAAACCAATCTTATGGGCTACAATGTATTCGCTTATAGGTGACATGCCATAACGCCATAACCGTAACCGTAGACATAACCGTAGATACCAATTGAATTTTGGTTGTATGCTGTGGCGTTATGGTTACGGCTATGGCGTTATGGCACGTCTAATTGAACCTTAAATCACCGGTATGAAAATATCGCTCATCTCTAGTTGCAACCAGTGGTTGGATTAGAGATGGGCACGTGAGTGAATTTTGAAAATTCTAATCACGCACAATCACTCACGACAAAAAAATTAATACTCACACTCACGTGAGTAAATTGAACTTTCAGTCACACTCAGGCGTGATCACACGTGATTCACGTGAATCACGCAAATTCACGAAACAAAATAATATTCAAAAATTAAGAAAAATTAAACTTGAAAATGTGCCCAGTATAGGGTTTGGGGTTCGGAAATTCCCGGGCGGTATTTGCCGAAAAAAGTTTGACGGGAATCCCCAGGAAAAAATTTTTTTCCAATCGGTTTCAAACCACACTAGTTCTGCAACTGGTTCCACTGCAACAGATTCCATGAAACTGGTTACAGAACCATGACTGACGTAGAATCAGTTCTAGAACTAGTTCCAGAACTGATTCTATTGCAACCGGTTTCACTTTGGTGCTATAGAAGTGGTTGCTCTTGGGACAATTTCAAACAAAAATCATCGGTATTAGAATTGAGAGTAGAACTGTCTGTAAAAAAGTAGCTATTCCATAACCGATTTTTTGGAACAGAAACTTTAGTGGGTAAGTAATTACTAGGGCAAGGAATTTCATGCACTTAAAAATGGAAAATATGCGGCTAAAAAAGAAAAATATGCATTAAAAATGTAAGAAATATGCACTAAAAACTATTATTTTTGCAAAAATAATAATATGTTTTCAACTTTAGCATAAGTAGATCAATATCAATGATTAACCCATCAAGGCAAACGACACTATGATGTTCATGTCCTCAGCGCACACCACTGCAATTTGCAACAAGATGCAGAGTAGGAACAAGGTCCTCAAGTCGCTAGCCGGCAGCTCTTGGGGTACGGACAAAGAAACCTTGTTGGCAACCTACAAAACAATTGGTCGGTCAGTGGTTAATTATGCTGCGCCAGTGTGGTCGCCTAGAGTCAGCGATACCCAGTGGAGAAAGCTCCAAACCTGCCAAAACTCTGCCCTCAGGACAATTACAGGATGCCTACAAATGTCCTCGGTTCAACATCTTCACGAGGAAACGAAGGTCCTAACAGTAAAGGAACACTGCAAAATGCTCTCGCAGCAGTTCCTGCTGGTATGTCATCGGAGGAACCACCCGAATCACCATCTTACGGAGGTGGATCCCCCCCGAGGCATGTCAGGAAGGACCTTCGTATCTTTGAGGGCACGGTCCAGCGTTATATGAGAGATCCGCTGGACGAAGCATCCTATAGGGCAGGTATAAACGATATTCATCGGGACACGGTAAATGACGCCATCAATTCTTACCGGATGAATATCTTTCTTGGAGGTCGCCCCCCACCTATTGCGGAGAACGAGGAGAGGACTCTCCCACGATCTACGAGAGTTCTCCTCGCGCAATTGCGTTCGAGATGGTGTTCACGCCTTAATTCATATTGGTCTCGGATCGAGCCCACCATCCCGAACACATGTCCCGCATGACAGAGAGGTCCCCACGACGTGAACCACCTCTCTATGGACCCACCCGGTGGAGGCGGCCCGGTTCCTGGGTCTGGATCTAGCTGAGTCAGCAGAACAAGATGAAGAAGAAGATTAATCTTATATATGCTTACATATTTATTGTAGGAGACGTTGCTACAACAACAACAACACTATGATGGTTTTGTAGCGAAAGCCGAAAATACGTATTCTGTTTTGCTGGCCTTGTCGAATGCTTTCAAAATTTTTTATTCTTTGTAATTTACTTGTGAACATTTTATCATCTTTCTTTAAATTGAAAAATAACTTAAACAGAAAGTGATATTAATTTATGATCTAAAATCGAACTAAAAATATTCATTTACCAAATAAAAAGATCAAATATACATACCATTCATTCAAAAATAATGCACTTTAAAACTAAAATATATATTTAAGTTAGTTATTTTGCCAACAGACACACAACTCAGAAATTTTCCATAGGTCAATAAAGTTTTTAAGAATGTTTATTTTGATTGAATCAAAATATGAAAATTTAATTTTTTTTTATATTTTTTACAAAATAAAAAATGCTCCTAAAAATTAAAAATTTGCACAAATATGCATTAAAAAGCACAAAATATGCATTAAAAACGCACCAAATATGCGTTTAAAGTCAAAATATGCAAAAACATGCATTTTTAACAAAATATGCAATTACAAATCGATGCCATTTTGTTGTAAATTTGATGATTCGGATAAATATTTAGTCCATATTAGTTTTGGACTATCGAGAAAAAAAATTCATTTGCATGGAATTCCTTGCCCTAGTAATTACCAATATCACATATAAACCCGTATTCTACTCGTAAACGGTGTAAATCTGTGTTTTTAACTTGGCAAATTATATTTTAGCTTGAAACTTGACAAGACCTAAATTAACTTGGCATAGATTTTTTTGGCTTGATAAGAGAAATATTTAAATGTCTTACGAAAAGTAATTTAAGCCGAAATTCATTGATTTAAATATTTCCAATTTTTCATCCTTAAAATTGATGTGCTACATAAAATACGACTTTCTACAATATATTAGCCGTGTTTGTGCGGCAAACTATCAACGTTTGCTTATGTCATTCCCATATAAATTTGACATTAGCCAACGTTTAGTGTTAACTATTAAACTTAATTGTGTTACAGAGAACGGTTTGAGTACATTCGTTTTTATTGTGCAGTCATACTATTCATTGCTTTTGCCATGTATTCATGCAACAACAATAACTAATGCTATTGCTATTATATACATTCATTGGTTTTGATGAGTGGTTTTTACGCATTATTTTTATAATGCCACTACATGTCAAGCAACGAAATGAAGAGATGACGCATTAAAAAAATAAAATCAATCACAACATTCATTTAGTATTCGTTGACCTGTTGTAGTATTTTGAAAAATGCAGTGTGAAGAAATTTCCATTTTTTTATTTAAATATGAAATATGCATATATTTTCTCATTTTGTTAATGTTTAAGTGAAAAAAATAAACACGAAAAATATACTAAAATATTTGCCAGAAAAAAATTTTCAATTTTTATACAACCAACATTGAGACCATTCGTAACAATCGGTTTGTATTCATACCAATCATTTTATATTCGTTACTTTTGTGAGTGTTAGGTAAGATTAACAGAAGACATGCAGTGCTATGCATGGCTTTCGTCATACTCACTTTTTTTCAATTGAGTCTGTATTGCTTTACTGAAATGATGTGTATTGACAACAATATGCACATTTTTGGTGATTGCATTCAAAAGCATAAAATAAGGCACTCAAACAGTTCTCTGTTGTGTTAATGATGTTGTGTTAGAAGTTGACAACACTCATTTCAAAGAAGAATAATGAAAAAGGAAATTTTACGTCATCACATTTTTCCCCTCACAGTACTCACAGCATCTTTTGTGTGCGCAAACTGTTTTAAAAATATAAGAGAGTCATAGGAAGTGTCATATAGGCTTAAAGTAGGGATGCCAAACGGGAAATCCCGGGATTTTCGGGATTGGCAAAATCCCGAATCTCGGGATTATTTCTCAAAAATCCCGGGATTTTCTTATTTTTTAATATTAATATAAACGCAAATAAACAAAGTGAGCAATTTTAGATTACCTACGTTTTTTCTTGAATTTTCTCATATTGACAAGAAATTGATGCCAAGATATTGGTAAAATTATAAATTAAGTAGATTATTCGAGTAAACTATGCAAAGACTTTGCAGAATTATTTGAAATTTTGGTAAACAATATTAAGTTTTTGAGTAATACATGCGAAAAATCAAGTTTGTTATTTTACCGATTTATTCTTCCAAGCGAAATTCGATTTCTGATAGTGGGACTGTAAGTTTGAATTCTTCCATGAAAACATTTGATAACGATAACCAAATAAGTTTGTTGCTGTAATTACACGATTAAGTGGGCAAGGTTATCGCAACGAATCTGTTTTAAAATCTGCTTACAAAATACTGGGCGCAAGTGTATTAAGTACACTACAGGCCTTTATGTATTATCCCAGCCAGAAAAATACAAACGGGAAAGCGATGGCAAGGTATTTTAAAATGTTGTACAAGTACTGACAAAAATTGCTTTCCCATTTCCAATATGATAACGTCAATAGACAAAAGGACCGGCAGTTCAAAAAGCGCTGGAAAAGTACTGGAGAAACAAAATTTTTAACTTTGGCAAAACGCTGCCAAAACCAATAAATAGGTGGTTTGGAATTATATTTTCCAAAATAAAATTTAAAAAAAGTTCATATGTATCTTTTTTTTGCCCTGCCGTGATGTTTTGTAAAACAAATACTGGCAAAACGATGTTTGCAAACGCTGGCAAAGCGTCCCAAATGAGTGTTCTGCCAGTCATTTATTTTTAACATCGCGGTTACCCAGTTGTATGCAAGTACAAGATTTTTCGTACCACTGTCAATTTCTGACTGAGATGTTTCAATATTCATAAAATGTACCACAATATTAATTAACAACTATTAAATAATTAAAAAATCCCGAAATCCCGTAAAATCCCGGGATCCCGAAAAATTCCGTAGTCCCGAAAATCCCGGGATCCCGGGATTTCATACAAAATCCCGAATCCCGGGATTTTCAAATATCATTGCCGATTGGCATCCCTAGCTTAAAGCCTATATGACACTTGCTAGTTTCTAGATTCTAGTTTTTTGCACCATCAATGCAAATCATATGACCCGGTGTCTTCAAATCCAATAAATTATATGATATGAAATGTCAAAACCATGGCAGCGAAACGTCAAAATGATATCAATTGCAGAGTGGTGGCAGGGTTACCGCTGGAAATTTTGAAAAAGTAGCACAAAAGTCGTTTTTTCAAAATAAAGTCGCACAAAAACGTAATTTTTCAAAAAAAAGTAGCACACTTTTTTTTAACGGTTTTTATTTAAACAAAACACATCCAAGGAAAAGAAATAACAATTTAAACAAAAAAAATAAGAAATCCACCGAAAAAATTATTATTTTGAAAATTTGTTTCTGTGTTTTTTACAAGTTCATTAATGGGAAATCAGTCTTCAATTTCGGTATCTAGCAAATTCGGAGTTGATAGCATCGAGTCACAGGTTTTGACTTAACTTATTGGTTAAATTAATTTTCATTAAAAATGCGTTCTTATTACATTGAACTAATTTTTATGTTATTTTGTCTTAAAATTTAGGATTAAACTAATATTTTTATATGGATTAAACTTCAAAAATCTTACTACACTAAGAGAATTATCTGCATGATATCAATGAATTTTTGCATTAGATCTATGAATTGTCACTGGAATTCGTCCATTGAAACTTTTCATTAAATTAATGCATTTTTTCATAAAAGTTAATAAAAAATTTCATATTATTTATTAAAAATTTAATACGACTAATGAAAAAGTTTCATTAAAAATATTTTCATTAAAGCTATGAAGCTTTTTCATAGAGTTTAAAAAGTTTTTCATTCCTATTGTGAAGAACACTTCATTAGTTTAGTGAAAAAATTTCATTAAAACTCGTCCAAGGAATTCTCTCTGTGTATTTTAAAACGATAGCACATTAACACTTAAACTTTGAATTCCTTTATTATATTTTCATGTCTCTGCTATCAGGGTCACATATGGGTGGCGCTATTTCCCATATTTTTAATTTCATAATCAGAAAATACCTTATTTCTCGTAAGCTAAGCGAGATACAGCACAGTGGCCAAAAATTAATTTACACACGAGAGAAAACTGCTAGAGATATAATTTGCTTAAATCATTCACAATAGAGATATTTCAAAGTGTATTTTGTTATATCCCCAGTAGTTTTTTTTCGCGTGCAAAAGTGTCTTTATAATCTACAACTCTCAATAATAAATATGGTGATATCTTGGGTTGGATCCGGAGTGTCCAAAAATCCACATTTTAAGCGATATTTTACTAGAAATTTTTTACACCAAGTAAAATTTCTCTTGAATTTAGCCTAAATTTTTTACTTAAATTGTCCATATATTTAGCAGCTTGCTAAAATTTAGTCTACACGTGTGAAAAAGGAAATCTATACCTTATCTGTTAGATCTAATTATATACCATTCAATATAATTATTTTATTACTGACTTTACAAAAAAGGGGGAAAAAGTCGCACAAAGTTAGGAAAAGTGGCAAAATTAGGCTAGTTTGAAAAAGTCGCACATAAAGTCAAAGGCCGTCAAAAAGGTTGCAAATTGCAACTTAAGTCGCACAACGGTAACACTGAGTGGTGGAGAACACTTGACCATTTCATGAATAAGAAATATCACAGATTTTTCTTCGAAAAACACCAAATTTTATGAAACATTAATGTTTACCGACAAATAATAAAAAAATATAACTATTAATTTTTCAAACTAGTTATATAGTTATATTTTTTTCCAAATTTATCTATATCTGTAAAGTTTTTATTTTTAATAGTTAAAGGCTTTATTTTTGAATCATGTAGGTTGATAAACAGCATCCGGTTTCTAATTTGTTACTAGCACACGCTGTAAAATTGCTTATTTAAAAATTTTATTTGTACATTATTGTTTTCTTCTACTGAACGGCAGAAAACAGGCTTTGAATTAAGTGAACTTATTTTATTTTTTTTTTAATTCAGTGGACTTATTTTATTTTTTTCCAATTCAGTGAACTTATTATTTTTTTTTAATTCACTGAATGTAATTTTATTTGTTTTTAATTCACTGAATGAAAATGAAATTGAATGAATTCAGTGGTGAATTAATTCAGTAAGGAATTAATTCAGTAAGGAATTAATTCACTTTTTTTTTCGTTCGATTTATAAAATTGAATGCGTTCACCGGTGAATTAATTCATTTGATGTAATAAAAAGAACTATTGCAATTGAATTAATTCTTTGAATTTGTTGTTTGATGAACGCATTCAGTTGAATGAATTCAGTGAATTACTTAAGAAAAGGAATTCATTCAATTCTAGAGAAAATTGAATTCGATTGGTAGGGAATTCATTCAAAAAGGAATTAATTCTTCAAAGCTCTGCCTAGATTACAAAAAGTCTAAAATCAGTAATCGGTTCACATTTGTAAAAGTTGTACGACAATAAAGCTTTTGTATACCCGAGATTTTCTAAAGCCTAGATCTTTCTCTTCAGTTCTTCTGACCATTTTTTTCCGATTGGAACAGTAGTTTAAAAGATCCATAATTATTGCCATTTTTTTTTGGTTTGGAACCACTGTGCAACGACAAATTATTTTTCACAACCTTATTTAACATAAGGTTTGTGATTTCAGCACATTTTAATGATGCAATTATTAATTTTTAACCGGTGGATATAAATTTTCGATAAAATAATTTCCTCCACTTTTAAGATCAAATTTTTTAATAAATGAATCAGTGTACCCAAATTTGCATTTCAAAATATCAATTTTTATTTCTTATAATTCATGTAAATAATACAAGTATATTTTTTATGTAAAGTTACAATAATATATTTTTAAAGCACAAAAAAGAATTGCTCTGCTAAATTACAAGATTTGAAATATATTTTCAATATGTTGTTATTTAAAGTCACTGTTAAATAAATGAATTAAATTAAGTAAACTTTTGTTTTTGCATTTCATTGACAATTTTTTCAGAGAATAATCTTAACACATTCACTGCCAATTGTACTGGGGAGTAAAAAAAACTAAAAGCCCTTGGTGGAACCAAAACAAAATTAATTCGCATTCGGAAACAATCTTAAAAAAATCGTTTATAATTAGAAATTACAAATCATTTTAAACCAAAAGAACTCCTGCTTAAGTTTGTTCCCTGATATAAAAAAACTAAAAGCCCTTGGTGGAATCAAAACAAAATTAATTTGCATTCAGAAACAATCTTAAAAAAATCGTTTATAATTAGAAATTACAAATAATTTTAAACCAAAAACGCTCCTGCTTAAGTTAGTTCCCTGATATGCGTGAGAGGTTTAAAGTTTTGAGTTTTAGATAGACGACAGCATAAACAAGTCTTAAAATTTGAGTTCTGTCTTGAATTTTGATTGAAATACATTCTTTGACTGGACGCCGTTTTCAATGAAAAACATCGATAAATGGAAATTGAGCTTGATCGGGTTCTAATAAATCGATTAAGTAACATACCGTACCAGCTACACCTTCATAGAGACTATGAGGACGATCCGGAGTGCGGGCACGTAACCGAAACTCTGAATTACTTAAAAGTTCCATATATTTTATGGCTCTATAGAGATAAACCTGTTCATGGGTTAAACGATAGAGTAATAAAAATACATAACCATTGCCAGCTACACCATGACATATACCGGGACCTTTACGCAAGAAACCCTTTTGCCATACTAAATCAGCAGCTCGTCTCAGGGCTATTATGTACTTATCTTCTTTGAATATGAGAAATGCCTTTGCTAAGAGATAAACCGCACCTGGTGCTCCATGACACCAATGCACTAAACGTTTTTCTCGACCACTTTTAAGATCTTCCAATGCTACAGGAAAATTACCCTCTTCATCTTGTAGCATTAAATAGAAATCAATAGATCTTTTAATGTCTCTAAGTTCTGCACTTGGTGCTGAAATTGGATCTGAACGAAACCAGGGACTATCCAATAATATATGGAGTATGGCACATAGGCCATGAGCGGCTCCCAAATATTCGGTACCATGATACTGATACATTAAGGGTAGAGGAGCTCTAGTTTGTTTAGCATATTCCCTACCGCTAGCTATAATCATTTGGCATATCGATATTATATCGTCATCGGTGATTTTCTTTTCGGTTAAAACATCATTTAACCAATAACACCCCGATAAATAGCCAGACCTACCAACCAACATCTCATCGCAACCATATTTGGTGTGCATAAACTCCTTACTAGGTGCAATGCCAGTTTTAAAATTCATTAAATCATCTGATAAATCCTGCGTTAATTTTAAATCATGGGATATAGCCGCGGATACAGCATAAATTCCTGCATTGCCACATAAGAATGAATAACGCTCTGCGGAGCGTTTCTTATAGCGGTCAGCATTTGCTTTGGCATTACGGATAAATGCATGAGCATGCTCCAAGGCTGGATATAAATCATGGCAATGCTGTGATCGTGCCATTTTCCAAAACATATAGGCAATTCCAGCGTTGCCTACATACAAATCACCACGATGATCTTCATCATCACAACCGGGGCGACAATGTTCTAAGATAGCATCGACATAGGTGCATATTAAATTCTTAACATGTTCATCATCATATTCCAAAGGGGTGGATTGTTCATTTACATAATCCGGATAAGGATTCTCCAAATAACGTTTTTCCATCACGGCTAAGCTCAAAGGATTTTCAGTATCTGTAATATTAAAAGAAAATTGCAGCAATTATTATTGTTGGCATGGCTGTCAATCGATTTTTTTCCATCCTGTCTAGCCATTGTCAGGGTGCGGCCATTTCGAATTTCTATTCTTTTTAAACGTACCTTTAGGTTTAGTTGTTTTTGTCCCAAAGCCCCTTTGTTTATACGAGATTTTACAATGATACTACAAAATAGACAAATTTGTATATTTTAAATAACTTGTAAAAATCTTACTACAATTTAACGTAAAATTAAGAGCCGGTTACTTCCATCTGACACCTGCGCAGAGATACAAGTCGACTAAAAAAGTCGGCGGCGGCGGCTGGCAAAAAATGATCGGCGGCGGTTAAAAGTCGGCTGAAGCCGATGTTAACAAAAATTGATTTTTTAAAATTGAATTCATTACAAAAAGTTACAAAAAATATATACGTGAATAAAAAACTTCAAGATAATGCTTATAGTAAAAAAATGGCGTTCTTAGAGTATTAAAAATTAAGTTTAAATAAATAAAATAATGAAATTATTTTTCAGTCTGATGATAAAATTGTCTCAAAGATTTTTATATTGTAGTGAACAAAGAGCTGTTTTTAAATTCGTTGTTCACGACGTTTTTCCGACTGTAAAAAAATATTGTCAATTTTCCTATTTCCAATTTTTTTATTATTAGCTGTGTTTGTGCGGAAAACTATCAACGTTGGCTTATGTCATTCCCATATAATTTTGACATCAGCCAAGGTTTAGTGTTAATTAACCTCTAAACTTTACTAATGTCAAATTTGTATGGGAATGACATAAGCCAACGTTGATAGTTTGCCGCACAAACACCGCTATTGTAAAAAAATATAAAAGAAATATATCGGCTAAGCGGATTTGACCAGCTAGCAAATATAAGCCGAAACCAGCCGCTTACGTCGGCGGCGTCTCGACTACTAAAAAAAAGTCGGCGGCGTAACGACTTTGCGCCACTCGACTTGTATCTCTGCACCTGAGTGCTAGAGTTGTGAAATTTCGATACTTTGTGAGTACTCAATACTTTTCAATTGAGTACTCGATACTATTCAATACTTTTAACGGTTTTTTTGAATTTAAAAATAAAAATGTTAAGAGTTCGTATTTATAAAGAAAAATAATAACAATTCACATACACGTGTTAAATAACTATTGTTACTTATATTTTACTAAATTCAAAACATTTTAAATTAAATAATTTTTCCCAAAAATTCATTACAAAATTCTTTGCTTCACATATAGAGTTGTATTTCCAGAGTTGTATTTTTAAAGGAGTATTTTTAGAGTTGTATTTTCATATGAAAAATACTCAATTCTACACCCAAAAAATTACATAGTGACATAGTCAACAAAATACATAGTCAATTTGAATTTTTCTTGAATCGACTATTATAATCATTAACAGCTATTGGTTTCGTTATTAGCTACAACTTTTTCCATAGTCGATTTTGAAATTACTATAGAAATATTAAACAAATATTGTCAAAGAGAAAAACAATAATTAGTGGAACATTTTTAAATAAATCAAAAAAATTCATAAATGCTAGAAATGATTCAACAAATATATAAAAACTAAAGATTTGATAGTCTATCTGAAGTACGTACATGGATTTGGACATGGGGATGCTGTTGGATAAAATGTCCTGCAAAATTTTGTAATACAATACACATAGATATCACTGCCAGTTGGAGACGCACGAACTACGCGATCAAGTAAGTATTTAACATTATTTTTTCATTTATATCATATTAAAAAGCGTTTTAATAATAAACTTAGATAAATTCTGATTCAAATATTATACTGCCGTCATATAATACTGGATTGAGTTCTTTAAGTGACCATGTATGTATTTTATTTTATACGTGCTAAGGACTATAAACGAAGAATTTCAAAATTTATTTAAAGAACATATGACAAAAGAAGATATCAAAATTTGTGTGGATGGTGTATAATTATATTTTTTTATATTGGATTTGTAATATCGTTTAATGCAATCACCTTATGTAAATTTTGAAAAGCAAAAAAAAAAATGCTTCTCTATATTTTTTTTTTTGCAAACTAAGCAATAAACTTTTGTGTATGAAATTGATATTGTAGCCCCGAGATTATGAATTTAAAAAAACCACACAAAAAATTTTAAAATAATCACGGAACGTGAAAAAAAGACTTTATGGTACAAAAAAGAAATTAAAAAACTTAATCAGCGATTTACATTCTACAAACAAATATACTGATGCAAAAAATTTTATTTTTGCAACTAGCCGCTAAAATTGTTTCATCAACATATTGTTTGCAAAATGTAAATCGCTGATTAAGAGTTTTACAGAGTTTGCAATTTTTTAAGTGTTTTTTTATAATTCGTAATCTAAGGACTATAATACCAATTTCAAAGACCGCTTATTCAAAACACCGACCCAAATTTTTGAGCTCGCTCATTTTTTTTAATGAGCAAGAGCCGGAGCAGCAAGCTAATTCCATCCATGAAATAAACTAAAAATGGTTTATTTTACGAAAGACAACAATTTCGTATTTTTATGCATGTATTATTATGAGTGTTTAATGCCCAAATTGGCTAAAATAATTACTGTATTTTAGGCCCTAGTTGATTTAAATATATTATCCTGTTTTTTACTCGATAGATTAACGAAGATTTTGAAGAAATTTAAACTGGAAACTATATGATAACAACTGGGACAATTTTATGTTATTGTATGTGGAGGCAATTGGCAAAGAATAAAGTAACTTTAAAAAATTTACAAAAATGTGTAGAAGGAGATAGATACTCATTTTACTTTTTTATTATTAAAATACAGGGTTGGTATGCAATACCGCTAAAATACCGTTACCGAAATAACTGAAATACCGTTATCCTTAAAATACCGATACCGGAATAAATGAAATATCGATACCCTTAAAATACCGTTACCGAAATAAATCAAATACCGTTACATCTAAAATACCGTTACCGTTATTTTTAATTTTCTTTCTGCTTTTGGTAAGTGCACGTGTTTATTGAGTATTTTTCGTATTTTAAGTTGGTAAATTGGTTCTGTTTTTAATCTCGTTTGTTTATTGTAAAAAAAATTCCGAGATGCATCGAAATAACTGAATACCGTTATCCTTAAAATACCGTTACCGAAATAACTGAAAAACCGTTATACTTAAAATACCGATACCGAAATAAATGAAATAGCTTTACCGAAATAATCTAAAATAAAGTTACCCTTACCGATAACCGCATCGTTTCGGTTACCATCAATGTTAAAATGAGATATTAATCTTTTTGTGTTTACTTTCCAGATGAAAGGGATGCGGCACGATGTCTTTCAGCCATCGTCAACAAGCAAAATCAACGAGAAGAAGTGAACGCCAACAATAATTGACTCAATAAATAGCTTTGTGGTAAAAGTTAGATCAGAAGCTGATATTAATGCTGAATCTTAAAAATATCTTCATGGTATAAAGCGACGAAATGTTCCCTACTATTTTTAAAACTTTAGACTTAAATTTACACTTTGTAAAGTATTTTAATATTGAAGTTAAAACAAATTATATTAGAAACGCTATTTTTATTTTAAAATTGTTAAGGTATTTTGTTTAAGTCACCAATTTCAATGTGAAAATGTTTGGTATTTTATTGAAAACTTTTTTATGTAAAATCACGTGCCAATGGCGGTATACGACGATTATTACACAATTTTAATAAAACAATTCAAAAATAAAGCATAATTTTTAACTTTTTAGGAAGAAAAACGAAATATAGGTCATCAACAACAACCATTGAATTAATTTACATGGTAATTAATACCCATGCTTGATTTTTTACTCAAAATAACGATTAGGTAATCAGTAATAACTATTTTAATTTTAAAAATATTTTAACGATGCGCCTAGTGTTATTTACCTATTTTTTTAAATTCCATATATCAAATCGTTGTCATTAACTTTATCCATAGTTGAAAATATAGTGATCATCAACTATGTAATTTTAAGAGTGTACGGAAAATTGCATCTTTAAAAGTATTGAGTAGTACCGTTTTAATATTGAGTACTCAAAAAAACAGGCGGTATTGAGTACTCAGTACCGGAATACTCAATACAACTCTACTCAACACCACAGTCCACACCAGAGCTTTGAAGAATTAATTCCTTAATTCAATTTTTCAATTCTGAATTAAAAATTCGATGAATTAATTCACTAAGCACCATATATTGAATGTAATTAATTCATATTTGCTTTCGTTGGATTTATTTTGTTACGAATTAATTCAATTGCAATAGTTCTTTTTATTAAATCAAGTGAATTAATTCACTGGTGAACACGTTCACTTTTATAAATCGAACGGAAAAAAGTGAATTAATTCCTTACTGAATTCGTTCAATTTCATTTTCATTCTGTGAATTAAAAAAAAATAAAATTACGTTCAGTGAATTAAAAAAAAATAATAAGTTCACTGAATTAAAAAAAAAATAAAATAATTTCACTGAATTGAAAAAAAAAAATAAAATAAGTTCACTGAATTCAAAGCCTGTTTTCTGCCGTTCAGTAGAAGAAAACAATAATGTACAAATAAAAATTTTAAATAAGCAATTTTATAGCGTGTGCTAGTAACAAATTAGAAACCGGATGCTGTTTATCAACCTACATAATTAAAAAATAAAACCTCTTACTATTAAAAATAAAAACTTTACAGATATAGATAAATTTGGAAAAAAAATATAAATATTAATTTTTCAAACAAGTTATATAGTTATATTTTTTTTCCAAATTTATCTATATCTGTAAAGTTTTTATTTTTAATAGTAAAAGTCTTTATTTTTTAATCATGTAGGTTGATAAACAGCATCCGGTTTCTAATTTGTTACTAGCCCGGTGAAAAATGTCCATATATGAACATTTATGGTTCAACCATATATGTATGGATCCGAAAAATGAGGTAACACCTAAGTATATGTTCATATATGGACATATATGAACATACACATTGAAATATATGCGAATACATGCGAACGTTGCTGTCCTTTACTATAATGTTGTACGATAGATATAAATTTATGAATGACATTCAAATTAGGCGCTACATATGTTCTTTTTTTTATTCATGGCATTAAGTATAATTCCATATTTATCCAAATATGAGTTCCTTTTACATAAATGGAAAAATGTATTCTTCGAAATATGTTCATATACAAGTCCCTTTTGCATAAATTGAATAACATATACTTTCATATTTGTCCATATATGAGTGCCATTTCCATATATGAAATAATAGATGCTTCCATATATGTCTCATATACTTCCATATATGTTCATTTAAAATCCATATATGTTCATAAAAAATCCATATTTGTTCATATGTGTCCATACATAAACCATATATGAACATGTTTGAGCGTATATGAACATTTTTCACCGGGAGCACACGCTGTAAAATTGTTTATTTAAAAATTTTATTTGTACATTATTGTTTACTTCTACTGAACGGCAGAAAACAGGCTTTGAATTCGGTGAACTTATTTTATTTTTTTTTTAATCAGTGAACTTATTTTATTTTTTTTCAATTCAGTGAACTTATTATTTTTTTTTCTATTCACTGAATGTAATTTTATTTTTTTTAATTCACTGAATGAAAATGAAATTGAATGAATTCAGTGGTGAATTAATTCAGTAAGGAATTAATTCAGTAAGGAATTAATTCACTTTTTTTCCGTTCAATTTAAAAAATTGAACGCGTTCACCGGTGAATTAATTCATTTGATTTAATAAAAAGAACTATTGCAATTAAATTAATTCTTTGAATTTGTTGTTTGATGAACGCATTCAGTTGAATGAATTCAGTGAATTACTTAAGAAAAAGAATTCATTCAATTCTAGAGAAAATTGAATTCGATTGGTAGTGAATTCATTCAAAAAGGAATTAATTCTTCAAAGCTCTGGTCCACACTAGTCTGGAAACAGAGTTGATTTTCTCGTATTTTAGAATATAGCTCAAACCACATAGCGAAAGTGCCAGTGGACAGTGTTGTCAAAATTTGTTCTTAAATTTCGCGAAAACGATTTAATATTTTTAAAAACTTCTTATTTCGTTTTGTTTCACAATAGGTCTTGTTTATTTAGAAAATTTTCTAATTTCTCGGCAGTGACAAATAGAGAAGATACAAAAACTGCTTTATCGACAAAACGTCGCACTGCGGTCGACACTGCGTTTCTTTGGTTTAGGCTTATGGCTACCACAGTATCAACTCAATGGCTGAATCCAGAGACTATTAATTATTGAGATAGGAAATCAAAACTTACACTACTCACCGGTAGAGGGCGCTGAAATTTAGTATTACCTGAGCAAATATTTAGTATCAGTTTAGTATCAGCTGAGCCTATATTTAAAAACTCAAAAACTGTTCAAAATAAGGAAAAACAAGCGCGGAATATATTCAAATAATAAAATTTAAGATATCCGTTTGTTTTTTTGCTTTGTTATTTTTTAAATTCAAATAAAAAAAGAAAATTGTCAATTTTTAAGAAAGTGCCATAGTGACAACGCTATTTTTATAACTATTTTTTTTGGTGATGCCATACCCCTGGCTAAATCGAATGTATTTGATAAATGTCATGTAATGTAGTTAGGGATGCCAATCGGGATTGGTTTTTTAAAATCCCGGGGTTCGGGACGGATCGGGATTTTTCGGGATACCGAATTTTTTTCGTGATTTTTTGCCATTTTGGGAATTTGTTATTTAAAAAAATGTGTAAAACGTAAAGAAATATGGGGTAATATCAGAGCTTTGAAGAAATTATTCTTTTTTGAATGAATTCACTACCAATCTAATTCAATTTTCTCTAGAATTGAATGAATTCCTTTTCTTAAGTAATTCACTGAATTCGTTCAACTGAACGCGTTCATCAAACAATAAATTCTTAGAATTAATTCCATTGCAATAGTTCTCTTTATTAAATCAAATGAATTAATTCACTGGTAAACGCGTTCAATTTTACAAATCGAACGGAAAAAAGTGAATTAATTCCCTACTGAATTAATTCACCACAGAATTTGCTCAATTTCATTTTCGTTCAGTGAATTAAAAAAAAATAAAATTACGTTCAGTGAATTAAAAAAAAAAATTTATGTTCTGTGAATTAAAAAAAAATAAATTACGTTCAGTGAATTAAAAAATAAAAATACGTTTACTGAATTGAAAAAAAATTACGTTTACTTAATTGAAAAACAAAAATTACGTTCGCTGAATTCAAATCCTGTTTTCTGCCGTTCAGTAGAACGCATCTACATTTTACTGGGAAGCATAAGTTTGAAAAATTAATAGTTATATTTATTTCCAAATTCATCTATATCTGTAAAGTTTTTATTTTTGTTATGCTCTTAGTTGAGAGTTTTGTTGCCATTCGTGTTGTGTACATGTGAAAAGCCGATTATGAGCGGCCACTGGTGGCTATGTATGCCGACCACTGGTGTAGGCCCAGAATAAGAGAACTGTGATTTTTTCCATACAATTTAACATTTAAAAATCGCTGGGCGTAGCTGTTGTGAGATAGAATCTATTTTATTTTAATGCCGGTTTTTGTTATTCTCTCATTTTTCTCTCTCATACTCTCACCAATGTTGTCAACTCTATTGTTATTTTTGCTAATTTTCACTACATTTTGTAATATCAAAGAGTACAACTAACAAAGGCAATCAATGGCTCTTCTGACTCTTTTTCTATTTTTTTGCAAAAAAAAAAATAAAATTTTTAAATTATTAAAATTTTGTTTTCTTTATTCAACTGAGATATTGAACATTATTAGTAGCTCGTTAGTTCATCGTTTAGCATTGTATATTATGTTTGCAGTAAACTAAGAGACATATGAGTGGCATAAAGTCTCCTTGTTATATATAACACATGCTCAATTATGTCGCTGCCGCTGTACGTTATTTCGGGCGCTTTTTTTCTCAGAGCGTAAATCGCTAGCCTCTGCACTCTTATTCTGGGCCTACAATAATACCACAAATTATACCAGATATGAATCAGCTGATTTGGGCAATATGGCCGACAGAAAATGAGCAAAATAAAATGCAAAAATTTAAGAAAAACACAAAAGATAAAGCACAATAATCTAAAAAGAGACAGATATATACAAAAAAGCGCAATACAAAATGTATGGAGATTTTATATTGTTATCTCCCTCTTGACTTGACTTCCATGTAAACAAAACCATACGGTTCGAGAATACTTTTTTGACACCTGTCATTGGTTTCACATCTGGTATTAATCTGTGACTAATACGTTCCTCTAATTGAATTGCTCTTTCTTGCATGAGTTTGATGTCACTTTCAATTTTATTTATCAATTTAGTTTCAACCAAAGAAAGCTCATTAGACAAACGATTAAACATTAATTCATTATGTGTTTGTAATCTTTCTTCCATTTGCTTCATTTCAAATATCACTGTTTGAGTTGTGTGTGCTGCATTATCTAATTTTGTTGTTTTTTAGCTAGTTTGTCATTTAAACTAACAGAGCTTGTACTTAGTTTGCGTTTATTAGCGGGAGACATTTATTTGTTTATTTTCTTGTATTATATATTCGTTAATATTATTTTTTTACAATTTAACTCGAAATAAATACACTACACAAGATGATTTTTTAGATTTATGCAGCATATAATTTCTTCCAGTCGCCACACACAAAAAAGTAAAAACCAGGTTTACTTATCAAATTGTTCCAGACAATTACTATTTTCTCTGTTTTTGCACCTACCACGCAAATGATACTATCAATTACTGAAATTGTGTACGATTAATTGAATCAATTACAGAATTCACAAGATTTAATTAATTCAATTAAATATTTATTTAAAAACAAATTTAATTTTAAACAAATCTTTAATTAGATGATTTAAGCTAATATTTTTTTGTGTGCAATTAAAAAGGCGTCAAAGGTATTTACATTTAAAATAACTAAAACTTTTGTTATTTTTAACTGTTGAAAAATAACTAACAGATGCAATAAAAATAACTACCAATGTCGTAAAATTAACTGATAAATTTTGAATACAAAAATTTCAAAACAATTGGCAAAATCGGTAAAAAAAAACTACTGTTTTTTACAGTCAATTCTTTTTGTTTATAAAAGTATATTTAAATAAAAAAAAATATTTTTTTTTCTTTCGATTACAAAAGTATATGTTATTACTTCATCCTATTTAAAATTCGAAGTAAAAATTCCAAACCGTTCTCCAGTTATTATGCTTTTATGCATTGGAGATAAATAAGTTTCTGATTTTTATTTGCAAACTAGAAATATATCAAAAATAACAAATATAAACTAAAGAAGAATTTTTAAAATTCAACGAAATTTTTTATTTTTTAAATAACTGACAAAAACTACTGTTTACTGTAAAAATACTGTTTTGGTAGTTGTTTATTATGATATTAAAAATAACTGATTTAAACAACTGTTACGACATTGTAGTACTTTTCGTTAGTTATTTTCTTAAATAACCGTCATAAAACTTATTTTGCATTTTTCTATAGAAAAACAACTGTAATTTCTTTTAAAAACAACAACTACTGATTACTACACAAACAACTGTCATGTAGTAACTGTCAAACTTTTTTGAGTACATGTACTCATCAAGCATAGCAATACGATTACGATTCCCCAATCGTATTGCCTGGAAGAAAAATTTTATTGCGGCAACAATCGTTTTCGTGTTCAGCAATACTTCACAGCAATTCTTCTAGAAGATAAATAGGCGATATCGCTAAATTTTCATCTGGAAGATAAAAGTAAGTATTGCATATATCGCGGATATATCATCTGGAAGTTAAAAAGAAGATATCGCCTGATAACCACCCGCAAGAAAACATTTATTTTAACATATTTTTTAAATCTTTATTAAAAAACACACGATAAATTAACAATTAATCACATTAAAATAGGTGTGTTTCTTTACTTTTTGGGTAAAGTTCGGTAAAATGAGAGTAAGCTCAAAATCCTCTCACAAAATAACAAATTTACCCAATAGTACGGGAGCGCAAAAAACCACTTTTCTAACCCAAAAACTTATTTCAAAGAATAATGTGAAACAGTGATGCACTCAGAAAAGTTCTGCAGTTACTACATGACAGTTATTTGTGTAGTAATGCGGTTGTAGTTATTTCAACTACAATTGTAGTTAATTTACTTAGAGCAAAATATTTCAATGTTTTTGACAGTTCTTTTTTCAAACTAACTAAAAAAACTACCACATTGTAGTAACATTTATTTTATGCAGTTATTTTGAATTTTTTTTACAAAAACTTATATTTTCAAGTGTGTGTGCACACACACGAAGCAATCAGGAGCATGTATATGACGCGCTTGTATAGAAATTTCTAGTGAAAGAATATGAGTACACTTAGGGAATTATGTAGGTAAAATCAACTGCAAATGACAGTTAAAATAACTGCATTTGCACTTAAAAAGGTGTAGACTACATTTGAAGTTAAATTAACTGCAATATGAAGTTATTTTTAACTGTTAAAAATCAACTGACAAATGTAGTAAAAACAACTACAAATGCAATTGAAACAACGTACATGCAAATTATTGTAAAACTGTACAAACAACTGCAAATGTAGTTAAAAAACATAAATAAAAATTATTTTAAAAATTATTAATTTATTAAAAACAAAATTTATGTAAACACTCCTAACTTAATTTTATTCTATTTAAAATTGAGAAATCAAAATTTACACTGTCACTTTTATTTTTCACTAGTAAGATATTGTTGTAGATGTCCGTCTGTGAGGGATGAAATATGGCGTTGGTTGGCTTCCTTTTTTTCTCCAGGTAGAAGGAGATGAGAATATAAAAGAACTGAAAGAAAATAAATACAATAATTTTTAATAATCCCGTAAATAAATTTATATTATAAAACTTCCCAACAAACAATTCGTTCCGTTTACGCACCGTTTTCGGTCCGTCATAAACGGAATCCAACTCCGTATACGTACCGTTTTCTGGATCCGTATACGGACCAGAAAACGGAACATGAGGAACATCGAAACTGATTCGAATCCGTTGAAAATCCGTCAATGACGGACCGTTTACGGACCGGTATGTCGTGTTAAAAACGGACAAGTCCGTTTAAAGTCCGTCAATGACGGACCGTTTACGGACCGTTATGTCATGTAAAAAACGGACTAGTCCGCTGAAAGTCCGTCAATGCCGGACCGTTTCCGGACCGTTAAGTCGTGTAATAACGGAGTATTCCCTTGTCCATATCCTACCGATTTTTTCAAAAAAATAGACCATATGTTTATTATTTTCAATACAAAGTACTTTTTTTTCGTTTTTATAAATTCATTTATAATTATTATTTATAATTACAATATTTAGCACATCCAGCTCGGTTTACCTATCTATCCAGCGCTTAGGGACCCGGAGTGAAATCCAACATCTATATGGAAAAGAGACAATAAATTAGTTATGGTTTAATTGACTGTGTACACGATGCAAATTCTCACATGTTATACACAAAACATTGTGAAACATTAAGTTTCAGAAATCTTCCCTTATTACTTGATGTTGTTTGATTAATGGTGTGATAGAAAGAATTCCCTCTATTGCATATTCTCCATATATTCCTATTATAATAATATTTTCACCAACTTTACAAAAAATTTTTATTTTGTAAACAAACTGATGAAATCCGTATTTAAAGGTACGGAAACGGATACACCAATACGGAGTTAAAACGTATTGTGTTCGAAAATCCATTTATACGGTCCGTTAATGTTCCGTATACGTACAAGCATTGACGGATACGTACATTACGGACAGTTAACGTGCCGTAAAAGCCGGATTCATGAATCCGTACGTGCCGGAGAGTCCGTAAAAATGTTTCTTGGGTTACCTTATTATTTTAATAACTTAATAAAAAATATATAAACTTTTCCGTATTACGCGTCCTCACTCTTTGGCGTTGTTTTATGACTAAGAAAAGAGAAAACATGTTCTACTCATATTCTTTCACTAGAAATTTCTAAACAAGCGCGTCATACACATGCTCCTGATTGCTTCGTGTGTGTGCACTAGGGATGCCAATCGGGATTGATATTTGAAAATCCCGGGATTCGGGATTTTATATGAAATCCCGGGATCCCGAGATCGGGACTACAGGATTTTTCGGGATCCCGGGATTTTACGGGATTTCTGGATTTAAATTTTCCTTTATTTGTAAAAATTTTTATGTTATGTAACTAATATTGAAACATCTCAGTAAGAAATTGACAGTGGTACAAAAAATCAAGTACTTGCATACCACTGGGTAACCGCGACGTTAAAAACAAATGACTGGCAGAACACTCATTTGGGACGCTTTGCCAGCGTTTGAAAAAATCGGTTTGCCAGTATTTGTTTTACAAAACATCACGGCAGGGCAAAAAAAAGATACATATGAACTTTTTTTAAATTTTATTTTGGAAAATAAAATTCCAAACCACCTATTTATTGGTTTTGGCAGCGTTTTGCCAAAGTTAAAAATTTTGTTTCTCCAGTACTTTTCCGGCGCTTTTTGAACTGCCGGTCCTTTTGTCTATTGACGTTATAATATTGGAAATGGGAAAGCAATTTTTGTCAGTACTTGTACCACCTGTTAAAATACCTTGCCATCGCTTTCCTGTTTGTATTTTTCTGGCTGGGATAATATATGAAGGCCTGTCATTAAGTACACTTGCGCCCACTATTTTGTAAGCAGATTTTAAAACAGATTCGTTGCGAAAACCTTGCCCACTAAATCGTGTAATTACAGCAACAAAGTTATTTGATTATCGTTATCAAATGTTTTCATAGAAGAATTCAAACTTACTGTCCCAGTTTCAGAAATCGAATTTCGCTTGGAAGAATAAATAGTTAAAATAACAAACAAACTTGATTTTTCGCATGTATTACTTAAAAACTTAATATTATTTACCAAAATTTCAAATTTTTCTGCACAGTCTTTGCATAGTTTACTCGAATAATCTACTTAATTTACAATTTTACCAATATCTTGGCATCAATTTCTTGTCAATATGAGAAAATTCAAGAAAAAACGTAGGTAATCTAAAATTGCTCACTTTGTTTATTTGCGTTTATATTAATATTAAAAAATAAAAAAATCACGGGATTTCGGGATTCGGGATTTCCCGTTTGGCATCCCTAGTGTGCACACACACTTGAAAATATAAGTATTTGTAAAAAAAATTCAAAATAACTGCATAAAATAAATGTTACTACAATGTGGTAGTTTTTGTAGTTAGTTTGAAAAAATAACTGTCAAAAACATTGACATTTCCGTATTACGCGTCCTAACTCTGGCGTTGTTTTATGAATAAGACAGGAGAAAACATGTTCTACACTCAGAAAAGTTCTGCAGTTACTACATGACAGTTATTTATGTAGTAATGCGGTTGTAGTTATTTTAACTACAATTGTAGTTAATTTACTTATAACAAAATTTTTCAATGTTTTTGACAGTTATTTTTTTAAACAAACTACAAAAATTACTACATTGTAGTAACATTTATTTTATGCAGTTATTTTGAATTTTATTTACAAATACTTAAATTTTCAAGTGTGTATGCACACACACGAAGCGAACAGAAGTATGTGTATGAATCACTTGTTTAGAAATTTCTAGTGAAAGAATATGAGTATAATATGTTTTCTCTTGTCTTAGTCATAAAACAACGCCAAAGAGTGAGCACGCGTAATACGGAAAAGGTTATATATTTTTTATTAAATTACTAAAATAATAAGGTAAGTTTTATAATATAAATTTATTTACGGGGAATGTTAAAAAAATATTGTATTTATTTTCTTTCAGTTCTTTTATATTTTCATCCCTTTCTACCTGGAGAAAAAAAAGGAAGCCAAACAACAGCATATTTCATCCCTCACAGACGGACATGTACAACAATATCTTAATAGTGAAAAAAGTCACATTAAGTGTAAATTTTGATTTCTCAATTTTAAATTTATTATAGAATAAAATTAAGTTAATAGTGTTTACATAAATTTGTTTTTTTTATTAAATTAATAATTAAAAAAAAATTTTTATTTATGTTTTTTTAACTACATTTGCAAGTTTTTTGTACAGTTTTACAATAATTTGCATGTATGTTGTTTCAATTGCATTTGTAGTTGTTTTTACTACATTTGTCAGTTGATTTTTAACAGTTAAAAATTACTTCATATTGCAGTTAATTTAACTGCAAATGTAGTCTACACCTTTTTAAGTGCAAATGCAGTTATTTTAACTGTCATTTGCAGTTGATTTTACCTACATAATTCCCTGAGTGTAGTTTTTGGGATGTCAGTTAAACCGAAAACGAATTTTGTCGTATCGAGCAAGCCCGCTACGTTGTTAGCGTACACGCAAAAAATAAAAAGGGGGAAATCACATAAAATAAGGGTATAAGTTACCTAGTTTTAGTAAGTATTATAGCTCTACCCAAGTTTTGGGTAACTTATATAATATGCTTGTTAAAAAATAAGAAAACAAAAGCTAACAATACCCAGTTCAGAAAATCATTACCAGATATGTGGTTATGTAACTACACTCAGAAAAGTTCTGCAGTTACTACATTACAGTTATTTGTGTAGTAATGCGGTTGTAGTTATTTTAAATTCAATTGCAGTTAATTTACTTAGAGCAACATTTTTTAATGTTTTTGACAGTTATTTTTTTTAACAAACTTCAAAAACTACTACATTTTAGTAACATTTATTTTATGCAGTTATTTTGAATTTTGTTACAAATACATACTTCAACTTTCAAGTGTGTATGTGTACGAAGTAAAGAAGAATAAGGTAACTCACGATGGGTATTGCAAACGATGCACGTTGCAAATGATTGCAAAAACACAACGATTGCATCAACACAACAACAAAATGTATGTATTTGCAATTTGCTTTATTTTTCTTCATTTGCAATAAAAAAAAACCTTTAGCAAAAATCACTTTGCATATAAGCTAAGTTGCAAATAAAACAAAACATCTGTTTTTAACATATCAGCCGCCATATTTTGATTTATAAAATAAAGCTGCCTACACACTAGGGAACATGGTTGAGGGAACAAAAAATATCAAAAAATTTTGTAAACACGAAATGCACGCTCTCAACACGCACACACACACAAAAGCACTCACACATTCACAAAAAATGCTCTCTTTTTTTAAGTATGTTCCCTAGTGTGTAGGCAGCTTAAGATATTAAATAAAAAAATTGTTTGTGATTTTTTATTAACATACATTTTTTTTTATTTATTATTTTTATGATTCACAAATTTTCTCAAAAATACGATTTATTTTTACTTTTGACGTAAACAAAATCACTGTTGCCAATTTAGCTATTTTCTCGTCAAATCTAGCGATATTTTACCATTTTTAGCTATTTTCTAGTGATTTTTTAGTTTGATTTAGCGATATTTTTAGGAAAAAAGTTAGCAGCAGTGAACAAAATAGTTCATAAAGCAAATATGCAATTGATCTTAAAAAAGATGCTCACGATGTTACAATTTGCATAGCAAATTAGAAAATTGCAAATATGCACATGTACCATCGTGAATACCCTTAATGTGTGTACGAAGCATTTCTATAGAAATTTCTAGTGAAAGAATGTGAGAATAACATGTTTTCTCTTGCCTTAGTCATAAAACAACGCAAAGAGTGAAGACGCGTAATAAGGAAAAGGTTATATATTTTATTGAATTATTAAAATAATAAGGTAAGTTTTATAAGATATAATATAAATTTATTTACGGGAATATTAAAATATATTGTATTTATTTTCTTTCAGTTCTTTTATATTTTCGTCCCTTTCTACCTGCAGAAAAAGGAAGCCAAAAAATATTTCATCCCTCACATTTAGACATCTAGAACAATATAGTAAACAATAAAAGTAATATTAAATGTAAATTTTGATTTCTCAATTTTAAATTTATTGTGGAATAAAATTAAGTTAAGAGTATTTACATAAATTTGTTTTTATTAAATTAACAATTTTTATTTATGTTATTTTAACTATATTTGCAGTTATTTTAACTGTCATTTGCAATTAATTTTACCTACATAATTCCCTGAGTGTACATACTCGGTAATGGTAACTAGTTCCTTTTGTTATTACATTTCTTATTACCTTTATATGGCGATGTCGCGAAAAATAATGATTTATGGTTACACACCAGCATACGAAAAATCAAAAAATATATCGTTACCTATGTGCTTACCAGTATTGACAAAAATAATGAGTCTAAAAATAGATTTTCAAAAAAAAAAAAATTATATAAAAAAATATTTTTTATTGTATTTTTTTTAAATAAAATTTGCTGGTGCGGGAATGGAACCTGGGTCTACAGATTGCCAGGCAATAGCTCTACCATCTGAGCTATATCGACATGTGATATTTAATAGATAAAAACATAATTGACCTGCTGCACACAAGTAAGCTTACTCGCCAACATACAAAAAATCAAAAAATCCTTACCAGTGTTTAAAAAATATTGAGTCTAAAAATAGATTATACTGGGGTTACACGATCAATTTTTGGCTTTCAAGTTTCAATACTCTCACACTTTTTTACTAACACACTCACACTTTTCCAAATACATATAAAAAATTGAAACTTGAAAGGCAAAACTTGATCGTGTACCCCCATGTTACAAAAAATTTTCAAAAAAATCTAGGAAATTATTTTCTATTTGAAATAATGATAAAAATAAGTCATTATCAGTAACTTATTATTATATGTTTTAAAATAATACAGAAGGTAAGTGGGTGTCATTACTGGTAGTCCAAAAAATAATGATATGTCATTACCGTTACACTGGGTAACTATATAAAGAAAAACTTGGTAAGTATTTTTTATTCTGTTTTTGGAATTGTTAGCACTAATTTATTAAATTTAAGCTATATTTTATGTATTGATTTACACTCAGGGAATTATGTAGGTAAAATCAACTGCAAATGACAGTTAAAATAACTGCATTTGAAGTTAAAAAGATGTAGTTAAAATAACAAATAAAAATTATTGAAAAATTTATTAATTTAATGAAAACAAATTCATGTAAATACACTTAATTTTATTCTCAAATAAATTTAAAACTGAGAAAACAAAATTTACACTTATCACCAGGGCAAGGACTTTCATGCACTAAAAATAGAAAATATGCGCTTAAAATTAGTGTTTCCAATTCGGTTAATCGATTAACCGATTCCTCGATTAATCGCCTCTATTTCGGTTAATGTCGAAACAAATAATTCAAAACTCAAATAATTATTCGATCCGAATAATCGGTTAAAACAGGCCGATTAACCGGTTACAATTTTAATATGGAATTTATCCCTAATTTTTTTCTCAAAACTTCATAATTTTTTTAACTTTGGCTAAAAAATTACACGAAACATAAACACAAATATATTTTATTTGTATTTAAGAAAATTATATTTGTCCAAATACATTTCAAAATTATTCACTTGTATTTAAAAATTTGTAATCTGTATTTCAAAATTGTAAAATTGCATTTAAAATAATTCCATTAGTATTTCAAAATTCTCCAAATGTATTTCAAAAGAAAATTTTATAGGAATTGTGAGACATGTACGTTAGTAAATATGCTTTTAAAATAAAAATAAAAATTTCTGAAATAGATTTCGAAAAATTTGAAATGCAATTAGAATTTTATTAAATACATTTGGAAAATTTTGGAATACAAATAGAGTCTTTTTAAATTCATTTGGAAATTTCTGAAATACATTTAGAGAATTTTGAAATACAAATGGAATTATTTGAAATACATTTTGAAAATTTTGAAATACAGATTTAAATTTTTTAAATACAAATGAATAATTTTGAAATGTATTTGGACAATTTTGAAATACAAATAGAATTTTCTTAAATACAAATAAAATATTTTAAAATATATTTGTAATACATATTTTAAAATATATTTATATAATTTTGAAATACATTTTGAAAATTTTAAAATGCATTTTGGACAATTTTGAAATGAATTTTGAAACGTTTTTATACTATTTTAAACAGTGTTTGGACAATTTTGAAAATTTAAAACATTTTTGGAAAAATTTAAAACATTTTTGGATAATTTTGAAACCTTTTTAGGCAATTTTAAAATATATTTGGACAATTTTAAAACATTTTTTGACAATTTGAAAACATTTTTGGAGAATTTTAAACAATTATAAAATATATTTGTAATTTTCTGAAATAAAACTGAAAAGGGTGTAGAATAACCGTTTCACTGAAATTAAATTTTTATTCGCATTTATGACATTAATAATAACGAAATAACCTAAAGTTAACACAAAATTAAAGCTAAAAAAATCAAATTTAAATGGAATTTGACATTTGTAACTGTACACTGAGAGAAATGTCTACATTCTATTTATGAATTTTTACATTGATTCAATGAAGTTTCGCTAAAGTTCGTACATTGAAAATTTTTATGAAGCTTTCCATTCATTTATTTTTTATTCCATTCATTTTGTTAAGAAAACTTTATTAGTTTAGTGGAAATTTTCATTAAAACTGGAATAATAAAGATCCCTGTGCGTATGTTAGCTCAAACTTTGGATAATTGTTTATTGTCAATGTCCCTTAAAAACGGAAAAAAGACTGAGAAATTTAACAATTGTTTATGATATTTTTTAGTCTACTAACTCTATTATTCAGAAAATGTTTTTGCAAATTTTTGTAGAGTATTAATTAATTAATATTTTACTCAAATGGAACTAAGTGGGTTATTTTGTAAAACGCAACGCCTGGCGTTGCGTTGATTTGTGTGTAAATTGTTATTGTTACAAAAACAATTTGTATGGAAAACAACGCAACGCAAGGCGTTGCGTATTACAAAATAACCCCCTAAATCTTTTTTTTTATTTCTTCAGAGAAGGAGGAAGAACTTTGGATAATAATTTTTTTAAATGCAATATTATATTTATTGTAGTATTGATTAAATTTGCAATTAAAGAAATTTTGTATCCAAAGTTTTACAGATTAAAAAAAAATTTCGTAAAGAAATAGAAAATCTACCTTTAGGTTATGCTGCTTTTAACTTACGAATTTTTATGAAAAAAATCTCCTAGTTTCAGCAGTTTTTTTTAAACTAATTTTTGATAGCTTCAGCTATATTTTTAAATAAATTTTTCTATTAGTATAAGAAATGTTTCAATTTAGATAATCTCAGATTCTGAAACTTTCAACCTTAAGGTATATTTATACGCGCGAGAAAACTGCTAGAGATGGAGCAAAAAACACTACAAAATAGCTAAACTCATTCAAAATAGAGCTAATTAGAGGTGATTTTTGTTTTATCCCTAGCATTTGTCTCGTGTAGATGTGCTTTTTAATTTTAATTTTTTTTTAAATACATCGTGTTCATATGTCATGTTGATATTTAACAAAAACAGGAAGCTATTAGTGTCTGGCAAAATCGGTAAAAAAAACTACTGTTTTTTACAGTCAATTCTTTTTGTTTATAAAAGTATATTTAAATAAAAAAAAATATTTTTTTTTCTTTCGATTACAAAAGTATATGTTATTACTTCATCCTATTTAAAATTCGAAGTAAAAATTCCAAACCGTTGTCCAGTTATTATGCTTTTATGCATTGGAGATAAATAAGCTTCTGATTTTTATTTGCAAACTAGAAATATATCAAAAATAACAAATATAAACTAAAGAAGAATTTTTAAAATTCAACGAAATTTTTTATTTTTTAAATAACTGACAAAAACTACTGTTTACTGTAAAAATACTGTTTTGGTAGTTGTTTATTATGATATTAAAAATAACTGATTTAAACAACTGTTACGACATTGTAGTACTTTTCGTTAGTTATTTTCTTAAATAACCGTCATAAAACTTATTTTGCATTTTTCTATAGAAAAACAACTGTAATTTCTTTTAAAAACAACAACTACTGATTACTACACAAACAACTGTCATGTAGTAACTGTCAAACTTTTTTGAGTACATGTACTCATCAAGCATAGCAATACGATTACGATTCCCCAATCGTATTGCCTGGAAGAAAAATTTTATTGCGGCAACAATCGTTTTCGTGTTCAGCAATACTTCACAGCAATTCTTCTAGAAGATAAATAGGCGATATCGCTAAATTTTCATCTGGAAGATAAAAGTAAGTATTGCATATATCGCGGATATATCATCTGGAAGTTAAAAAGAAGATATCGCCTGATAACCACCCGCAAGAAAACATTTATTTTAACATATTTTTTAAATCTTTATTAAAAAACACACGATAAATTAACAATTAATCACATTAAAATAGGTGTGTTTCTTTACTTTTTGGGTAAAGTTCAGTAAAATGAGAGTAAGCTCAAAATCCTCTCACAAAATAACAAATTTACCCAATAGTACGGGAGCGCAAAAAACCACTTTTCTAACCCAAAAACTTATTTCAAAGAATAATGTGAAACAGTGATGCACTCAGAAAAGTTCTGCAGTTACTACATGACAGTTATTTGTGTAGTAATGCGGTTGTAGTTATTTCAACTACAATTGTAGTTAATTTACTTAGAGCAAAATATTTCAATGTTTTTGACAGTTCTTTTTTCAAACTAACTAAAAAAACTACCACATTGTAGTAACATTTATTTTATGCAGTTATTTTGAATTTTTTTTACAAAAACTTATATTTTCAAGTGTGTGTGCACACACACGAAGCAATCAGGAGCATGTATATGACGCGCTTGTATAGAAATTTCTAGTGAAAGAATATGAGTACACTTAGGGAATTATGTAGGTAAAATCAACTGCAAATGACAGTTAAAATAACTGCATTTGCACTTAAAAAGGTGTAGACTACATTTGAAGTTAAATTAACTGCAATATGAAGTTATTTTTAACTGTTAAAAATCAACTGACAAATGTAGTAAAAACAACTACAAATGCAATTGAAACAACGTACATGCAAATTATTGTAAAACTGTACAAACAACTGCAAATGTAGTTAAAAAACATAAATAAAAATTATTTTAAAAATTATTAATTTATTAAAAACAAGATTTATGTAAACACTCCTAACTTAATTTTATTCTATTTAAAATTGAGAAATCAAAATTTACACTGTCACTTTTATTTTTCACTAGTAAGATATTGTTGTAGATGTCCGTCTGTGAGGGATGAAATATGGCGTTGGTTGGCTTCCTTTTTTTCTCCAGGTAGAAGGAGACGAGAATATAAAAGAACTGAAAGAAAATAAATACAATAATTTTTAATAATCCCGTAAATAAATTTATATTATAAAACTTACCTTATTATTTTAATAACTTAATAAAAAATATATAAACTTTTCCGTATTACGCGTCCTCACTCTTTGGCGTTGTTTTATGACTAAGAAAAGAGAAAACATGTTCTACTCATATTCTTTCACTAGAAATTTCTAAACAAGCGCGTCATACACATGCTCCTGATTGCTTCGTGTGTGTGCACTAGGGATGCCAATCGGGATTGATATTTGAAAATCCCGGGATTCGGGATTTTATATGAAATCCCGGGATCCCGAGATCGGGACTACAGGATTTTTCGGGATCCCGGGATTTTACGGGATTTCTGGATTTAAATTTTCCTTTATTTGTAAAAATTTTTATGTTATGTAACTAATATTGAAACATCTCAGTAAGAAATTGACAGTGGTACAAAAAATCAAGTACTTGCATACCACTGGGTAACCGCGACGTTAAAAACAAATGACTGGCAGAACACTCATTTGGGACGCTTTGCCAGCGTTTGAAAAAATCGGTTTGCCAGTATTTGTTTTACAAAACATCACGGCAGGGCAAAAAAAAGATACATATGAACTTTTTTTAAATTTTATTTTGGAAAATAAAATTCCAAACCACCTATTTATTGGTTTTGGCAGCGTTTTGCCAAAGTTAAAAATTTTGTTTCTCCAGTACTTTTCCGGCGCTTTTTGAACTGCCGGTCCTTTTGTCTATTGACGTTATAATATTGGAAATGGGAAAGCAATTTTTGTCAGTACTTGTACCACCTGTTAAAATACCTTGCCATCGCTTTCCTGTTTGTATTTTTCTGGCTGGGATAATATATGAAGGCCTGTCATTAAGTACACTTGCGCCCACTATTTTGTAAGCAGATTTTAAAACAGATTCGTTGCGAAAACCTTGCCCACTAAATCGTGTAATTACAGCAACAAAGTTATTTGATTATCGTTATCAAATGTTTTCATAGAAGAATTCAAACTTACAGTCCCAGTTTCAGAAATCGAATTTCGCTTGGAAGAATAAATAGTTAAAATAACAAACAAACTTGATTTTTCGCATGTATTACTTAAAAACTTAATATTATTTACCAAAATTTCAAATTTTTCTGCACAGTCTTTGCATAGTTTACTCGAATAATCTACTTAATTTATAATTTTACCAATATCTTGGCATCAATTTCTTGTCAATATGAGAAAATTCAAGAAAAAACGTAGGTAATCTAAAATTGCTCACTTTGTTTATTTGCGTTTATATTAATATTAAAAAATAAAAAAATCACGGGATTTCGGGATTCGGGATTTCCCGTTTGGCATCCCTAGTGTGCACACACACTTGAAAATATAAGTATTTGTAAAAAAAATTCAAAATAACTGCATAAAATAAATGTTACTACAATGTGGTAGTTTTTGTAGTTAGTTTGAAAAAATAACTGTCAAAAACATTGACATTTCCGTATTACGCGTCCTAACTCTGGCGTTGTTTTATGAATAAGACAGGAGAAAACATGTTCTACACTCAGAAAAGTTCTGCAGTTACTACATGACAGTTATTTATGTAGTAATGCGGTTGTAGTTATTTTAACTACAATTGTAGTTAATTTACTTAGAACAAAATTTTTCAATGTTTTTGACAGTTATTTTTTTAAACAAACTACAAAAATTACTACATTGTAGTAACATTTATTTTATGCAGTTATTTTGAATTTTATTTACAAATACAAACAGAAGTATGTGTATGAATCACTTGTTTAGAAATTTCTAGTGAAAGAATATGAGTATAATATGTTTTCTCTTGTCTTAGTCATAAAACAACGCCAAAGAGTGAGCACGCGTAATACGGAAAAGGTTATATATTTTTTATTAAATTACTAAAATAATAAGGTAAGTTTTATAATATAAATTTATTTACGGGGAATGTTAAAAAAATATTGTATTTATTTTCTTTCAGTTCTTTTATATTTTCATCCCTTTCTACCTGGAGAAAAAAAAGGAAGCCAAACAACAGCATATTTCATCCCTCACAGACGGACATGTACAACAATATCTTAATAGTGAAAAAAGTGACATTAAGTGTAAATTTTGATTTCTCAATTTTAAATTTATTATAGAATAAAATTAAGTTAATAGTGTTTACATAAATTTGTTTTTTTTATTAAATTAATAATTAAAAAAAAATTTTTATTTATGTTTTTTTAACTACATTTGCAAGTTTTTTGTACAGTTTTACAATAATTTGCATGTATGTTGTTTCAATTGCATTTGTAGTTGTTTTTACTACATTTGTCAGTTGATTTTTAACAGTTAAAAATTACTTCATATTGCAGTTAATTTAACTGCAAATGTAGTCTACACCTTTTTAAGTGCAAATGCAGTTATTTTAACTGTCATTTGCAGTTGATTTTACCTACATAATTCCCTGAGTGTAGTTTTTGGGATGTCAGTTAAACCGAAAACGAATTTTGTCGTATCGAGCAAGCCCGCTACGTTGTTAGCGTACACGCAAAAAATAAAAAGGGGGAAATCACATAAAATAAGGGTATAAGTTACCTAGTTTTAGTAAGTATTATAGCTCTACCCAAGTTTTGGGTAACTTATATAATATGCTTGTTAAAAAATAAGAAAACAAAAGCTAACAATACCCAGTTCAGAAAATCATTACCAGATATGTGGTTATGTAACTACACTCAGAAAAGTTCTGCAGTTACTACATTACAGTTATTTGTGTAGTAATGCGGTTGTAGTTATTTTAAATTCAATTGCAGTTAATTTACTTAGAGCAACATTTTTTAATGTTTTTGACAGTTATTTTTTTTAACAAACTTCAAAAACTACTACATTTTAGTAACATTTATTTTATGCAGTTATTTTGAATTTTGTTACAAATACATACTTCAACTTTCAAGTGTGTATGTGTACGAAGTAAAGAAGAATAAGGTAACTCACGATCAGAGAAACAAGCCGACCAAAATAATCGGCGGCGGCGGCGCAAGCAAAAAATCGGCGGCGGCGGCGGCGATTGAGGTTGAGCCGGACTAAAATCGGCGGCGGCGGCGCAACCAAATAATCGGCGGCGGCGGCGGCTTTATCGGCTGAAAACAACATTTTTTAATGTGATTTGAAAACGTTTAAGTTTTTTTACGAAAGATAGATATTTTACTATCTCTCTATATGCCTTTACGTTTTTTGCCATTATTCTTACCTGAGCATCTCTCAAAGATTTGTACGAATAATCTTCAAGGTTTACTATTTTTGAAAAGTTATTCATCATCGCTCTTATATCTGAAACATTTGGAATAATTATTGGAGGCGGTTTTTCTTCAGAAAGCTCTTTGTTAGCATTATCGTTAATATAATTATCATCATCATTATTGTCTACATCAAGTGCAGCAAACATGTTGTTGCTAGTAGGTACTTGGTATATCATCATTAGGGCAAGGAATTTCATGCACTTAAAAATTAAAAATATGCGCCTAAAATATGCGGTTAAAAAAGAAAAATATGCACTAACAATATAATAAATATGCACTAAAAACTATAATTTTTGGAAAAATAATGCACTTTGAAACTTAAAAATATATTTAAGTTAGTTATTTTGCAAACAGACACAGAACTCGAAGATTTCCCATAGGTCAATAAAGTTTTAAAAATGTTTATTTTGATTGAATCAAAATATGAAAACGTATCAATTTTTTATATTTTTTTACACAATAAAAAATGCTACTAAAAATGAAAAATATACCCAAATATGCATTAAAAAGCATTAAATATGCATTAAAAAGCCACCAAATATGCATTTAAAGTCGAAATATGCAAAAACTTGCATTTATGTCAAAATATGCAAAAATATGCAACTACAAATCGATGCCAGTTTGTTCTAAATTTGATGAGTCGGATAAATATAAATGGAATAACATGCATTTGCATGGAATTCCTTGCCCTAATCATCATTGTTGGTAGTTTTTGTTATTTTGATTGCATGCTTAACTAATTCTGGTGATCGACTTTGTCGTCGTTTCGTTGTTTTGTTTTCAGCGACTGTCTACCAGACAATTAGCGTGTTTTTTAATCACCTGGATTTAGAATTTTTCATACAAAAGCTGGATTTAATAAATCCACAATAAAAGCTCGAATATATGAAACAGCCTATTAATTTAATGTCAGAAAAAAATACGAATGAAAGTTAAAAGAAAAACAGAAAAATTGAAAAACTAACAAATAAAAGGTTTTTCTTAAATTTTTTTTATGAAATATGTTTAGAAATAAAAACTACACCTCACCTAATACATAGTTTTCATCTTGGACATAGAGAAATAGCTCAAATAGAAATGGCAATTTTTCACTTTACAGTAAGTAATTTAATTAAATCCAATTAGTGAATATTAAATATTGCAATGGAAATTTTCAATTGTGTAAAAATATAAATTGAAGTGATAAAACTGAAAATGCAGACTGTTTATCGCTGTTTTATGTAAAATATAATTATAAATTAAAAGTTAAAGTAGAATCCTTCATCATCGAATTCGGTATTAAAAATTAGGGTGAAAGAAGTGTCGGACAGAAATTTTTTTTAAAATAGGAAAAATCTAACCCCACCCAGCAAAATATTGGTAATGACACCTCATTACTATCTGCATTACCAAAAATGATATATCATTACCTTTTGCATTATTTTATAATATAAAATAATGACTTCCTAATAACGACCTATTGTATTCATTGTTTCTAAATATAAAATAATGACTTACTCGTAATAGTTTAAATAAGTTCTTTTTACACAGTTAAATTTTATACATTTTTATTTATTATATGTAAATATGTTTTATGTTTAAATTTTTATGACGAGTCCTAAAATTACACACTAGAGAAAACTTCAATTTTTCTGAATGTATTTCCTTAAACTAATAGTATTTGCTTAACTCCTTATTTTTAAGAATGAAGTAAGCAATCGGATAACCACTTATAATTCAACTTTTTGTAAGCATGTGTGTAACCACTTATTATTCAAAATCTCATAACTACTTATTTCTCATTTTTTTGTAAGCGAGCGGGTAAGCGTGACTACTTATAAAAACGACCACGCCAAACAAAAATAATGAGTTTAGACGCCAAAAAATAAGTTGTGCGGAGCTATGAATTTCTATTATATAACCACTTATTTGGTAATGAAAGATTTTGCTGGGCATCTGTTGAGCACTTTTAGAAATACTTTTTGGATTTATTAAATCCAAGTGATTAGAAAAAACGGCTAATATCGCTTTCTTCAGTAGACTCGCTGCTACTATCCATTCTGCTGTAACAGCAGAGGATTAGTATAGCAGAATATTAATCCCTTTGTTTACTACTTAATAATAAGTAATAATTTGTTGTTGATTTCAATATACAATGTATTAAAAAAAAGTTTTTTCTTAAAACAATAACAAATGTTATTGCTTTTAATTTTAAATAGAATTATAGAAAAGAGATCACAATTAACTTCTGCACTTTATCACGGTCAGAAAATCACTCGAAAAAAAAATATATATAAAATCAATTTATATAAGATTTGTTGTTGGTTCACGTGTGATTTGTTTCATGTTCGCACAGATCCATGGCTAGTCAAGACTATATCTAACAAATGGTCCTAAATATTTAATATAACATACAAGTTTTATTTAATAAATTATAAACATACCCTTTTAGTACCAAGTCCTTTTCGTTGAAACATAACTTGCAAAATTTTAATTTTGCCAGCATATTTTTTTGCCAATGTAAAGGGCTCCAAAGTAATCCCAACATTGGGAAAATGTAACCCCCTTGGAACTCAAAACAATTTTTGCCTCTTATAGAATTTTCAGACAATTAAAGCATACATACTGGGAATCAATTTTTTTTTATTTATTCTTTTTAATTTTAACAAATTAAGGAATAAATAAACCCCATAGAAAAAAATACATATCGATTGATTTAAGAAATTAAACTTGTTTGAAGACTTTTGAATGGAGGCTTTGTTAGAAAGTTTGGGCAGGATGCATATCTTGTAGGGACCCATTTGAATTAGATGCCCAATCAATAATGTCCTTAAATGATGAAATTATGTGATCAATTCGAACATTGGTTTCAGCATTTTATCCGTAAAAGTGTCCTTTTCTAAATATTATAGAATTTTACAATATCTTTTATCTTTACTTTTTCATTTATTTGTTACGAAATGTTTAATTTATCCAAAATATTCAACTGGACCATTTTTAAAAATGTATTTTAGAATTGAAAAATCATATATGGGTGATATCAAAAAATGTGATAAAAACCATGTAACCAGCTAATTTCAAATGCATGGATTACATTTGAGTTATATATTTCGATATATATCAGCGCATTGTCACCTGTTTTACAAAATTTATAACAATCTGACCAATTTTTGGTTGATACATAAAATTTGTAACCAATTTTATAGGCCAAATGTAAACTCCGTAACCAGTATCTCATAAGGTGTTTTAACTTTAATAGCTTATATTTTAATAATCAATGAAGCTAAACACTAACTGTAAGAATTTATATGAAGAGGAGAAGTAACGCTTTTAACAAAAATTAATACATTTTACAAACTTTTTCGTATATCTATGCTAACACGACTTCAACTCTGTAACGATTTTTCGTCATAATTTTTGATAAAAATGCATATACCAAATACATATATTAAGTTTTAAATGCAAAGTTAAGCAGTTATATTTTTTCATTAATTGATTTTTTACACATCTGCAAAGAGTTGTAATCTGAAGTATTATATTAACCCATTAAGAACTTTTTTTAAAAAATTTTTTCACAGTATAAATTTACATAAGCTTTTATAGCTTAAAAAAATTATATTTATAAAAATTTAGCTCTCAATTCATAAATGCTTTGTAAAATTATAGTTGGTTTACAAAACGTCATTTTCATACAAAATTTGTTCAATAAACCTCCTATAATTTTACAAAGCGTTTATGAATTCAGGGGTTTATATTTAGAAGATTTTAACTTTTTTCTTTTCATATAAAAAAATTGTTTTTAGCTCTGGTTGTTCAAGTTTAATGAATTAGTAAATTCTTTTTAAAAAATGTATTTATTTTTAAATTTTTTATATTTGAAAATTGATACTTCCAGCCGAAATGAGCCGAAAAAAATCGGCGGCGGCGGCTGAGGCAAAAATGACCGGCGGCGGCGGCTTAAACGGCTCACGGCGGCTGGCTTGTTTCTCTGCTCACGATGGGTATTGCAAACGATGCACGTTGCAAATGATTGCAAAAACACAACGATTGCATCAACACAACAACAAAATGTATGTATTTGCAATTTGCTTTATTTTTCTTCATTTGCAATAAAAAAAAACCTTTAGCAAAAATCACTTTGCATATAAGCTAAGTTGCAAATAAAACAAAACATCTGTTTTTAACATATCAGCCGCCATATTTTGATTTATAAAATAAGATATTAAATAAAAAAATTGTTTGTGATTTTTTATTAACATAAATTTTTTTTTATTTATTATTTTTATGATTCACAAATTTTCTCAAAAATACGATTTATTTTTACTTTTGACGTAAACAAAATCACTGTTGCCAATTTAGCTATTTTCTCGTCAAATCTAGCGATATTTTACCATTTTTAGCTATTTTCTAGTGATTTTTTAGTTTGATTTAGCGATATTTTTAGGAAAAAAGTTAGCAGCAGTGAACAAAATAGTTCATAAAGCAAATATGCAATTGATCTTAAAAAAGATGCTCACGATGTTACAATTTGCATAGCAAATTAGAAAATTGCAAATATGCACATGTACCATCGTGAATACCCTTAATGTGTGTACGAAGCATTTCTATAGAAATTTCTAGTGAAAGAATGTGAGAATAACATGTTTTCTCTTGCCTTAGTCATAAACAGTGTTGCCAGAACTCTTAGAAGGAAATATGCTAAATTCCTAAAAAATTTCTGCTAAAATCTGCTAAATCCTAAAATAAAAAATATATGCTTAGAATATGCTAAATTAAAAAATCGCAATTTTTTTATTATATTCATTATGCTAAAATCTGCTAAATTTAATACAAAAAATATGCTGAAAATCTGCTAAATAATTTTTTTAGTATAATTTAAATTAATGAAAAAATACTTTTTTTAAACAATGGTTATAAAAAATTATATTTTCATACTTTTTCAAACTATCTTATTATAACAAATATAAAAGTTTACCCCTTACTTCATAAATGTTTTCAAAACTTATAGGAGGTTTATCGAACAAATTTTATGTGAAGAATTTGTTTTGTAAACCTCCTAGAACTTTGCAAAGTGTTTATGAATTGAGAGGTAAACTTTTACATTTATTCTAAGATACTTTAAAATATTTTTTGTAAATACTGTTTAATCTTTCTTTGAGACTAAAAAAATAAACTTACTCGTTTAATTTTTTCACAATAAATGTAACTGATTTTAAATTTTTGCAAGATTTTTTTATGGTTTTTGTAGCATTTTCAAATTATAGTAGTATATCAATACTATTAAAAAAGTTTACACTGAAAAAAGAATTGAATAATTACGCATGAAATAAATAGTTATGAAAACATTGTTATTGTTATAAATAATGTTACAGAAAAAATTATTTTGTTAAAAAATATGCTAAAAATATGTTTTTTATTAAATAAAACAAAATATGCTAAAAAATCTGCTTTTGTCCACCAGAATATGCTAAGAAGCAGTTAGCATATTTTTACAAAAAAAATATGCAATTTCCCAACTCAATCTGCTAAATCTAGCAGAAAATATGCTAAAATGGCAACACTGGTCATAAAACAACGCAAAGAGTGAAGACGCGTAATAAGGAAAAGGTTATATATTTTATTGAATTATTAAAATAATAAGGTAAGTTTTATAAGATATAATATAAATTTATTTACGGGAATATTAAAATATATTGTATTTATTTTCTTTCAGTTCTTTTATATTTTCGTCCCTTTCTACCTGCAGAAAAAGGAAGCCAAAAAATATTTCATCCCTCACATTTAGACATCTAGAACAATATAGTAAACAATAAAAGTAATATTAAATGTAAATTTTGATTTCTCAATTTTAAATTTATTGTGGAATAAAATTAAGTTAAGAGTATTTACATAAATTTGTTTTTATTAAATTAACAATTTTTATTTATGTTATTTTAACTATATTTGCAGTTATTTTAACTGTCATTTGCAATTAATTTTACCTACATAATTCCCTGAGTGTACATACTCGGTAATGGTAACTAGTTCCTTTTGTTATTACATTTCTTATGGCGATGTCGCGAAAAATAATGATTTATGGTTACACACCAGCATACGAAAAATCAAAAAATATATCGTTACCTATGTGCTTACCAGTATTGACAAAAATAATGAGTCTAAAAATAGATTTTCAAAAAAAAAAAAATTATATAAAAAAATATTTTTTATTGTATTTTTTTTAAATAAAATTTGCTGGTGCGGGAATGGAACCTGGGTCTACAGATTGCCAGGCAATAGCTCTACCATCTGAGCTATATCGACATGTGATATTTAATAGATAAAAACATAATTGACCTGCTGCACACAAGTAAGCTTACTCGCCAACATACAAAAAATCAAAAAATCCTTACCAGTGTTTAAAAAATATTGAGTCTAAAAATAGATTATACTGGGGTTACACGATCAATTTTTGGCTTTCAAGTTTCAATACTCTCACACTTTTTTACTAACACACTCACACTTTTCCAAATACATATAAAAAATTGAAACTTGAAAGGCAAAACTTGATCGTGTACCCCCATGTTACAAAAAATTTTCAAAAAAATCTAGGAAATTATTTTCTATTTGAAATAATGATAAAAGTAAGTCATTATCAGTAACTTATTATTATATGTTTTAAAATAATACAGAAGGTAAGTGGGTGTCATTACTGGTAGTCCAAAAAATAATGATATGTCATTACCGTTACACTGGGTAACTATATAAAGAAAAACTTGGTAAGTATTTTTTATTCTGTTTTTGGAATTGTTAGCACTAATTTATTAAATTTAAGCTATATTTTATGTATTGATTTACACTCAGGGAATTATGTAGGTAAAATCAACTGCAAATGACAGTTAAAATAACTGCATTTGAAGTTAAAAAGATGTAGTTAAAATAACAAATAAAAATTATTGAAAAATTTATTAATTTAATGAAAACAAATTCATGTAAATGCACTTAATTTTATTCTCAAATAAATTTAAAACTGAGAAAACAAAATTTACACTTATCACCAGGGCAAGGACTTTCATGCACTAAAAATAGAAAATATGCGCTTAAAATTAGTGTTTCCAATTCGGTTAATCGATTAACCGATTCCTCGATTAATCGCCTCTATTTCGGTTAATGTCGAAACAAATAATTCAAAACTCAAATAATTATTCGATCCGAATAATCGGTTAAAACAGGCCGATTAACCAGTTACAATTTTAATATGGAATTTATCCCTAATTTTTTTCTCAAAACTTCATAATTTTTTTAACTTTGGCTAAAAAATTACACGAAACATAAACACAAATATATTTTATTTGTATTTAAGAAAATTATATTTGTCCAAATACATTTCAAAATTATTCACTTGTATTTAAAAATTTGTAATCTGTATTTCAAAATTGTAAAATTGCATTTAAAATAATTCCATTAGTATTTCAAAATTCTCCAAATGTATTTCAAAAGAAAATTTTATAGGAATTGTGAGACATGTACGTTAGTAAATATGCTTTTAAAATAAAAATAAAAATTTCTGAAATAGATTTCGAAAAATTTGAAATGCAATTAGAATTTTATTAAATACATTTGGAAAATTTTGGAATACAAATAGAGTCTTTTTAAATTCATTTGGAAATTTCTGAAATACATTTAGAGAATTTTGAAATACAAATGGAATTATTTGAAATACATTTTGAAAATTTTGAAATACAGATTTAAATTTTTTAAATACAAATGAATAATTTTGAAATGTATTTGGACAATTTTGAAATACAAATAGAATTTTCTTAAATACAAATAAAATATTTTAAAATATATTTGTAATACATATTTTAAAATATATTTATATAATTTTGAAATACATTTTGAAAATTTTAAAATGCATTTTGGACAATTTTGAAATGAATTTTGAAACGTTTTTATACTATTTTAAACAGTGTTTGGACAATTTTGAAAATTTAAAACATTTTTGGAAAAATTTAAAACATTTTGGATAATTTTGAAACCTTTTTAGGCAATTTTAAAATATATTTGGACAATTTTAAAACATTTTTTGACAATTTGAAAACATTTTTGGAGAATTTTAAACAATTATAAAATATATTTGTAATTTTCTGAAATAAAACTGAAAAGGGTGTAGAATAACCGTTTCACTGAAATTAAATTTTTATTCGCATTTATGACATTAATAATAACGAAATAACCTAAAGTTAACACAAAATTAAAGCTAAAAAAATCAAATTTAAATGGAATTTGACATTTGTAAATGTACACTGAGAGAAATGTCTACATTCTATTTATGAATTTTTACATTGATTCAATGAAGTTTCGCTAAAGTTCGTACATTGAAAATTTTTATGAAGCTTTCCATTCATTTATTTTTTATTCCATTCATTTTGTTAAGAAAACTTTATTAGTTTAGTGGAAATTTTCATTAAAACTGGAATAATAAAGATCCCTGTGCGTATGTTAGCTCAAACTTTGGATAATTGTTTATTGTCAATGTCCCTTAAAAACGGAAAAAAGACTGAGAAATTTAACAATTGTTTATGATATTTTTTAGTCTACTAACTCTATTATTCAGAAAATGTTTTTGCAAATTTTTGTAGAGTATTAATTAATTAATATTTTACTCAAATGGAACTAAGTGGGTTATTTTGTAAAACGCAACGCCTGGCGTTGCGTTGATTTGTGTGTAAATTGTTATTGTTACAAAAACAATTTGTATGGAAAACAACGCAACGCAAGGCGTTGCGTATTACAAAATAACCCCCTAAATCTTTTTTTTTATTTCTTCAGAGAAGGAGGAAGAACTTTGGATAATAATTTTTTTAAATGCAATATTATATTTATTGTAGTATTGATTAAATTTGCAATTAAAGAAATTTTGTATCCAAAGTTTTACAGATTAAAAAAAAAATTCGTAAAGAAATAGAAAATCTACCTTTAGGTTATGCTGCTTTTAACTTACGAATTTTTATGAAAAAAATCTCCTAGTTTCAGCAGTTTTTTTTAAACTAATTTTTGATAGCTTCAGCTATATTTTTAAATAAATTTTTCTATTAGTATAAGAAATGTTTCAATTTAGATAATCTCAGATTCTGAAACTTTCAACCTTAAGGTATATTTATACGCGCGAGAAAACTGCTAGAGATGGAGCAAAAAACACTACAAAATAGCTAAACTCATTCAAAATAGAGCTAATTAGAGGTGATTTTTGTTTTATCCCTAGCATTTGTCTCGTGTGGATGTGCTTTTTAATTTTAATTTTTTTTTAAATACATCGTGTTCATATGTCATGTTGATATTTAACAAAAACAGGAAGCTATTAGTGTCTTTGTTAATAAAAAGTTAAGGAAATACATTAATTTTGCTTTAAACGATTAATCGATTAATTGCCAATTTTCTCGAATAACCGACCCGAATAACCGGTTAATCAATTTTAGTGATTTTTCGAATAATGCAATAACCGGTTAACCGCCTATGTCGAATAATTGGAAACAGTACTTAAAATATGCACTATAAAATAGAAAATATGCACTTAAATATGCATTTATAACGAAATATGCACTAAAAACCAAAAAATATGCAATTAAAAATAAATGTTTTTTTAATTGTATTTATTAAAAACAACATAAACGTAAAAATTCAGGTATCGGTTACAAAAAGCTGGTTCGTTTACTTACTACAAGTTACTATATTTTTGCTACAGCTGTTAAAATTCAATACAAAAGGTAAACAAAACTTTGCAATTGTAGTAAAAGTAGTAAGAAATTCGAGTAAACGAACACACTGAATATGTCTTCAAATATACAATTTTTAGAAAATTCAATGAAAATAAAAAGAAATACAGTCTATTGTAAATATTAAGGGTGTGTGGCATTTTACCTGAAAAAATTTTATTATAAAATATAACTTAAATACCCAGTGTAGAAACGGTAATGACATATCATTATTTTTTGGAGTACCAGTAATGACACCCACTTACCTTCTGCATTATTTTAAAACATATAATAATGAGTTACTGATAATAACTTATTTTTATCATTATTTCAAATAGAAAATAATTTTTTAGATTTTTTTGAAAATTTTTTGAAATCTATTTTTAAACTCAATATTTTTTAAACACTGGTAAGGATATATGTAACCACATATTTTTTGTATGTTGGCGAGTAAGCTTACTTGTGTGCAGCAGGTCAATTATGTTTTTATCTTTTAAATATTACATGTCGATATAGCTCAGATGGTAGAGCAGTTGACTGGCAATCTGTAGACCCAGGTTCAATTCCGGCACCAGCAAATTTTATTAAAAAAAAAAAATACAATAAAAAATATTTTTTTTATATAATTTATTTTTTTTTGAAAATCTATTTTTAGACTCATTATTTTTGTCAGTACTGGTAAGCACATAGGCAACGATATATTTTTTGATTTTTCGTTTGCTGGTGTGTAACGACAATTCATTATTTTTCGCGACATCGCCATATAAAGGTAATAAGAAATGTAATAACAAAAGTAACTAGTTACCATTACCAAGTATGTAGTTACATAACCACATATCTGGTAATGATTTTTTACACTGGGTATGTGTACTATAAAATCGTACTCACTTTCGTAACTCAGAGAAAAAAGTGGCAGAAATTAATGCTCGGGGAAAAGTTTCCTTAAAATAATTTTTATAAAATTTTTCAACTTTGTGTTTGGGAGCAATAACACCCGAAAACGTTAAATTAAAATTACATCTATAAAGAATGTGTTAGTGGATGACAACTAGTGTTTCCAATTCGATTAATCGATTAACCGATTCCTCGATTAATCGCCTCTATTTCGGTTAATGTCGAAACAAATAATTTAAAACTCAAATAATTATTCGATCCGAATAATCGGTTAAAACAGGTCGATTAACCGGTTACAATTTTAATATGGAATTTTTCCCTTATTTTTTTCCCAAAACTTCATAATTTTCTTAACTTTGGTTAAAAAATTACAAGAAAAGCTTAGAATAAACATCAAATTACAAAAATACCATCAAATTGTTTTAAAATTGAGTGAAAGAGGCCGTTAAGCCTTTAGATACCTTTTTTAAGCAAAATAAAGGGGTTTCTAAAACTACCCAAAATACACGAATGTCTGGCTGGATCAGCGTCGAAGTGCTCAATAGGCTTTATCAATACAATAGGCGATTTTTGATTCTGTTCAAGGTTGCATTTTTATTTTATTTATTTTATTTTTTCAAATATGTGTCCCACAACTGTCAACTGACATCTTAATTCTGTAGAAACTCTACATTTTCTCACATCTCCAAAGAAACTGTGTATAATCGATTCAAAACCACATCAATTCTACAACATCTCCAACTACACCATTTTCAGTTTTATTTCAAAATTGTTTAAAAATGTTTTAAAATTATCCAAATATATTTTAAAATTGTCTAAAAAGGTTTCAAAATTGTCTAAAATATTTCAAAATTATCCAGAAATTTTTTAAATTCTTCCAAAAATATTTTAAAATTGTCCAAAAATTACTCAAAATTGTTCAAAAATGTTTTAGAATTATCCAAATATCTACCAAAATTGTTTAAAATTTTCTAAAAAACTTTGATATTTGTCCAATTGCATTTCCAAATTGTCCAAAATGTATTTTAAAATTTTCAAAATGGATTTCAAAATTACAAATATATTTTAATATATTTTATTTATATTTAAGAAAATTATATTTGTATTTTAAAATTGTTCAAATACATTTCAAAATTATTCACTTGCATTTAAAAATTTTAAATATGTATTTCAGAATTGTAAAATTGCATTCAAAATAATTCCATTTGTATTTCAAAATTCTCCAAATGTATTTCAGAAATTTCCAAATGTATTTAAAAAGACTCTATTTGTATTCCAAAATTTTCCAAATGTATTTAATAAAATTCCAATTGCATTTCAAATTTTTCCAATTTAATAAAATTCTAACCCCTAAATTCATAAACGCTTTGTAAAATTATAGGAGGTTTATTGAACAAATTTTGTATGAAAATGACGTTTTGTTAACCTGCTATAACTTTAAAAAGCATTTATGAATTGAGGGGTATATTTTTCCAAATGTATTTCAGAAATTTCTACTTTTATTTTAAAAGCATTTTTACAAGCATACATGTTTTCTCTTTCATAACGAAAATTTTATAGGAATTATGAGAAATAAGAGAAAGAGAAAGCATGTATGTTTGAAAAAATGCTTTTAAAATAAAAATAGAAATTTCTGAAATACATTTGGAAAAATATACCCCTCAATTCATAAATGCTTTTTAAAGTTATAGCAGGTTAACAAAACGTCATTTTCATACAAAATTTGTTCAATAAACCTCCTATAATTTTACAAAGCGTTTATGAATTTAGGGGTTAGAATTTTATTAAATACATAAATACAGAAGGGAATGTTAACTCAAACTTTGTATAATTTTTTTTTTATTGTCAATGGCCCTTAAAAACGGAAAAAAAGACTGAGAAATTTAACAATTGTTTATGATATTCTTTAGTCTACTAACTCTGCTATTCAGAAAATTTTTTTGCAAATTTTTGTAGAGTAAATTGGTATTTTCATTTAACTAATATTTTACTCAAATGGAACTAAATTTTTTTTTATTTCTTCAGGGGAGGAGGAAGAACTCTGGATAATAATTTTTTTAAATGCAATATTATATTTATTGTAGTATTGATTAAATTTGCATTCAAAGAAATTTTGTATCCAAAGTTTTACAGATTAAAAAAAAATTTCGTAAGAAGTAAAAAATCTACCTTGAGTTATGCTATTTTTAACTTAGGTACTAATATTTAGAAAAAAATCTCCTAGTTTCAGCAGTTTCTTTTTGCCATTTTTAACTAATTTTTAATAGCTTCAGCTATATTTTACATACATTTTTCTATTAGTATAAGAAATGTTTCAATTTAGATAATCTTAGATTCCGAAACTTTTCAACCTTAAGGTACATTTACACGCGAGAGAAAACTGCTAGAGATGGAGCAAAAACACTCCAAAATAGCTAAATTCATTCAAAATAGAGCTAATTAGAGGTGATTTTTGTTTTATCTCTAGCATTTTCTCTCCAGTGTAGATGTGCTTTTTTAATTAAAAAATTTTTTTTAAATACATCGTGTTCATGTGTCATGTTGATATTTAACAATAACAGGAATTTGTTAGTGTTTTTGTTGGTAAAAAGTTAAGGAAATACATTAATTTTGTTTTAAACGATTAATCGCCAATTTTCTCGAATAACCGACCCGAATAACCGATTAATCAGTTTTAGTGATTTTTCGAATAATGCAATAACCGGTTAACCGCCTATGTCGAATAATTGGAAACAGTAATGACAACATATTATATACTAGGTGTTTCTCTTTCTATTGTAGTGTTGTATTACCAACAGAGCTTCCAAGTAATTAATTCTTTAGATTTTTTTTTAATTTTAAAGTATGAATTCTTAAATCGAATTTCATATTTAAAAATATTAAAAAAATATGCAGTAATGTGCAAAATATGCAATATAAATCATAAAATATGCACTTAAAAGCAAAATATGCAAAAATATGCAACAACAAATCGATGCCATTTTTTTGCAAATTCTTTGATTCGGAAAAGTATTTGGTCAAAATCATTTTTGGGCCACTCACTACATACATGCATTTGCGTGAAAGTCCTTGCCCTGATCATAACATATGTTGAGCCCCAACGTGTGGGGCAATCTAGTTGAGGAACTTTAATTGCTTTAAGTTCGGACAAATCCTTAAAACCATTAGAATTTTTTCTTAAATATTTTACAACATTTCTCGAATTGGAAATAAAAAAACATTTTAAGTTTAAATGCTTTGTTACATCGAGCGCACAAAGCTGGGCGGTATGAGCCGCACATCTACACACGGCAATATTTCCAATTTTCAATTCTGTGTTAACTTCAATAAGGTTGATATTTTGAAAATATGAATCATTATCATCGTTTTCTTCAATGCCATCATCATCCTCTATTGCACAATGAGATAAAATTTTTGACAACTTTATCATATTACTTCCATTATCACTTGTTATAGAAACAATTTGTGGCAAACTAATACCATATTTATTCAAAACATTTAACACTTCCGTGGCCAAATTTTTTGAAGTCGATGAATTTTGACCCTTCAGTTCAACCATACCCATAATTTTTGATTCTATTACATAATTTTTCATGTATTGGGCTGATACTCCAAATATGTTGCGTGACAACCGTGTGGCGCTATCAATCTTTAAAGAAATCAGTTTATTTTTACATTCTTTTGAAATTTCTTTAACCACATTTGCGGCGACGTCATTTAAAGTTTTCTTACAATTTGAAGCATTTAAACAAAATTTCATCCCACTATCTTTTTCTATACTTTTGCATAAAGGGTCTATAATGTTGCGCATGTGAACCGAGTTAAGAACATTAAAGGACACTGCTTCATCAGTTACTAAGCATATATAAGACTTTATTAATAGCATTTTATTTAATTCACATTTTATATTTTTCTTTTTGTATTTAACAATGGGTGATTTAATGTTTTCTACAATAACATCACCATTTATATTATGCACTTTTGTAAGATGTTTTTTTAAATTAAAATTTCGTTCTGATTTAAATTCCTTTTCACAAAGTTTGCACACAGTTTTTCCGTCTTTTTTTATAAAATTATCGCAAACAACATTTGTTTTTGGCATTGTGATTAATATAATTTTTATTCCGACACGTTTGCTACAATATCAATAACTGATATAATAACTTTTTCTTTATCCTTATTGTTTTCGTTTTTACTCGCCACCCAATTAAACATTTACCGTTTAAACAATATTAGTTTTTGAAATTGTATGTGTAATAGAGTGTCTAAAAAACCGGCCATTTCAGAAAAGCGGTTTTCGGTTTGTTCGAAAAATGTACTTCATCGCCATTCGCTACCGGCAATCACATTTGTTCGCCGATGTTTAAATCAGTATCGATCAGTTTCACGTGAAGTGGGTAGGGTTTGTTTTCTCGCAAATTTAATGTACAAAACTATTAATTTTCTGGTGAAAAAGTGACATTTTGTGTATATTGTGATTGTATCTTCATTATAAAATTAAAAAATTGTTCATTTTTATAATTTAGGTTGCAGTTTGAAACCTTTAAAGTTCGAGTGAAATTTTTCCACGTGAAAAACAACTTACGGTGCTTAAGAGACGAATCAGCATACCATGAATTCAAATTAAAGCACACGAAAAACGAAAAATATTTACCTTTGTATAAAAGTAACGGTAATAAAAATCCATGTCTAATTTTGTAATAATTAAATTTAATTTCATTACAATTACTTGAATATAATGGAAATGAAAAATACTTCATTACAATTACGTATATGTAATGGAAATGAAAGTGCTTGTATCTTTCGCTTACAAGCAGAGCCACAAAAATGTCTATTTTGGCTGGGTTGATATTAATTATCACTACAAATAACCTCAAAAGCACGAAAAAATTAAGTAAATAGCTAAAAAAGCGTGAAAAACAGTCATTCATAAATGTTAAAATTAATCAAATTGAATTAATTTGTTGCAATTGAATTAATACACATGTAGGGTAAAAAATCATGTAATTAATTTTAAGCACTAAGCTGTTATAAATATTGGCAAATTTTAGTTTTAAGAATATAGAATGGTATTCCATTTATATTCTACTATATATATAAAATAAAACAAAATATTTGTTGCTAAGGTAAAATTAAAAATAATTGTTAAGGTAAATTTATTATAGATAAGTCGTATTCGTGGTTGATGGGGGGGGGGGGGGGGGCTTCAGATAGGTCGTATTCGTGGTTGGGTGGGTAAATTCGCTTTGATTATTTAAAGTACAGTTTTTATTTAAAAAGCCTTCACCCAGCCACCACAAATAAATAATTCTGACACAATAATGGGTTTAAAATAAATAAATATTTGATCACTTTTTCTCATGAAAGTGGATTGTTATTAATGAATACATTACAAATTGCAATATACAGTGAGGTTACATGATCAAGATTTTGCTTTCAAGTTGATAACACACACTGCTTGTCAAATTCAGTTGAACTTGAAGCTGTGACGTAGACTGCATGCAACTTAATAGTCAATTTTGCTTTCAAGATGCCGTCGTCAAGGAAAGAACTAAAATTGCTCGCCTCTGTGGGCTGTTTCCGCACTGTAGGCTGTTCGAAAAGACTTTATTTTTTTCTTCACATCTTCCACAGACATTTTCATGTCAGCAGAAATTAGTTTTTTATTTATTTTTATATCATTTCGTCGATATACCGAAATATTCACATTCCGTATTTTATAAATCGTGTTTTATTGCGGCACAATATTTGTAAAAAGAAAAACAAATTTACAAGAAATTTGATCAGCTGTTTAAAACTTGACCGTCAAGTTTTCTCAAAACTTGAAAGCAAAAATTGATATCAAGTTGCTGTTCAATTTTTAAAATGTGAGTGTGTTAGTAAAAAAGTGTGAGTGTATTAAAACTTGAAAGGAAAAAATTGATCGTGTAAAGGCTGAGTTACCCAACCGTAAACGTATCTGTAACGAATCAGCTGTTTCGATACCATAAGAAGAAATGTATACGAATGGTTACTAACACGTAAATGTAAACGAACTCTCCGGATCATTCTGTTGAAATGACCCAAGAAACATTTTAACGGACTCTCCGGCACGTACGGATTCATGAATCCGGCTTTTACGGCACGTTAACTGTCCGTAAGGTACGTATCCGTCAATGCTTGTATACGTATACGGAACATTAACGGACCGTATAAATGGATTTTCGAACACAATACGTTTTAACTCCGTATTGGTGTATCCGTTTCCGTACCTTTAAATACGGATTTCATCGGTTTGTTTACAAAATAAAAATTTTTTGTAATGGGAATATATGGAGAATATGCAATAGAGGGAATTCTTTCTATCACACCATTAATCAAACAACATCAAGTAACAAGGTAAGATTTATGAAACTTAATGTTTCACAATCTTTTGTGTATAACATATGAGAATTTGCATCGTGTACACAGTCAATTAAACCATAACTAATTTATTGTTTCTTTTCCATATAGACGTTGGATTTTCCTCCGGGTCCCTAAGCGCTGGATAGATAGGTAAACCGAGCTAGATGTGCTAAATATTGTAGTTATAAATAATAATTATTAATGAATTTATAAAAAAGAAAAAAAAGTACTTTGTATTGAAAATAATAAACATATGGTCTATTTTTTTGAAAAAATCGGTAGGATATGCACAAGGAAATACTCCGGTTATACACGACATAACGGTCCGTAAATGGTCCGTCATTGACGGACTTTCAACGGACTTGTCCGTTTTTTACACGACGCAACGGTCCGTAAACGGTCCGTCAATGACAGACTTTCAACGGACTTGTCAGTTTTTTACACGACATAACGGTCCGTCATTGACGGACTTTCAACGGATTCGAATCAGTTTCGATGTTCCTTAACCCTCTAATCGGCCTAAGCTTTTTTGCAATGAAATTTATTCCATGTGTTCCTCAGGAAAAATAAACAAGTTCTTCTACAAAATTTTTTTTCGTTGCCTACTTTAGGCGATATGGGTCAAAATAGTTTAAGGGTGAATCTTGAAAACTAGCGCATAAAAATTACTAGGTTTACGCACAAATTATTTCTCTTACCAAGAAATAATTGCAATAAAAAAATTAAATTTTTTGTGCTGTTACTTAAGAGGCTGTAGCGATTTTCGTTTTTCGAAAAATGCGAAATTGAGCGAAAACGCACCAAAACTTCAATATATATTATTCAAACTTATAAGCTTTGCTACCTATATAAAATATATTCTTTTTACCAAATTTCAAAAAAATCCGTCCATTCGTTTTGAAGTTAAGGCGATGTCCTTTAAAGGTATCCTTATGGAATCCTGTGCGTCCTTGGACCAAAGTAAGGAACTTTTTGAATAGCTTAAGCTCCAATCTTACTTCATGGTCACTATCAATTGTTTTAGTCAATTTAAATATGTTTTGAAGATTTTTGAAACTTTTGGTTGTTTTAAAATATTTAATTTTTGAAATTTTACGAAATTTTATCTTTGACACTTTCTCGCTTCCAAACCGTGCATTGTATAAAAAAAATTCTTCACAAAAAATTTTATAAATTTTGTTTTCTGTTGAAAAAGCATAATTTCTTATTATAAAATACCCCTTTGGCGAATTTCTGGTCAATTTAATATACCCCGCCTGGAGGCGGGCTTGCCGGTTAGAGGGTTAAAATCCGTTTTCTGGTCCGTATACGGATCCGGAAAATGGTACGTAAACGGAGTTGGATTCCGTTTATGACGGACCGAAAACGGTACGTAAACGGAACGATTTGTTTGTTGGGGAGAATTTTCTATCCGGCATCGAAACAGCTGAATGATTTTAGTCGGAAAAAATATGAAATGAATAAAGAAAATTGATTCAAACAACAAATAATGAATAAAAATTAACAAATAAATGGAAAATTTTAGAATAAAATATAAAACCACATGAAATAGATGCTAAATAGTAATGTCGTTTACGATAATCTATAAGTGTACTTTTTAGCTACGGCACGGTACAGTTACATCACATTTACGTTTACGGTCCCATAATCCGCCCTTAAGCCCTATTATATGTATGTATGTCAAGATAATTTGGTAAAGTGCGAACTTAGGTAGATAGACCCGCAAGTAGTTTTATTCATTTGTGTTTTGAATGAAAATAAATAACGTAAAGCAGGGTTGGCAAGCGATTTATAATATTAAAGATAGCGGGCAAAGCTACGTATCTACGTTGTTAGCGTGCATTGAAGTTTTTTTAATTGCAGTTTATGTAAAGGTAGACCTGGCAATTCAAGTAAATTCACAAATTCAGTTGGAAAATTTACTGCGTCGGTTTCTTCCACCGGTGCTTCGTTACCTGCAGTTTAAATATCAGAATATATAAGTTCCATTCTTTTTCTAAGGTTTTTTCTCTTTTAGAAAATTTGTTTAACTTTTTGGAGAGTATGTTTCAATGCTACATAAGTTTCATATTCCGTGGATAGTGTTTGAATAGGTAATTAAAAGGGGTTCTTCACCCCTTTTTGTTCCTCCCAGTAAAAATCCCAAATATATGTAATCTTGCCTCAATCGCATGCGAAATTTCAAGTACCAAAGTCCGGCAGTTTGAGTCATTCAAATTCCATTCCATTTTGTTTAACAATTTCAGTGTTCCAATGCAACTCCTTCCAAGATTCCATTTCGTTCACCATTCCATTGCATTTGGTTCCCATTATCTGTTATTCCAATTCCACTCGTTCCCCGTTTCATTCCATTTCGTTCCTTCTGTCTTGTGTATCGATATTGATATCAGTCGCTTCTCTTTCCATTCCATTTCTTTGCACTTGCTCCGTTCCATTCCGCTTTTAACTGCAGTGTTTCCACTCGTTCCCCATTCTATGCCATCTCGCTCCTCATTCCATTTCGTTCTATAGTCCATTCCTTTTCGTTCCCTCTTCCAATCCATTTCCATTGTTTATAATTTCAATATCCATTTCGTTCCACTTGTGTAGTGTTTCAATTCCACTCGTTTCCTATTTAGTTTCTTAATTTTAGTGTTCCATATACACTCGTTCTTTAAATTTTAGGTTTCTAGCTAAAGAAGCAGATGTTCAGGGGGGGCAATTTTCCCCTTTTGAGCCACCATTTTTACCACGTTCCTGTCCAAAGTCCTAAAAATGCCTTGTCGATAAGTTAGCCCATACTCCAAGGAAAACATATTATAGATTACGGGTTTCTAGCCGAAGGGTTCGGTTAGGCCATCAAGGGGGAGAATTATTCCGTTTTTACCCCTCCCGGTAGGAATTTCCAAAAATTCCGAGAACGTCTGCGTTGGAGGAGGAACCTACTACATACATAATTTTAGGTCTCTATATCCAGCAGTTTGCCCAACTCGGCAAGGGGGAAGTTTTTTCACTTTTTACCCCTCCCGGTATGAGTTTCCAAAAATACCGTCTTAGGGGACGTCTCCCTAGTTCCAGCAGTTTGGCCAGGCCGTTAAGGGGGAGACTTTTCCTGTTTTTGACCCTACCTGTGGAAATTTCGAAAAATCTCATCTTGGCGGATGTCTACAATAGAGGAGGAACTTGAGTACCGAATTTCAACTTCCTACCTCCAGCAGTTTGGGCAGCCTTTAAGCGGCACTTTTCGCTTCATTAATCCCCATTTTTGCAATGTCCCTGTCCAAAATTCCACAAAGCACCTTCCCGATAAGTGAGCCCATACTCCAAGGAACATATGTTTTACATTTCACGTTTCTAGCCAACTTTTACTATTTGTGCCCCTCTGGGTAGGAATTTCCGAAAATCCATCGAAAGGGAATTTCAGCTTCCTAGTTCCAGCAGTTTGAGCAGGCTGTCAAGTGGGACATTTTTTTCTTTTTTTGTCCCTCCTGGTTGGAATTAGGCTGAAAGAGGAACCTAAGTACCGAATTTCAGCTTCCTAGTTCCAGCAGTTTGGACAGGTTGTTAAGGGGCCACTTTCCCTTTTTGAGCCCCTATTTTATAAGGACCCTGTCCAAAATTCAAAATAGTATCTTTCTACGATGGATGAGGAACAATCATACCAAATTTCAACTTCATTGCCTCAGCGGTTTGAGCATTTTTCCCTTTCAACCCACAGTTTTACTATGTTTCTGTTCCAAAATAGAAAAATTACGTTACCGGTGAGTTAGTCCTACTCCAGGGAATAGATATTTAAAATTTTAGGTTGGCCAGAAGGGATTGGGTAGGCCGTCAAGGAGAATACTTTTCCTCTTATCTCCCTCCCGATAGGTATTTCAAAAATTCCGTCTAAGCAGACCCCTACACAGAAGGAGGAACTCACATACTGAATTTCGGCTACATAGTTTCAGCAGTTTGGGCAGGCCGTCAAGGGGGAACATCCCCCTTTTGGGATATCCTGTAGGGAATTCCAAAAATACAAACTTAGTCGATGTCTACTACAGTGGAGGAACCTTTATGCCAAATTTCAACTTCTTATCTCCAGTGGTTTGGGCAGGTAGTTAAGGGGGACACTTTTCCAATTTGGCGGACGTCTATGCCGAATATCAAGAAACCTTGTTTTAGTGGAGATATCCGTGGGGGGAGGAAAAAAAGTTCGTTTTGTGAAATTATATATTTTTAAATGGAATTTTTTGGTAAAAGCGAAATTTTTTGGAAAAAGATACTTTATTTTTACAAAGTACTTTATTGAAAGAAGGTACTTTTTTTGAAAAAGTTATTTTTAGAAAAAAATTATTTTTTTTGGAAAAAGGTCCTTTTTTGGAAAAGGTATTTTTTGGGAAAATGTATTTATTTGGAAAAAGGTACTTTTTTTGGATAAGGTACTTTTTTTTGGAAAAAGGTAAATTTTTTTAGAAAAAGGTACTTTTTTGGAAAAAGGTACTTTTTTGGAAAAAGGTACTTTTTTTAAAAAGGCACTTTTTTTTTGAAAAAAGGTACTTATTTTGGAAAAAGGTACATTTTTTGTCCCCTTTTTGCCCCTCCCGATAAGAATTTCCAAAAATTCCGTCTCAACGGACGTCTACACCGGTCGAGGAACCTACAACTTCATAGCTCCAGCAGTTTGAGCAGGCCGTCAAGGGGGAGACTTTTTCCCGTTTTTGCCCCTCCCTGTAAAAATTTCCAAAAAATTCCGTCTTGGTGGATGTCTACGATAGTGGAGGAACCTTTATACCAAATTTCAACTTCCTACCTCCAGTGGTTTGGGCAGGCCGTCAAGGGGGGCTCTTTTCCCCTTTTTAACCCCTATTTTTACAACGTCCCTGTCCAAAATTCTAGAAAGTACTTTCCAGAAAAGTTAGCCCCTACTCTAAGGAACACATATCTTAGATCTCAGCTTTCTAGCCAAAGGGGTTTTGGCAGGCCGTCAAGGGGGAGACTTTCCCCCTTTTTGCCCGTTCCGGTGGGAATTTCCAAAAATCCCTTCTTAGCGGACGTCTACGCCGAAAGAGGAACCTACATACCAAATTTCAACTTCCTAGCTTTAGCGGTTTGGGCTGGGCGATGTTGAGTCAGTCAGTCAGTCAGTCAGTCACGTTATTCTTTATATATAGAGAAGATGAAAAGAGAATTACCTAAAATCCTAGTTTTCGCGATTTATAAAAATTTTAGTCGAAAAAACCAGTATTTATTTAGTAGTATGCATCAAAGCACTGTTAATTCACTGATTTGCTGTTAAACGAGAGCCATTGAATTTAATGCAAACGCCAGTTCCTTATTCATAATGTAAATTGTTAAGAAATTTGAATAAAATACATTTCTTTAGCGCATTTTGAAATTATTTTATTCATATTTTACCCTATCTACAACTTTTTTTCTGTTGTTAACTTAACAATAATTGTCGGAAGTTAACGATATTATTTAACGATAAAATTCGGTAGAAAAAGTTACGGAATCAGTTTTAACGACAATTGTAGTTAATTATCGAATTTTGACAATCTAACTACCGATTTTTGTCGTTAAAAAGTTAGAGAATAGCACTACTGGTTTGTTTAAATTTTAACGAATATTTTTATTTTATATTCTAAAAATTAGTTACTATTTAAATCGTTTTATTCGAAAAATCACAATGTATCGGTTAAAGTAAATAAATAAGAATAAATTTAATTAAGTCAGCACAACAACAAATTTATTTGCGGCGATTACCACCTTGGCCAGACAAAATCATAACAATGCGAATAAATATATTCAAAACATCCATATAAATGGAAAGGCTCCTATGAAAATTAAAAAATAAATATTGAAAACGCTTTTATATTTTTCTTTTATAATAAATTCTTACGCATTAACAGGGTCAAAAGGTGTCACGGCATACTGGGGGTATGCCTCAGCTTTGCGTACAATACGTTGGGTGTCATACAACAAGAAACCACTGAATAATACTAAACCACCATATAAAGATAAGGAAGCCAAACCTACAAAAAAAAAATAACATACAAAAAAGGATTGTAAAACTTTTTATGAACAGAAAATATTTAATTAATTCACTTACCAGCTCCTAAAGCTGTTGTAGGTGGTAACCACATGCCAGCCAAGGAAGCCGCCATAACTAACCCTAAACCAATAGCCAAAGGGCCACCCATGTACAAGAATTTATCACTTGGTGCACAGACGGCAATTGTCGATAAGCCGCCAACTATGCCACCGGTATATATAGCCGCACGTGTCAATAAAGGCCCACCGAGGAAACATAACGGTGCAATAACACCACCCAAAACAGCACAGTGTAAAGCCAAAGACAGTTGTTTAGCGCCAATACCTTCTGTATATGGTATTGACTGGGTCATGGCACCGGTGCCAATTACCAAAGCAAATGTAGCCAATGTAGACTGAAGACAATAGAGAGACAAACAACGTAAACAATGGAATTGCAAAACACAAAACATTTTTTTATAGGGATCAAACTTACCAGCCAGCCGTTACGAGTAGTAAGATTTAAAAGACGTGGCGAGCGGAAAACTGCTGCCGCAGATAGAGCTGTTAAAACACAAGAAGCGCCAAAGTAACCATAAGTTGTGTGTAAGCGATCTTTAACGAATTGTGGCCACAAACTGGAAAATATAATAAACAACGACTTTTTAAAATATTTTTTATAAGCAAAATAATATGTGCGTTCCCGTACGTTACCGGGTATCCGCGGGTACCCGCGAGAACCCAAAACAGCCCAAACAACAACAATTTACACGCAATTTTGAGTACGGGAACGCTTTTGGGCTAGGTTGGGTAACCACGGTAAAGTACGGGAACAGACGTAAGGTTTCAATATAAAATTAGGTTTTAATGTCCGTAATTTTCGCATAATCACCAGGCTTTTAACAGGTCCCAAACAGAAATCGCCAGTGGTACAAAAAATCAAGCACTGGCATACCACTGGGTAACCATGGTGTTCAAAATAAATGACTGGGAGAGCACTCATTTGAGACGCTTTGCCAGCGCTTGCAAAAAGCGTTGTTCCAGCATTTGTTTTACAAAAATTTCGGTGGTTTATAAAAAAAAACCAGTGGCAAAGAATGGTCTAAGAGTGATATGCCAAGGTTTGCAACCAGTGGTTATTCAGTGCTACCTAGCCAATGCTACCAGTGGTACAAACACCAATTCACTGGTAGAGCAATGATTTTATAAAAATGCTGACGCTTCGTCAAACAAGGTTTGCAGTCAGGAGGTTCCGAGTTCAAATCCGGTTGCAAGCAAAAAATTTTTTTGGATTTTTTTTTAATTTAAAAAATTTTTTTTTCTATAAAATCAATTTTTTGGTTTGTGGAAAAGCTCCTTTAAGACCAACTTTTTTGTTGCTCTTCCAACGCTAGCATATTAGTTCCAAAAAATTGTTTGCCATTGCTAGCTTTTTCGCACAGCCAGTAGTTGTCCAGCGATTATCACTTATTTATGTGTTTAGCCATCAAATATTATATGTCTCGTTAGCTCAGTGGGTAGAACAATCGTCTGCCAATCTGACGGCCTGGGTTCAAATCACGACAGGACCAAAAAAAATACATATTAACTTTTTTTAAATTTTATTTTGGAAAATACATTTCCAGACCACCTATTTATTGGTTTTGCCAACGTTTAAAAATTTTGTTCCTCCAGTGCATTTCCGGCGCTTTTTGAACAGCCGGTCCTTTTGTCTAATGATATTATCATTTTGGGAATGGGAAAGCACTTTTTGCCAGTAAAAAATTCGAAAGCCCCTGGTCCAGACGGAATTCAGAACATATTACTCAAAAACTTTCCTAACGCAGCTATAGAAATGCTGGTTAAAATATTTAACTTTTGCATTCAAAATTCGTATTTTCCAAAACACTTTAAGCGAGCAAAAGTTATTCCAATTGTAAAGAGTGGTAAAAACCCAAAACTTTGCAGTAGTTATCATCCAATCAGCCTGCTTAGTTGCATAGACAAGGTATTTGAGAAAATTATTTTCAGTCGATTAAAAGTTTTTGTTGATGAGAATAATCTAATTAATGAATGCCAATATGGATTTAGGTCCCAACACTCCACAACTCATCAAATTAAAAGAGTTGTCAATATGATAAATTACATCAAGAGCAAATGACACTCAACAGGTGTTCTATTTCTGGATATAGAGAAAGCTTTTGACTCAATCTGGCATGCAGGGTCGGTTTATAAGCTTCATAAAATGAAATTCCCTTTGTACTTAGTTAAGCTAATTATGAGCTTCCTTAGTGATAGGCGCTTTTTTGTGTATATTGAGGGTAGTCAGTCTGATGAAATGATTATTCCTGCTGGAGTTCCACAGGGCGCTGTACTATCGCCACTATTGTATTCACTGTTTATATCAGATTTCAAATCTCTTAGTGGCAGTACGTAGCTTTCTTTGCAGATGATAGCGCATATATAAGCCATGGCAAGGTTTCTAATGCAATTGTAAAACGTATGCAAAGATCTCTCACATCGGCACAAAGATTCTTTGCTAGATGGAAAATTAAAATAAATGAAGATAAATCACAGGCCATCATTTTCCCTTTCAATAAATCACCTAAGAGAATTCCAACTCGTGTATTCTCAATCCGAAATAATACCTTTTACGAATTCTATAAAATATCTCGGCGTAACACTTGATCGCAAACTTCTATTTAAAGAGCATCTCAATACTGTATGCTCAAAAGCAATAACATGTGGTAGATTTTGGACTGGCCAGCCCAAAGTCCAAACCTATGGAATGATGTAAAAACAAAAGTTTCGCAAAACAATTATAAAAATTCCACCGAACTTTGGGCTGGTATTCAAGAAGCCTGGTATTCTACACCAAAAGAAAGATGCCAGAGAATAGTTGAGAGTATGCAAAGAAGATGCGAAGCGGTTATTGATAATAATGGATGCAGCACAAAATATTAGTGTAATATTAACGGTAAAAAAATAATAAATTGTTTTAAAAACCAAAAAAATGTACAGTTTTTTATAAAAATATAAAATGTGTCCTATTTAGAAGTCCAGGTATTTTTATTAGTTTATACATATTTACCAATATATATAAAATAGTTGAAGTATTTTTATTTAAATAAAGAATGAATTACAATCACCAATAATAACAATTCCCGTATATAAAATAAAAATTTTATTTTTGTTTTATTTTTCAAAATAAATAATTATGTTTCTTAACACATAAAAGTGTCCTATTTCCATGTCCATAGCTGTATGTATATATTAGAAGCAGTAAATTGCGTTGTATAAAGTGATTTAACTAATTTTTTTTATGATTTACATTAGAGTATGTAGTTAATAAGATTGGCTTCTAAAATAAATTATTTATTATTCAATTCAATAAATCACTAGATTTATAAACAGTGCAAAAATTCATCGATTTTATCGCTAGATTGTTGAAAAATTGTACTTAAGGAATGTTTTTTACTCAAAAATGTCTTTAATAAGTTCATAAGAAGTGTTATAAACTTTTAAATAATTAAAAATTTTATGATTAAGCTTCAAATGATGAATCCCGATTTTCATTGAATTAATATTAGTATTGAAAATACTCAATAGAGGGCGTTGTACGGTGAAAAACTGCATACCCATATTTTGTTCAATTGTGTACTTTTTAGAAATTTTTTTTTACTAAAATCGTTAAAGAAGTTGTGTTTTATAATAAAAGAATATCAATATGCAAATTTTGTAATATTTTTCAACATAAAAGCGAATTTTAAAAATTATATCACGGCTGATAAAAAATCGCTAGATTTTTGGCTAATAGCTACAAGACAATTCTTCCCGCTAGGGGTGAAATAAAATCGCTAGATCTAACGAGAAAATCGCCGTTATGGCAACACTGGTGGTTTTGTATAGTAGTTATTTCTTAACCATATATGGCCCTTTGGGCTTGTTTATGTAATTGATGAATAAATAAAAAATTAAAAAAAAAAAATTAAATTAGAAAATTTCTTAATTTACCGAAATCGACCAAAAAATAAAAAAATATATAGAGCAATTCCATATGAAAACGATCAAAATTGGCAAATTTTTGGACGACCCCTCTCCGATTTTAAAATAAATAGTCTCAATCGATTGCCCAGCAAAAAATAATGTACCTACATATTTTTTTTTTTTTTTTATAGTGACTGGTTTAGTGGTGGTGTACACCACTGTCATGTGACAAAATTGAAGAATTCTTCATAATTTATTTATTTGTAATTATTTAACATTATTTTATTTTATTATTAAAAATACATTTTAAAAATTATTTTACAGTTAAAAATACATTTATGAAGAAAAAATCAATTTTTTTTAAGAGCCCCAAGTTGAGTGTGTAGTGAATATGGTCTGCCTGCCTTCACAAGATCGGCCATAAATCCATGGATAATAGCAGCAGTGGCATGTAATGGCACACCAAACCCGACTGAGGCTACAGGTCATAAAATGTTTTGTAAATTTTTTAAATTACCAGGTAATAAATATTTCGCCTAAAATGACACGTGCAGAAACAAGTCATAAAACAACGATTTTCCATAAATATGGCGAAATATTTATTACCTGGTAATTTAAAAATTTTACAAAACATTTTATGACCTGTGGTCGGCTTATTGGCAGTAACCAATTAAGTCCCTCTTTAAAAAACATTTTATGACCAGTAGTTCACGCAAATTTTCCTATTAAAGAAAAGCAAATATCGCTTATTTTTTTTACCTATTTTTTACCATAAAATAAATATAAATACTTCACACACTCTGAGTCAAATTTTAGTTGAATACTAAACGTGAAAGTGTTAAAGTGTTTTTTTTTTGTAAAGTAAAGAGTGAAGCTGTAAAGACAATTTAAAGTAAAATGAATAAATTTTGCTGCAATCCGTTTAACAAGAGTGGACATCGTTCGAAAAAGATAAAAGTATTAAAATTAACTGGTGTTTCGAAGCGATACATGAATGAATTAAATATACAATACGGTGAAGAAGCAGAATTCATTTGCCCCAAGTGTAAAATCGATTTGTCTCAACAAGCAAATGCATTGAAACAAATGCAACCACAATCCGAGAGTGAAATGACAATTGAACAAAATGTTTCATCTGATAGTGAGGCAGACATTCCGATGGTCAATATGTCTTTGAGTCCTTTGAATGAGGCTATTACCACTTTAGGTGAATCGCCTATTACAAAAAGAAAGTTTGCGAAGTGAAAAATACAGGAAAGAGAAAAAAGGCAAGGTTATGAGTGCAATCGCGACAATATTTGATGAAGGCTCTGATAACGAATGCAGTCAAGCAGATGACGTTGATGACGGCAAACAAATGATTGAGCAGTTGAAAAGAAAATTCAATTTAGCGACCACTTTTCCGGAGAAATATCTCATTTTATCTGTGCTGCCTCAATCATGGTATATACGCAAGATTTCTGAACAGTTTCAAACATCTTTTTACATCGCGAGAAGAAGCAAAGAATTAGTTCGACAGAAGGGCATATTGGCGACTCCCACCAAGAAATTTGGCTCAAGGACCCTCAGCGAAGCAACGGTGAAATTGATTCAAGATTTTTACTGCAATGATGACAACAGCCGCGCCTGCCCAGGTACACGTGACTATGTTATCACACGTGAAGATGGAGAAAAAGTACACAAGCAGCGCAGATTATTATTATGTAATCTATCCGAAGCATACCATCAGTTCAAAGAGAAATACCCAGCAGAAAAAGTGGGAGTTTCTAAGTTTGCCATCCTACGACCAAAAGAATGCGTGCTGGCAGTAGACAGGCACGGAACGCATTCAGTCTGCGTTTGCATGTTTCATCAAAACATCAAATTAATGTTCTTTCCATGCAAGAAATTGAAAGTATTTCACGGTGAAATTGAAACATATAGGGACCTCCTGTCGAAGTCGTTGTGCGCATACCCCACGGAAAATTGTCATCTGTCCAAATGCGACAATTGTCCGAAGATTGACGAGCTAGAGCAATATTTGGCGGAAAAGTTTGAACAGCTGTTAATTCAGGAGGTGCATTTCAAACAGTGGATAATTAGCAGCGGCAGATGTTCCCTTGAGACCGTGGTAAAGCAGATTCCGGAATTCATCGAGGAATTCGGATTCAAGTTGAATGAACTGAAATTCAGGCTTATCACTGGGCAAACGACCAGTGCACGGTGCATCCTTTTTGCATTTATTTCAAAAACGAAGATAACGAACTACAGACCGTAAGCCTTGTTGTTGTCGCGGAGAGTTTAGCTCATAATTATGTGTCCGTTTATTTATTTCAAATGAAACTGTTTGAATTCTTAAGATCAAAATTCGATGCAATCGACAAAGTAACGTTTTTCTCAGACGGCGCGGCTTCTCAGTACAAGAATAAAAAAATTTTTTACAATCTTTGCATAATTGAAGAAGAACAAAACTGCAAGGTCGAGTGGCACTTTTTTGCGACGTCCCACGGTAAGGGCCCATGCGATGCGTTAGGGGGAACCCTAAAACGCATGGCGACTAAGGCAAGTTTGCAAAGGCCATATACTGACCAGATCTTAAATGTACAACATTTGTTTTCGTGGATTCAAAGCAAGGAAATTGCCATTAACACAGTTTTATGCACTCAAAAAGAACACGATGCCATGGAGCGAGAGAATTCAAAACAGATATAATAATGTCAAAACTATAACTGGAACGCAAAAGTTTCATTGCTTCATACCAAATATTTCTGATATGTCAATTAATGTAAAGCGGTACTCTTCGTCTGCCGACGTGCTAAATTTAAAGTTACTTTAATTTTATAATGATGCCAAGACAATTGAAATTTTTAATAAATATTGTAATTAAGTATAAGCAGCAAAATAAGAAAGATTTTTTCTTCATAAATGTATTTTTAACTGTAAAATAATTTTTAAAATGTATTTTTAATAATAAAATAAAACAATAGCTGTATTTTGTCTTATGTCTATCAACGTTAAGTATTTAAAGCAAATCTGTGTTAAACCGATTGTAGTATAAAAAAATTTTAAACAGGTTATGTTTATAATTTTTCCGGTATAATCGAACTTACGTCAGCAAAAGTTTTTAGGAAGTAACGCGAATAAGTTACGATAGATGTGAAAATCTATAAACGTTGAGTTTTCAACATTGATAATTATCCGTGTTGAAAGTTAACGTGCATACAAAAAGTAATGTGTTAGTTTTCGTCTTAAACGCGTTTTTATGCACTATAAGATTTTTTTTGAATTAACGGATATAGTTAAGCCGAAAAAACAGCTAATGTTAAATAATTACAAATAATTCAATTATAAAAAATATAAAAACAATGAGAACAAGGTGGTCTCTTAAATGCTCCTCTCCTGTCCAAACAAGGAGTCGGGGCCCATTTTTTTATTGCTGATTCTTAAAGCAAAAATTATGAGGAATCCAAAAAAAAAATTAGGCGGAAAATTTAGGAGCTTCTGTGGAAAATCGGAAAATTTAATTTTCATGGGAAAATTTGATTTTCATGGGAAAAAAGGTAAATTTCTGAGAAAAATTAGGAAAATTTTATTTTTCAATTAAAGCCTGATTCAATACCTTTCCAACGAGCTATCACTCGTTAAAACAACTTTCAATGAGGTCCCTTATGAAGAATTCTTCAATTTTGTCACATGACAGTGGTGTACACCACCACTAAACCAGTCACTATAAAAAAAAAAAAAATATGTAGGTACATTATTTTTTGCTGGGCAATCGATTGAGACTATTTATTTTAGAATCGGAGAGGGGTCGTCCAAAAGGTGATCGCTTTCATATGGAATTGCTCTATATGACCTTGACCCATTAACCCTACAGAGTCTAAATATGAAGTCAATTTTTTCGGTCACGCCTCCTTAACAGCGGGTGGGTCTTTAAAATTGCAGAAGTTTTTTAGAATTATCTTAAAAAGTAATCATCGGATTTGGATAAGTTATATCACTGGATAGCTTATACAATTTCCCCAAATTTGATATATAATATCCAGAGATGGGAATAAAGCGGACTTCGCTGAACTACTCCTTTCTGTGTGGCGGCCTTCGGGTTTTCTCCTCTGTGGTATATTCAAAGCCAGCTTCTCTGAACAACCCCTTTCCGCGTATATACCTTCTGCCGGGCTCAGGGGTTTTATCCTCTGATGTATATCTAAAGCAGGCTTCACTGAGTCCCAGTTTTACATGCCTATATTTTTATTTTTAAGACAGAAGATTGACCAAAAATTAAACATCGTTGGTAAGGTCAAGCACAAAAGATCTATATTGGTCGCGGTGCGTAGTGCCTTCGTATCTAATCTAAGGTCAAGACTTGGAGTACAATCTGAGCGTAAAATATATATATACCTTGTAATCGGTCTAAATTTGAATAAATCGCGTTTTTATAAAAACAAATTTTTAATCGAAACTAATAACTCATTCCCATCTCGGCATAAAACCGCATCTATTCTGCAAGTGGTTCCACTGCAACCGATTCCGTGGAACTGGTTCCGGAACAGGTTCCTGGGATCATATATAGAGAGTGTGATTAAAGTAGAATCAATTCCAGAACTGATTCTAGGGTAATAGGTTCCACTTTGGAGCTATAGAAGTTGTTGCTTTTGGGACAATTTCAAACAAAAATAATCGGTGTTAGAATCAACAGTAGAAGGGGTTGTAAATGAAAAGTAGCTATTCTACAACCGATTCTTTGGAACAGAAAATTTTCCTGGGATTATATATCAGAATGAAGGAAATTGTATAGGCTTTCCAATGGTATACCTTTTGTCCAAATCGGATAAGTACTTTTAATTTCTAAACCATTTCGTTAAACTTTATTTAAGACAATCTCTTAATTTTGAATGAACCTTAATTTTTGCTAATATTGTAAATAATTTCATATTTGTAACGTTTGTTTCACTTTATACTAAAACATTTTAATTGATGATGCGTGATTTTGTTTCAAAAAAAATAAATTTTTTGTCCGTAATTTTTAATAGCATAATAAACTGAAATACATAACTGTCCTAAGTAGGGTTTCCGTCCCGGGAATTCCCGAGAATCCCGCCCTTTTTCGGATCCCGCAATTTTTTTTATTCTTTTACAGAAGTTTTAGCTAATATTAATGCAATTTTGGAAGCTTTATTTAAATTTAAAGCATTCAGCCTTACTATCAATATTTTTCAAAGGTTTATTTTTGTTAAAGTCGACTTTATTTTAAAGCAAAGTTTTTGTTTTAACCGTACTATACAAAATATTTAAAATAGAACTTTTAAAATAATGCCAAACATATACATTCAAAAATTTTGTTTATTTTTATTAAAAACCAAAACAAAAAATTCCAAAATAAAAAGGAAATTTGTAAACAAAAGTAAACAAAATTTGAAAAAATTTGAAAAATAAATAAATTATAAAATAAAAACAAATGAAAACTTCAAATTTAAAACCGAATTTTAAGGCATATTTTAAATATTTTGTATGGTAAGAAATTTAAAATAATAGTCGGCTTTTGTGATTTAAAATCGACTTTTTGTTTTTTATAGTAAAGCTGATTGTTTTTTTGAAATTAATTTGATCAAAAAATATTTAAAATTAAAAAAATACGATTTAAAATTTAATAAACTGAATTATGCCAAATTGTTTTCAGATGCCAGTTGAATTTGGTTTAATTAAACCGAAAAAATTTTATCAGCCATTATTAAGTTTCCCAACAAAAATTCTTGTATGTACTTCGGAATTTTTTTTTTTTTTTTCTTTAAAATGGTCTTTGTTCAAATAAAAAAATATTTGTATAGGCTGGTTTACACTATATTTTCGGAAAAATTCTGCAACCTTGCCTATATGTTTTGCATGTGTACTAAAGTAAAATCGTACCGAAAATCTTATAGTGTAAACAGCCTAATTCAACATTCCAACGTCATTATTTCAGTTCCACATACCTCCAAAAAACTAAACATTAAAATTAAAAAATTTATAATGTTTTCATATTTTCAATTGGCAAGTATTTTGAGTTTCTTTTATTAAAAATAATTTAATTTTAAGTTCAATTGTTATTCCTTTATTTCAATTGTATTTTTTAAATATTATTTGTTTTCAAAATAATCCATCAGATGCTTTTTAAAGTTATTTTGGATTTTTTATATGTTAATTTAAAATGCAACTAAATACGAAAATTAAATAATTTATTTTTAAGTAGCTGTGGCATAAAAAATGTCTATTCAAGAAAACCAATTAAAGTTAAGAAACTATTTAATAATGTTGGTCTTTTTTTATGAAACGATTTAGGCGAATTTGCTAAAAAATTGTGTGGAAAATACTCACTTTTAAACTTTTTTATAAAAATAATTATAGACGGATACTTTTGAAAATCTGCATAGAAAGATATATATAAAATATCTAGAAATAGAAATTTTTGGATTTCATATTTAAGAATTATTTTAGCAACAAATCGATCTTATTTCTGACTATAAAACTGGTCCGACACAATTTTGCACCCATTAACAATTCCAATATAGTCTGAAAAAGGGGATGAAGATAAAATACCCGTCTTTCACTTTTTCTATATCAATTGGTTTAACCGTTTAATTCGAATTAATATTTAATTAATATATTTCTAAATTTTTTTTTTTAATTAAGACGGCCTTCCATATAAATATATTGCCTAAATATTAATTCACGATTTAAATTGTTGAATGAATTCATCCAGAAAAAGTGGAAGACATGGATATTTTATATTTAGCCATCCTTTCGGAATATATTAAGTGCATTTTCTCATGGGTACAACCAAAAGATGAACTTTCTCGGACGGTGTTTTAACAGTAATCGAGTTTTTCAAGTGCAACATATCTCGAATTTATTTTTATTTATTGAAATATACTTTATAAATAAATTTACAAAATATATAACAAAAAAGCGCGGGGTAACTGGGCCATAATGCGCGTAAATTATAATAACTTATAGATAACAGACGTGCTGGAACAACAGCAACACGTGACAAAGCAACAATTGCCTTCACAATGGAGGTTCAGCGAGATGAGGCCCCAACACGCCATAAAAAGAACAAATGCCGATGGACTTAACACGCGCACAACCGACCATTGCCATTTCAATAGAAGTGTGCACGATGTCTCCAAGGGAATTCGCCCGGTATGCATGTGGTCAGACTACATAGTCTAACGGCATGCTGAGACACGCTTTAGAGTATCGCAAAACAAAAACGATTAACCGTTATTCCTTATTAAATGATATAATACAGGTCTCGAGATAACCTTCTTCTTCGGCGACTCACGGCGAACTGTAATATCTCGAATTTATATATTTTCTAACGAGCGGAATTCCCGGGATCCCGGGAAATGAAAAAGTCCGGGAAAAGAAAAACCCTAGTCCTAAGTCATTTCAGGCGATTTCGAGACAAAGTATTTAGTTCAAAAATTTAACTTACATTGCATTATTCTGAATACTGGCATCTTTGCTTAGACCCAAACCATAATAACACAAAGCTCCTAAACCGATACCAGCAGCACCAGCCACCGCACCTTTACCCATAGAATAGGCTAAAAAAAAATAGAATAAAAACAGAAATTTTTGCAAATCCAATCTTACCATTTGCGGATGGTGGAGCCATTAATTTTTCTTTTAAAGTCGGACCACGTCTAACTTCACCCCTAACTGCTGGTGGTGGTTCTCTAATTCCACGAGCATACTGACGCAACACTATATTATTATTACTGCTTTTAATTAACCGGGGAGCCAACAAAGTCTGCTTGAAAGAATAAGAGAATGATGTAGAGCCACCGGGCAAACGGCGTGATAATTGTGTTGCAAATCTTAGTAACATGTCTCGAAAATTGTGAAATTCTTACTGTACTAAAAAAAGGATTTAGAAACCAATTCAATGAGTGATAATCTTAACAGCTATTTTGTTTCTTTATATTAATTTATTAATAATAAAATACGTACTTTTTGAATTTTTATTTTTGTGAAATTTCTTTTGCAGCTGTAGAATTTTCTAGTAATAATAATAGAGTAGAGTTGTAAAACTATAGAGTATTCCGGTACTGAGTACTCAATACTGCCTATTTTTTTGAGTACTCAATACTAAAACGGTTCTACTCAATACTTTTAAAGATGCAATTTTCCGTATAAATGTGTATTTTTCGTATGAAAATACAACTCTAAAAATAGTACTCTAAAAATACAACTCTATTTGTGAAGCAAAGAAATTTGTAACGGATTTTTAGGAAAAATTATTTAATTAATTTATATAAAATGTTTTAAATAAATTAAAATGTAAGTACCCAACAAACAAATCGTTCCGTTTACGTACCGTTTTCGGTCCATCATAAACGGAATCCAACTCCGTTTACGTACCGTTTTCCGGATCCGTATACGGACCAGAAAACGGATTTTAAGGAACATCGAAACTGATTCGAATCCGTTGAAAGTCCGTCAATGACGGACCGTTTACAGACCGATATGTCGTGTAAAAAACTGACAAGTCCGTTGAAAGTCCGTCATTGACGGACCGTTTACGGACCATTGCTTCGTTTAAAAAACGGACAAGTCCGTTTAAAGTCCGTCAATGACGGACCATTTAGGGACCGTTATGTCGTGTATAAACGGAGTAACTTCGGACCAAAAACAGACTTGTATATCTATATAAATTCACTAATTTTGAGTAATTTTTTTTTTTATTTTTAATAGATTTATTAATAACGATATTATTTACATTTATACTATATTTAGTACATCAGTTTACCTTTGAGTTTACCTCTTTATCTAGCGCATCAATTCACGATAGTCACCCATAATAAAATCGATCATCTACATGCAAGAGAAAAAATAAATTAGTTATGGTTTAATTGCTTGCATTTATGATGGTGTTTTACTCGAAACAACACCAATTTACACACAATTTTGGGAAAATTGGGTAGCCGCGTTAACATAGGTGGAACATAGCTTTTGTTACAAATTATTGTAAAACACGCACTAAATTCTATTAATCTTACCATCTAATATATGTATGTATGCGACTTGAAGTTACACTCAGGGAATTATGTAGGTAAAATCAACTGCAAATGACAGTTAAAATAACTGCATTTGCACTTAAAAAGGTGTACACTACATTTGCAGTTAAATTAACTGCAATATGAAGTTATTTTTAACTGTTAAAAATCAACTGACAAATGTAGTAAAAACAACTACAAATGCAATTGAAACAACATACATGCAAATTATTGTAAAACTGTACAAACAACTGCAAATGTAGTTAAAAAACATAAATAAAAATTATTTTAAAAATTATTAATTTAATAAAAAACAAATTTATGTAAACACTGCTAACTTAATTTTATTATATTTAAAATTGAGAAATCAAAATTTACACTAATGTCACTTTTATTTTTCACTAGTAAGATATTGTTGTAGATGTCCATCTGTGAGGGATGAAATATGGCGTTGCTTGGCTTCCTTTTTTTCTCCAGGTAGAAAGAGATATAAAAGAACTGAAAGAAAATAAATACAATAATTTTTAATAATCCCGTAAATAAATTTATATTATAAAACTTACCTTATTATTTTAATAACTTAATAAAAAATATATAAACTTTTCCGTATTACGCGTCCTCACTCTTTGGCGTTGTTTTATGACAAAGACAAGAGAAAACATGTTCTACTCATATTCTTTCACTAGAAATTTCTATACAAGCGCGTCATACACATGCTCCTGATTGCTTCGTGTGTGTGCACACACACTTGAAAATATAAGTATTTGTAAAAAAAATTCAAAATAACTGCATAAAATAAATGTTACTACAATGTGGTAGTTTTTTTAGTTAGTTTGAAAAAATAACTGTCAAAAACATTGAAATATTTTGCTCTAAGTAAATTAACTACAATTGTAGTTAAAATAACTACAACCGCATTACTACACAAATAACTGTCATGTAGTAACTGCAGAACTTTTCTGAGTGTGCCTATAATTTACGGATACAAAAAAACAACGGTATTAAAAACGCTACAGAGTATGCAAAATAGGGCACTAAAAGTAGTACACAATTTACCAATTACTTTTGCAACAATATCGCTTTATAAAAATGTTTGTAAGCCAATTTTACAGATGAATGGATTGTATAAATATCAAGTGCTTATGTATATATATAAGTCCTTGCACGATATAGGTTATCACACCATTAATTTTCTTCAAAACCAATCAGTTTTTAACACAAGAAACCAAGAGAACCTTTGGATACCACGATGCAGATTAGAAACTACAAAGCAGCGGATTGAATATATGCACTTAGGGAATTATGTAGGTAAAATCAACTGCAAATGACAGTTAAAATAACTGCATTTGCACTTAAAAAGGTGTAGACTACATTTGAAGTTAAATTAACTGCAATATGAAGTTATTTTTAACTGTTAAAAATCAACTGACAAATGTAGTAAAAACAACTACAAATGCAATTGAAACAACGTACATGCAAATTATTGTAAAACTGTACAAACAACTGCAAATGTAGTTCAAAAACATAAATAAAAATTATTTTAAAAATTATTAATTTATTAAAAAACAAATTTATGTAAACACTCCTAACTTAATTTTATTCTATTTAAAATTGAGAAATCAAAATTTACACTGTCACTTTTATTTTTCACTAGTAAGATATTGTTGTAGATGTCCGTCTGTGAGGGATGAAATATGGCGTTCTTTGGCTTCCTTTTTTTCTCCAGGTAGAAGGAGATGAGAATATAAAAGAACTGAAAGAAAATAAATACAATAATTTTTAATAATCCCGTAAATAAATTTATATTATAAAACTTACCTTATTATTTTAATAACTTAATGAAAAATATATAAACTTTTCCGTATTACGCGTCCTCACTCTTTGGCGTTGTTTTATGACTAAGACAAGAGAAAACATGTTCTACTCATATTCTTTCACTAGAAATTTCTAAACAAGCGTGTCATACACATGCTCCTGATTGCCTCGTGTGTGTGCACTAGGGATGCCAATCGGGATTGATATTTGAAAATCCCGGGATTCGGGATTTTGTATGAAATCCCGGGATCCCGAGATCGGGACCACAGGATTTTTCGGGATCCCGGGATTTTACGGGATTTCGGGATTTAAATTTTCCTTTATTTGTAAAAATTTTTATGTTATGTAACTAATATTGAAACATCTCAGTAAGAAATTGACAGTGGTACAAAAAATCAAGTACTTGCATACCACTGGGTAACCGCGACGTTAAAAACAAATGACTGGCAGAACACTCATTTGGGACGCTTTGCCAGCGTTTGAAAAAATCAGTATTTGTTTTACAAAACATCACGGCAGGGCAAAAAAAGATACATATGAACTTTTTTTAAATTTTATTTTGGAAAATAAAATTCCAAAACACCTATTTATTGGTTTTGGCAGCGTTTTGCCAAAGTTAAAAATTTTGTTTCTCCAGTACTTTTCCGGCGCTTTTTGAACTGCCGGTCCTTTTGTCTATTGACGTTATCATATTGGAAATGGGAAAGCAATTTTTGTCAGTACTTGTACCACCTGTTAAAATACCTTGCCATCGCTTTCCTGTTTGTATTTTTCTGGCTGGGATAATATATGAAGGCCTGTCATTAAGTACACTTGCGCCCACTATTTTGTAAGCAGATTTTAAAACAGATTCGTTGCGAAAACCTTGCCCACTAAATCGTGTAATTACAGCAACAAAGTTATTTGATTATCGTTATCAAATGTTTTCATAGAAGAATTCAAACTTACAGTCCCAGCCAAAACTTACAGTCCCAGTTTCAGAAATCGAATTTCGCTTGGAAGAATAAATCGTTAAAATAACAAACAAACTTGATTTTTCGCATGTATTACTCAAAAACTTAATATTATTTACCAAAATTTCAAATTTTTCTGCACAGTCTTTGCATAGTTTACTCGAATAATCTACTTAATTTATAATTTTACCAATATCTTGGCATCAATTTCTTGTCAATATGAGAAAATTCAAGAAAAAACGTAGGTAATCTAAAATTGCTCACTTTGTTTATTTGCGTTTATATTAATATTAAAAAATAAAAAAATCACGGGATTTCGGGATTCGGGATTTCCCGTTTGGCATCCCTAGTGTGCACACACACTTTAAAATATAAGTATTTGTAAAAAAAATTCAAAATAACTGCATAAAATAAATGTTACTACAATGTGGTAGTTTTTGTAGTTAGTTTGAAAAAATAACTGTCAAAAATATTGAAATATTTTGCTCTAAGTAAATTAACTACAATTGTAGTTAAAATAACTACAACCGCATTACTACACAAATAACTGTCATGTAGTAACTGCAGAACTTTTCTGAGTGTGTTTATTTATGAATACAACAAGTTGCCTGTTAGCCTAAAATCCATAGACAGAATTTCCATTTTTAAATCAAATCTTAAAGACTACTTGACTGGAGACCTTGAAACGCTTCTATTGTAAATAAATGCTTTATTTTTTTTTCTCTTTCTTTTTTTTGTAAAAAAAAAAAATTTTGCTGTTCTTATTTTACTTGTATTTAGCAAAAAAATCTGCTAATTTAACAGTTTCATTGCAGCATCATTTTTAACAAATTTTTAGTTATTCTTTCTGCTATTTTTACAGATTTATTTCTATGAGTGTACTATTTTGAGGAAATTTCAATATGTTGTAGAAGCAAAAATTCTACGAAGATAATGTCAGTTTTTGATCACCTCGGTAATTTAAGTCGTCAAAATATAGGTTCGTCAGATGTGGAAGAAAATATGAGACAGGATGATCTTAGATTTATTTTCTCCATCAAATATCAAAATTTTATACTATTCTGAGCATATAGGGTTTCTTCAGAAAAAAGGATGCATTTTTCAGAGTTTTCTATAAAAAACATTTGAAAATGTTGAAAATTTTTTTGCCTTAGGCTTACACTCAGAAGACTTCTGCAGTTACTACATGACAGTTATTTATGTAGTAATGCGGTTGTAGTTATTTTAACTACAATTGTAGTTAATTTACTTAGAACAAAATTTTTCAATGTTTTTGACAGTTATTTTTTTAAACAAACTACAAAAATTACTACATTGTAGTAACATTTATTTTATGCAGTTATTTTGAATTTTATTTACAAATACTTAAATTTTCAAGTGTGTATGCACACACACGAAGCAAACAGAAGTATGTGTATGAATCACTTGTTTAGAAATTTCTAGTGAAAGAATATGAGTATAACATGTTTTCTCTTGTCTTAGTCATAAAACAACGCCAAAGAGTGAGCACGCGTAATACGGAAAAGGTTATATATTTTTTATTAAATTACTAAAATAATAAGGTAAGTTTTATAATATAAATTTATTTACGGGGAATGTTAAAAAAATATTGTATTTATTTTCTTTCAGTTCTTTTATATTCTCATCCCTTTCTACCTGGAGAAAAAAAAGGAAGCCAAACAACAGCATATTTCATCCCTCACAGACGGACATGTACAACAATATCTTAATAGTGAAAAAAAGTGACATTAAGTGTAAATTTTGATTTCTCAATTTTAAATTTATTATAGAATAAAATTAAGTTAATAGTGTTTACATAAATTTATTTTTTTTTATTAAATTAATAATTAAAAAAAATATTTATTTATGTTTTTTTACCTACATTTGCAAGTTGTTTGTACAGTTTTACAATAATTTGCATGTATGTTGTTTCAATTGCATTTGTAGTTGTTTTTACTACATTTGTCAGTTGATTTTTAACAGTTAAAAATTACTTCATATTGCAGTTAATTTAACTGCAAATGTAGTCTACACCTTTTTAAGTGCAAATGCAGTTATTTTAACTGTCATTTGCAGTTGATTTTACCTACATAAACGTATAAACAGTATAATTTTGGTAGGACCCTTATATGGGCACTAGGTCTAAACATAGACCGATGTTCCCCAAAATCAATAGGCTGCGTTATTGGGCTAACATAGGTCTGTGTACCAAATTTCGTCAAAATATCTTAATATTTACGACCTGCAGCGTACACTCAGAAAAGTTCTGCAGTTACTACATGACAGTTATTTATGTAGTAATGCGGTTGTAGTTATTTTAACTACAATTGTAGTTAATTTACTTAGAACAAAATTTTTCAATGTTTTTGACAGTTATTTTTTTAAACAAACTACAAAAATTACTGCATTGTAGTAACATTTATTTTATGCAGTTATTTTGAATTTTATTTACAAATACTTAAATTTTCAAGTGTGTATTGTTGAGGGTGCATAATTGGGAACGGTGTAATGGGTTAAGTCCGTTAGAGTTTATAGAGTTGGGCACTTTGCCAACAGACTTACCATGGATTGGTAGTTTAGTTTAACTGGTTTTTGTGGTTGTAGCAGCGACTTAGTAACATGGTCAAGGTGGCATAATGTTGAGATGGCGTAGCCCATCGTTCCGGTTCTCATCAGTTCGGATAAATTATCGCCACTAACGTTGCGCCAGTTTTCTGCGGGTTCAGTAGTTAAACAAATTTTGTCTTGAAATTGTTGAAAATAATTGAGAAAGGTGGTCTTGCCGCTACCAATATTACCTTCAATCGAAACGGTGAAAGGTTGAGCACCAGCAGCATATTTTGGATGTTTGGTGCTTGGTCCATTGCCGGACATGGCGAAAGCTTCTATGATACGTCCTTTTTGGTAAAATTAACCAAAATTTATTTATCGAGGTGTCAAATTGTTTTTTTTTTAGTTGCTGTTCTGGTAAAACACCAATTAGTTGGGAAAACTTGAACATATATATATATGTATACAATTAAATTTTTTTTCTGTTGTTATTGTTTTATGATCTTTAATTTTAATGGGTTGTCACTTTGAAAAAAGAAAACAATAGGGATGGTAAAATGATATTTTTGACACATGCATGATTATCGATAAGTTTTAGAACATTGATGTAGGGTTGTATTTTTTGGGCATAGGTCCTGCACAGAGGGTAATGTGGGTTAACAGCAAGGGAAATATTCAGGGTTTCTCTTTGTATGTTAAGGTTTGCCAAATTTAAATGGCGGTTTTTTTTGTAGGTCCTTAAGAGCATATTAAATATGCACCAATTTTTATGCGTTCCATGTAATATGGTGGATAAGGAGAGTTTCTGTATATGATTAGTGGTTTTTATATACCTTGTTTAGGTTAAATGGAGGCCTAACTTACGTCTTATGTTCAAATCAGCCGACATATTGAAAGTTGGCGCGAGCCATTAAAGTCGTACTGTTTTTCGGTCGCAAGTTTTTAAGAATTATAATAAGTGCACTTAATAATTAATAAAAAAAGTAATAGTGTGAAGTTATATATAGCGAGGATAATTTTATTAATTAATCCCAGCGTATTGCGAAATCAAGGTAAACTTGGAATGAAGTGAAAATTGTGGTAGACAAAAGGAAAATAATTTAATAAATTCTACTCCAGAAAATAAGGCCGTACGTGGTAAAGTGTTCAAGGGAAGATAGGAGTTTTGGTTTTACCCTGCGAGTCCGGCGGATAGGAAAATTTTCATTAACGTTCATAAAGGAAAGCGTATACCGAGAACGTAAGTTAATTAATTTTTTTTTGCTGTATATGATGGAATGGGTTATGAGGAATACGTTCTTATCGTTATTTAGTGTGGTCACCAGGAATACTTGGGAAAGAGGACAGCTTTCAATACTGACAAACGAAGGAAAGTTAATTGCAATTGTTCCGATGAGGTGTGAGTGGCCACAGCTCGTATATAAGGTAACGCTGTTATTTCTATGTAATTTTTAAGTGATCGAGATAAAAGTGGAAAAACCAGAAATTTACCCTAAAAGTGTGGTGTAGCAGGGAACAGAACCTGTACACATCTCTAATTGTGGTAGAAGTTAAACTTGGGTAGGGTAGAAAAAGGGAAAAAATTTAAAGCATAAGGTACGGCAAAAATGAGTAACTGATCCCAGAAAAAAAACGTGGGACATAAAGGAATGAAATCGCTGGTTCAATATATACGGAAATTTTGTTAGTTTTATTAACGTGTTAATTTAAGGCTTATTTTAAAGTTTTTTTGTAATCGTTAGGGATTTACCAAAACGAACCAAGATAAGAAACGGAAGGCAATCAGGTCGAATAGATTTAGGCCGAATAAAAAAATATAAAAAAAAGAAGAACAGAATTACCTCCAGAGAGCTCTTTAGGGGATATTTATATAGAAAAGATTTGATATATTATTTTTGGTATTATTGCGTTAAAAACAGCGGTTAAAGTTTCGTCATAAAGTTGCAAAGGGTAGTTTTTGGTGAACCCTAGTCGAGTATTTTTCTTGTGGTATAAAGATTTCTTGAACAGTAGTTTGTTTGTGAGAATTTTGAGTGTTTATTTATTTGTTTTTTTTTGTATATTTAAATTCTTTTATTTTTAAATTATTTAAGTTTTAATTGATTTTTTTTTAATTCATTTATGTACAAATTTTATTTATTTTATTTATTTTTGGGAATACACCTAGTTGGGCGGTAATTTAGATTTTTAGTGTTGTTCATTTTTAGGTATTTTAACTCCGGGCAGCATAGCACAATCCAATAGAGGCCTGAAAGGAAAATATAAAATAGAATATTAGTTTATTTTTGTTAATTAAGTGTAGAAAAGAAAATTTAGGCAGATTAGTTTCAGGTACAGAAGATAGCATATTTTTTTTTAGTTTCATAGGAAAGATAGTTTAGTAAGCCAAAAAGTTCATAATTATATTTTAGAGATCCAACTAGTATATGTGCTACCATAGTTTTTAAGTTTTTTTATTAATAAATGTATAGTTTATATAGTTGAAAATTTGGTAAAAAAATGTCTGGTTAATTATTTTTGTTGGAGGGAAGAAGGAAAAGACAATGGGTCGTGATTCATTGGTGTAAGTAATGGTAAGTTGGTGTATGGTAAAGGGGTCACTAACTTATTGGAAAATGTGACCAGGAAGGGTGGGTGAAGACGGAGATGACCATCAATTCTCCGAATAATTTTGTATCGTTGGTTAGTTGTCTGGTGTTTGAGTCCATTTAAAAAAAAAAAACAATAGTTTTTCTGTTAGTTCCTTCGGAGTACGGGTTGAGAATCCACGACAACTATGTTCAGAGCCGGGCGGCTAAAGCTCGAAAGAAGGGATCATAACAGTATGCACACACACGAAGCAAACAGAAGTATGTGTATGTATCACTTGTTTAGAAATTTCTAGTGAAAGAGCATGAGTATAACATGTTTTCTCTTGTCTTAGTCATAAAACAACGCCAAAGAGTGAGCACGCGTAATACGGAAAAGGTTATATATATATTTTTTTATTAAATTACTAAAATAATAAGGTAAGTTTTATAATATAAATTTATTTACGGGGAATGTTAAAAAAATATTGTATTTATTTTCTTTCAGTTCTTTTATTTTCTCATCCCTTTCTACCTGGAGAAGAAAAAGGAAGCCAAACAACAGCATATTTCATCCCTCACAGACGGACATGTACAACAATATCTTAATAGTGAAAAAAAGTGACATTAAGTGTAAATTTTGATTTCTCAATTTTAAATTTAATATAGAATAAAATTAAGTTAATAGTGTTTACATAAATTTGTTTTTTTTTATTAAATTAATAATTAAAAAAAAAATTTTATTTATGTTTTTTTAACTACATTTGCAAGTTGTTTGTACAGTTTTACAATAATTTGCATGTATGTTGTTTCAATTGCATTTGTAGTTGTTTTTACTACATTTGTCAGTTGATTTTTAACAGTTAAAAATTACTTCATATTGCAGTTAATTTAACTGCAAATGTAGTCTACACCTTTTTAAGTGCAAATGCAGTTATTTTAACTGTCATTTGCAGTTGATTTTACCTACATAATTCCCTGAGTGTATAAACAATTAGGTTGTTCATAAGGGGTGTGCTATCTGTTGTATCGTCCTAACAAAAACAGAGTTGTTAAAATTTTTATTTGTGTTTAACAAAGATTTTCTATTCAGTTTTCTGTCTGTTAGCACACTCAAACATAAGACATTAAAAATACGTAAAAAGGTTGTATCGTGCTATTCTCAAATGTTGTATTTTTTCAATTTAATTTTTAACAACTCTGTTTTTTGTTAGGACGATACAACGATACAACAAAAAGCACACCCCTTGTGAAAACCCTTAATATAATTTTGGTAGGACCCTTATATGGGCACTAGGTCTAAACATGGACCGATGTTCACCAAAATCAAACTTGTTCGTCCTTGGGCTGCGTACCAAATTTAATAAAAAATCTTAATAGTTGCGACCTGTAGAGTGCGCACAAGATTGCATGGACAGACAGACAGACAGACGGACGGACGGACATCGTTAAATCGAAATAAAAAAAAATTCTGAACCGATCGGTATACTATAAGGTGGGTCTACGATCAATATTTTTTGGTGTTACAAACATCAGCACAAACTTATAATACCCTGACCACATAGTGGTGTAGGGTATAATAAATGAAGAGATTGTAGTTATTGTTTTTCAATGAATGTATTAGATGTTAAATTCAATGTGATTTATAATATATTTAGTTATTAAATAATCGCCAAACAGTAGATGTATTTATTTTACTTTTTATATTTTTTCATTAAAATATAGAGAAATTTGGAGAGTAGAATAAATGCGCCTATTGTTTGGCATATATTAATAATTGCTTTATAACTAAATATATTATTTATATATAGTATTTGCATGGAAATATAATTTGTTTATGACACACATATTATATGTTTGCTGCCAAACATATAATATTTGTCGATAGCGTCATTTCATTTCATCCAAAATTATATATTTACAGGCAAACATAATATATTTGATTGCAAACATAATATATATGCATGCAAATATATATTGTTTCTAGTAACAACACGGCGAATATGTTTAACAATTTCTCCAAATATATATATATATTACCAGCAAAAATATGTTTGGCACAGGCCGTTTTTTTTCAGCGTGTAAGGAAAACTAACAATTAACAAATTAATTAATTTGATTTTCTTCCGCCCATATTTCATGTGATCAGTTCTACAAACAATCAAAAATGATGTTTCGTTTGACGTTTTGTTGTCGTGTGTGCATCGTCTGTATAAAAAATGAAAAAAAAAGTAGAAACACATATTCTGTCACGAATGTTCCCCAGTGTGTAGGCAGCTTAAAAAAAAGAACGAAATGAACGATTGAACGAAATGAACGAAAAGTATGAATAAAGGGCGGATTATGGGACCGTAAACGTAAATGTGATGTAACTGTACCGTGCCGTAGCTAAAAAGTACACTTATAGATTATCGTAAACGACATTACTATTTAGCATCTATTTCATGTGGTTTTATATTTTATTCTAAATTTTTTCATTTATTTGTTAATTTTTATTCCTTATCTGTTGTTTGAATCAATTTTCTTTATTCATTTCATATTTTTTCCGACTAAAATCATTCAGCTGTTTCAATGACGGATAGAAAATTCTGATTTCAACAGAATGATCCGGCAAGTTCGTTTACATTTACGTGTTAGTAACCATTCGTATACATTTCTTCTTGTGGTATCGGAACAGCTGATTCGTTACAGATACGTTTACGGTTGGGTAACTCAGCCTTAATGGTGAACGATGACATATCGTTCAATAAACTGAACCGTACAAATGAACTAGTTCGTTCATGAACGACACAACTCTATACATAATTATCACTGAACGTACTCCATTCAAAAATAAGATTTTTTTATTGAATTTTTGGAGAAAAATAGCAGTAGTAATGTAATCTATGGTAGTAATAAGTTATATTTAATTTGTTGATATATATATTCAGTAAAAATGCCTGCATCTAGTGTTAAAGACAATAATGCGGTAATAAAAAAATGTGGAGAAATTGTAATTACCATGAAAAAGAATGCTAAAAATGTTTATTCATTTAATTGTTGGTTTTGTGATACCATTTGTATACAAATGAAAAAGTTTAGCCTACATATCGAGCAGGAACATGTTACCCAATTCGTACAAATACCGACTTTGAACATAGATGATTGTAATGAAGATGCAGAAAAGCCAGAAATTGAATCTCAAACAATTACGGATGGGATTTACATACCAGAAATAAAAGTTGAAGATTGCTTGGCAGAAGATATAAAAGTGGAGCATGAAGAACATCATGTTGCAATAAGGAAATCCAAAAAGGTAGAAACATTAATAACTAAGAATGCCTTAAATAGAGTTAAGAAATGGCTGACAAATCGATAAAACTTTGTACATTTACTAAAATGACCACGCTGAATTCAATGGTGCATTCTTTGGCCATTCCCAATTTTAAGTAGGTGAGCATCGAAAATTCAAGAAGCTTCACTTAGCGAAGTCGCCTCTAATCCCATGATGAAGTTTGTAGAAGTTTTAGATTAAATCAATAAGTCATCTTGAAATATCTAAATATTTTTGTTTTAATACTAAACAGGAGTTTTAAGCAGGGATGGAAAAGCTCGCTCGCTCGGGCTCTTGCTCTTTTCAAAAAAAGAACAGAGCCCAAAAAAAAGCTCGCTCTTTTTTTTAAAACGAGCTAAACAAATTTAGCTCGCTCTTATATAAAAATGAAGGTAGCTAAAAAAATATAGCTTCCTCAGTTTTTTAAAACAAGCGAGCTCAATGAAGAGAAGAGAAGAGCTTCACAAAAAAGGGCTCTTTTTCCAAAAAATCAATCGAGTATTATGAAAACGTAAGCTCTTTTCAAGTAAATTTGAAAACTCTTTTGCCTTGTTTACAAAAAAAAAAAATAAATTAAATACGTATTTAGATATTAAATACAGCATTTCCCAAAAAAATTTCAAAATAAATGTTAAAAATTGTTAACTAAATAGATATCTAAGGGACTAAAATACCCAAATTTTATACAAAGTATGGTGGTGAAGCAAAAAAATTTTTCCAAAAAGGAAAATATTTGCATTAACATATTCGGTTGCAGAATGTTAATCGCCTATTAAGTCTTTTAATTTATTTTCTGTACCACAAAGCCTTTTTTCGCATTACGCCATTATTTTGCAATTTTTTAAGTGCGGTTTTTTGAAATTCATAACCCAAGGACAACACAATAACAAAAAATTTTCCAAAAATGCAAACATTTTTGCATCAGTATATTCGTTTGCAGAAGGTTAATCGTTTAGGTTTTTTACTTAATTTCTGCGACACAAAGCCTTTTTTCGCATTCCGCGATTATTTTTAAATTTGTTAAGTTTCGTTTTTTTAAATTTATAATCTAGGGACTAATAATACCCATTTCATACAACAAAATTTGGCGGATAGTTGCTAAAAAAAAGAAACTGCGAAAAAAAATTTACAAAAAGGAAAATTTTTTTATCAATATAGTTGTTTGATTAAGTTTTTAATTAAATTTTTGCACCATAAGGTATTTTTTCGCGTTCCGCCATTATTTTGAAATTTTTTAAGTTCGGTTTTTTAAAATTTATAATCTTGCGACTATAATACCCACTTCATAAAATAAAGTTTGGCGGCTATTTGCAAAAAATAATCGCGAAAAAAATTTGCAAAAGGTAAAATTTTTCCATCAATATATTTGCTTGCAGAATCTAAATCGCTGATTAAGGTTTTTAATTAAATTTTTGCACCACAAAGTCTTTTTTAGCGTTCCGCCATTATTTTGCAATTTTTTAAGTTTTGTTTTTTTAAATTTATAATTTAGGGACTATAATACCTACTTTGTAAAACAAAGTTTGGCGGCTAGCTGCAAAAAATAGATATTGCGAAAAAAAATTTGCAAAAAGAAAATTTTTTCATATTTATATTTGTTTGCAGAATGTAAGTTGCTGATTAAGTTTTTAATAAAATTTTTGCACCATAAGGTCTGTTTTAGCGTTCCGCCATTATTTCGCAATTTTTTAAGTTCGGTTTTTTAAAATTTATAATCTAGGGACTAAAATACCCATTTCATGAAACAAAGTTTGGTGGCTAGGTGCAAAAAAAAATCGCGATAATAACACTGTGAGACAAATGGTAGGGGTCAGTGATCGGGAAGGGTTCAAACTACCGGGGAAAGTTATATCGGTAAAAAAGAAGTTATACGTGTCCCGGCGTTTCGCTGGGTCACCCCTAGGAATCGAGATATATCGATTTGACCTTTGGTGGTCTTTTTTTTGACATAACTCGAGAACCACTTGTCCGATTTTGCTCAAACAATTTTAAAAAAATTAAAAATTAAAATTCCTTTAATCTGTTCATATAACGTTTTTCTATATACTCAACAGTTTTGCCGGTAAAAATAAATGTATGAAGAAAAAAATATTTTTTGCCTAAAATTAAAAAAAAAAGTAATAAACAAAAGGTTATTGATTTTTATGGTAGCGGTAACAAACATTTATTTTTACCGGCAAAACTGTTGAGTATATAGAAAAACATTATATGAACAGATTAAAGGAATTGTAATTTTTAATTATTTTAAAATTGTTTGAGCAAAATCGGACTAGTGGTTCTCGAGTTATGTCAAAAAAAGATATATCTCGATTCCTAGGGGTGACCCAGCGAAACGCCGGGACACGTATAACTTGTTTTTGACCGATATAACATTTCCCGTTGGTTTCATCCCATCCCGATTTTGACTGTCGCATAGTGTAATCGGGGAAAAAAAAATTTGCAAAAATGAAAATTTTTCCATCAACATATTTGTTTGCAGAATGTAAATAGCTGATTAAGTTTTTTAATTGCACCATGAAGTCTTTTTTCGCGTTCCGCCATTATTTTGCAATTTTTTAAGTTCGCTTCTTTTAAATTTATAATTTAGGGACTATAACACCTATTTCGTAAAACAAAGTTTGGCGGCTACTTGCAAAAAAAATCATTAAAATAATCGCGAAAAAAAAAATTTGCAAAAAGGAAAATTTTTACACAACATATTTGTTTGCAGAATGTAAACACCACCATTATTTTGCAATTTTTTAAGTGTGTTCTATTTGAATTCATAATCTAGGGAATACTATACCAATTTCATACACTAAAGTTTAATGCTCAGTTTGAAAAAAAAAATCGCGAAAAAAATTTTTCGAAAAAAGAAAAATTTTGTATTCGTTTGCAGAATATTAATCGCTGATTCAGTGTTTTAATTCACTTTTTCTACCATAAAGTCTTTTTTCGCGTTCCACCATAATTTTGCAATTTTTTAAGTGCGGTTTTTTAAAATTTGTAATCTGGGGACGTTAGCAACCATTTCATACAACAAAGTTTGGTGGTTTGTTGCAAAAAAGAAAAATTGCATTTTTTGAACCACAAAGGATATTTGCACATTCCGCCATTATTTTGTAATTTTTTACGTGTGGGTTTCTAAAATTCAATATCTAGCAAGGTTGGTTACCGTTATCGTTATAATACCGTTATCACTAAAATACCCTTTCAAATTGAATACCGTTACCGTTATCGATACCTCTAAAAAATTTTCTAAATACCGTTATCGTTACCGATACCGTTATTTTTATGGGTAGTTACCGGTATTTTACCGGTATTTATTATTTTATATAAAAATTACAATTTTTTTTTTTTTTATTTATAATCTTGAGTGTTTTTTTTTTACAAAAAATTTATAGATAATAATTTTACTTATTAAAACTACCAGTATTGAATTTATAGCTTAAAATCTGTATTTTCAGTACTTAAAATTAAAAATATGCCATGTTTTTACTTGTTTTTAACATAATTTTTAATACCGGTACGTACCGGTATTGCTGTTTCGATAACGGTATACCGTTACCGAAACAGTCTTAAATACCGTTACCTTTACCGTTACCTAAACAAACGAAATCTGATACCGTTACCCTTACCGTTATTCGTTTCGGTAACCAACCTTGATATCTAGGGACTATAATACTGCTGGATATAGTGCATTGGCGGACTTAGACCGGTCTGGGGTGGGCAAAGCCCACCCTAGACTGCTTTTTGCCCACCCCAGAATTTAAAAAAATCTGTCTATAATTCTTGTTCTATAATTTTTTTTAATATCAGTTAATCCTGTGTTTCTTAAATAAGAAATGTTTTTAAAAATTCTTACTTAAGAAATATTTAAGAAACAAATCGATCTTAGTTCTGGCAATAAGAAAAAATTTCTTAGATTTAATAGTTTTTTTTTTAATTATTTAATATTACACTCATAGAAATAAATCTGTAAAATAGCAGAAAAAGCAACTAAAAACGAGTAAAAAGGTTAAAGTCGGGCATGCCGACTATACAATACCCTACACCAGTCTGGTGTATTGTTTGGATCCGAAATTCGAATGGGTTAAAATGGGGCTTGTGTCAAAATTTTTTATAATGTGAGTCAGCGCACCAAATTTCATTAAAATATCTTAATATTTGCGACCTGCAGTTTGTAACCAAGCCAATTTTGGGGGGACCTTTATATGGGCACTAGTCCTAAACATGGACCAATGTTCACCAAAATCAATAGGCTTCGTCCTTGGTCCAACATAGGTCTATGTACCAAATTTCATCAAAATATCTTAATATTTGCGACCTGCAGCGTATAAAGAGTATAATTTTGGTAGGACCCTTATATGGGCACTAGGTCAAAACATGGACCGATGTTCACCAAAATCAATAGGCTGCGTTATTGGGCCAATATAGTTCTGTGTACCAAATTTCATCAAAATATCTTAATATTTACGACCTGCAGCGTATAAACAGTATAATTTTGGTAGGACCCTTATATGGGCACTAGGTCTAAACATGGACCGATGTTCACCAAAATCAATAGGCTGCGTTATTGGGCCAATATAGGTCTGTGTACCAAATTTCATCAAAATATCTTAATATTTACGACCTGCAGCGTATAAACAGTATAATTTTGGTAGGACCCTTATATGGGCACTAGGTCAAAACATGGACCGATGTTCACCAAAATCAATAGGCTGCGTTATTGGGCCAATATAGGTCTGTGTACCAAATTTGATCAAAATATCTTTATATTTACGACCTGCAGCGTATAAACAGTATAATTTTGGTAGGACCCTTATATGGGCACTAGGTCTAAACATGGACCGATGTTCACCAAAATCAATAGGCTGCGTTATTGGGCCAATATAGGTCTGTGTACCAAATTTCATCAAAATATCTTAATATTTACGACCTGCAGCGTATAAACAGTATAATTTTGGTAGGACCCTTATATGGGCACTAGGTATAAACATGGACCGATGTTCAGCAAAATCAAACTTGTTCGTCCTTGGGCCAACATCGGTCTGCGTACCAAATTTCATCAAAATATCTTAATAGTTGCGACCTGTAGAGTGCGCACAAGATTGCATGGACAGACAGACAGACGGACGGACGGACGGACAGACGGACATCGTTAAATCGAAATAAAAAAAAATTCTGAACCGATCGGTATACTATAAGGTGGGTCTACGACCAATATTTTTTGGTGTTACAAACATCAGCACAAACTTATAATACCCTGACCACATAGTGGTGTAGGGTATAATTAGTTAAAAATAATACCCTGACCACATAGTGTATAATGATGCTGCAGAAAAAATTGTTAAATTAGCAGATTTTTTTTTGCTAAGTGGTAGTAAAATAAGAACAGCAAATATAAAGCTGTTAAATTTGCAGAAATTTTGTTATATTTAAAACTTTTAGTTAATTGAAAATGACAAATTGTACTGTAAAATAGAAATAACAAAAGTAAACTGTTATATCTACAAAATTTTTGTTAATTTTAAGCTAAATTCAGTTGAACGTAAATAGCAGTCTATCCTGTTAAATTAATAGAAATATTTAGAAAAAAATTGCAAACTGCTGTTTTTAAAAGGCTCGATTAAAAAAAAAAAAAAACGAGAAAAACTTCCAAAATTTTAAGTTTTATTATGATTTTTAGGCTACTATTTATTTAGCAAAATTTTTTTGCTGATTTTAGCAGGTTAATTTGTTATTTTCTATTAGCAGAAATTTAACTCTATATCTAAAATTCGGTATATTTAAAAGTTTTAATTTGGCTGTTCCTATCTTACTAATATATAGCAAGAATAATCTGCTAATTTAGCAGTTTTTTCTGCAGCATCATTATACCCTACACTACTACGTGGTCAGGGTATTATAAGTTTGTGCTGATGTTTGTAACACCAAAAAATATTGGTCCTAGACCCACCTTATAGTATACCGATCGGCTCAGAATTTTTTTTTATTTCGATTTAACGATGTCCGTCTGTCCGTCCCTCCGTCCGTCTGTCTGTCTGTTCATGCATTCTTGTGCGCACTCTACAGGTCGCAAATATTAAGATATTTTGATGAAATTTGGTACACCGACATATGTCAGCCCAAGGACGAAGCCTATTGATTTTGGTTAACACCGGTCCATGTTTAGACCTAGTGCCCATATAAGGGTCCCCCCAAAATTATATTGTTTATACGCTGCAGGTCGCAAATATTAAGATATTTTGATGAAATTTGGTACACCGACCTATATCAGCCCAAGGACGAAGCCTATTGATTTTGGTTAACACCGGTCCATGTTTAGACCTAGTGCCCATTTAAGGGTCCCCCCAAAATTGGCTTGGTTACAAACTGCAGGTCGCAAATATTAAGATATTTTAATGAAATTTGGTTCGCTGACTCACATTATAGAACATTTTGACACAAGTCCCATTTTAACCCATTCGAATTTCGGATCCAAACATTAGTAGGCTTTTAACCAGACTGTTGTAGGGTATTGTATAGTCGGCATGCCCGACTTTAACCTTTTTACTCGTTTTATTGTTAAATTAATGTAAAAAAATTATTAATACATTTAAAAACGAATAACAACACACAATTTCAAATTAAACCAGAAATACATATTTTTAAAAAATTAAAAAATATTTTTTTGGCACTTGCTTTACTTCTATATTCGTTGTAACGTTGTATCGAAAATTGATTATAAATGTCTCAAAAATGCATATTTCAGATATTTTTAGAATCTGGATTTCAGGTTGTATGAAAATTGTATGGAAAAACTAAATTAAATGGCCAAAAACTACTAGTTTTTGCCCAGTCTAAATACACTATTAGATTTAATATTTTTTTAAAGGAATAATTAGTTAATGTCTCACAAGGAAGTTACTTCAAACTAAATTCTACTACAATATTTTGAGGAAATTTCAATATGTTTCAGAAACAAAAATTCACGAGGATTTTTTTAGAAAATGGATGCATTTTTCAGTGTTTTCTATAAAAAACATAGATATTCTCATAGGATAAGCTACCGGAATTATTGAATTTTGAAAATTATGAAAATTTTTTCGAAAGAGAGGGAGTTATTTTTAAGTTTTTTAATATTAAGTGTCTGAGAATAGGCAAATAAACAGCCGAACATAAATGGGGCCCTTGCCCACCCCAGAAATATTGTCTAGTTACGCCTATGATATAGTGTAACTAAGTTACCGTTTTTGTTTTTATAATAAGTAACATATTTTAATGGGAGCGAGCTTTTTTAGCGGCTCGAATTCAAAAAACTCAATTAAATTTCTTTAAAGAGCTGCTCGATAAAAAAAGCTCTATGAAATTTTTTATACGAGCTGCTCGATTTAAACAACTTTATTCAGTTTTGTAAACGAGCCTTTTCATTTTTATAAGCTCTTTATTTTTTTTAGTTGTGAGCTTTTTTTATTTGAGCAGCTCTTTTAATTTTGGCTTCCGAGCTTTTTAAAAAAATGTATGTATTTTTGGCTAGCTCCGAGCTTTCTTTCCATCCCTGGTTTTAAGTGAATAGGAAGTCTATTTTAAATTCTCAATGTTCGTGTTATGCATTATCAGATACACTAAGGATTCCATTCAAACTGCGATAAATAAATGTGTTCCCATGGTCATAATTCTGTGCAATGATAGTATACTAATATACTTGAAAAATACAATTTGGGGATGACCTGTATCTAGGTTCCGACAAATTTAGTCAAAAGTCTGACAATATACAGTGGTGGAAAATTTAATAGGAACGATTCAAGTTTTTTCTAATTTTTTTTCGTTGCCTTTATTTTTAAAAATCAAAATAGTGGCTAAATTCGCCCCGGGAGGTAAATATGTGGTTTAGAATATTGTGCAGAATTTTAACATAATGTCTGTTTTCTTATTTTGTCACTTGTTTTAAGTGGGCGTGGCTTTCAATGAAAAATTAGAGTAAAAATTACAGAGTAAAATTTTGCGAGTACTGATCGGATCTATACAAACTGTATATTTTTGGAAATTCTACAAAATTTCCTCAAGTCTTGCATTATTTTTATGCAGAAATGTTCGTCAGACTTAAAATAGCAGTGTCTTAAACATTAAAAAAATTCTTTGTTTTTAGCAAATTTTAAAACAAAGTTAACAACACTGAAATTTTAAAGCGAATAGTTTTATGCTCTACTTGCTACGATATAACAAAAAAGTCAAGTTTTTTTTCTATGTTAAGTATAAAGCATTTCCTATTAAAATTTCAGTGTGGTTAACTTTATTTATTATTATAAAATCGCTAAAAACAAAGAAAATTTTTTTTATGTTTAAGGCACTGTCATTTCAAGTCTGGCGACTATTTCTAGATAAAAATAATGCAGAAGTTAAGGAAATTTTGTGGGATTTCCAAAAATATACAGTTTGTATAGATCCGATCAGTCATCTCTAAATTTTACTCTGTAATTTGATAACAGGTCGATATCGCAAATTTTTCATTGAAAGCCACGCCCACTTAAAACAAGAAACAAAATAAAAAAACAGACATTATGTTAAAATTCTGCACAATATTCTAAACCACATAATAAACTTGAATCGTTCCTATTAAATTTGCCACCACTGTATACAGTTACATATTAAGCGCAGCCGTTTCAAATTAGTCCTTGCTGTACCACTACTAACGTCTAAACAATACAGTCTAAACCATGTGTGGCAGAAGGGAACGGTTTTTGGTATTGGCTAGTTTGGGTATCCGCGGTGAAGTATGGGAACATTCTGTGTTTATTGTTATTGAATGCCCAAAAATCACGAAAATTCCAAACCTGCAAAAAGTATTTCTTTCAATAAAAAAGGAAAGAATCGAAATTTATTTCATTATATATTTCTTGTTTGGTTTTTTTAAAAAGCCAACTAAATTTGCTCCGTATTGGTAAGACTACAACGAACAAAATGGAAAAAAATATTTTTTTGTATTTATTTTTAATATAATAATTTTGGACTGTCTTTGAAAAGGTTTAGAGCTTTGTAATTCGCCTCAGAATTGAATCTATGAAGATCGGCATTAAAATAGCCTAAATCCTCCCGTAGTAGACACCTTGCGTTATGGTCGAATAGGTCGCTCCCTAAAAAGAACCCATAACGATAAGCAAAGACAATGTCCAGGACTCGATATTAAATCGACAGTTCAGTTCTCCCTTTTTCTATTTTTTGCAGGCCTGGACACTGAACTATGTTGGCATAATTTTCCGATTTACGGAATTTTTCTAATCGTTCAATTGTGGCAATTATTCGATTTTTCTAGGTATATATCAACGGTGGGCAAATGCGGCCCTTTGCTGATTTTTGTGCGGCCCTTGTTGAAATTTAAATTTAGATTTTTTTTATTTCAAACATTTTTTTTAATATCTTATTTCACAATGTTCTAAAATTTTTTATTTCGAAAATTTTTAGATAAAAAATTAGGGCCAGTTTTATTGTCAGGGCTATGATCGATTTGAAAATTTCTTACTTAAGAGATATTTGAAGGAATAATTGATATTACTCTTTGGGCCAGTTTAGTTAGAAATTTCTTACTTAATAAGTATTTAAGACAAAAATCGATCGACCATGAAACTGGCAATTAATTCTTTACAAAATAAATTCAACATCTACGCTACTGTCGACATTGACAACTACTTTGTCACAAATTTAAAAAACATGTAATTTTGTATTTAAAAAAAAACTTTGTCACATTTTTAAAGTTTTATTTTTGTTTTTCATCACATCACAGGTTTTTCTTCGAGTGATCCTTATATTTGCAAAAATTTTTTGTATTTTCAGCAATAATTTCTAGATTACAGTTTAAAACAATTTTACTAAAATTTACTAATTTTTTCTAGCTCAAAATAGTTAAATTTCCAGTAATATCATCAAAATTTTCAGTAGCCATTTCAGACTTTTTTGTTGGGTGGACGAGTTTTATAGTCAGCACAAAGATTTAGTAGAAACTTTGTTTGTTTGAAAATGTTGGCGTTTTAATTCATCAAAAAGCACTCAAGTTACTGACTAAATCTTTAAGTTTGTAATCGTCGAGCGCAACGAAATTATTAAATTAAAACCCGAATCAAGGATATAATTCTTTATACATGTTTTTGTTTTCGGAATAATATTCAGTCTTTTATAACTCGTTGAGTTTCAAATTTTCGTTGGCCGATTCCGCGACAAAATTAACGAAAAAAATATGAAAAAAGGGTTCCAAAAATGTTTATTTCTACTTGTGTAATTAAAAAATATCAAAACAGGATTTGAAAAAAGTTGAGTTTGCAATGAGTTCTTGTGGAACCAGTTTTGGAATGGATTTGAGAACAGATTTTTTTCTTACATGAAAAGTAAAATAAAACATTAATTTCGTATGCTTTCATTTAATGTAAAGATTTGTAGTTTTACTTTTTTTAAAGTATAGTGCGGCCCTTTATAATTTATGAAAAACCACAATATGGTATACCAGCACTGGTGCTGAAACAGTGTTCTTCGACGCTAGCTCGTCCATTGGCAAGCCTTTTTAGTGATTCGTATTATGCGGGAGTTTTCCCCTCGTGCAGGAAGGTTGCCAATGTCCAGCCAATCCCTAAAAAAGGTGCGGCTAACAACCCTGAAAATTACCGCCCGATCGCAATATGCTCTGCGCTCTCAAAGGCGATGGAGAGTATGGTTAATTACCATCTTGTGAATTATTTAGAGTCCAACTCACTTCTTAATGACCGACAGTATGGCTTCCGCAGACGTCGTTCTACGGGAGAGCTGTTAGCGTTCCTCTCGGAGCGTTGGAGTCGGTCCATCCACTGTTTTGGTGAGAGCAAAGTGGTTGCTCTGGATATTTCAAAGGCATATTTGATCGTGTATGGCACGGGGCGCTTATTTCAAAGCTTATTGCGTTTGGTGTGGGTAATGACTTCGCTCGTTTTATTTCGAGCTTTCTCAGAGATCGCACTATTCGTGTTGTTATAGATGGGGTCTCATCCGACGAGTTTCAGCTGAATTCAGGCGTATCGCAGGGTTCTGTTCTTTCTCCTTCCCTATTTCTTATCTTTCTCAATGATCTTCTTGGTCGAACTTTCAACCCTATCTACTCTTTCGCAGATGACAGCAACATTTGTCATTCATTTTCCTTCGATCGTAGGCCAAGCTCTGAGGAGATTGGGGGCAAAAGGCAGATTATGAATGACACACTGAGTCGTGACCTTTCTACATTCTCTGAGTGAGGTCGTGCGAATAAGGTCGACTTTAATGCACGCAAGACCCAATGTTGTATGTTGACCCATAGGGCTGTGAGGTCAACACTGTCATCTGTACATATGGGTGATATTGATATTGAGGAATCGGATACTCTTGATGTTCTGGGCATGAAAATTCAGTGTGATGTCCGTTGGAATAAACATGTTTTTCAAGTGTCGAAGGAAGCATTCAAGTGTCTAGGTTTTTTACGTCGGTGCAAGAAGTACATCACTCCATCCGATTTACTCACTATTTATACCACCTATATCCGACCGAAGATGGAATACAACTCCCATATATGGGCAGGAGCTTCGAAGTCTATTTTGGAGCTTCTGGACCGTGTGCAAAGGAGGGCGTCGGCGCTTATCAATGACAATAGGGTATCCAGCTCTATTGACTCATTGGAGCATCGTCGGAATGTGGGTTGTGTGACCCTGTTCTATCGATATTATCATGGGAAGTGCTCAGCTGAGATAAGTGAACTTGTCCCCAAAGCCCATGTTTTTATTCGTAATACTCGCTTATCAAGTAGAGCGCATCCGTTTGTAGTCGATTGTCCAGTGGATCGCACGACGCATTATAGAGAGAATTCGTTTATCAGTCGCACTAGCCGTATGTGGAATAGACTCCCCGCAGAAGTCTTCCCTGTTACTTACAATGTTGAGAAATTTAAATCAAATATTCACAAACACTACTCCCTCTTTCGTCCTCCTCATAACCTATTTTCCTAATACCAACACAATGCACTGCGTTAATAGGGGGGCATCTCCAGAGTGTTGGTCCATCAAAAAAAAAAAAAAAATATGGCCCTCGGTGAAAAATCCGTGCCCACCCATGTTATATATGTTTTTCCAATATATATAGGGTGTTTTTTTAAGTCCGATAGAACTTTAAAAACACAAAAAATTAAATTTTAATACAATCAAATTTGTTTATTCCAAAGGAGAATACCTGCCATTAATATTTGCAAATGATTTTGCATATAGCCACCGCGGCTGTGCTTGACGAATAGTATTCTGGACGTCCGATTTTTGACCACTTTTTCGAGCATTGCTGGCCGTATGTCAGGAATAAAACGAACAATGTTGGCCTCCAAGGCGTCAATTGTTGATGGTTTATCAGCATAAACCAGTGACTTCCCACGTGGCCCCACAGGAAATAATCGAGAGGTGTCAAATAGCACGATCTTGGAGATCAAATGACAGGTCCTTTTCTCGAAATCAAACGGTGCATTTTTCTGGATGTAATGGAGTCTGTAGGGTCTGTTGTGGATGAGTTTCTCTCCATATACGGCAATTTCGTTAATTAACAAACCCGTTAAGCCAAAAATGTGCCTCACCGCTGAACAGAATTTTGCGTCTATAAGTTGCGCGATTTTCAAAGTAAATCTGAATAATTTCGTAGCGTTGTTCAAGCGTCAATCTATTCATGATGGTTTGCCATAGTATACTGATCATAAATGTCAAAGAGTAAGTTTCGTACGTTATATCGGGCTTAAAAAAACACCCTTTACATACCCAGGTAGAAATTGCCGACGTTACAAAAAAATTTGTACTGGGAGAGCACTGTTTTTTACGAAATGCCGGTACTACTTAAAACGTCCTTTGCCAGTAGGTACTGTTTTCTGAAAATTAACGAGCTTTTTATACCCTACACCACTACGTGGAGAGGTTATTATAAGTTTGTGCTGATGTTTGTATATTGGTCGTAGACTCACCTTATAGTATACCGATCGGCTCAGAATTTTTTTTATTTCGATTTAACGATGTCCGTCTGTCCGACCGTCCCTCCGTCCGTCCGTCTGTCTGTCTATGCATTTTTGTGCGCACTCTACAGGTCGCAAATATTAACATATTTTGATGAAATTTGGTACACCGACTTATGTCGGCCCAAGGACGAAGCCTATTGATTTTGGTTAACACCGGTCCATGTTTAGACCTAGTGCCCATAAAAAGGTCCCCTCAAAATTGGCTTGGTTACACGCTGCAGGTCGCAAATATTAAGATATTTTAATGAAATTTGGTTTGCTGACTCACATGGTCCCGGGAACAAAACCAATAGATTCTAGATAGAATCGGTCCATATTTGGACCTATCGCCCATATGGGCTATATTTACGATTTTCTCTTCTTTTATAATTTTATAGAAAATTTTGACACAAGTCCCATTTTAACCCATTCGAATTTCGGATCCAAACATTAGTTGGCTCTTAACCAGACTGGTGTAGGGTATTGTATAGTCGGCATGCCCGACTTTAACCTTTTTACTCGACCGACTTTAGCCTGGAATCCAAAATGACCCACGAATTTGATAAAAATCAAGGTTGGTTACCGAAACCAATAACGGTAAGGGTAACGGTAACGGTATCAGATTTCGTTTGTTTAGGTAACGGTAAAGGTAACGGTATTTAAGACTGTTTCGGTAACGGTATACCGTTATCGAAACAGCAATACCGGTACGTACCGGTATTAAAAATTATGTTAAAAACATATAAAAACAAGTAAAAACATGGCATATTTTTAATTTTAAGTACTGAAAATACAGATTTTAAGCTATAAATTCAATACTGGTAGTTTTAATAAGTAAAATTATTATCTATAAATTTTTTGTAAAAAAAACCACTCAGGATTATAAATAAAAAATAAAAAAATTGTAATTTTTATATAAAATAATAAATACCGGTAAAATACCGGTAACTACCCATAAAAATAACGGTAACGCTAACGATAACGGTATTTAGAAATTTTTTTAGATGTATCGATAACGGTATTCAATTTGAAACGATATTTTAGCGATAACGGTATTATAACGATAACGGTAACCAACCTTGATAAAAATGCCTAATTTGGATATGTCGATTGCTATTTGTACCACATAATAGTTGATATTAAAGAAAAAAAAAATAAATTGGAAAAAAGATAATTCGAGTTTGCGTTTGCAGCGACTGCTTTCCAGGACATTTTACAAAAATTGTTAATTTTGTCAAAATTTTAACAAAATTTGAATGTTTTCATCAAATTTTACACAGTTTTCGGAAAAACACTTAAATTTGGTTAAACTATAGTTATCTTTACATTTGTTTAAAAAATCTTTAACCCTTAGTGGCCTGGGGTCAGAAAAGACCCATGAAACTTAATATTAATTATGAGTACGAGATTGTAAAGCTATTAAATTGATAAAAAAAATCTCATCTGGATAAAAATAATTGTTTTGTGTTACGTGATCCATATGGGGTTAATTTTTATACTTTTGGCCAAAAACGCCCCACTAGGAAATTTACAGAATAACACCTTTCATAATTTTCGTAAAAATATCACTTTGAATGAATAAAAAGAAAATTTTTTACACTTAATAAAAATTATTATTTTGAGTAACTTGATCCATATAGGGTTAATGTTCTCACTTTTCACAAAAAAGACCCACTAATTTACTTTTAAAAATTGTATCATCTTTCTTTAATTTGAAAATAATTTAAACAGAAAGTGATATTAATTTATGATCTAGAGCAGGGGTGGCAAGACTTTTTTCGCTGCGTGCCAGAAACCGAAAATTGTTTTTTCTAAAAATTTCTCGCGTGCCGCCTTAATTTTAGTTGCCTTTTAAAAGTCCTTTTTTATTTTCATTTTTTGTGGTTATTTTGTTTTGTTAAAAAAAGTTAAATTATTGGGCGCCATTAATTATTTATGTATACTCACAATATTTTATCGTTAAAAACAACCTAAAATACATATTAAATTAATTGAAAACATAATTAAAAAAGGACTACTGATTTTTCATTATAGTCAAACCATTTTGCTATTTATTTTCAAGCTTGTTTCAATTATTTTTATTTCCATAAAAGAAATAAAAATAATTGAAAAGTCTGTTAAAATAACCATCAATATTTAACTGACAAAACGTAAAAAAAAACGATTTTGTGTTTTTTATTTATTTTGAAAACACTACACACACGTTCATATTTTTATTGGCTATGTATGTGTGTATGAGTAAAGAATATCTTGTAATTTGAATTTAAATAATTTTGTATATAAAGAAAATATTTTAACAAAAAAGAAAACCGAAAATATTTGAATTTTTTGTTTTAAAGCAGAAAACAACGAAATTATTTAAATAATTTTTTCTAAAAATAAAAAAATAAAAATAGAACATTTGACTGAAAATATCAACTCCTACAGACGATACAATTTGTTTATGGTTTGTTTTTTATTGACTGATAAAAACAAATTTAAACAATATGTTTCAATGTATTTTAATTGATTCTTCAATTGAAAACAAACTTTACCTGTTACTTTTCAAATAAACGTCAATCAGTTATGAAAAATATATTGTGAGTTTATGTAAGAAACTAGTTGAAAAACGTGCTTCGGGCAAAACTTTGATTTTGCTAAAATAAATCGCGCGGTTTTTATCATCATAATAATCATTAAAAAGCGAATATTATGGATTTGAACAGAGAAATTTCTATTTCAGATGAAATGGCTCTGCGAAACACGATCAAAACACAATTTCAAATTCCAACAAAGGGTGTTATTTCATTATGAAACTTATTTTCAGCCTTTATTTCATGGGTTATTTCGTAGCACCTATTTTCCCTTAAAAAAAACTTAATTTTTTAGATCCAATTTTATTACAAGTTGTTTTCGATTTTTGTGCAATTTTCTGGTACTTTTTATTTCGCCGAATTTTAGAAATTTTGCCAGAATTTTATGATAATCGAATTTGCGAGTTCTGTATTAAGCATATTTCTTTAAACAAAATATTGTGGCAATACAAAGTTTCATTCATTTTAAAAGACGATTTACAAGCTCTATAAAAAATTTCACCATTATGGAGTTAAGTCACACATTTTTGTAGCGAAATTTAACATTTAACTGAATTTTTTGCTGGTCTTCCAATAGTTAAAATTTTTTGAAAATATCCAACAAAATGTCGCGTGCCACCTAAAATCCACCCGCGTGCCACTACTGACACGTGTGTCATAGTTTTGCCAGCCCTGATCTAGAGTCGAACTAAAGAACATTCATTTAGAAAAATAAGAGATCACCTAAACATTTCCCTCATTCATCTTAAAACACGGTGCAAAATATAATTTAAATAACATACATTTAAAGTTAACGGTTCGTTGCAATTCAAAAAATCTGTGGTTATCAGGATTTTTGAATTGCACATGGCACAACACATCTGTGCCAGATGTGTTGGCACATTTCACATTCAAATGTGAAATGTGCCCGGCTTTTGGCACATGGCACATTTGAAATATGCCATGTGCCCGACTATTGGCACATGGCACGTGTGGCGAATGTGGCCACATGTGGCGCATTAAAAAAATTCAAAAAAAGGTACCATTTATGAAAAAAGCACAATTTTTCAACAAAAAAGTACCATTTTTGGGAAAAGGTGAAACTTTGTTTTTTTATGAGAGTTCAGTAACCTGTCCTAGGATTTGTTTTGTGACATGTCACAAGGGGTCAATTTCCCCCTTCTATCACAACGTCATGTCTATTTCATATAAAGGGGCCAGTTAGGTGACAGTTTGTTAAAATTTCCCGTAGGGATATAATTAGGGTTTTTCTTTTCCCGGACTTTTTCATTTCCCGGGACAGCGGGATTTTTTTCTGAATTTCCCGGGATCCCGGGAATTCCCGCTCGTTAGAAAATGAATATATCCGACGTATGTTTACTTGAAAAACTCGATATCTATTAAAAAAACTTACGACAAAGTTCATCTTTTGGTTGCAGTCATGAGAAAATCTACTTAATATACATATTCTAAAATAAGGGCTTAATATAAAATATCCATATCTTCCATCTTTTTCGAGATCAATTCGTTTAACAGTTTAAATAGCGAACTAATATGCAGATAATATATTTGTATGAAAGGCAGTCTTAATTTTAAAACAACTCTTAGAAATACATTAATTAAATATTAATTCGCGGTTTAAGCGGTTAAACAAATTGAATCATAAATTCTTTCAGGATATAATGGAATTGTTATTGGGTGCAAATTTGTATCGGACCAGCTTTAGAATCAGAACTAAGATCGATTTTTTTATTAAATATGGAATCCAAAAATTTCTATTTCTAGATATTCTGTTTCTATGCAGATTTTCAGAAGTATTCGTCTATTTTTATTAAAAAGTTTAAAAGTGAGTATTTTTCACACAAATTTTTAGGCAAATCGTCTAAATATTTTTGTAAAAATAGACACTAAAATATTATTAAATAGTTTTATAACTTTAATTGGTATTTTTTGAATGGAAATTTTTTATGGAAATTTTTTGAATAGAAATTATTTTTATAAAATTTGAAAAATACAACTGAAATAAAAGAATAGCAATTGAAATTTAAAGGAAATTATTTGAAGTAATAAAAACTCAAAACAATTACATCAATTGAAAATACGAAAATATTATAATTTTTTTTAAATTTTAATGCCGAGTTTTTTTGGAGGTATTTGGAGCTGAAATACTGATTTTGAAATGTTGTGTATGAATATTGCTTTATTTGAACAAAGACCATCATTAAAAAATACAAAATTTCCGAGGTTCGAGTATTTTTGTTTGTATTTAAACTTGATAATGTCTAATAAAATTTGTTTTCGGTTTAACTAAAACCAAAAAATTCGGCCTAAATAATATTTTTTATATTATATATTATATTATTAAATTTTAAATCGCATTTATTAATTTTAAATATTTTTTATTTAAATTATTTTTAAAACAATTAATGCTTTTAATTGAAATAAAGCTTCCAAAATTTTAATATACTAGCTAAAGCTTCTGTAAAAGATTAAAAATAAAATCCCGGGAAATCCCGTACTAAATTCCCGGGATTGCGGGATTGAAAAAAGGGCGGGATTCCCGGGAATTCCCGGGACGGGAATAAACCCTAGATATAATATAATCTTACGTTTTCATTAAGTATACACACAGGAAACAAATTGCCAACCGAATTGTTAAGCCTATTTTGTTTGCTACAATCAATAAATTCGGTTGGTGAAACCATATTGTAATGTGATTGCTAAATATTTTGAGTATCGCAACTAAAATTCAGTTGTATAAACAGAATATTGTTGTGAAAACCAATATTCGGTTGCACCAACCTATTTTAGTAGATGTAACCGATGTATGGAACTTTTAATAAATAAAAGAAAATTTTTCACAACATTTTATAAAAAATTCCATTAGTTCAATGAAAAGTTTCAATTGACGAGTTTCAATGAAACTGCATTGGTTTTATGCAAAAATTCATTAATATCAGGCAGATAATCTGTTCGCGTATTGCTGAAGGTTCAGAATAAATTATTGGGTTCTGGCCCACAATCGTTTGTTCTAAAAAATGTAGTCACAAAATTGTCAGTGGAACAACAAGTGGACAAAAATGGGTTAACAGGTGGTTAATACCAAATGTTTCGACTTATATAGCAACTCTATTGGTTATACGCGACGTATGAGTAATAAACAAAATTTTTAAATATCCCCCCAAATCGAAAGCTGGAACCGCCACTGCATATGCTATGACAATTTTAATACAGCGTCATATATAATTAAAAATGGCTTTATCGGAAAACATATAAAGTTTTATATAGCTTAATGTTAATTTTTTTTTCTGAGTTGTTTTAGATATGTTTAAGTATAGCGCAATATTAAAAAAATTCTTATGTTTTTTTTGAGATATGTTTATGTATGATTTCAAAATATAAAAGAGGTAATCATTATAACTCGTAAATTCCTTGTAAACCTCGTATATTTTTTATTTATCGAATTTGACATTAAACTCGTAAACATACCAGGTTTACACAGTTTACGGGTTTATATGAGAAGGCTTAAAATGCTTGGTTACAATTATGTACAACAGCTGTGTTTTCGACTTAACTATATCCGTTAACTCATAAAAAAACTCAAAGCGCATAAAAACGCGTTTAAGACGAAAACTAGCATAATACTTTTCGTATGCACGTTAACTTTCAACACGGATAATTATCAACGTTGAAAACTCAACGTTTATACATTTTTACATCTAACGTAACTTATACGCGGTACTTCCTAAAAGCTTTTGCTGATGCATATTTGATTATAACGGAATAATTATAAATATAACCTGTTTAAAATTTTTTTATACTCAAACGGTTTAACGTACATTTGCTTTAAATACTTAACGTTGATATGCATGAGACAAAATACAGCTAACGTCTTTTTAAAAATTTGGTATTTAAATTTTGAATTCTTAACTTAGGGGTGTTATTTTTATAGTACTTCATAATAGTTTTCGTTTTGAACCTGAAATATAAAGCGTTATATAATTATGTCTTTCTACATCAAATTAGATATAATTATATCGGGTCAAAATCCGGATAAGATTTTATATGATTCAATATATTTAGATTTTATCCGGTATAATTTTATCCACTATTTTTCGGATCATAGTATATCTCCAATTATATTAAATAAGATATCATTACATATGGCATCATATTATTTTTTTACTCGGGTTAAAAAATATTTTTGATAATTTATCATATAAAGTTATATCTAAAATGACTTAGAAAATATTTTTGATAATTTATCATATAAAGTTATATGTAAAACAACTTAGAAATTTTTTTGATAAAGGTTTATATTAAATTATATCTAAAATGACTTAGAAAATTTCTTCGATTTGGGTTTATATGTGATTATGTATTGGGTTATAACTTATTGTATATTAAACCTCAATTTATGGGATCAACCATATCTGATTATATATAGTTATGTGTATCATTAACATTAACACATTTTTTGGTATATGATTTTATATGGTTATACATAACAAAATTTCGGGAAATATTTGAAAGGTATTATAATATTTATATGAATACATATGGATGCAAAGCCATTTTATATTACTATATGTTAATGTGTATTTTTGTATTAAAAAATATATTGTTATATATGAACTTTTTTACTCGGGTTTTGTTATTTCTATAGCTTTGTTCGTTATTTTGAGTTTGTCATTTTGACTACATTTGCATTTGTTTTTACAGTTCAGCTATTAATTGTATGTTGGTTAATTTAACCGTTTCTTTGCACTTATTTTTACTAAATTTTAGTTGTGTTTTAATTTTCAAAATTGACTACAACATTAGTAATTTTTATGAAAAATACAGTCATTGCCTTTTCAATTACATTTGTAGTTATTTTAACTGTAAACAACAATGTAAACAACCTCAATACTTGTACAGAAGATTAGCCTTTTCATTGTCAGGCAGAGGAAATAATATCAATACTCCATTTTATCGGAAAGAGATATCGAACAGACATTTCTTCTTAAATGCTAATAATACGTATTATTTTATGTTGCCTTAATAATTATTATAACACAATCTCCCCAGTACTGTTATTTAAGACTAGTTCTTTTTGCGCTGTATTGATCTAAATAAATAAATAAAAATAAAATAAATACTTAAAATTTTTAGTCATTTTGGCCTACATAATTCCCTTGTTGTATAAACTCGTAAATGCCTTGTAAACTTTGTATAAATACAAACCATATTTTTTATGTATGGAGTTTGACATTAAACTCGGAAACATACCTGGGGAGTAATCGCGTAAATCGAATCGAAAAAAAATTTTCGAATTCGTAAATCTTGCAAATATTGTTAAAAATATAATTCTGTACAAAAATTCTACTTGTTAATTTATTTTTATCCTAAACCTTGTACACTACACATAAAAATTCAAAAAGTAAGATTTTTGCTTAAACTTTTCTTTTTACGAAAGGTACAAAATTTACGAATTCGAAAATTTTTTTTCGAATCGAGTTACGCGGTAACCTCCCAGGTTTACACCGTTTCAAGTAGAATACGAGATTGTAAGAAAACCCCTACTAATTAATTTTAATGTACGAACAGTAAAATAATATCCGCAAAATTTTAATAATTTCAGAAGGAATTGACATCTAAATTTCAAGATCCTTTGGAAACATCAGAAAACGTAGCTGAAGAAGTTATCATGGATGTTCGAGAGGAGAATGAGAATGAAGAAATTTTAGATTTAAATGACAAATTCATAAAGAATGAGCCTAAAGTAGATAATGTAGATATGCAGACATTTTCCGATAATGACAACGATATTGTAAGTTTAACTTGTAACTGTAAAATGTTTTAGCTAAAAATCCCTTCCGGTTTTCAGACTGATGATCTATTAGATTTTAGTGCTGATGAAAATTCAGGCGATGATACAGGTGATGATTTTAAAGGTAACGATAGTGGCGATGAAAACTCAACAACAAAGGGCAATAAACAAAATACTAAGGAGCAAGAAAAAGAATTAATATTATCATTAATAGAGGCTTATCAAAATAACCCACAACTTTGGAATACATCACAATCGGATAAATATGATCTCAAGCAAAAAAAAGATATTTTACAAAATATAACTGATGAATTAAATACAAAATTAAAGTTTAAATTAAAATTATACATGGTAAAGAAAAAATTAAATTCCATATGTAAACAATACGAAAAAGAGGTGGAAAAACAAATGAATGACCAAGAAAAGGAACAAGAAGATCTGGATTCTCAGTTGTGGTATTATAAAAATATGAATTTCTTAAAATCTACAGTGGAAAATAAATTAAAACTTAGAAGGGTAAGGTGGTTTTCAGCACAAACTTTTTATGTAAATGAATATATATTTTTTTCTTTTTTTTTTAGAAAAAATCTAAACATAAAGTGGTAAGTTGGGTTGATAGATATGAGAAACCTGAACCTAAGATGTGTTTACTTAATCTGCTACTCAACGTTCTGTTGTTCGATTTGATTACCTACCACCAATGGCCCTGCAAATCGCTCAATACTTTTTGTGGAACAAAATATTATTTGCCTACAAACAGGAACGAACACAGACATGTTAATCAGGGATGGAAAAGGCTCGCTCGTTCGGGTTTTTGAAATTCATAATCCAAGGACTATAATACCCATAAATTGTACCAAAAATTGGTGGTTAGTTTGCAAAAAAAAAAGAACAGAAAATTGGGAAAAATTTTTTTTCCAGAAACGAAAAATTTTGCATCGTCATATTTGTCTGCAGAATGTTAATCGCTGGTTAAGTTTCTTAATTAATTTTCTGTGGCACAAATCCTTTTTTCCCACTCCAACATTGTTTTGGAATTTTTTAATTGCGGTATACTATGAGCGTCAAAAGTAAGTATACATGTAAGTTCGCCATGTGTTCATTTATATTTCGGTATTTTGCAATTCTATTTTATTCAACATATCCATTTATTTAGTTACTGACAGAATCACCGGCGTAGCTAGACCATTTTTCTAGGGGGGGGGGGGGCTATAGCCCCGTATTATAAAAATTTTGTTTTTTTTTATTTATCAAAAAAATCATCTAAAGTTTTATAGGCCTTTTAAATTTTTGGTTCCTCTGTTTCGTTTACGATCTTCTGTACGATCGCAAGATAGCTATTCGGACAAGTTACGCTTTCAGCTTACCCAATAATCACTACAAAAATTGAAGTGAAATCAAAGTTAAGGCTTACATTTTGTTTGAATTGCACTTTGTTTTATGACGTACACCAGCAATACAAATATACTGATAGAAATAAATCTGTACAACTAGCAGAAAAGGCTGCTAAAAATTTGTTAAAAATGATCCTTCAGAAAAAACTGCCGACTGTAGCAGAATCTGTTAAGTAAATTTTAGTTAGATAAAAACAGAAAAAATAAAACTGCTAAATCTAAAGAATTTCAGCTATATTTCGGTGATATTTTGGTTTGTTTTAAATGACAACTTACCCTTCTCATATCAGGAAAAAATTATCTGAATATTAGTAGAAAACACACAGAAAGGAACAACTATTACTTCTATAAATTTTTTGTTATATTTCAGTTAAATTTAGTTAAATCAATATAATATTCTATTTTGCTGAAATTAGCGGAAATTTTTACTGAAAAATTGTTGAATATGAATTTGAGATTGGGAGATTTTCAATTTATTTTACAAAATAAAGTATATTAAGGTAAAAATTCTCAAAAAAAATTTTTAAAATAAGTTTTTAGTTAAGTTGTTATTAGAAAAAGGTACTTTATGCAAATACATGTTTGCAATAAAATGCCATCAATTGGTAATATGTATTAATGCTAGAAGTGCATATTTTTGCATATTTTGCTATAAGTGCATATTTTAATATATATTGTAGCTTAACATGTTTTATTGCATATTATGCCAATAAATGCATATTTTTGCATATTTTGCTAAAAATAAATGTTACAAATCGTACTTTTGATTCTATCAAAATCTTAGTTTTTTTTTTTTTTGGAAAATTTACCTTTAAAATAATTTTTTTCCTTAAATTTATAAACATTTTTTGGATCTTTTAATTCACGGAGACGAAAGTGTTCGATAAATATTGTTACTAACTTTTTGACGATGATATTTAAACTACTTTTAAGATAATAATACTATAGCCTACTTAAGAAAAATAATATCGAGAACGCTGAAATAAATAATAAATTCATGTTTAAAAACTTTGTTATAAAAACTTTCCGATTTTTAATATATACTTTATGTATATAAAACACGATTTTTACAACATTTCTTGCCCTGGTCATTACTGACGATCTACTTTCATAAGAAAGTTGAGTCAGAAATGGATAAAAATTTTTATTTGAAGTAAAAATTAAATGTTAAAAAAAATCTGGGGCGGGGGTCGCCTATGGACAGAATCCACAATATACTGGTAAAATTTATTGAGAAGTATAAAAAGTTTACAAACTTTCAAAATCAGCATAATTCTGGTATGACCATGAGACTTAATGAAATATTAGGAAAAATCCCACCGAAAATGTCTTTAAAATATCCAAATGTGTACTGGAAAAATCGTATAGAACAATTATTAATTTTTCTTGGTATGGGATTGGTAGGCGTGGTTAATCAAAGAAAAATTTAATAATTGTTCTATACGATTTTTCCAGTACACATTTTCTTAGCATATAGTGCAGACTAGTTGTAACGGTGGTATCGGTGACATCTGAGCCTTCTTAAAATTTTTCTTGGCTATTTTAAAGGCTTTGTCGGTGGGATTTTTCCTAATATTTCGGATAATGGGTCGTATTTTAGCATCATTAAGTCTAATGGTCATACCAGATTAATGCTGATTTTGAAAGTTTGTAAACTTTTTATACTTCGCAATAATTTTTACCATTATGTTGTGGATTCTTTCAGTAACTAAATAAATTTCATACAATTTTTTCCTACTTTATAATATGTTTGCACAAGTTCAAGGAGATTAAAGGAGGTTTATCAACCCATTTTGAAAATAAAGTCACTTATACAAAAAAAGAATGATTTGTACCGACCACGAGCAAAATAAGAAAAATAGTTATTTATTAATATTCTTTAGAATAGGTTACTTAAACAAAGTACCAAAAATAACGGTAATTTAATTTGCACAAAAGCTTCAGAATACTTCATTGTCGAATTGTATACTTACTTTCGACGCTTAAAATATGCAGTATTTTTAGTTTCTGTTGTCTAATTACTTTTGCTGTAAGATTATTGTTGTTGTTGTTTTATAAATTGAGAAAGGAGAAATTATATTATTCAAAATGCATAATATGTTGAATAAAATAGAATTGCAAAATACCGAAACATAAATGAACACATGATGAACTTGCATGTATACTAGGGTTATGACTCATTTTTAACAAAAAATTTACCTATCACCACGTGATAGGCAATACTAAATTAATAATAAAAATCGTGTTTGCGGGTCATTTTGTCAAAAAAAACCTTTCCGCACCAAATTCAATTTCTAAAAAATTTTTTGCTCGGGGATTTTGCATAATTTACATAACGAATTATTACAAGAATTATTGTAAACGACAAAAAATGTATCCAAAATTCCCTCCAAAAAAAGAAATATTTTAATTAAACTAAACAATATAGACCAAATTTCAACCCTTTGGTAGGGCATGTAAAATTTGCTATTTGCAAAAAAAATCAAAAAGTAATAACACTAATGTATACTTACTTTTGACGCGCATAGTATTTTAATTCATAATCCAAGTACTATAATACCCATATCATAAACCAAAGTTTGGTGGTTGGTTTGCAAAAAAATAAATACGAAAAAAATTTTGCAAAAAAGAAAATTTTTCCATCAATACCCAGTCAGAAAAATACAAATGGGAAAGCGGTGGCAAAGCACTTTAACAGGTGGTACAAGTATTGGCAAAAAGTGCTTTCCCATTCCCAAAATGATAACATCATTAGACAAAAGGACCGGCTGTTCAAAAAGCGCCGGAAAAGCACTGGAGGAACAAAATTTTTAAACGTTGGCAAAACGCTGGCAAAAGCAATAAATAGGTGGTCTGGAAATATATTTTCCAAAATAAAATTAAAAAAAAATTCATATGTATTTTTTTGACCCTGCCGTGATTTGAACCCAGGCCGTCAGATTGGCAGACGATTGCTCTACCCACTGAGCTAACGAGACATATAATATTTAATGGCTAAACACATAAATGAGTGATAATAGCTGGACAACTACTGGCTGTGCCAAAATGCTAGTACTGGCAAACAATTTTAAGTAACTAGTATGCCAGTGTTTGGAGGGCAAAAAAAAAGTTGGTCTTGAAAGAGCTTTCCCACAAACAAAAAAATTGATTTTATAAAACAAAAAAAATTTTAAATAAAAAAAAATCCCAAAAAATATTTTTGCTTGCAACCGGATTTGAACTCGGAACCTTCCGACTACAAACATTTTTTTAACGAAGCGTCAGCATTTTTATAAAATCATTGGTTTTCCAGTGAATTGATTTTTGTACGTCTGGTAGCATTGGCTAGGTAGCACTGGATAACCACTGGTTGCAAACCTTCGCATATCACTCTAAGCCAATTCTTTGCCAGTGGTTTTTTTTATAAACCACCGAAATTTTTGTAAAACAAATACGGGTAAAACGCTTTTTGCAAACGCTGGCAAAGCGTCCCAAATGAGTGTTCTGCCAGTCATTTATTTTTAATACCATGGTTACCCAGTGGTATGCCAGTGCTTGATTTTTTGTACCACTGGCGATTTCTGACTGGGTATATACGTTTGCAGAATGTCAATCGCTGATTAGTTCTTTTAGATCGTATTCTACACCATAATGCCCTTTTTCGCATTCCGCCGTTATTTTGCAATTTTTTAAGTGCGATTTCTTAAAATTTATAATCTAGGGACTATAAAATACCCATTTCATACAATAAAGTTTGGTAGTTGGTTGCAAAAAAAAAAAAATCGCGAAAAAATTTGCAAAACGCAAAATGTTTGCATTAATAAATAAATAAGTCAACGGGCCCGGATAGTATACCAGCGCTGGTATTGAAACAGTGCTTGAGTCCAATTTGCTTCTTAATGATCGTAGAAGTCGTTCTACGGGAGACCTGATGGCGTTCCTTTCGGAGCGTTGGAGTCGGTCGATTCACAGATTTGGTGAAAGCAAAGTGGTTGCGCTGAATATTTCCAAGGCGTTTGATCGTGTATGGCATAAAGCACTCGTGTCAAAGCTTATTGCTTTTGGTGTCGGTGATGACTTCTCTCGATTCATATCGAGTTTTCTCAGGTATCGCACTATAAGAGTTGTTATAGATGGGGTCTCATCTAATGAGTTTCAGTTGAATGCAGGGGTACCACAAGGCTCTGTTCTTTCTCCTTCTCTCTTTCTTATCTTTCTGAATGACTTCCTTTGTCAGACTTCCAATCCTATCTACTCTTTTGCAGATGACAGCAACATTTGCCATTCGCATTCCTTTCATCATATGCCAAGCCTTGTTGAGATTGGGGGCAAGAGGCAGATTATGAATGACACACTCAATCAGGACCTAATTACAATCTCTGAATGGGGTCGCGCGAATAGGGTCGATTTTAATCCACGCAAGACACAATGTTGTTTGCTGACTCATAGGACCGCTGAGCCATCAATATCATCTGTATACATGTGTGGTATCAATATCGAGGAATCTGAAGCTCTTGATGTTCTGTGCATGAGAATACAGTGTGATGTCCGTTGGAAGGATCACGTCATTCAAGTGTCGAAAGAGCCATTCAAGTGTCTTGGGTTTCTCAACCGGTGTAAGAACTACTTCACTTCTTCTGATCTCCTTACTATTTATACCACCTATATCCGGCCGAAGATTGAATACAACTCCCATATATGGGCAGGGGCTTCAAAGTCTATTTTGGAGCTTTTGGACCGTGTACAAAGGAGGGCGTCGGCGCTCATTAATGACAGTAGGGTATCCAGCTCTATTGACTCATTGGAGCATCGTCGGAATGTGGCTTGTGTAACACTGTTCTATCGTTACTACCATGGGAAGTATTCTGCTAAGATAAGTGTACTTATCCCGAGGTCCCATGTTTTTGGCCATTACACCCCAGCAAAATCTTTCATTACCAAATAAGTGGTTATATAATAGGAATTCATAGCTCCGCAAAACTTATTTTTTGACGTCTAAAATCATTATTTTTGTTTGGCGTGGTGGTGTTTATAGTCACGCTTACCCGCTCGCTTACGAAAAAATGAGAAGTAATGAGATTCTGAATAATAAGTGGTTACAAACATGCTTACAAAAAGTTGAATTATAAATGGTTATCCGACTGCTTACTTGATTCTTAAAAATAAGAAGTTACACAAATACTATTAGCTTCAGGAAATACATTCAGAGAAATTAAAGTTTGTGCTAGAGTGTAATTTTAGAAATCGTCATAAAAATTTCAACACAAACATATTTACCCAGAAAAAAACCTGCTTCGCTGGATGCAGCTTTGTAAGAGAATAAATAAAATTAATCCCTTACAAAGCTGCTTACGGAAGGCATGATTTTTCCATACAAAGGGCCCGCTTGGAAGCACGTTCTTTTGTGAGAAAAAGCGCATTATTCCTTGCTGAAAAATTGCATTAAATTCATGTTTTTAGTAAGTGCATTTAACCGCGAATAAATTTATGCACTTTTTTTGTGGGAAAAAGTGCTTTATTTGCTGCTGAAAAAATGCAGTACATTCATGATTTTTCATTGAGCGCATTTAAACACGACTTCTTATGAAAATAAATGCATTTATTTGCCGACTTCAAAATGCAGACTGACTCATGTTTATGTGGCGTCTCTACATTAAACTCTAGTAAGGCAATCCTACTAAAAAAGAGTAAAACACGATTGAGATGATTCAGATTTCGTGCGCATTAATCGTTGGTTAACTTACATTTTATTTTACTCCCTTACAACCTGCTTCTTCGTAAGGGAATAGCATAGCACTATAATTTTTTAAATAACTTGCTTACGATTTGCTTCGTTTAAGGCAGTTTTGAAGGGTACACAATAAAATTGCAAAATTGTTTGTGTATTGTATACGCATAAAGTGGCGCAACTCTGTAAAGCAGAATTTGTAGCGCTTTTTTAAGCGCTTCGTATTTTTACTGCTTCCAAAATACTAAAATGTTTTTGCTGGGTACATGTAATAAATATACATAAATGTATAAAATTTAACTTTGTAAAAAGTACTTATTTAAACTATTGCGAGTGAGTCATTATTTTATATTTAAAATCAATGACTACAATAGGCCGTTATTAGGAAGTCATTATTTTATATTACAAAATAATGCAAAAGGTAATGGTATATCATTATTGGTAATGCAGACAGCAATGAGCTGTCATTACCAATATTTTTCTGGGACGCGCTTGTCTAGTAGATCTTATCCGTTTGTGGACGATTGTCCAGTTAGTCGCACAACGCATTATAGAGAGAATTCGTTCATTACAACAACAACAAACTCCCCGCAGATGTCTTCCCTGATGCTTACAATTTAGATGAATTCAAGTCAAACGTTCATAAACACTACTCCCTATTTCCTCCTTCCCATAACGTATCCTAATATCAACACAATGCGTTGCATTAGTAGGGGGCATCCCCTGAGTGTTGGTCTAAAGCAGAGGTCGGCATCACCTATGCCCATGGGCGCTCTCTCACACCTACATAAGCTCACACATAGAACAAAAAAATAATCAGTCGCATACAAGATTTCAATGAAGTAGGTTGTCACATCGCTTGTTTGCCAGATTTTTTACACTGCATAATGTTTATTGATACATTTTTTTGGTAATTTATTTTTAAGTTTTTTTGTTTTTATTTTTTTTGTGTTGTTGTTTTTGATATTTGTTATCGTAGTTATTGTTTGCTTTTAAATTTTTATTTTATATTCCCATTATAAACATTTAAAATTTTCGAATTATTATACAAACGTTCTTTGTCAGTGCATTGAGAGTGAGAGGCTGCAACTCACTCATACAAGCACAAAATAAGGTTGTATATATTTTCCGATCCCTGGTCTAAAGTAAAAAAAATATATTTGTTTACAGAATGTAAATCGTTGATTTAATTTTTTGAATTAATTTTTGTACCATAAAATTTTTTCGCATTCTGCTATTATTTTACAATTTCTTAATAGTGATTTTTTTAAATTTGTAATCTGGGGACTGGAATACACATTGTAACGAGGTTTTATTCATTGGCTGAGGTAGTTCAGTCGTGTCCAAGGTCAACTTGACGACCTCTAACCTTTAGTATTAAAACACAATTTATTTACTCTTTCGGGAGTTAGTAAATAAATCTATATTTTATTGTTGTAATTAAACTCTTAAAATTATAATTAATATCACACGATGAGCAACGAGCGTTCCCTCTTCTCGGGTTATATACGTCGGCTATGTTGTCGGCAGGTAGTATAACGATTGTTGATCGGATTTGTTCGTCGGTGACAAGTGCTCTCGGCAGGAGTCGTAGTAATAGGCAGGCAGGGACTTTTGGCACTAGTGGTGACAATCGGCTTATATATGTTCTGGTAATCGGCTGTGAACCGGTGATCGAGTTCGTTCGGCTGTGATGTCGGTCACTAGTGCTCTCGGCAGGAGTCGTAGTAATCGGCAGGCAGGGACTCTCGACACTAGTGGTGACATTCGGCTTATATAATCAGGCAATCGGCTGGGAGCCAGTGCTCGGGTTCGTTCGGCTATAGTATCACAATCGGAAAGAGTGGTGATAATTGGCATGCACTCGGTAGTTGATGTTACGACCAGTAAATCTTCGGGCGGTCAGCAGGCGGTGGTGCAATCGAAGGGTTCGGCAATCGGCGCTCGATGGCTGACGTATCACAAGACAGAAAGAATTTACAAAATTCTAATTAAATTTTTAAACACCTTTCTCATACCAAATTTGTAAATACAAAAAAAACTTTTTAAAAAGGCACCAATAAAAAAATTTGTTAATCCAAAAAAAAATTTCTTTTTTTTTTTGTAACTTTGAATTTTTATTTTTAAACAATTTTTATATGAAAGATAACAATTTCAAAAAATTACAAATATTTCAAAAAAATTTTTTGTTGGGAATAAAATTTCAATTTAAAAGAAAAGGGATTGCTTTTACAAATTTCCATTGTTGGTGCCTACTGTTTTTTCTGTGAAACGGGCTGTGGGCAGGTGGTGGTGTAATCGGCGGGTTCGGCAAACAGCGCTCGGTGGCTGCAGTATTACAATCGGTAGGAATAGATGGCAACTTTTTCATAGCAAAAAAGCGCAAAATATATACAAAAAAGGGTAAAAGCGCGAAAATTTCTATTTAAAAACGGGTAAAAAAGCACTAAATATTTTTTACGACCTTTCAAAAAATTTGTCGTGTTTCAAATACGTAGTTTAATTAAAAACAAATAAAATTCTAATATAAGCGTACGACCTACATCAGTAAATACGTCGACCGGGGGTAAAACAAAAATAAAAACGAATAAGTTTGAGATTAATAAGGGGTTACGCTTGGGCTGTTTGTGGCCAATAAGTCTCTAAAAGATTTAAATAAAACAAATTATTTCCATCCTTTTTGCAACTCGACGTTACGTTGGTTTTATTCCAACTTCTTCAGGAGTTTTTTCTTGTTTATTTTTGTAAAATTTTGGCAACAAAATGCAAAATGTAAATTTTTTTGGTTATTATGGGTAATAGCTTGAATATTAATATCACAGTTTAAACTTACAATTATTTTACATTGTCAGGATTATTACATAATTAAAAATTAAAAAACTGGACTATCACGACACAAATTCAATAATAAATAAAAAATAAATAATCCCGACACCATCAAAACTATCACAGTTTAAACTTTAATATTCCCATCACAAAACTTTACTAATTTAAATTATTGCAACTGAGTATTGTAATTTCATATTGTCTTTGTCCTCCTTCGCATTGATCGTTTTGCTAATACGTTGTTGTATCCGAAGACTTTCGAGTGTATACCGTTTAAACAAAAAATATAATTAAATATATCGCAGGGCCCGGCGAAATAAAAACATCAACAACCAAAAAAATTTTAAATTCTGGCACAAATATCAATATGGATAATTTTTTTTCCATTATATAAGAACACACTACAACCCAGAGACAAGCAGTTCAATAAAAAGGTACAGAAGAGAAGTAGAAAAATTAGCAAAATCCACAGAACGATCGGTATTTTTACAAAAATGTAGACAATTCGGAATTATACCCACACATTTAAGAAACACAACACGAAAATTAATATTGATATTTAAGACGAAGACAGCAGAAAACAAAACTGAAAAAATAGAAACAAACTTGCACACAAAACTTTTAAACGTAGAAATTAGAGAGACACACATAACAACAGCATCAATTAACGAGTAAAAAGGTTAAAGTCGGGCATGCCGACTATATCTAATTATATACCCTACACCAGTCTGGTGTATTGTTTGGATACGAAATTCGAATGGGTTAAAATGGGGCTTGTGTCAAAATTTTCTATAATGTGAGTCAGCGCACCAAATTTCATTAAAATATCTTAATATTTGCGACCTGCAGTTTGTAACCAAGCCAATTTTGGGGGGACCCTTATATGGGCACTAGTTCTAAACATGGACCGATGTTCACCAAAATCAATAGGCTGCGTTACTGGGCCAATATAGGTCTGTGTACCAAATTTCATCAAAATATCTTAATATTTACGACCTGCAGCGTATAAACAGTATAATTTTGGTAGGACCCTTATATGGGCACTAGATTTAAACATGGACCGATATTTACCAAAATCAATAGGCTACGTTATTGGGCTAACATAGGTCTGTGTACCAAATTTCGTCAAAATATCTTAATATTTACGACCTGCAGCGTATAAACAATATAATTTTGGTAGGGCCCTTATATGGGCACTGACCACATAGTGGTGTAGGGTATAAAAAGGAGATCAAATATTTAGAAGAACAAATCAACGATACACTGAGTGAAATGGAATTGACAAAATTCAAAAGAGATCAGTGGAATAAGTATTATAACATTAAATCGAAAATAAAACGGACCCACTTATACAAATTAAGAAAACTAAAGAAAGACAAGTTTGATAAATTTAATTTAGTATTTAATGAAGACTGGTTAAGTAATAACACAGACGTGGAATTCGAAATGGAAAACAGATGGCTTCTATTAATCGAACAATGGGTGCAGAATATTAAAGATGAAACAGAGAAGTACATAATTAGATCTAAAATAGCAAACAGAATAACGTATTACAAGAGAAATCTGAGGAACAGCGAGAAGGAACGATTCATAATTAGCATATACGAAGAGACGAGAAAAATACCAAGGAAAAATGAGACCAGAATAATGATAACGTCAGACAAAGGCAATAAAACAGTGGTAATGTACAAAAACGAATATAAAATAAAGATGAACAAACTCTTGGAGGATAAAATAACATACAAAATTATTAGAGAAGACGTAACAACAAAATTACAAAGAAAAAAAACAATATAGTGACTCAATTACTTATAACCGGATGCATAACATAACCGGCAGCACCGCAATTGTATGGACTGCCCAAAATCCACAAGGAAAATATACCACTTCGCCCAATATCGCCTTCACTCAAAGTTCCATGCTATAATTTGGCAAAATATGTAGGCCAAATATTGAGAAATTTAATATCGCCAATATACAATATTAAAAACTCATTGCAACTGAGGGAAAAACTTAGTGGTTATAATTGATAAAGATTACGTTTTAGTATCGTTTGATGTGGTGTCATTATTTATGAATATACCGATTCATCTAGCGATAAGAAACATACTTGACAAATGGGAGAACATGAAAAAACACACGACAATAGCCGTGTTTTCGACTTAACTATATCCGTTAACTCATAAAAAAATTTAAAGTGCATAAAAACGCGCTTAAGACGAAAATAACATATGACTTTTCGTATGAAAGTTACCTTTCAACACGGATAATTATCAACGTTGAAAACTCAACGTTTATACATTTTCACATCTAACGTAACTTATTCGTGTTACTTCCTAAAAACTTTTGCTGAGGTACGTTCGATTATAACGAAACAATTATAAACATAACGTTTTTAAAATTTTTTTGTACCACAATCGGTTTAACGTAGATTTGCTTTAAATACTTAACGTTGATAGGCATGACACAAAATACAGCTAATATATAAATCACAATTTTTGAAGATATTACAATTTTGCCTCAACGAAAATAATTACTTTACATTTGACAATAAATTTTATCATCAAACGTTTGGTAAATACTTAAATACTAAATTATGCCTATGGGCAACCCCCTTAAACTGACAATTTCTGATTTTGTACTTGATACATTTCTAGACGACGTCATTGGGGAACTAAAATCTAAGAATATAAAGTTAATATATATATCGAAATACGTAGACGATCTGTTTGCAGTAATACATAAGGATGATGAGGACGTTATATTGGGAACATTAAATAAATACCATAACAGGCTACAGTTCACTATAGAGAAGGAAAATAACATGCAAATACCATACTTAGACAAGATGATTATTAAAGATAACAGAAAGCTTATAATGAATTTTTACACAAAGACGATAGCTTCAGGAAGGATCATAAGTTATCACTCGACGCAACCAATAAGAATGAAATTAAATACGGCAACAAACATGATTGGAAAAGTTTTACAAATAAGTGATGAAAGGTTTAGAATACACAATATCGGAAAATTAAGGACAATTTTTTCAGAAAATAGTTACCCATCCTTTATTACTAATAAATTAATAAACAAGGCACTGGGCAAGCAGGGTAAAATTAATAGTAACAAAGATAATGATAAACAAAAGGACCAAATGATTTTTTATAGCGTACCATACATACCAAAACTAACAGAAATTAGAACATTAGAGGGTATGTTAACCGACGAGAGAATACGAATAACACATAAATCAAATGTTAAACTAAGGCCTATATTTACGTGTAATAAAACAAAGTTAGACAAGATGAAAATCGATAATGTAATATATGAGATAAAATGCGAAGGCAACGAGCGGGAGAGATGTGAAAAAGTCTATGTAGGAACAACAAGAAGAATGTTTGGAACACGAAGAGCTGAACATGTATCAGATGTAAACAAAGGAAAAAAAGCACAGCTTTAGCAATACACGTGAAGGAAAGTAAGTGGTCATATTGCAAATTTTGAAAATATTAAAATTCTCGATAAAGAGAAAAAGGAGAATAAACTGTATACACTCGAAAGTCTTCGGATACAACAACGTATTAGCAAAACGATCAATGCGAAGGAGGACAAAGACAATATGAAATTACAATACTCAGTTGCAATTATTTAAATTAGTAAAGTATTGTGATGGCAATATTAAATTTTAAACTGTGATATTTTCGATGGTGTCGTGATTATTTATTTTTTTATTTATTATTAAATTTGTGTCGTGATAGTCCAGTTTTTTAATTTTTAATTATATAATAATCCTGACAATGTAAAATAATTGTAAGTTTAAACTGTGATATTAATATTCATGGGTAATAGCATAATAACCAAAAAATTTAACATTTTGCATTTTGTTGCCAGAATTTTACAAAAATAAACAAGAAAAAACTCCTGAAGAAGTTGGAATAAAACCAACGAAACGTCGAATTGCAAAAAGGATGGAAATAATTTGTTTTATTTAAATCTTTTAGAGACTTATTGGCCACAAACAGCCCAAGCGTAACCCCTTATTAATCTCAAACTTGATACCAAATTGGTCAAAAACAAAAAATATAAAAACGAATAACTTTCGCAAAATTTTTGAATTTTATTTCATGTTTTGTAATTATAATAATCAAGGAAAATTATTAGATTTTTTTAAAATTTAAGTGCCAGTTTTATAGTTAGAACTAAGAACTATTATATATGACCCTAACTAAGTTTTTTTAAAATATGTAAAATTGAAAATTTTCGCGTTTTGACATATCAAACAAAACTACATTTAGCTCAAATAGCATTCCATTTACAACTTTTCCTTGATATTTTAATTTATCGTTTTGCACGTTTCATTAATATTTTTCGCGTTTTGGCACATCAAAAAGCACCAGATTTAGCACGAAAAGCACTAAGTTGGGATCCATGATATTCTGATCAGCAAATCTTCGGGCTGTCGGCAGGTGGTGGTGTAGTGATGTTTGCTTTAACTACTTTGTAATTATAACACTTGTTTTAATTTTTAAATGCAAAATGTTTTTTTAAATGTTTAAAAATATTATTGTCAATATTTGCCAACTGGTACTAAAAATAATAAATCTGTTACTTTTAATTTGAATGAAATTTTTCGAACGGGGGGGTAATGTAGTGATGTTTGCTTTAACTACTTTGTAATTATAACACTTGTTTTAATTTTTAAATCCAAAATGTTTTTTTAAATGTTTAAAAATATTATTTTCTATATTTGTCAATTTGGTTTTACATAATTTTAAAATAAACAAAAAATAGAATTGTTGTTCTGGTGAAACTATATATTCTTTTTATAGAAATATAACCACTAGAACAACAATTCTATTTTTTGTTTATTTTAAAATTATGTAAAACCAAATTGACAAATATAGAAAATAATATTTTTAAACATTTAAAAAAACATTTTGCATTTAAAAATTAAAACAAGTGTTATAATTACAAAGTAGTTAAAGCAAACATCACTACAGTGGTGTAATCGGCGGGTTCAGCAATTGGTTCGAAGTTGCACGCAGTGTTGCCAGGTTTGACGATTTATCGTCATTTTGACGATTTTTACTATCAAAAATAGCCAAATGACGATTTTTTCCTTCAAAATGACGATTTTAATTTAATACGAAATACAGCAAGAAATATGCAAAAATACTGTACTTTTCCAGTCTATAATTCTAAATCTAAAGTTTATAGTTTTTAAAATTATTCAGAATTGCAAACAAATTAATGTGGGAACAAACTAAAAAACCGCTGCAAGATTTAAGATATGTATTTTAAAATGAACAAAACCTATAGGAAAAATAACAAAAAATATGATAATTTTTGTGTAAAACTTCTGTCCTAAAACTTTAAAACGAATCTCAATTTTTTTTCGTGGGGAAGAATGCCTCTATAATACATATTAAATATTTTATAATCTGAAATTTTTGTTGGTATTTCAGAATATGGCAAATTTCGATGATGTTTACAAACATTGTATTAAATAACCAGCAAAAACTTGGTAATGACTGCTCATTACTACATGCATTACTTAGATCTCATATCTCCTTACCTCTTGAATTACTTTTAAACTGAATGTAATGAGTTACCGATAATTATACCCCACACTTTACTAATTCACAATAGCTGAAACAAATAATATATGTTCTAAATCATTAAAAACCATGACTATGGCGTAGCGTAGAGGTTAGCGTTTTTACCAAACATAAGTTTCGCTGATCAATTCGTGTCTCCTTTCATTGCTTTTTTTTTGTAATTTATATTAAGCATCTATTTATAGAAATATTGATGTTCATTAAGCAGTATTTAATAGCAACAAGTTTTGTGAAAAATGGACATAACAGTTGCCATAATTTCATTACCAAGTCATTGGGCTGTTACAATTTTGACGATGTTTTCCTAAATTTTCGATGATTTTGTGCCTAATAAACCTAGCAACCCTGGTTGCACGGAAGAGCAGTCAACCGAAGTTGCTGAAGAGCTGTCAACCGAAGTTGCTGTAGAGCAGTCAACCAAAGTTTCTGAAGAGCTGTCAACCGAAGTTGCAGAAGAGCAGTCAACCGAAGTTGCTGAAGAGCAGTCAACCGAAGTTGCTGAGAGCAGTCAACCGAAGTTGCTGAAGAGCTATCAACCGAAGTTGTAGAAGAGCAGTCAACCGAAGTTGGTGAAGAGCTGTCAACCGAAGTTGCTGAAGAGCTGTCAACCGAAGTTGCTGAAGAGCAGTCAACCGAAGTTGCTGAAGAGCAGTCAACCGAAGTTGCTGAAGAGCAGTCAACGGAAGTTGCTGAAGAGCTGTCAACCGAAATTGCAGAAGAGCAGTCAACCGAAATTGCAGAAGAGCAGTCAACCGAAGTTGCTGAAGAGCAGTCAACCGAAGTTTCGGTGAAATTTATTAATAGTGAGCCGCCTTCGTATATCGGGCAGCCCTAAAAAATATGGGTTAAAGATGATTCCCCAACGGCAGGCGGGACTGGACATCTTTGGCTTATTAAACTAAATCACTTATGTGATAAATAAAATAAACAGTATGACAATTGCAAGCATATAATATTTTGCATAAAAAATAATATAAATTATTATTCATATTGCTGTATCCGTGTATAGATAGAGATATACACACACAACAACTTACATTAAATGGATATACACACACAACAACTTACATTAAATGGATATACACGGTATACAAACGTATCAACAAGTGTAATACATACACTAAACAACTTTCATTGGCTGGTTATACATAGTAGATGTACAACCGCACAAACCAATGTAATATTCAGAGTAGTACGTCAACTGGTGCGTTTGCAATATGCGAAAATACATAGTATTTACATCGGGACAAAATAAATTAATAAAATTAGAAATTAAAATATGTAATTTTCTTCTCGGAGAGCGAAACTTTAAAATATTTGCAAGATTCGATCTGTTTTGTGGGTGGGCGAGTTTTTGGTCCGGCGACCTGCACTACCAATAATGGTACCACTTACCTTTAAAATGAAAGGCTCAGCCCTAAATTAATGGGTCGATTATCGAAAGCAACCAAACTTTAGTTGCGTTGTCAACTAGCAACGCAACTGAAATAAAAATTGGTATTAGGTACGGCAACTTTTGCCAGTTGCCAAAAAGTTATCGATAATATTATGGCTAAAGTGGGCATAACTTATTATGAGTTCAAAAATATAAATATTTTTTGCCGAACACGCCTGCTTTTGAGTGGGCGGGGCTTTAAGGTTGAAAATTGAAATTGGAATAAGACCGGAGATACTTATCGGATCAGGACAAAATGCACACCATCTTAAAGGTCTGTAAAATACCTTTTTGATGGGGTCCAATATGGCCCCAAATATTAACCCATTGTGAACTAAATGAAAATTTTTGATTTTTTTCATTGAATTTTTGCATAAAAAGTCAATTTCTTCAAAATATTACCCATGTATCGGTAAGTATACTTTATGTCAACTAAAACTGAAGACTAAGTTTTCATTTGAGATATGATATGATTCATTATCTTTTTAAATGAGGAAGTTATTTAGAGTTAAAGTTGGACATTTCCCTTTCTTTTTTTTTTTTTTGTTACACCGAGTTTGATTCTTATATTTTCTTACATAGGAGAAAACTCCTAAGCCAGGCCGACAACACAGAAAAACTTTACTCAGCGAAGCCACTAAACTGCCCATCACATAGAAGAAAACCCCTCAGAAAGAGTCGTGCAAAAAGTCAATGAAAAAAATTAAAAATGTCCACAATGGGTTAATATTTGGGGTCATATTGGACCTTATCAAAAAGGCATTTACAGACCTTTAAGTTGTTGTGCATATTGTCCTGATTAGGAATACCGACCCCGAAATCCCGGGATTGGTCTTGAAAAAATCCCGTGATTTCCGATTTCATTATTTGCCATATTTTATCTCTTTTTGTATTTTTTTATTGTTATATTCGACCTAAATCCCATAAATGTTATATCTTATTAAATGTTATTAAAGAACTAATTTTTCCCATTCATAAATGAATGCTTCACTTGCCAAATCGATTAACTCCTTTACTTTACTTTATAAAATTTTAATTTCAAAGCCCTTTATTGACTAACTGTGAAATATTCAAAATAAATTTCTCTGATAAGAAATATTAACACTACTAAATTACAAAATCTATAATTTAACGGGAATTTAAAAAAACAGTATATATTTTTAATTTTTCTCACTAATACTCATTTATTTTTCTATATGGAGTTAATCGCTTTGGCAATTGAATCATTCAAATAATAGATTACAGATTAAATAAATCTGAATAAAAACATTAATAATTTAAAAACTTTTGTTCAGCTGTGAAACTTGAAAATAATAATTCAGGTTTATTTAATCTCTTAATGGACATGTTTTTATTTATTTTATTGATGATTTGCTAAAATCATAACTTCATGCAAAATAATTTTGCCGACTAAAAACAGCAAATTCTTGTTAAATTAGAAAAATCTACCAATCTGCCTTTCTGAAATCAGCAGAGGTATGTGCTTAATATTTTATGTTAGTTGATTTAAAAAAAACTAATAGTAACTAAATATTTCTGATGATTTCAGCAGAGTAGTTTGTATTTGCATTCAATTAATTTTAGCCAAATATAACTAAAAATTTGCATTGTTTTAGTAAAAACTATTAGTTAAAAAGTTTCTTCAGAGGTAAATTGTAATTTCCAATTTGCTTAAATTTAACTCATAAGTATAGTTTTAATCGCGGAACTTTTTTGCTTATTTTTAGTAGCGTTTTCTGCTATTTTTACATACTTATTTCTATGAGTGTAGTTTCTATTTAAAGCCAGATTCACAATGCTGTAGTACTCCACTCTGAGTGGATTTTGTTCCTTTCTTTTTTGCACTTACATATTTTTTATCTCTATTTTACACACTGCACTCTGCAGCGTAGAGTACTCCAGCATTGTGAATCCGGCTTAATTTGTTTATTTCTTCATACTACAAGAAATAATAAGTACATTTTAAATGAATTATTTTAATTTGTAGGATTTATTTCAGCTATTTATTTTTAAAATTAAAAATATGATGAAACAAAAAAATCCCAAAACCCCGGGATCCCGATAGATCCCGGGATCCCGAAATCCCGGGATTTCAATTTTCAAAATCCCGAATCCCGGGATTTGTAAAAACCAGTCCCGTTCGGCATCCCTAGTCCTGATCGAATAAGTATCTCCGGACTTATTCCAATTTCAATTTTTTAACTTTAAAGCCCCGCCCACTCGAAAGTAGGCGTGTCCGACAAAAAATATTTATATTAGTTGTCCGACAAAAATTAGTTGTTTTTACAAAATGTATTGACAACAGACATACATATAAATAGTACCCAAAGGGTACTTTTATGTAATTGTTGCTTTCAAAAAGGAGTTGATTTATAGCTGGTTTTACCAAATCAGACAGTTCATATACGAAAGTACAAAATTCTCGTCCCGTTGATTTTTTGTACCTTATGTAATGTCTGGGTTTGAGTAAGAAAGTTATCATTTTCTTATTGCGGACAACTGAAGAGTAGAGTGATGTCTACGAAACAATTGTATTGTCTATCATGAAAATGATCAACCCCTTTTTGAAACAACAAATAAAAATCTAATATGACAATATCATATTAGAATTTGGACTTGAGGTAGAAGAATATTCTAACTAAATATATGAAAATATAGAAAGTCCGAAAAAACAATTTTTGTATTTTTTAATGCAAAAATTAAGATAATTGTTGAAAATAAGCACACCACGGCCAAAATCTCATTCAAATATTTATTTTGTTTTGAGTTTAAAATTAGTTGTTTTTACAAAATGTATTGACAACATACATACATATAAATAGTACCCAAAGGGTACTTTTATGTAATTGTTGCTTTCAAAAAGGAGTTGATTTATAGCTGGTTTTACCAAATCAGACAGTTCATATACGAAAGTACAAAATTCTCGTCCCGTTGATTTTTTGTACCTTATGTAATGTCTCGGTTTGAGTAAGAAAGTTATCATTTTCTTATTGCGGACAACTGGAGAGTAGAGTGATGTCTTCGAAACAATTGTATTGTCTATCATGAAAATGATCAACCCCTTTTTGAAACAACAAATAAAAATCTAATATGACAATATCATATTAGAATTTGGATTGAGGTAGAAGAATATTCTAACTAAATATATGAAAATATAGAAAGTCCGAAAAAACAATTTTTGTATTTTTTAATGCAAAAATGAAGATAATTTTTAATTTTTTTCCAAAAAAAACACCAACTTTTACCAAAATAAAGCTTATGTACGCTATGTACCAAAAAATGAAAAATTTTCCGCCTGCGACGCTGTGTCCCATAATACACAAAAAACCCCCTAAAATTCATAAAATTTCCACTTTTTCCTAAAAAAATCCCACACTTTTTTCACCAAAAAGTTTACGTACATAGTATTTTTTAACACCTAAAATGACAAAAATGCACCTAGTCCGAATTCTATTTTCCGGATCTTAAAACAAAATGCATATTTGGAATCGTGAGAAAGTTTCCTTTAATTTGAGTCGTCACACGTGCCATTTTGGGCGTGTTTCGGATTTTCGGACCTGGCGGGTCTTAACACTATATAGAAAAAAAAATTATTTTTTAATTCCAGAGGGGGTCATATTTTTTTTTTTGAGGGAATGGCTCAATCTACGTTGTGAGTGGTTTTAAAAGAAGTCGTACAATTAACGAACAAAAACTTCGTAAATTTAACAAAAAAAATACTTACATTTTAACGTCCCCGGCTCTTTATTTTGCTTTAAACAACTACAGCCACCGAAACTTCGCGGTTGCCAATATAATTATTATTTAGCAACTGAAATTGACAGCTTTAGTTGTCAGTTGCCATACCTAATATCTTTTTGGCAACTGGCAACGCCACTGAGGTTCGGTTGCTATCGGTAATCGACCCATAAATTAAATTCTAACCCCTCAATTCATAAATGCTTTGTAAAGTTATAGCAGGTTTACAAAACGTCATTTTCATACAAAATTTGTTAAAAAAAAACCTCATATAATTTTACAAAGCGTTTATATACAGTGGCACAGGAAAGTATACATACCCCCTTGAAAATCCAGTTTTATGAAATATAATTGCATTTCGGAAAAAAATTATGCAAAATAGTATATCGTTGGCTTAGTCGGCAAACCTGTCAAGTCCAATTTTTATGCAAATTGAGTTTTTGATGTAGTATGCTAGTGTAACTCAAAACACATCATTTACAAAAAACAAAATGCCGTTATGTTGCTTTTTCTTATTGTTATGCAGTGGTAAGCAATTCTGCCAAGTTCAAAAAAAAAAACAAAACATCGCAAACCACATGCTAAGCCCAGCTGAAAACAACACACATTTTGTTTCAACAAATTTCTTCAATAGAATTAAATGCGACTTTTGTTTACCCGAATAAAAATAGTTATATATGAAATTATATAATTTAATATGAATTAATATGTTTATATATAGTCAAGTGTAACACTATATCTTTGCGGATATAATTATGTATAGCTTTGAGTTTTTCAAAAATTTCTTATATGATGTCATATATAGATCAGTATAAATATACATGTCCCCATATATATTTATATGTGCCATATCTATTTACATATTTAATACATCGTCATATATAATTAAAAATGGCTTTATCGGAAAATATATAAAGTTTTATATAGCTCAATGTTAATTTTTTTTCCTAAGTTGTTTTAGATATGTTTAAGTATAGCGCAATGTAAAAAAAATTCTATGTTTTTTTGAGATATATTTATGTATGACTAGCGGGCGCAGCCCGCTACGTTGTTAGCGTGCCTTAAAGGTTAAGGGGGGGGGGGGGGGGCTGCGCCCCCCACAATTTTTATTAAATTCGTTTTTTTATTTAAAGTTTTTTTATTTAAAGTTTTTTTATTTAAAGCTTTCACCCAGCCACCACAAATAAATAATTCTGCACAACAATGAGTTTAAAATAAATAAATATTTGATCACTTTTTCTCATGAAAGTGGATTGTTAGTAATGAATCCATAATAAATTGCAATATACGTGTGTATGTTAAGATAATTTGGTAAAGTGCGAACTTAGGTAGATAGACCCGTAAGTAGTTTTGTTCATTTGTGTTTTGAATGAAAATAAATAACGTAAAGCAGGGTTGGAAAGCATTTTATAATATTAAAAATAGCGGGCAAAGCTACGTTGTTAGCGTGTCTTAAAGTTTTTTTTTTAATTCCAGTTTATGTAAAGGTAGACCTGGCAATTCAAGTAAATTCACAAATTCAGTTGGAAAATTTACTGCGTCGGTTTCTTCCACCGGTGCTTCGTTACATGAAGTTTAAATATCGGAATATATAAGTTCCATTCCTTTTCTAAGGTTTTTTCTCTTTCAGAAAATTTGTTTAACTTTTTGGGGAGTATGTTTCAATGCTACATAAGTTTCATATTCCGTTGATAGTGTTTGAACAGGTAATTCCCTCTTCCAATCCATTTGCATTGTCTATAATTTCAATTCCGCTCGTTCAACGTTTATATCCATTTCATTCCACTTGTGTAGTGTTTCAATCCCACTCGTTTTCTATTTAGTTTCTTAATTTTAGTGTTTCATATACACTTGTTCTTTAAGTTTTAGGTTTCTAGCTAAAGACGTAGACGTGAAGGGGGGGGGGGGCAATTTTCCCCTTTTGAACCACCATTTTTACCACGTTTCTGTCCAAAGTCCTAGAAATGCCTTGTCGATAAGTTAGCCCATACTCCAAGGAAAACATATTATATATTACAGGTTTCTAGCCGAAGGGTTCGGTTAGGCCATCAAGGGGGAGAATTATTCCGTTTTTACCCCTCCCGGTAGGAATTTCCAAAAATTCCGTCTTAGAGGACGTCTGCGTTGGAGGAGGAACCTACTACATACATAATTTTAGGTCTCTATATCCAGCAGTTTGGCCAGGCCGTCAAGGGGGAAGTTTTTTCCCTTTTTACCCCTCCCGGTATGAATTTCCAAAAATACCATCTTAGGGGACGTCAACGTTGGAGAAGGAACCCAATTTAAGATCCCTTGTTCCAGCAGTTTGGCCAGGCCGTTAAGGGGGAGACTTTTCCTGTTTTTGACCCTACCTGTAGAAATTTCCAAAAATCTCATCTTAGCCGATGTCTACAATAGAGGAGGAACTTTAATACCAAATTTCAACTTCCTACCTCCAGCGGTTTGGGCAGGCCTTTAAGCGGCACTTTTCGCTTCATTAATCCCCATTTTTGCAATGTCCCTGTCCAAAAAGCACCTCCTCGGTAAGTGAGCACATACTCCAAGTAACATATGTTTTACATTTCAGGTTTCTAGCCAACTTTTACTATTTGTGCCCCTCTCGGTAGGAATTTCCGAAAATCCATCGACAGGGAATTCCAGCTTCCTAGTTCCAGCAGTTTGAGTAGGCTGAGAGGAACTTAAGTACCGAATTTCAGCTTCCTAGTTCCAGCAGTTTGGACAGGTCGTTAAGGGGCAACTTTCCCTTTTTGAGCCCCCATTTTATAACGACCCTGTCCAAAATTCAAAAAAGTATCTTTCTAATAAGTTAGCCCTCACTCCAGGGACCCACATTTTAAGCTTCAGGTTTCTAGCCGAAGGGGTTTTTACCGGCCCCCAAGGTGAGGCTTTTTTTTTTTTTTTGCCCCTCCCTTTAGGAATTTACAAAAATTCCATCTTCGCGGCTATCTGCGATGGATGAGGAACATTCATACCAAATTTCAACTGCATTGCCTAAGCGGTTTGGGCAGGCCGTTAGTGGGGACATTTTTCCCTTTCAACCACCATTTTTACTATGTTCCTGTTCCAAAATAGAAAAATTACGTTGCCGGTGAATTAGTCCTACTCCAAGGAATACATATTTAAAATTTTAGGTTGGCCAAAAGGGATTGGGCAAGCCGGCAGGAGGAGACTTTTACCTTATTTCCCCTCCCGATAGGAATTTCAAAAATTCCGTCTAAGCGGACGCCTACACAGAAGCAGGAACTCACATACCGAGTTTCCTTTTGGGATATCCTGTAGGGAATTCCAAAAATACAAACTTAGTCGATGTCTACTACAGTGGAGGAACCTTTATACCAAATTTCAACTTCTTACCTCCTGTGGTTTGGGCAGGCACTTTTCCAATTTGTGAGACTGTTTATGGGGAGACTTTTCCCCTTTTTGCCCGTTCCGGTAGGAATTTCCAAAAATCCCGTCTTAGCGCATGTCTATGCCGAATATCAAGAAACCTTGTTTTAGTGGAGATATCCGTGGGGGGAGGAAAAAAAGTAGTTTTTTTGAAATTATATATTATTTTAAATGGTACTTTTTGGAAAAACGAAATTTTTTGGAAAAAGATACTTTGTTTTTACAAAGTACTTTATTTGTACTTTTTTTGCAAAAGGTATTTTTTTTTAAAAAGTTGTTTTTTTTTTGGAAAAATGTATGTTTTTTGGAAAAAGGTACTTTTTTTGGAAAAGGTACTTCTTTTGGAAAAGGAAAATTTTTTTAGAAAAAGGTACTTTTTTTTGGGAAAAGGTACTTTTTTTTGGAAAAGGTACTTTTTTTGAAAAAGGTATTTTTTTGAAAAAATGTATATTTTTTGGGAAAAGGAAAATTTTTTTAGAAAAAGGTACTTTTTTTGGGAAAAGGTACTCTTTTTTGGAAAAGGTACTTTTTTTTTGGAAAAGGTACATTTTTTTAGAAAAAGGTACATTTTTTTGAAAAAGGTACCTTTTTTAAAAAAGGTACTTTTTTTGGAAAAAGGTACTTTTTTTGGAAAAAGGAATTTTTTTTGGAAAAAGGTCCTTTTTTTGGAAAAAGGTACTTTTTTTGGAAAAAGGTACTTTTTTGGAAAAAGGTACTTTTTTTTGGAAAAAGGTACTTTTTTTGGAAAAAGGTACTTCTTTTGAAAAAAGGTACTTCTTTTGAAAAAAGGTACTTTTTTTTGGAAAAAGGTACTTTTTTTGGAAAAAGGTACTTTTTTTGGAAAAAGGTACTTTTTTTGGAAAAAGGTACTTTTTTTGGAAAAAGGTACTTTTTTTGGAAAAAGGTACTTTTTTTGGAAAAAGGTACTTTTTTTGGAAAAAGGTACTTTTTTTGGAAAAAGGTACTTTTTTTTTGAAAAGGGTACTTTTTTTGGAAAAAGGTACTTTTTTTTGGAAAAAGGTACTTTTTTTGGAAAAAGGTACTTTTTTTGGAAAAAGGTACTTTTTTTGGAAAAAGGTACTTTTTTTGGAAAAAGGTACTTTTTTTGGAAAAAGGTACTTTTTTTGGAAAAAGGTACTTTTTTTGGAAAAAGGTACTTTTTTTGGAAAAAGGTACTTTTTTTGGAAAAAGGTACTTTTTTTGGAAAAAGGTACTTTTTTTGGAAAAAGGTACTTTTTTTGGAAAAAGGTACTTTTTTTTGGAAAAAGGTACTTTTTTTGGAAAAAGGTACTTTTTTTGGAAAAAGGTACTTTTTTTGGAAAAAGGTACTTTTTTTGGAAAAAGGTACTTTTTTTGGAAAAAGGTACTTTTTTTGGAAAAAGGTACTTTTTTTGGAAAAAGGTACTTTTTTTGGGAAAAGGTACTTTTTTTGGGAAAAGGTACTTTTTTTGGGAAAAGGTACTTTTTTGGAAAAAGGTAATTTTTTTGTCCCCTTTTTGCCCCTCCCGATAAGAATTTCCAAAAATGCCGTCTCAACGGACGTCTACACCGGTCGAGGAACCTACATACCAAATTTCAACTTCATAGCTCCAGCAGTTTGAGCAGGCCGTCAAGGGGGAGACTTTTTCCCCGTTTTGCCCGTCCCTGTAAAAATTTCCAAAACTCCCGTCTTGGTGGATGTCTACGATAGTGGAGGAACCTTTATACCAAATTTCAACTTCTTACCTCCAGCGGTTTGGGCAGGCCGTCAAGGGGGGCCTTTTTCCCCTTTTTAACCCCCATTTTTACAACGTCCCTGTCCAAAATTCTAGAAAGTACTTTCCAGAAAAGTTAGCCCCTACTCCAAGGAACACATATCTTAAATTTCAGCTTTCTAGCCAAAGGGGTTTTGGCAGGCCGTCAAGGGGGACACTTTCCCCCTTTTTGCCCGTTCCGGTAGGAATTTCCAAAAATCCCGTCTTAGTGGACGTCTACCCCGAAAGAGGAACCTACATAACAAATTTCAACTTCCTAGCTTCAGCGGTTTGGGCTGGGCGATGTTGAGTCAGTCAGTCAGTCAGTCAGTCAGTCACGTTATTCTTTTATATATAGAGATTTCAAAATATAAAAGGCGTACTCATTATAACTCCTAAATTCCTTGTAAACCTTGTATAAATACAAGCCATATTTTTATGTATGGAATTTGATATTAAACTCATAAACATATAAGGTTTACACAGTTTACGGGTAGAATACAAGTTTATATGTTGGTTACAATTATGTACAACATCTTCTAAATTTTTATTTAAATTTTTAATTCTTAACTTAAGGGTGTTACTTTTCAGTACTTTTTAATAGTTTTTGTTTTGATCTTGAAGTATGAAGCGTTATATAATTATGTCTTTCTACATCAAATTAGATATAATTATATCGGGTCAAAATCCGGATAAGATTCTATATGATTCAATATATTTAGATCTTATCCGATATAATTTTTCCACCATTTTTCGGATCATAGCATATCTCCAATTATATTAAATAAGATATCATTACATATAACATCATATTATTTTTTTACCCGGGTATTTAAAAAGACAAAACATTATTAAAGATTAACTAAATAATTATTTAGTTATTTTAACTTTTAAGGTACCCAGTGTACAATTGGAGTCCGAAAAGACTCATAAAAGAGCCCTTAGACCTCCTGAAATCATAGATATATGAGGGTGTTTTTCTTCACCGATGAAGCCTCTTTTGAGCACACTTTTATGACTTATAAAGACTCCAAATTATGAGCATTGCTGGAAAATTTTTAATTTTCTTATGAGTCATTTATGACTAATTGTTGAGTCATTTATGAGTATTGAAAAATTTTTGAATACGCTCATAAATAAGAGTCTATTATGTTTCATTTATGACTCTAAGATTTGAGCACTCTGATAATTTCTGAGCGATCAGAAAAATGTTGGCTGGGTAACTATTACTTATAAATTTTTTCAGGAAAAACATTGTTAGCTTATAAATTTTATTAGGCGATTGTCATGGATTCTGCTGACATAAATAAAAATAAAATAAAAAAAAAGAAAATCTGCTAAGTCCACATTTAAAGTAGAAAATTATAAAGAGCAAATGTGCTAAGTCTAAAAAGAGCCTATAAGTCTGCAAACTTTTATTTTGGAATTCTATGATTTTTTGTGGTTAAATAAGATGAACTAAAGAAGAAAACTGCGTTTACAGATTTAAAAAAAAGTTTGACCTTTTTTGTCTCTCCTGAAAAATTAAAAAAAAACGGACTTGCCATATTTACCGACTAAGCCAACGATATTTCTTTTCATTTAAAACTAGGGATGTGCGATTAATCGATTAATCAAACTTCTGATTAATCAATTGATTATTCAACAATTTTGATTAATCAAAAACATGATTAATCGATTAATTAGTTATTTCGATTATTCAAAATAATGATTAATTGATTAATCATGATTTTGGTTAATCAAATTTATGAATAATTGAATAATATCTTGTTTTTCTCCGTTGACAACGCCTTTTAATGGCAGTTCAATATAGAAACATTAAATTTAGGAATGGAGTTGGTCAAGTCTGACCAGTGAGCAAACAATCTTTGTAATTCTCTTTATTTGGAGCTATATAAAGTATCGCCATAAAACAAGGATAAAATTTCCGTATTTTTTTATTTTTTAAAATTTTTTCAATATTAATGAAAATTATTCAAATTTTGATTAATCAAAATTCAAATTAATCGATTAATCATAATTCTGATTAATCAAATTTTCAATTAATCAATTAATTGATTAATCAAAGTTCTGATTAATCATACTATGTGATTAATAGATTAATCGCACATCCCTATTTAAAACATTAAGTATGAAAAAAAATTTTATTTGCTTTTTACCTTGTCTAATTGAGCAAAAGTACCTTTTCATGATACAGAAAAGTATACATACCACCCACAAATAAACAACCAAGTGTTGAAACAGTGCACCCAACTGTTGAATTTTTTTTTTTTTTGTAAATTTACTGTTATATTGATAAAAATAATTTAGTAAATTTGTTTGCATAATTAAAAGTATAAATTTTAAAAAATGAAGCAAAAAGGAAAAGAAATGAGTTTGGATAAAAGCCGAATTATTATAAAGCTTCGTGATGAAGGGAAACCTCTTAGGGAAGTTGGTGATTTGATTGGATGTTCAAAGGCTACTATCCAAAAAATAATTAGAAAATATAACCAAACGAAAAGTTTTGCAAGTAAGCCTAGAAGTGGTCGACCACTAATAGTGACTCCTAGAATACGTCAGATACTGGATGAAATAAAAAAAATCCGAGGACACCAATAGTGGAAATTGCAAATCACCCTGAATCTAATGAATGACATTGCCTTAATCTACTTCCAACAGTCCAGCATGATGGAGGTAATATCATGGGTTGTATGTCTGGAGCTATGGTAGGGAATTTGGTATTTATAGAGACAACCATGGATCGTTTTCTTTACCTTGATCTTTTACAAGATAATATTAAACAATATGCTGCAAAAATGGGTCTTAAACCAGGCTAGTATTTCCAGCAATATAATGACCTGAAGCACTCTTCGGGGATTGTTAAGGAATAGCTTCTATATAATATGTCTCACCAACTACATTCACCACTCCAATCGCCAGATTTAAATCCCATAGAGCATCTGTGGGATGAACTGGATCGCCGTATCCGAAAAAAACATCTATAAAAAGTAATATAGTGGAATGGTATTTCAAACGATGTTTTACTGAAAAATTAATTTTTTTATATGAAAACAATATTGACAGCCGTTTTAGCACTTAGAGGTGTACACACATAGTTTAGATAAGATTTTTTTTATCATAAAATATGAAAATATTATTATTAAGTTTAACAGTAGGTATGTATACTAGGGTGGACCTACCTTATATGGACGAAAAAAAATGGCGACCTGTGACCCGTCCCCCCCTAGAAATGTGCATTTGGGTATAAAAATACACCATGCAAAAAATTTAAGGTGATCGGATAATGGGAACACGTGCCGCATCGGTCCTGAAGTTTGAAATACGATTTACAAGGCGAAAAAATCACTTTTTTGGCTTTCTGTCAAAATACCGGCTCTTTAATAACCATATTTTTGGAAAATGTAAATAGAATCATAATTTAGACTGAATTATCTTTTTGGTAATGTATAAAAATTCAAAATCGGTTGGAAAATATTTTAGTAATTGCAATTGCCTCAGACCATTGTAGGGTTAAAATGAGATAAGTTATAAAAATCGTAAAAAATAAAATATTTCTTTCAAAAATTTACAATGTTATACTCTAGTTTCATTTCTAAGATTCATATAAACATTTTTGTCTCTCTTGGCTTATGATAACCTAGTCGCAGGTATGGCCAAAGATGGGATTTGTTTTTTTTATAAATTTGCAAAACTCTATTTTTGAGTTTTTTAAAATTTTGTTCAACAAAATATAAAAAAGCGGTCAACGCATAGGGGTTAATTAAATAGACCTTAGAGAATAATTCTACTGAAAATTACACACATCCCTCTTTTAACTTATCAGTGACGGCGTTTTGAATTTGAAATTTTAAGAGAAAAGTGTGATTTTGGCCAATAATTTATATAATAGTATTAATTTTTGTGTTTTTAGCCAGCTGGAACAAAATCACTTCCGATTTCCTTTAATCCTGATACAAGATATTTTTTCCGAAAATTTTGTAAAACTCTGACAACGTTAACCCTTTCTTTACCAAGGTCAAAAGTGAAATTTTTCGATTTTTCCTGGAAGTATATCAAAACAATGTGTTGTTTCTTGAGGAATTTGGTAAAAGTTGTCCAAATAACTCTGTTAACACCAAATTGTATACATAATAATAAAAAATTAGAAATTAACCCTTATATGCACATGGGGTCCCAAATTTTTGAAATGTAAGTGTCATTTGACATGAAAATCGATATAAAAACCTTTAATTACGCATATTCTAGAAAAAAAATAAATTAATCGTATTTCAAACGTCAGGGCCGATGCCGTGTTCCCGTTATCCGATCACCTTGATTTTTTGCATGCTGTATTTTTAAACCCAAAGCCACATTTCTAGGGGGGGAGGGGGCGGCCTTAAATCGCAAGTTGAAAAATAAGGTCAACCCCAATTTATACTTTTCTGTGCCGTAAATATTGTTTTTTTATTTTTTCGTTAATAAATAATGTATAATTACCAATATTTTGATAATATTTTGTTATTGTTCATAGATTAATTTCATATGGCATAGATTTTTCTCTTACAACATGCATATATTCTGAAGAACAAGCATTTTCAAGGGGGTATGTTTACATTTCTGTGCCACTGCATATACAAACGGGAAAGCGGTGGCAAAGCACTTTAACAGGTGGTACACGTACTGGCAAAAAGTGCTTTTCCATTCCCAAAATGATAACATCTTTAGACAAAAGGACCGGCTGTTCAAAAATCGCCGGAAAAGCACTGGAGGAACAAAATTTTTAAACGTTGGCAAAACGCTGGCAAAACCAATAAATAGGTGGTCTGGAAATATATTTTCCAAAATAAAATTTAAAAAAGTTCATATGTATTTTTTTTGGTCCTGCCGTGATTTGAACCCAGGCCGTCAGATTGGCAGACGATTGTTCTACTGAGCTAACGAGACATATAATATTTAATGGCTAAACACATAAATGAGTGATAATAGCTGGACAACTACTGGCTGTGCCAAAATGCTAGTATTGGCAAACAATTTTTTGTAACTAGTATGCCAGTGTTGGGAGGGCAAAAAAAAATTGGTCTTGAAGGAGCTTTCCCACAAACAAAAAAATTGATTTTATAAAACAAAAAAAATTTTAAATTAAAAACCACTGGTTGCTAACCTTGGCATATATATCACTCTAAGCCAATTCTTTGCCAGTGGTTTTTTTTATAAACCACCGAAATTTTTGTAAAACAAGTGCTGGTAAAACGCTTTTCGCAAACGCTGGCAAAACGTCCCAAATGAGTGTTCTGCCAGTCATTTTTAATGCCGTGGTTACCCAGTGGTATGCCAGTGCTTGATTTTTTGTACCACTGGCGATTTCTGACTGGGTATTATTTTACTCTGAAATAAGAAGACCTTACGTACTCATTATAATATTTATTTATGACTAAAGGCTCAATTAGACGTGCCATAACCATAACCATATAAAACAGCTGTTCAAACCAATCTTATGGGCTACAATGTATTCGATTATAGGTGACATGCCATAACGCCATAACCATAACCGTAGAAACCAATTGAATTTTGGTTGTCTGCTATGGCGTTATGGCCATAGACGACAACCAAACCATAGGTTCAGTTAGACGTGCCATAACGGCTATGGCGTTATGGCACGTCTAATTGAACCTTTATATGATAACAAAAAAATTATAAAAAAATAACAACAAAAACCTTTTTTGATATTACAATAACAAACAAAAACAAAACTAACTCCATGAGAGGCTGTGCCTATGCTAAGCAACTTTTCAAAAACAAATTTACTTCTTCTCTCTTCCTTAAATATAACGGTTCTTTTGCAATGGATTTGAGTTGATTGAATTGCAAATTAATTAAATCAATGCAGTTTATTCGTATTAAAAGTTTATTTGCTTTCAAACTATCAATTTTCAACATGAAGCGCGTTCAATACGATAATAGCTTCAAATCTACCGTTATATCATTGTGGAAGGCAGGGCAAAATCAAATTGAAATAGCTAATAAATGAATGGTTTCACGGTGGATTCAAAATTATAAAACGATAGGCACTGTCGTAAAACCAAATACAGGTGCACCTCCACGCAAGTTTTCCGACCGCGACGACAGACTAATTAAAATATTAATTTAAAAAAAAACCATTTATTACTTCAATAGAAATAGTAAAATCACTCAATTTGAATGTGGATTCCAGCACAGTTAGAAAACATATTATCAAGCTTGGTTTAAAAAGTTATAGGGCTGTCAAAAAACCAATGCTGACAAAAAAACACACGAAGAAACGATAAGTGAATTTTAATTTACTTCAACAACAAATTCAATAGGATTTTTGTAATTTTTAGTCTGGAATTTGCAAAGCATAACATTAATTCGCCTATCAGAAAGTGGAATAGTGTGCTATTTAGCGATGAGGTCAAAGTAAACCTCTTCAATTTATATGAAAGGAAATCGGCTCGATCCACGCTATTGTAAGCAAACAATGAAACATGGTGGGGGAAACATTATGGTGTGGACATGTTTCTCTGTGAAATGCCTTGGCCTTGTGCACAAAATAATCGATAAAATGGATCGTTTCGTGTACAAGAAAATCTTAGAAACAAAAATGCTCCCATATGCAGAATGGAATATGCCACTTCGATGGGTGTTTCAACAGGATAATGACCCGAAACACACATCGAAGTTGGTCAAGGAATGGTTTCAGACGAAAAGGATTCAAGTCCTTGATTGGCCGGCACAATCACCCGACTTGAATCCTATCGAAAATTTGTTTGCCATTGTGAAACGGCGCCTCGGATCGAGTCGATTTACAAATAAAGAAAATTTGTTAAAAGGGTTTGAAAATTTAATTGCATCAATGCCCAAAAAATGTGCAGCAGTTATAAAAAACAAAGTTTCATACACAAAATATTAATAAGTTGCTAAGAATAGGCACAGCCTAAAAATAATTATGCAAGGGGGATGAGGGGAATAAAGGAAAAGAAAATAGCTCAGGAAGTGATCTCCAATTAATTGCGACCACTCTTTCGGTGTGGTCCAGCGGTGGGGGAAACGAGATGGGCGCACAAATTCGGCTACGATCTGGTACGTGGGCCACCCGAACTCGTCGTTGATTTCCCCCCGCCACTGGAGCGGGTGCTCTTATCTGTTCATTCGAAATAATCCTCGGCCGTACGCTGAGGACCATATGTGCAGAAGATGCTTTGGCTGGATGCCCGTAAGGCAATGGTCTTTCGGCATTTGAGGGTTTTCCGGGCCGAAGTCTTTCCAGTTGGGTGCGGATGCGTCTCATGTTAGCTACAAACTTCCCCTTTTAACTTTGCGTAATTTATTGTCTAGTTGACAGCTCAAGTACGACTAACTATTCGGCAACAATAGCCTGTTGTATAGTCGCCCTTATAAACAGGGATAAGGGGATTTTACTCATTGTCTCCTCTTTACATCTATTACCAGGGTTGCCAAGTAAATTTGTCTCTTTTTCCCGGTACGGTTTTCCTTTTCCCCCCTTTCACGCGGGGTGGTTTCTGGCTACCAACGGTTTGGTGGATATTCGTGACCAATTTTGGGAAAATTTATCAGGTGAAGGAAATTTTGGATCATTATTTTCGATTGCAGAATGTTAATCGCTGTTTGATTTATTTTTTTCTGCCATAGTCTTTTTTCGCGTTCCGATATTATTTTGCAATTTTTTAAGTGCGGTTTTTTTCAAATTTATAATCTAGGCACTATAGTGTATATCTCCTAAAAGAAAGTTTAGTGGTTAGTTTAAAAAAAAATTTACGAATCGGTATATTCGTTTTCAATATGTAAATCGCTCATTAAGTCTTTTAATTAATTTTTTGAACCACAAAGACTTTTTTCGCATTCCGCCATTATTATTTTCTAATTTTGTACGTGTAGTTTTTTAAAATTCATAATCTAGGGTTTTAATACTGTTGGATATAGCGTAAGATTCCATTCTTGATTTTTATAATAAGTAAATCATTTTGAATGGCTCGCTCGAGCTTTTTTCTATCCCTGATTACAATTGATGTTTGAGTAATACAAAGAGCGCAAATAATGATGTTTGATGTATATATTTGGTTTTTATTAGTACATTAGTATTGGTTTGAGTATGTTCCTGTTTAAAGGCACATGTACACGCGAGAGGAAACTTCTAGAGATAGAGAAAAAAGCAACTCTAAATAGCCTGAATCATTCACAATAGAGCTATTTAGAGGTGTTTTTTGTTCTATCTCTAGCAGATTTCTCTCGCGTGTAAATGTGCCTTAAAGCCACATTATAGAACAAATGCTTTCTCACTGATAGAGAGTCCCGCAATCTCTTTATAAAATATGTACTTTTTGCTACCACTAAGTCAGCATGTAGAGGTAGCGCTACCTTATTTTGGTAGTGTAGAAGTTGTATGATACTTGCGATCAGTTAGTCACACAACAGCTTTCGTTTGTTTTTATATTTTTTTAAGGATAAAAAATAACTTCAAATATTTGGCGTTTTTTTTTAATCACTGGATTTATTTTTGGATTTATTTTATTTTGTTAAAAAATCCACATTTTGTTTTTCAATTTTTAAAATTTTATATTTTTATCCAGATATAACACTTATTCTCTATATATAAAAGAATAACGTGACTGACTGACTGAATGACTGACTGACTGACTGACTCAACATCGCCCAGCCCAAACCGCTGAAGCTAGGAAGTTGAAATTTGGTATGTAGGTTCCTCTTTCGGCGTAGACGTCCGCTAAGACGGGATTTTTGGAAATTCCTACCGGAACGGGCAAAAAGGGGAAAAGTCTCCCCCTTGGCGGCCTGCCAAAACCCCTTTGGCTAGAAAGCTGAAATTTAAGATATGTGTTCCTTGGAGTATGGGCTAACTTTTCTGGAAAGTACTTTCTGGAATTTTGTACAGGGACGTTGTAAAAATGGGGGTTAAAAAGGGGTAAAAGGCCCCCCTTGACGGCCTGCCCAAACCGCTGGAGGTAGGAAGTTGAAATTTGGTATAAAGGTTCCTCCACTATCGTAGACATCCACCAAGACGGGAGTTTTGGAAATTTTTACAGGGACGGGCAAAAAGGGGAAAAAGTCTCCCCCTTGACGGCCTGCTCAAACTGCTGGAGCTATGAAGTTGAAATTTGGTATCTAGGTTCCTCGACCGGTGTAGACGTCCGTTGAGACGGCATTTTTGGAAATTCTTTTCGGGAGGGGCAAAAAGGGGACAAAAAAAGTACCTTTTTCCAAAAAAAGTACCCTTTTCCAAAAAAAAGTACCTTTTTCCAAAAAAAAAGTACCTTTTTCCAAAAAAAGTACATTTTTCCAAAAAAAGTACCTTTTTCCAAAAAAAGTACGTTTTTCCAAAAAAAGTACCTTTTTCTAAAAAAAAACTACCTTTTTCTAAAAAAAAGTACCTTTTTCTAAAAAAAAGTACCTTTTTCCAAAAAAAGTACCTTTTTCCAAAAAAAGTACCTTTTTCCAAAAAAAGTACCTTTTTCCAAAAAAAATTCCTTTTTCCAAAAAAAGTACCTTTTTCCAAAAAAAAGTACCTTTTTCCAAAAAAAGTACCTTTTTCCAAAAAAAGTACCTTTTTCCAAAAAAAGTACCCTTTTCCAAAAAAAAGTACCTTTTTCCAAAAAAAGTACCTTTTTCCAAAAAAAGTACCTTTTTCCAAAAAAAAGTACCTTTTTCCAAAAAAGTACCTTTTCCAAAAAAAAGTACCTTTTTCCAAAAAAAGTACCTTTTTCCAAAAAAATACTTTTTCCAAAAAAAGTACCTTTTTTAAAAAAAGTACCTTTTTCCAAAAAATGTACCAAAAAAAGTACCTTTTCCCAAAAAACATACATTTTTCCAAAAAAATACCTTTTTCAAAAAAAAGTACCTTTTCCCAAAAAAAGTACCTTTTTCTAAAAAAATGTTCCTTTTCCCAAAAAACATAAATTTTTTCAAAAAAGTACCTTTTCCAAAAAAAAGTACCTTTTCCCAAAAAAAAGTAACTTTTTCTAAAAAAAATTTTCCTTTACCAAAAGAAGTACCTTTTCCAAAAAAGTACCTTTTTCCAAAAAACATACATTTTTCCAAAAAAAAACACCTTTAAAAAAAAATACCTTTTGCAAAAAAAGTACAAATAAAGTACTTTGTAAAAACAAAGTATCTTTTTCCAAAAAATTTCGTTTTTCCAAAAAGTACCATTTAAAATAATATATAATTTCAAAAAAACTACTTTTTTTCCTCCCCCCACGGATATCTCCACTAAAACAAGGTTTCTTGATATTCGGCATAGACGTGCGCTAAGACGGGATTTTTGGAAATTCCTACCGGAACAGGCAAAAAGGGGAAAAGTCTCCCCATAAACAGTCTCACAAATTGGAAAAGTGCCTGCCTAAACCACTGGAGGTAAGAAGTTGAAATTTGGTATAAAGGTTCCTCCACTGTAGTAGACATCGACTAAGTTTGTATTTTTGGAATTCCCTACAGGATATCCCAAAAGGAAACTCGGTATGTGAGTTCCTCCTTCTGTGTAGGCGTCCGCTTAGACGGAATTTTTGAAATTCCTATCGGGAGGGGAAATAAGGTAAAAGTCTCCTCCTGACGGCTTGCCCAATCCCTTTCGGCCAACCTAAAATTTTAAATATGTATTCCTTGGAGTAGGACTAACTCACCGGCAACGTAATTTTTCTATTTTGGAACAGGAACATAGTAAAAATGGTGGTTGAAAGGGAAAAATGTCCCCACTAACGGCCTGCCCAAACCGCTTAGGCAATGCAGTTGAAATTTGGTATGAATGTTCCTCATCCATCGCAGATAGCCGCGAAGATGGAATTTTTGTAAATTCCTAAAGGGAGGGGCAAAAAGAAGAAAAGCCTCACCTTGGGGGCCGGTAAAAACCCCTTCGGCTAGAAACCTGAAGCTTAAAATGTGGGTCCATGGAGTAAGGGCTAACTTATTAGAAAGATACTTTTTTGAATTTTGGACAGGGTCGTTATAAAATGGGGGCTCAAAAAGGGAAAGTTACGCCTTAACGACCTGTCCAAACTGCTGGAACTAGGAAGCTGAAATTCGGTACTTAGGTTCCTCTACCAGCCTAATTCCAACCGGGAGGGACAAAAAAAGAAAAAGTGTCCCCCTTGACAGCCTGCTCAAACTGCTGGAACTAGGAAGCTGAAATTCCCTGTCGATGGATTTTCGGAAATTCCTACCGATAGGGGCACAAATAGTAAAAGTTGGCTAGAAACCTGAAATGTAAAGTATGGGCTCACTTACCGGGAAGGTGCTTTTTGGACAGGGACATTGCAAAAATGGGGATTAATGAAGCGAAAAGTGCCGCTTAAAGGCCTGCCCAAACCGATGGAGGTAGGAAGTTGAAATTTGGTATTAAAGTTCCTCCTCTATTGTAGACATCCGCTAAGATGAGATTTTTGGAAATTTCTACAGGTAGGGTCAAAAACAGGAAAAGTCTCCCCTTTAACGGCCTGGCCAAACTGCTGGAACAAGGGATCTTAAATTCGGTATTTGGGTTCCTTCTCCAACGTTGACGTCCCCTAAGATGGTATTTTTGGAAATTCATACCGAGAGGGGTAAAAAGGGAAAAAACTTCCCCCTTGACGGCCTGGCCAAACTGCTGGATATAGAGACCTAAAATTATGTATGTAGTAGGTTCCTCCTCCAACGCAGACGTCCTCTAAGACGGAATTTTTGGAAATTCCTACCGGGAGGAGAAAAACGGAATAATTCTCCCCCTTGATGGCCTAACCGAACCCTTCGGCTAGAAACCTGTAATATATAATATGTTTTCCTTGGAGTATGGGCTAACTTATCGACAAGGCATTTCTAGGACTTTGGACAGGAACGTGGTAAAAAAGGTGGTTCAAAAGGGGAAAATTGCCCCCCCCCTCCCCTTAACGTCTGCGTCTTTAGCTAGAAACCTAAAACTTAAAGAACAAGTGTAAATGAAACACTGAAATTAAGAAACTAAATAGGAAACGAGTGCAATTGAAACACTACACAAGTGGAATGAAATGGATATAAACGTTGAAGGAGTGGAATTGAAATTATAAACAATTCAAATGGATTGGAAGAGGGAATTACCTGTTCAAACACTATCCACGGAATATGAAACTTATGTAGTATTGAAACATACTCTCAAAAAAGTTAAACAAATTTTCTAAAAGAGAAAAAACCTTAGAAAAGGAATGGAACTTATATATTCCGATATTTAAACTTCATGTAACGAAGCACCGGTGGAAGAAACCGACGCAGTAAATTTTCCAACTGAATTTGTGAATTTACTTGAATTGCCAGGTCTACCTTTACATAAACTGGAATTAAAAAAAAAACTTTAAGACACGCTAACAACGTAGCGGGCTTTGCCCGCTATTTTTAATATTATATAATGCTTTCCAACCCTGCTTTACGTTATTTATTTTCATTCAAAACACAAATGAACAAAACTACTTACGGGTCTATCTACCTAAGTTCGCACTTTACCAAATTATCTTAACATACACACGTATATTGCAATTTATTATAGATTCATTACTAACAATCCACTTTCATGAGAAAAAGTGATCAAATATTTATTTATTTTAAACCCATTGTTGTGCAGAATTATTTATTTGTGGTGGCTGGGTGAAGGCTTTTATTATAAAAACTGTACTTTAAATAAAAAGTGAATTTAAAAAAAATTGTCGGGGGGGGCGCAGCCCGCCCACCTAAACTTTAAGGCACGCTAACAACGTAGCGGGCTGCGCCCGCTAGTTCCCTTATATAATGTGAAAAAAAAAAAAATTTTGCGAAAATGGAATTTCTGGAATAAAATTAAGCTAAATCCAAAACGGATTTATTTATGTTTTAAATCCATTTTGGATTTAGCTTATTTCAATTCCTGTGTTCACATACTTACAAAATTTAATGATTTTCCTGCACATTATATTGGCGAATAAGTATAAGGATTTAATAAAAATTATAAATTTTTGAAATTAAAAAACAAAGCATTAATTTTTTAACAAAATAAATCCAAAAATAAATCCAGTGATTAAAAAATATGCCTATTATTATAAAAAAATTAAAAAAATCAAAGAAAATTGCAAATATTTTTATTTTAAAACAAAAGAAAAATCATACTTCACCAGATTAAGTTAATCATAACTAACATATCAATTTTAGCGTTGGCAGGTTTCTCTGGTAAACACGATACAGAACTGTTAAATTTGTTTAAATTTTGTTTTTCAGAAACCTTTAAATGATGATATTTTATGTGATCTCATTGATATTTATAAAAACTACCCAAGTCTATGGAACGTAAATCATTTAGCTTTTACTGTAAAAGATAAGCGTCATGAAACTATACAATCAATGTTGGAAGAAGTTGAAAAAAAGATGAATCTCGTTTTGGATATTTACAAATTGGAAAAACATTTAAATTATATACATAAATCATTTGCCATGGACAAAAAATTGAAATTGGAAAACAAGCAAATTAACTTTCAGCCATCCTGTTCTTATTATAATAAATGCGATTTTCTTGAGATACATCAAGGGCCATTTAAATGTGCCGATTGTGCTAAAATAATTGGAACATATAATGACTATGTACTTCACAAATCTCAACACGATGGTTCAGTACCATTCAAGTGTCAGGAATGTGGCATGGGTTTTAAGAAAATTACTAATTATACAATTCACGCTAAGCGGCACTTACGTGTTTTTAAATTTCACTGTGAAATATGTGGCAAAGGCTATCCTTTTAATGCTGAACTCGATCTGCATATGCGATCGCACACTGGTGCACAACCATATTTGTGTTCTGTATGTGGTGAAGGATTTCGCACAGCCATTAGTTATGATAATCATATTCGCAGACATGAAGAACGATTTAAATATTTTTGTCATATCTGTAAGAAGGGTTTTAATCATATGACACGTTTAAATGATCATGTTAAGGCCCATCTGAATGTACGAGATGTTATATGTACGGTGTGTGGTAAAGGTTTTACTAGTCGCAAATATTTGAATCATCATAAGCGTATACATGAAGGTAAAAATTATAGCTGTAATATTTGTGGAAAAAGTTTTGCTCAAGATGCCGGTTTAAGAGCACATAAAAAATATCATGGTACACCAATTGGTATAAGTAGTATACAAAAAGAACAAAATAAATATAAGATATTGTAAAGAAACTAAGCCTTCTCATATAAATAAACTCGTATTCTACTAAACTGTGTCAACCTGGTATTTTTATGAGTTTAATGTCAAACTCTATATATAAAAAAATATGGATTGTATTTATACAAAGTATTTACGAGGTATAAATAATGAGTACGCCTCACATAAAAGAAAAAATAAATATATAAATAATATAGTAGCTGTATTTTCGAGTTAACTATATCCGTTAACTCAGAAACAAATTAAAAGTACACTAAAACGTGTTTGAGAAGAAAACTGACACATTACTTTTCGTATGCCCGTTAACTTGCAACGTGGATAATTATCAACGTTGAAAACTCAACGTTTATAGATTTTGGCATATAACATAACTTCTTCGCGTTACTTCATAAAAAGTTTTGGTGTCATACATGCGATTATGCCGCAACTATTATAAACATAGCTGTTTATAATTTTTTTTATACTTCAAGTGGTTAAACGTAGATTTGCTTTAAATACTTAACGTTGAAAGATATGAGCGAAAAGACAGCTGTATATAACTAATACAAATTTCAAACCCTGTTTTATTGATGATTATGACTCATTTGGCTAAACTATAGTGTCCGATCTAACAGTTCGGCCAGTAAATGTATTTGGTCGGTATTCGGTTTGTTGAGGCATTATGGACCAATTTTGCTTACCCGACGAAAAAAGTAAATATATTCATATATTACTTGATATATGGGAAAATCTACGAAACCCTACGATTTTAAAACTGAAAAATTTCAAATTAGTAGCACGCATTTTCTTTCTAGATTAACTTATTTGAAATACATTAAAAAGGTCAAACCCAGCAAAATCTTTCATTACCAAATAAGTACCCAGTAGCAAATGGTCAAACTAGTTCTAAAACGTACTAGTTTTTCTGACTAGTAATTACATAACTAGTTCTCAAAATAAGCAATTTAAGCCAGTTGTGTACTAGTAAAATACGATATATGTAGACTGTTAAAAAAAATTACCTGAATTAAAATATGAGATTTGAAATTACTAGTTTTTTGCATTTTTATTTAATAAAAAAATCAGAGTTTGTAAATAAACACCTACATTTTTTTTATTGTGAATTGAACTGATGTGTAAATCAACTAGTACAGTACTGGTGCCAAAGAGTCAATCCAGAACTAGTTTAGTAAATTTATTATAAGTACCAGTGCAGCTTCTTGTTTTTCTTTCTAAAACAATAATCTTTAACAATTTGTATACCTAATAGTTTCATTGAAACTGCGCAGAGATTTCAAAATATTGAATTTGAATACGAGTTTTGAAATACCACCTGCGTTTGTAATATGTAATACATTCTGAGTTTGCAAATAAACACTAAAATGTTTTATTGTCATTAGAAATCATAAACACAAAATATTTTAAATTTGATTTGGTAAATGGATATAATAATCTCAGTAAGAGGAAACTATCGGTCTAATCTACGTTTTATCAAAGAAAAAACTTTTGTTTTTTATCTATACAATTGAGATAGCAACCAACTGGTACAGTACTATTTCCAAAGAGTCACTTCGGAACTGGTTCCGCGAGTGTCACATTAGTGCCAGTTTCGCTCCTTATTTTCCCTCCTTTAATTGTAATTTCCAAACTAGTTCTACAACTAGTACCAAAGTGACAGTTTGGCGACAATTGCCCCCGTCCCTATGACATCTCAATGTTAAAGTCTACAGTTGTTTGTATGGAGAGGCGGTAGAACTCGTACTAGTTGTCTGGTTTAAATAAACTAGTACATAACTGGTTCTGAACTAGTATTTTTTTCTACTGGGTAGTTATATAAAAGAAATTCATAGTTCCGCACAACTTATTTTTTGGCGTCTAAACTCATTATTTTTGTTTGGCGTGGTCGTTTTTATAAGTAGTCACGCTTACCCGCTCGCTTACTAAAAAATGAAAAGTAAGTAGTTATGATTTTGAATAATAAGTGGTTACACAAATGGTTACGAAAAGTTGAATTATAAGTGGTTATCCGACTGCTTACTTGATTCTTAAAAATAAGGAGTTACACAAAAACTATTAGCTTCAGGAAATACATTCAGATAAATTAAAGTTTTTGCTAGTGTGCAATTTTAGAACTCGTATAATAAATAAATAAAAATGTATGAAATTTAACTTTGTAAAAAGTACTTATTTAAACTATTGCGAGTAAGTCATTATTTTATATTTAAAGGCAATGACTACAATAGGCCGTTATTAGCAAGTCATTATTTTATATTACAAAAGGTAATGATATATAATTATTGGTAATGCAGTTTTAAGATTTTTTTACACACTTTTACCTCGAGTTAATGAAAAAAGATGACACAAGTTTTGAAATCATCACGGTAAGTTTATTCGAAAACGTATGGTCGCGCTATATTTCCACTATTGATTTTAAGTAGTGTAGTTTTTAATTTTTCCTCCCGTTTGTTTGTCCATATATTCTGTGCGCACGCTACAGGTCGGAAATATTAAGATATTTTGATGAAATATATCGGCCCAAGGACGAAGTCTATTGATTTTGGTTTAAATCAGTCTATGTTTGGACTAAAGACCTGCAAATGTTGAACTATACAACAAAGCGACATGTGTCACATCAGGCAAGTGTTAAGTCATGCTATGCCGCTCATACATGTTTCACAATGAAAATGAATACACGTCGAATAAATTCAAATCAAATCTATGCATAGTTTTTTAACAGTGATTTTGCATACATGCACTTAAAGAAAAAAGTCCGTACAAATAGGTCAAAATTGTGCTGGCGCAAATACATGTACTATTTGCTGTTATTTTAGCAGACTTTTGACCCATTTGTATTGACTTTTTTAGAGAAAATAACAGAAAAATTAGTTCAATTTAATCAGGACGCGTTTAACAGACCATTGTACTAACTTTTTTTTTTATGAGTTTGGACATAGAAAATGAACATGTCAACACATGCGACATATGTTCTTAATGATTTGTATGTCTCATTATATGCAACAATACTGCAAATAAAATAAGAAAACTTATTATTTCACGGTGCTGCAAAAAAAATTTTCCAATACAGTTTTCAAGTGACTTAGTGTAGGTTGTAAATCTAGCTGAGTGTATTACAAAACCGGTTTGAGAAATTGTAATATACCCTCAAATTTTCGAGATAAGTAAAGAGTATTTTTGTGCCTGGCGCATTTAAACATTTGTAACTCAATAATTTTTAAACCGATTTGGAATTTTTAAACGATATTTAAAAGAAACTTGCCTGGTCTTTCCAAATATATATGTATAGCTTCTATTATTAATTATTAGCTATACATATTAGTATTATTAATATAAATATGTCGACATTTTTTATTAATAATTAAATTTTTTTTTTCAATTTTTACGAGGGCTTTTTTTAAATCTACTTTTAAGACAACAATATTCTTGAAGTTAGTGTTTTCCTCAGTAAAATGAGCTTTCATTTGTTAAAATTCGTTAAAAATTGATAAAGTTATGGTACACGCAGAAAAAAAAAATAGGTGTGTTTTTTAAAAAGCCTGCTTGTAAAATTTGCATAGTGTTGCACTAATACAAAAATACAAGCCCTAAATTCCTGGTAATTAATTGATATGCCTTTTTGCTAAATTACGAATGCTTTTTTTTTGTTAAGTTGGCTAAGTATGTGTTTTGTTAAATTTACATTGGTGAAATTTATTTAAAAACGTACTATGTAAAATTTACATTGATGAAATTTTGAAAATAAAATAAACAATAAGTATATTTTTCTAATAAGACAGGTAAATGTCAAAAAGCCCTTAGAATTTCCTTTGACATATTTAAATCAATATGGTGGATGTACATTAGGGCGGGTCAATTTGTGTAGAGGCAAAAATAACAAAAAATCATAGGGGGGGGGGGAAATGAGTCTATGAAGAATTCTTAGCAACTTTGCTCTAGAACCCATAGGTCTAAAATGAATTTCGAGCTTGCGGAAATTCAAAAATATGTTGTGAGTAGCGCTTCACTGCAATGTTTGTGTAAAATTTGCGTTAACATTTAAGTATTGTGAACGAGGATAATAGTTTTGGACTTTTTATATAGGAGTCTTCATCGGCTTTCCTTATTTTAAGAAAAAAATCACAAAATATTTTTATTTTTGAATAAACTGCCAAGCATATGACATAAATCAGCCTAAAAATGCACGCATGCTACAGGTTGGAAATGTCAAGATTTGGTATACCGACTTATATCATCCCAGAAACAAAGCACAGTAATTTTGGTCGAAATCGGTCCATACTGTTTGAAATCCGATATTTTAATGTAATTCGGTGCATCGACTTATATCCGCCCTATTGATTTTGGTTAAAATCGTTCAATATTTAGACCTAGTGCCCATATGAAGGTTTCTCCCAAAATTTATTTTTCCCACGCTACAGTAGTGGGAATCTCTAAATTTTTAACGACAAAATTCGGTAGTTAGATTGTCAAAATTCGATAATTAACTACAATTGTCGTTGAAACTGATTCCGTAACTTTTTCTACCGAATCTTGTCGTTAAATTATATCGTTAACTTCCGACAATTATTGTTAAGTTAACAACAGAAAAAAAGTTTAACCCAAATTTAATTAATTTTTAAAAAGTGAATGAAAGAATTAAGCCTTTTAAACCTTTGTTTGATACATACTACTAAATAAATACTGGTTTTTTGCTTGTAATCGAAAGATACAAGCGCTTTCATTTCCATTACATATACGTAATTGTAATGAAATATTTTTCATTTCCATTATATTAAAGTAATTGTAATGAAATTAATTTTAATTATTACAAACTTAGACATGGATTTTTATGACCGTTACTTTTATACAAAGGTAAATATTTTTCTTTTTTGTGTGCTTTAGTTGTTTTTCACGTGGAAAAATTTCACTCGAACTTTAAAGGCTTGAAACTGCAATTTAAATTATAAAAATTAACAATTTTTTAATTTTATAATAAAGATACAACCACAATATACACAAAATGTCACTTTTTCACCAGAAAAACAATAGCTTTGTACATTAAATTTGCGTGAAAAAAAACTCTACACGCTTTTCACGTGAAACTGATTATCGTGAAAAATTATTTTTTTTTTATGGAGTATAACAGTTTTTTCACGTGAAATTCAAACAACTTACGGTGCTTTAAAGCTAAAATAACGAATAAGCTTAAATTTTAAGTATAGAATGCCCCATAAGCGCTCCTCAACCACAATATTTTATATGAAAATTTATAACTTTGCCAATAAAGGCGCGACTGTAGAAAAATCAAACGTATTTCGCTTTTAGTTAAGTTATGATTTTCTTTTTAATTTCATTACAATTAATGAATTGTTTGTTTATTATATTACGAAAAAGTAATGTAAATGAAAATCAAACCATTACTTTATATAATAGGTATGAAGATAAAACTTTCATTACCATCACATAAAGAAATTGTAATAAAAATGTAATGGTAATAATTTTGGACCATCTCTGGATACAAGTAGCAGTAAAAATGATCTTCTAGTTCTGCAGTGCTGCTAAAACCATATATATTTTTTGCTGTGGTATAAAATAACCTATTTCAAAATAACCAGAACATAAATATATAGCAAACCGAATGACATATTTTTTTCGAATCGCGGAAGGCCAAAAGCGTTAAATTTAAGGTATATTTTTTAAACTATAGAAGTATTAGAATTAATTCCATTAGGTGTATGTTGTAAATGCGAATGTACATTTTTATTCTTTTTTGTTTCTTTAAGAAGATATGCCTTACGCGCTCTACCGCCGTTTTTTACTTTCTTAATTGATAAACTGTGTGATTCTTAGTGAAATTAAAGTTATTCAAGTCGTGCGTATACGTGATTGAAAAAATAGCTGTGAATCAGCTACATAGTTAATGACACATTTTTGCGATTAACGCGATTTCTTTGTGCTTTTACAATTCGAAAATAACTTATTTAACTTTTTGGTTCAAGGCGTAAAAATCTCACTTATGCAAACCGCGAAAGTTTCGTATCATTAAACTTTATGAAATTTAGTCGCTGAATGAACAAATTCAAAATAGAAAAGCAGGGGAAATCACGGTAATCGCAAAAATTTGCCACTGACTTTGTAACTGATTAACGGCGATTATTTCAAACTCGAACACTTACAACTCACTTGAATAGCCTTAGTTTCACTAACGATCCAACAGTTTCACAATTACAAAAGAAAAACAAGAACCGCGGTGGGGCGCGTAATGCCTTTAAAGACACTTAATTAAATTTTAAGTTGCTTTTATTACATACACTTACCTTATGGATTATATTAAAATACTGCTATAGGGTGAAAAAATACACTTTAAATTTAACGCATTTAGGCATTCGCGATTTAAAAAAACACTATATGGAACGGTATTTCATATTTTTTAAGCCCGATAGCAAGCAAAAAACCACGAAAAAACATTCTAATTCGCCGGTTTTCAAAAGAAAATTTATTCATACAAATGTTGTTTTTCATTTTGTTTTTTATTTACAAATACTTTTTGTTTGGCATTTTTTATTTCTACCGAAATTTGTCGGTAACTTTTTCTAGCGAATAATATCGTTAACTAAAATATAGTGAATCACTTTTTCGGTAACTCAACCGACAATTATCGTTAGTTAACGAAATCGATAAAATCGTTAAGAAAGTTGGAGAATCGCACTACTGGTCTCAAATATGAATAAATTTTAATGAAATTAGGTACGCTGATTCACATGGGCCTACGGATAAAGCTTGTTAATTTTAATTAGAAATTTATTAATTCAGTTCGAGGCCAATTGCAAAAAACATTTCTCCGTACTGCGAGTGTTGTAAAAATGTTGGGTTTTAATTTTGAACTGAATTAATAAATTTCTAATTAATTAATAAAAAGGTCGAAAAAACAATTTTTATTTTTTTTTTGAATAAAAATTAAAACCCAACATTTTTTTCTTGTTAATTTTGTTAGACCTAGTGCTTGTAAAAAGGTCCCCCAAAAATTTGAATTTCCGCACGGTGCAGTTCGCAAATATTAAGATATTTTGATGAAATTTGGTATACCGAATAATATTGGTCCAAGGAAGAAGGCTATGTATTACGGTTAATATCGGTCAATGGATATACCTAGTGCCCATGTAAAGGTCACCCAAAAATTGATTTTTCGCATGCTACAGTTAGTAAATACGAAGATATTTTAATGAAATTTTGGTACGTTGACACACATGGGCCCAAGGACAAAGCCTGTTGATTCTAGATAATTTCGGTCCATATTTGAAACTATCGCCCATATGGACTATATTTCATATTTTATCAAAATATCTTAATATTTGCGATCTTTGGCTTGCGAATATGTTCATTTTTAGGGGACCTTTAAACGGGCACATGTTTAGACCTAAACATGGACCGATTCCATATAAAATAAGTAGGCTTTATTCATGTGCTCATTTGAATCCGTGTACCAAATTTCATTAAAATAGCTTCCTATTTGCGACCTGTACTGTGCAAACAATACAATTTTGGGGGACCCTTTATATAGGCACTAGGTTTAACCATTGACCGATTTTAACTAAAATCAATTGGCTTTGTCCCTGGGCCAAAATAAGTTAATGTACCAAATTTTGTAAAAATATCTTAATATTTGCGACCTGTACAGTGCGCACAAGAATATATGAACAGACAGACGGACGGACAGACTTACATATATCGTTACATCGAAACAAAATATTATGCTCAATCAACCAGTATACTTAAAGGTGGGTCTAATTCCAATATTTTTTGGAATTACAAACATAAGCACAAACTTATTATACCTTGTCCAAGTAATGGTGTAGGGTGTAATTAATAAAACACATTATTCAAACTCATAAAGCAATCGACCCGCCCTAATGTACATCTCTAATATAAAAGAATAATGACGCTGGATTTTCTCAGGTATTTATCTTATAATATTATTAATGCAAACAAAAATAAAAAATATTAATGCAAATAAAAACAAAAAATAGATTTTTAGCAGGGTTTCAATTGCTAACGCTATTTCAGCAAAAGCGCCTATTTTTAACTGTTTCATCAGCTAAACAAAAAACAAAACTGCACATTTAACAATTGCTTAAACTTCTGCTACCATCAAACAGAAACAAACAGCTTTTTATACACACAACCAGTTATTCAGCAGCAATTAAATCGTTTTCTGTCGTATAACTAGTAGCTTAAAAAATAAAACGAAGAAAGACTGATCAGCAACAAAATTATTAACCATAGCTAAAAAAAAAACAAAACAAAGTAAAACTGATTTTCACACACAAAATTAAATAACGGATTTTAAAAAAGCAATGTCGAACAGTTTCATGTACACAAGCGTCTTTTTATTATATTTGAGAGCTGTTTTTATTGAGGGAAAACAGTTATACTGTTGATGATAAATTTAATAGAATACAATGGAACACAGTTACTTATAACTTATTTTTAAAATATTTGATTGTCAGATAAGTAAATAAAGTTTTTTGTTAACCCTTAAATGCGCACTGTATCCTTAAAGATGCAACCATGGAAACAGTTAAATATTGCAGCTTTCCTATGAGTTAAAATAAAATATTAAGTTAACGAACGCGTTAAGAAATTTCAAGCGCTATGTTATAAAAGTCATTTTTATAGAAATATTTCGAATTGTGTTTTAAATTAATTAAAATTAAAAGAAAAAATTAATTAAGAAATTAAAGATTTTAATTTGAAATTAGCAAATCGGATTTTTTATTTAAAAAAAAGTAAAAATAATTAAAAAATATTTAAATGTGTTATTTTTGTTCGGTTTAGGATCAAATATGATCAATTTAAAATAGAATTTACATTTTATAAATAAGTATTTAAATAACCCAGCAAAAACTTGGTAATGACTGGTCATTACTACATGCATTACTTAGATCTCATATCTCATTACCCTTTGAATTACTTTTAAACTGAATGTAATGAGTTACCGATAATTATACCCCACACATTACTATTTCACAATAGCTGAAACAAATAATATACGTTCTAAATTATGAAAAACCATAACTATGGCGTAGCCTAGTGGTTATCGTTTTTGCCTGACAGACATGAGGATCGCTGCTCAACTTGTGTTAGCTTCCTTTGTTTTTTTTTTTGTATTTTATATTAAACATCTATTTATAGAAACGTTGATGTTCATTAAGCACCCAGTGTAGAAAATCATTACCAGATATGTGGTTAAGTAACTACATACTTGGTAATGGTAACTAGTTACTTTTGTTATTACATTTCTTATTACCTTTATATGGCGATGTCGCGAAAAATAATGAGTTGTTACACACCAGCATACGAAAAATCAAAAAATATATCGTTACCTACGTGCTTACCAGTACTGACAAAAATAATGAGTCTAAAAATAGATTTTCTAAAAAATCAAATATCAAAAAAAAAAAAATATGACCCCCTCTGGAATTAAAAAAGAAAATTTTTTTTCTATATGGTGTTAAGAATTCAAACATGACCACAACGTAACAAAAAATTTAAAATTTTTCTCCTGCGGCGCTTGTCCCACATTACATAAAAAACTCCCAAAATTCATTAAATTTTAATTTTTTTCCAAAAAAAAAACACCAAACTTTACCAACTTATGTACACTATGTACCAAAAAAATGAAAAATTTTTTTTAAAAAATCCCGCGATTTTTTAAATACATTTTTCGCCTGCGACGCTGTGTCCCATAATATACAAAAACCCCATAAAATTCATAAAATTTTAACTTTTTCCAAAAAAAAAACCCTCACTTTTATCACCAAAAAGTTTACGTACATTTTTCAAAATAGTATTTTTTAACACCTAAAATTACAAAAATGCACCTAGCCCGAATTCTATTTTCCGGATCGTAAAGCAGAATGCATATTTGGAATTTGAGTCGTCACACGTGCCATTTTGGGCGTGTTTCGGTTTTTCGGACTTAGCGGGTCCAGGGGTCCCCGGCCACCTTAACACCATATAGGAAAACATTTTCTTTTTTAATTCCAGAGGGGGTCAAAAAAATAATGGAAATTCTTTAATTAATAATAATTTAAAAAATGTCATCTTAAAGACATTGCTAAAAGACCTTTACAATGGTGTATATATTGTCCCAATACGACCATTAATGGCGAAGATATAGCCAAGTATATTTTCAAACTTTGCACATAGGCGTTTCCGCGGAAAAAAAATATATCGTAGCACTCCCAAAAAAGAGTTCTATCAGTGGTAAAAATATGGAGGCAATCGGTGAGGTCCCCTAAACTCAACTTTAGCCTGTAGTAGTACAAACAAATTTTAACCTTTAAAATAAAAAAGATAAGTATTTTTTTTGTTAATTTTAGCTAATCGGGTTTCAAAATTTAGTAAAATTAAATTTGTAGAATTAGCAACTCAAATCAGTAAAAAATTCTGTAATTTGTAAAATGAGAATACCAATATTTTGTGCTGTAATATTAAATAACTTTTAAATAAAATTCTTTATGATTTTTTTTAAATTAAGTAAAGAGTTTTAAAGGAAAAATTCTCTATTGAATAGTATTTTGAATTTTATGGATTTTTATTTTCCTATAAAAAAAAATACATAAATGTATTTAAAATTGGTAAAAATTTAAATTTGTGATAAAGATTAGCATGTAGTAAACAAAATTTTATATTAACAGTAGTTGTGAACATTTTGTTCCCTTGATACCAGGGTTGGCAGGCAATACCGGTAAAATACCGTTATCGAAATATCAATACCCTTAAAATACCGATACCGAAATATCAATACCCTTAAAATACCGTTACCGAAACAAATGAAATATTGTTATCCCTAAAATACCGTTACCGTTATTTTTAATTTCCTGCTTTTGGTAATTTCACGTGGTTATTGAGTATTTTTTGTTTATTAAGTTGATAAATTGGTTCTGCTTTAATCTCGTTTTTTTTTGTAGAAAAAAATTACGGGATGCATCGAAATAACTCACTACCGTTACCCTTAAAATACTGTTATCGATATAACTGAAATACCGTTAACCTTAAAATACCGTTACCGAAATAACCCAAATATCGTTATCTTTAAAATACCGTTACCGAAATAACTCAAATACCGTTATCTTTAAAATACCGATACCGAAATAAATGAAATAGCGTTACCCTTAAAATACCGTGACTGAAATAACCTAAAATATCGTTGCTCTAACGATAACCGCATTCGTTTCGGTTACCATCCATGCTTCATACAATAATATCACGACATGCTTTTTCGCATTTAGCCATTATTTTGGAATTTTTTAAGTACGGTTATTTAAAATTTTATAATCAAGAGACCATAATACCTTATACCAAAGTTTGATAACACTATGGAACATTTTTGGGATTATTGTCTGGGTGAGATAATTTTTTATGAATTTAAAAAAAAAAAATTTTAATTTTTAGGCAAAAAAATATTTTTTTTTCTCCACAAATTTCTTTTTACCGGCAAAACTGTTGATTATAAAGAAAAATGTTATATGAACGGATTAAAGAAATTGTAATTCTAAATTTTTCTAAATTTGTTTCATCAAAATCGGACAAGTGGTTCTCGAGTTACAACTAAGCGAAAAAACATCAAGATAAGGAAAAAATTTAAAAGGTCATAAAAAAAAAATGACACATACGAACGCCAAACCCTTTGAGGGTTTTACTATACTGACCTAGTACCATCATCCTGACTTGGAATTTCTCACCCCCCAGATTGGCTGTTGTACTGTGTAATTAGTTTGCAAAAAAATTGGGGAAAAAAAGTCTTGAAAAAAGAAAAATGTTTGCATCAATACATTCGTTTGCAGAATGTAAATCGCTGATTAAATTTTCAAATTAATCTCTTGTACCATAAAGTCTTTTTTCGCGTTCCACTATAGTTTTTCAATTTTTTAAGTGCGGTTTTTTTTTAATTTATAATCTAGGGACTAAAATACCAATTTCTTATATCAAAGTTTGGAAGTTCGTTTACAATAAAAAATATTTCGCAAAAAGGAAAATGTTTGCGTTAATATATTCGTTTGCAGAATGTAAGCTGATTAAGATTGTTAATGAATATTTTTTACCATAAAAGCTTTTTTCGCGTTCCGCCATTATTTTGAAATTTTTTAAGTGCGGTTTTTTAATTCATAATCTATTAACTTTAATACTCATTTCTTATCAAGTTTGCAAAAAAATTCGCAAAAAAATTTTTACAAAAAGGAAAATGTTTGTATCAATATATTCGCTTGCAGAATGTAAATCACTGAATAAGCCTTTTAGCATATGTTTTGTACCATAAAGACTTTTTTCGCGTTCCGCTATTATTTTAAAATTTTTTAAGTGCGGTTATTTTAAATTCATAATATAGGAACAATAATAATAATATTTTAATAAATATTTTGCACCATAAAGACTATTTTCGCGTTCCGCCATTACTTTGCAATTTCTTGAGTGCGCTTTTTTAAATTCATATTCTAGGAACTATAATAACCATTTCTTATAAAAAAATTTGGTGATTAGTTTGCGAAAAAATTCGCAAAAAAATTTTGCGAAAAGGAAAATGTTTATATCAATATATTCGTTTGCAGAATGTAAATCGCTGAATATGCCTTTTAGCAAATATTTTGTACCAATAAGACTTTTCAGTTCCGCTACTATTTTGCAATTTTTTAAGTGCGGTTATTTTGAATTCATAATCTAGGCGCCCTATGCTCCAGTGGGAGTTAGAGGAATATATATGGGTGATATCAAAAAATGTGATAAAAACCGTGTAACCACCGAATTTCTAATGCATGGATTACATTTGAGTTCCATATTTCGATATATATCAGCGCATTGTCACCTGTTTTACAAAATTTATAACAATCTGACCAATTTTTGGTTAATACATAAAATTTGTGACCAATTTTATAGGCCAAATGTAAACTCCGTAACAAGTAACTCATAAGGTTTTTTAACTTTAATAGCTTATATTTTTATAACCAATAAAGCTAAACACTAACTGTAAGAATTTTTATGAAGAGGAAAAGTGCCGTTTTTAATAAAAATTAATACATTTTACAAACTTTTTCGTATATCTTAGCTATGACGACTTCAACTCTGTAACAATTTTTCGTCATAATTTTTGATAAAAATGCATATACCAGAATTTTGGAGTTATCTATTCTTTATATTGCGAAAAGTATAATGTTATTTATACTCAAATGATCGTTGGACTGTAAGTAATCATCCAGTATAACAGACTTGAAGCTTTTCTGCAGCATGTAACATTCTCGAGATGAAAAAAGATGTCTTTAATAATATTTGAAAAAATGTTGTAAACTCCGTTCCTAATTTTTACACCAAACTATTTAACGAGTAAGAAAAACAATGTCATATTTGGATTCACCTTGTAGGCATCATGCGATTTTGTTTCGGAAAAAAATTCTGACAAAGCGTTTCTGAAAGAAAAGGAAAAAAGTAACCAAATGTAAACTCCGTAACTGTAAACTCCGTAACCACATTTGTTTGCATCAGATTTCATTCAAATAAATGTAGATAAATGTTTAAAATATTTTAAAATAACCATAAACAGAGGTGATTCAACTAATATTTATGCGTCAAAAGACGATTCAACTAATAATTTTGCGTCAAATCAAAAAAATTTATCAGTTTTTTACCCTAAGCTGCTGGAGCGAAAAACGATTGATTTTGCATTTCAATGGTTTTGAATCGATATTTCGAGCCATTACTGACATTAGTTTGACAAATTAAATTTGTTTCACACAATTTAAGAATTTTTTGATCGTGAAATTTTATGTTTTTAATATATTATTTTATAACTGCGCAACCGCTGTTTGGATTTTAAAAAATTTTATATTTTTGAAAAGCATTTAAAAGGACCAAAAATACAAAAAAAAAAATTAAATTTTTTTCGCGGAATGAATTGTATTTTTATTCGCGAAACCGCCAATTTGATAAACAGAAATTATATATCATTGGAAAGCAAGTTGAAAACCCAAATACGAAAAACTTCCATTAAGAAAAAACCGAAATATTAACACTTTTTGCTTCTCACAAATTTAGCCCAAAAATTTATCACATTTTTTGATTTGATCCATATATAATCTAGGAATAATAATACCCATTTTTTATAAAAAAGTTTAGTGGTTAGTTTGCAAAAAAAAAATATTTTGCAAAAAGGAAAATTTTTGCATCAATTGATTCATGTTTTTCAATTAATTTTTTGTATCATATACAATTTTCCACAATTGCGCGTTTTGAATATAAGGTATTAATTTATCGATCAAATCTGCGAACACCATAAAAACTAAAGAACTCGAAATAGCGGATTTAGTTATATAGTTTTTATATTTAGTTTTTTATTGTACTTTATTTCGTATTCAGTTTATGTTCAGAGAAATTAGCATATAAGACGACATATAAAAATATTAATTTATTGATAAAATTTGCAAACACCGAAAAAATTAGAAAAAAATGCGAAATTGCTGGTTTGATTTCAAGTTTTGTGTATTTAATATTTTTTATTGTAGCTGTTTGGGTTTTTATTTTGCAGGTGATGATGTGTTGCTGATTTTTCATTACTAGGTTTTATTTGCCCAGAGAAGAGTTGAGTAACCAACCAACATTATTCAATGCAATATGTTCATTTCAAAATGCCAATAAATGTCTATACAAAGGAATGATAAGAAGTTAATTCCTAAATCCTTGGCTTATCTCAATCAAGAACGAATTTTAAATTTGTTTAAAATTTTGAGATAATTTGTAATTTTGTTCTTATTTCTATTCAAACACACTTAATTTAATATTTTTAAATACAATTCTACAAAATCCGCAATAGTAACTGTTCAGAATTGAACATAAATATTTTATGACCATATTTGGGTCATAAAATATTTTCATTTGTGTGTGTTTTGGAAATTCCCATAAAGTAATTATCTTCAAATTAGAAGACAATAGAATAATGAATCTATATACAGCATGTTTTATGACCTGTGACTTATCAGGAAACAATTAGTGAGGGCAACGGATAAAACATGCGTATAACCTGCATGTTATGTACAAGCACTACAGGGTACATAGCAATAACATGCAGTGTATGGATAATCCTAAAATGAACATTTTACACACACACACACACACAAATATTATAAGGTCGTATATAAGCATGCAGTTTAGTTTTACGTTATTTTGTAAATTAGTTGTTAAAAATTAAAATAAATAATGTTAGAGTTGAACTCGACATAAACAAAAGAACATCGGTTTTAATTACCGCTCCGTCTTTAAATATTTTTGAATTGTGTTAATTAATCGTGCAAGTTTTCTTAACAGTAACAGTACCAGCAGCCAACATAGCAATAGCAGCCTGAAATCTCATGCCTCTTCTAGTAATAACGGTGCCGCCTACAATTTAGAATATTGTACATCTTCATCATGACTGTCACCTTTTGGTTCATGTACAATTATTTCATCTGTAGTTTCATGTCCTTCATCATCCGCCAAAACTATAGTTAATGTGGGTTGTTTGGACGAGGTTATATTATCTTTATGAAATAGCAGTAGTGCCACACATATCTCTGCCTCATCGTCGTGTTCTTCGTCAATAACGGTTGGTAAATTATCAAATCATAATATGTGTTCTAGTCATCCTAATGCAACGGCCGGTTCATCATTAGCACCAGCAGCTCTAACATCACCCAAACGTAAACGTCGTTCAACTATAGCTGATAGGGATCCAGAATTAGGCTTCGAGCCTTCAGCAAAACGTCAACAAATATTATCCTCACTGTATCAAAGTGATGCCGGTTCCGTAGTATCCTCCGCATATCCCTCACCAATCGATGAAGTCTTGGCTCATGAAATTGATACAAGAAAATTTTCGGATTATTTATCTACAGGCACAGATTTTGAAGTAGCTTACGATGATATACCCGACAGTCCTAATAGTTTAAGACATGATGAAGTGGTAGAGTATGTAGTTGATCATGACAGTGATGATGATGAGGTGATCCTTCACAAAAATAATGCTGAAGATGATATAACAGATGATGAGGATATAAATGATATAATATCATATTCAGGCTCCTCACCCTCTAACTGTTCGACAGTTTCAACCAAAACTTCTCAAATCTATAATCCTGCCATTACACAAATATCCACAGAAGAAGTAGATGACGCTGTACATCATGGTGAACGCACACCCGGAAAAAGGTTATCTACCTCGAAGTCACAAAAGTCTAATAAAACATTATCTGCCTCAGTTATTGCACAACCAAAAGTTAAAACATTCGCTGAATATTTATCGACCTATGATTGTATGACACCTGCCGCAGATCCTGAACCACCCAGACAATGTCCTTTGCCAGCCCTATCCTGGGCCAATGCTCAAGATGTTTGGCAGCTGATGTGTAAAAAAGATTAACAAGCATATATTTTAAGAGATTGTAATATGTTGGATCATCATCCGGGTCTACAACCACGTATGCGTGCTATCTTACTCGATTGGTTAATAGAAGTATGCGAGGTATATAAACTACATCGTGAAACTTATTACCTCGCAGTTGATTATTTAGATCGATATTTAAATGCACAGAAAAATGAACAAAAATCACACTTACAATTAATAGGCATAACTTGCCTTTTTGTCGCCGCTAAGGTTGAAGAAATTTATCCACCAAAAATTGGTGAATTCGCTTATGTTACCAATGGTGCTTGTCAGGAATCCGATATTTTGCAACATGAAATTTAATTATTACAAGCTTTAGAATGGAGTATAAGCCTGGTAACACTTATTGGATGGTTGGGTGTTTATATGCAATTAAATGTTAATAATCGTACACCTGCCTCGTTTCAATCTTCACAAAGAAATCAAAAATCAAACAGTGCCTCATAAATACAAAAACAACCACAATTACCTGCCTTTACAAATAATAACTCAATTGCCACAAGAAATTGTGAAGTTGATGATGCGTTTATATATCCACAATTTTCGGGTTTAGAATTCGTGCAAACAGCCCAATTGTTAGATTTATGCTCGCTAGATGTCGGTGTGGGTAATTTTCCATATTCTGTTATTGCAGCAGCCGCAATTGCACATACATTTAATAGAGAAACAGCTATACGTTGTTCTGGCCTTGATTGGCAAACAATACAACCTTGCGCTCGTTGGATGCAACCATTTTTTGAGGTGATAGCGGAGGAATCACATAATTTACATTTGGTAGAACAAAATGAACAAATTACCACTAATTTTGGTTTAGGTCATATTTGTCCAAATATCGTAACCGATGATTCTCATATTATACAAACACATACAACAACAATGGGAATGTTTGATCGTGCCTGCCTTTTACAAGATCAACTATACTATATTGGCTATGGCAACAATAATCAAACAAGAAGCTTCTCCTGCCACTGGTCTTATGTGTCCTGATGGTTTACTAACACCGCCAGAATCTAGTCGTAAACCTATGGATATCTTAGATGAAGACGATGAAAATCATCAACAACTTAAAACAAGTAATTGATGATTTTTTTAGAAAACCTAAATAAGAAATAAACAAAACTAAAAGAACATAAAACTTGGTGTTTTTAGAAAAGCTTATACACCTACACACACAAGAAGCACTGCCCCACATACACACACACATAAAATAATAAAAAGCGAAAAATTACTTTGTTTTTTTTATATGTGTGTGTGTGTGTGTGGGACAGAGGAGATTTTTTTTAAATATTTAAAGTTAATAATAAATTAAATTTACTTAACATATTTTCTTGTAGGGGGAGGCGGTTAGACACCACTTTATAAGGGGGCAGTGCTTCTTGTGTGTGTAGGTGTATAAGCTTTTCTAAAAACACCAAGTTCTTTTAGTTTTGTTTATTTCTTATTTAGGTTTTCTAAAAAAATCATCAATTACTTGTTTTAAGTTGTTGATGATTTTCATCATCTTCATCTAAGATATCCATAGTGTTTGTATAATATGAGAATTTAGTGGTAGTTTGTTCATTTTGTTCTACCAAATGTAAATTATGTGATTCCTCCGCTATCACCTCAAAAAATGGTTGCATCCAACGAGCGCAAGGTTGTATTGTTTGCCAATCAAGGCCAGAACAACGTATAGCTGTTTCTCTATTAAATGTATGTGCAATTGCGGCTGCTGCAATAACAGAATATGGAAAATTACCCACACCGACATCTAGCGAGCATAAATCTAACAATTGGGCTGTTTGCACGAATTCTAAACCCGAAAATTGTGGATATATAAACGCATCATCAACTTCACAATTTCTTGTGGCAATTGAATTATTATTTGTAAAGGCAGGTAATTGTGGTTGTTTTTGTATTATGAGGCACTGTTTGATTTTTGATTTCTTTGTGAAGATTGAAACGAGGCAGGTGTACGATTATTAACATTTAATTGCATATAAACACCCAACCATCCAATAAGTGTTACCAGGCTTATACTCCATTCTAAAGCTTGTAATAATTAAATTTCATGTTGCAAAATATCGGATTCCTGACAAGCACCATTGGTAACATAAGCGAATTCACCAATTTTTGGTGGATAAATTTCTTCAACCTTAGCGGCGACAAAAAGGCAAGTTATGCCTATTAATTGTAAGTGTGATTTTTGTTCATTTTTCTGTGCATTTAAATATCGATCTAAATAATCAACTGCGAGGTAATAAGTTTCACGATGTAGTTTATATACCTCGCATACTTCTATTAACCAATCGAGTAAGATAGCACGCATACGTGGTTGTAGACCCGGATGATGATCCAACATATTACAATCTCTTAAAATATATGCTTGTTAATCTTTTTTACACATCAGCTGCCAAACATCTTGAGCATTGGCCCAGGATAGGGCTGGCAAAGGACATTGTCTGGGTGGTTCAGGATCTGCGGCAGGTGTCATACAATCATAGGTCGATAAATATTCAGCGAATGTTTTAACTTTTGGTTGTGCAATAACTGAGGCAGATAATGTTTTATTAGACTTTTGTGACTTCGAGGTAGATAACCTTTTTCCGGGTGTGCGTTCACCATGATGTACAGCGTCATCTACTTCTTCTGTGGATATTTGTGTAATGGCAGGATTATAGATTTGAGAAGTTTTGGTTGAAACTGTCGAACAGTTAGAGGGTGAGGAGCCTGAATATGATATTATATCATTTATATCCTCATCATCTGTTATATCATCTTCAGCATTATTTTTGTGGAGGATCACCTCATCATCATCACTGTCATGATCAACTACATACTCTACCACTTCATCATGTCTTAAACTATTAGGACTGTCGGGTATATCATCGTAAGCTACTTCAAAATCTGTGCCTGTAGATAAATAATCCGAAAAATTTCTTGTATCAATTTCATGAGCCAAGACTTCATCGATTGGTGAGGGATATGCGGAGGATACTACGGAACCGGCATCACTTTGATACAGTGAGGATAATATTTGTTGACGTTTTGCTGAAGGCTCGAAGCCTAATTCTGGATCCCTATCAGCTATAGTTGTAGTTGAACGACGTTTACGTTTGGGTGATGTTAGAGCTGCTGGTGCTAATGATGAACCGGCCGTTGCATTAGGATGACTAGAACACATATTATGATTTGATAATTTACCAACCGTTATTGACGAATAACACGACGATGAGGCAGAGATATGTGTGGCACTACTGCTATTTCATAAAGATAATATAACCTCGTCCAAACAACCCACATTAACTATAGTTTTGGCGGATGAGGAAGGACATGAAACTACAGATGAAAAAATTGTACATGAACCAAAAGGTGACAGTGATGATGAAGATGTACAATATTCTAAATTGTAGGCGGCACCGTTATTACTAGAAGAGGCATGAGATTTCAGGCTGCTATTGCTATGTTGGCTGCTGGTACTGTTACTGTTAAGAAAACTTGCACGATTAATTAACACAATTCAAAAATATTTAAAGACGGAGCGGTAATTAAAACCGATGTTCTTTTGTTTATGTCGAGTTCAACTGTTAACATTATTTATTTTAATTTTTAACAACTAATTTACAAAATAACGTAAAACTAAACTGCATGCTTATATACGACCTTATAATATTTGTGTGTGTGTGTGTGTGGCTAAATGTTCATTTTAGGATTATCCATACACTGCATGTTATTGCTATGTACCCTGTAGTGCTTGTACATAACATGCAGGTTATACGCATGTTTTATCCGTTGCCCTCACTAATTGTTTCCTGATAAGTCACAGGTCATAAAACATGCTGTATATAGATTCATTATTCTATTGTCTTCTAATTTGAAGATAATTACTTTATGGGAATTTCCAAAACACACACAAATGAAAATATTTTATGACCCAAATATGGTCATAAAATATTTATGTTCAATTCTGAACAGTTACTATTGCGGATTTTGTAGAATTGTATTTAAAAATATTAAATTAAGTGTGTTTGAATAGAAATAAGAACAAAATTACAAATTATCTCAAAATTTTAAACAAATTTAAAATTCGTTCTTGATTGAGATAAGCCAAGGATTTAGGAATTAACTTCTTATCATTCCTTTGTATAGACATTTACTGGCATTTTGAAATGAACATATTGCATTGAATAATGTTGGTTGGTTACTCAACTCTTCTCTGGGCAAATAAAACCTAGTAATGCAAAATCAGCAACACATTACACCTGCAAAATAAAAACCCAAACACCTACAATAAAAATATTAAATACACAAAACTTGAAATCAAACCAGCAATTTCGCATTTTTTTCCAATTTTTTCGGTGTTTGCAAATTTTATCAATAAATTAATATTTTTATATGTCGTCTTATATGCAAATTTCTCTGAATAATCGTTTGGTGGATAAACTGAATACGAAATAAAGTACAATAAAAACTATATAACTAAATCCGCTATTTCGAGTTCTTTAGTTTTTATGGTGTTCGCAGATTTGATCGATAAATTAATACCTTATATTCAAAAAGCGCAATTGTGGAAAATTGTATATGATACAAAAAATTAATTGAAAAACTTGAATCAATTGATGCAAAAATTTTCCTTTTTGCAAAATATTTTTTTTTTTGCGAATTATTTTTGCAAACTAACCACTAAACTTTTTTATAAAAAATGGGTATTATTATTCCTAGATTATATATGGATGAAATCAAAAAATGTGATAAATTTTTGGGCCAAATTTGTGAGAAGCAAAAAGTGTTAATATTTCGGTTTTTTTTTAATGGAATCAGTAAGTTTAGTCATTATAAACCTAATTGCAAAAAAATCTCTTCTACAAGTTGTCGCAATAACTTTTTGTGTTGTAACGGAGTTTACATTTCTGCAAGCAAAAGATATAACAAAAAAAATTGGGTACGAATTTTCTTCAATTTATTAGTTTTTCGTATTTGGGTTTTCAACTTGCTTTGCAATGATATATAATTTCTGTTTATCAAATTGGCGGTTTCGCGAATAAAAATACAATTCATTCCGCGAAAAAAATTTTAATTTTTTTTTTGTATTTTTGGTCCTTTTAAATGTTTTTCAAAAATATAAAATTTTTTAAAATCCAAACAGCGGTTGCGCAGTTATAAAATAATATATTAAAAACATAAAATTTCACGATCAAAAAATTCTTAAATTGTGTGAAACAAATTTAATTTGTCAAACTAATGTCAGTAATGGCTCGAAATATCGATTCAAAACCATTGAAATGCAAAATCAATCGTTTTTCGCTCCAGCAGCTTAGGGTAAAAAACTTAAAATTTTTTTGATTTGACGCAAAATTATTAGTTGAATCGTCTTTTGACGCATAAATATTAGTTGAATCACCTCTGTTTATGGTTATTTTAAAATATTTTAAACATTTATCTACATTTATTTGAATGAAATCTGATGCAAACAAATGTGGTTACGGAGTTTACATTTGGTTACTTTTTTCGTTTTCTTTGAGAAACGCTTTGTCAGAATTTTTTTTCCGAAACAAAATCGCATGATGCCTACAAGGTGAATCCAAATATGACATTGTTTTTCTTACTCGTTAAATAGTTTGGTGTAAGAATTAGGAACGGAGTTTACAACATTTTTCAAATCTTATTAAAGACATCTTTTTTCATCTCGAGAATGTTACATGCTGCAGAAAAGCTTCAAGTCTGTTATACTGGATGATTACTTACAGTCCAACGATCATTTGAGTATAAATAACATTATACTTTTCGCAATATAAAGAATAGATAACTCCAAAATTCTGGTATATGCATTTTTATCAAAAATTATGACGAAAAATTGTTACAGAGTTGAAGTCGTGATAGCTAAGATATACGAAAAAGTTTGTAAAATATATTACTTTTCCTCTTCATAAAAATTCTTACAGTTAGTGTTTAGCTTTATTGGTTATTAAAATATAAGCTATTAAAGTTAAAAAACCTTATGAGTTACTTGTTACGGAGTTTACATTTGGCCTATAAAATTGGTCACAAATTTTATGTATTAACCAAAAATTGGTCAGATTGTTATAAATTTTGTAAAACAGGTGACAATGCGCTGATATATATCGAAATATGTTACTCAAATGTAATCCATGCATTAGAAATTCGGTGGTTACACGGTTTTTATCACATTTTTTGATATCACCCATATATATTCCTCTAACTCCCACTGGAGCATAGGGCGCCTAGATTATGAATTTAAAATAACCGCACTTAAAAAATTGAAAAATAATAGCGGAACTCGAAAAAAGTCTTTATGGTACAAAACATTTGCTAAAAGGCTTGTTCAGTGATTTACATTCTGCAAGCGAATATATTGATACAAACATTTTCCTTTTTGTAAAAATTTTTTTGCGAATTTTTTTGCAAACTTGATAAGAAATGAGTATTAAAGTTAATAGATTATGAATTAAAAAACCGCACTTAAAAATTTCAAAATAATGGCGGAACGCGAAAAAAGCTTTTATGGTAAAAAATATTCATTAACAATCTTAGTCAGCTTACATTCTGCAAACGAATATATTAACGCAAACATTTTCCTTTTTGCGAAATATTTTTTATTGTAAACGAACTTCCAAACTTTGATATAAGAAATTGGTATTTTAGTCCCTAGATTATAAATTAAAAAAAACCGCACTTAAAAAATTATAGTGGAACGCGAAAAAAGACTTTATGGTACAAGAGATTAATTTGAAAACTTAATCAGCGATTTACATTCTGCAAACGAATGTATTGATGCAAACATTTTTCTTTTTTCAAGACTTTTTTCCCCAATTTTTTTGCAAACTAATTATCAAACTTTGGTATAAGGTATTATGGTCTCTTGATTATAAAATTTTAAATAACCGTACTTAAAAAATTCCAAAATAATGGCTAAATGCGAAAAAGCATGTCGTGATATTATTGTATGAAGCATGGATGGTAACCGAAACGAATGCGGTTATCGTTAGAGCAACGATATTTTAGGTTATTTCAGTAACGGTATTTTAAGGGTAACGCTATTTCATTTATTTCGGTATCGGTATTTTAAGGATAACGGTATTTGAGTTATTTCGGTAACGGTATTTTAAAGATAACGATATTTGGGTTATTTCGGTAACGGTATTTTAAGGTTAACGGTATTTCAGTTATATCGATAACAGTATTTTAAGGGTAACGGTAGTGAGTTATTTCGATGCATCCCGTAATTTTTTTCTACAAAAAAAAAAACGAGATTAAAGCAGAACCAATTTATCAACTTAATAAACAAAAAATACTCAATAACCACGTGAAATTACCAAAAGCAGGAAATTAAAAATAACGGTAACGGTATTTTAGGGATAACAATATTTCATTTGTTTCGGTAACGGTATTTTAAGGGTATTGATATTTCGGTATCGGTATTTTAAGGGTATTGATATTTCGATAACGGTATTTTACCGGTATTGCCTGCCAACCCTGGTATCAAGGGAACAAAATGTTCACAACTACTGTTAATATAAAATTTTGTTTACTACATGCTAATCTTTATCACAAATTTAAATTTTTACCAATTTTAAATACATTTATGTATTTTTTTTATAGGAAAATAAAACTCCATAAAATTCAAAATACTATTCAATAGAGAATTTTTCCTTTAAAACTCTTTACTGAATTTAAAAAATATCATAAAGAATTTTATTTAAAAGTTATTTAATATAACAGCACAAAATATTAGTTTAATATTAACGCTAAAAAAATAATAATTGTTTTAAAAAACCAAAAAATAAACGGTTTTTTGTAAAAATATAAAATGTGTCCTATTTAGAAGTCCAGTAGTGCGATTCTCTAACTTTATCGAATTCGTTAACTAACGATAATTGTCGGTTGAATTACCGAAAAAGTGATTCACTATATTTTGGTTAACGATATTATTCGTTAGAAAAGGTTACCGACAAATTTCGGTAGAAATAAAAAAATGCCAAACAATTCGATACAAAATATTTGTAAATAAAAAAAAAAATAGAAAACAACATTTGTATCAAGAAATTTTTTTTTTTTAAAACCGGCGAACAAAAGAGCTTTTTTGTGGTTTTTTGCTTGCTATCGGGCTTAAAAAATATGGAATACCGTTCCATATAGTTATTTTTAAATAGCTAAAGCCTAAATGCGTTAAATTTAATGTGTATTTTTTCACCCTATAGCAGTATTTTAATATAATCCATAAGGTAAGTGTATATAATAAAAGTGACTGGAAATTTAATTAAATGTGTTTTTAAAGGCATTATGCGCCCCACCGCGGTTCTTTTTTTTTTTTTGTAATTGTGAAACTGTTATATCGTTAGTGAAATTAAGGTTATTCAAGTGAATTGTACGTATTCAAAGTTGAAATAAAACCTGTTAATCAGTTACAAAGTCAGTGGCACTTTTTTACGATTACCGTGATTTTCCCTGCTTTTGCATTTTAAATTTGTTCAGTGACTAAATTAATGTATATACAGTTGAGTGATACGATACTTTCCCGGTTTGCATAAGTGAGCTATTTCGCACGTCTTTCTATTGATTACGCGTTGAAGCAAAAAATAAAATAAGCTAATTGCAAATTGGAAAACCATACATAAATCGCGTTAATCTCAAAAATTTGTCATTAACTTTGTAGCTGACTCCCGACGATTTTTTCAATCACGTATACGCACGACTTACTTGAATAACTTTAATTTCACTAACAATCACACAGTTTACCAATTAAAAACCGCAAAAGAGCGCGTAACGCTTCGCTTTTTAAAGAAATTAAAAAAAAAATGTTCAGTCGCATTTATAACACACACCTAATGGATTCAATTCCAATACTTTTATAGTTTAAAAAAGCTGTATTTTGTCTCATGCCTATCAACGTTAAGTATTAAAAGCAAATCTACGTTAAACCGATTGTCGTATAAAAAAACTTTAAACAGGTTATGTTTATAATTTTTCCGTTATAATCGAACGTACGACAGCAAAAGTTTTTAAGAAGTAACCCGAATAAGTTATGTTAGATGTGAAAATGTATAAACGTTGAGTTTTCAACGTTGATAATTATCCGTGTTGAAAGTTACCGTGCATACGAAAAGTAATGTGTTAGTTTTCGTCTTAAACGCGTTTTTATGCACTTCGAGTTTTTTTATGAGTTAACGGATATAGTTAAATCGAAAACACAGCTAAAGTATACCTACGTTAAATTTAACGCGAAACGCTAACCGCGATTCGAAAAAATATGTGATCCGGTATTCTATATTTTTATTTTCTGGTTAGTTTGAAATAAGTTATTTTATAACCCAGCAAAAAAAAGACATGAATTTAGCAGCACTGCAGAACTAGAAGTGCATTTTTAGTGCTACTTGTATAAAAGTAACGGTAATGAAAATCCATGTCTAATTTTGCAGTGAATATTAAAATTAGTTTGATTTCAATTGCTTGAATATAATGGAAATGAAAACATCCCAACAAACAATTCGTTCCGTTTACGCACCGTTTTCGGTCCGTCATAAACGGAATCCAACTCTATACGGACCAGAAAACGGAACTTAAGGAACATCGAAACTGATTCGAATCCGTTGAAAGTCCGTCAATGACGGACCGTTTACGGACCGTTACGTCGTGTAAAAAACGGACAGGTCCGTTGAAAGTCCGTCAATGACGGACCGTTATGTCATGTATAAACGGAGTAACTCCGGACTTATATATCTACCTAAATTGACCATATGTTTACTAATGTTGAGCAGTAATTTTTATGCTTTTTTATAAATTTATTGATAACCAAATATTGAGAATATATTTTTAAATAAATAAAGAATTAGAAAAAGAAGAACACACCTCGAGCTTGAAGAATTATTTAATTAAATCTACAATATATATTAGTACATCCCGCGCAGTTTAGCTCTATCCAGAGAATCAATACGCAATAGGGACCCATAATAAAATCGATCATCTACATGCAAAGGGAAAAATAAATTAGCTATGGTTTAACTGATTGTATTTAAAATGGTATTTTGCATACGATTCAAATTCGCACGCTTTAGGCTTGTTCCACGTCGTTACCGCGGGTTCCCAATTTACTCGAAACAACAACAATTTACGCATAATTTTGACAATGGAAACGCTTTTTGGAAAAATTGGGTAGACGCGTTAATGTACGTGGAACAGAGCTTTTGTTACAAAAACAAACCATCTTGCGAAAACCATTGTGAAACATGCACTAAATTTCATAAATCTTACCATCTAATGTATCTATGCGACTTGAAGTTATTTGGCTGATGATGTGCTGCATATATTCCCGCCATCACGACTAATTTCTCGCCACAAAAATACTTTTATATCGACTGAAGGGTTGAGACTCATATTTTTTTTTAAATTTAATTGTTTTTATTTTGAACACAAATTAAAATCAACTCAATCCGTATTTTACGGTACGGAAACGGAGTTAAAACGTATTATATTCGAAAATCCGATTACACGGTCCGTTAATGTTCCGTATACGTACAAGCTTTGACGGATACGTGTATTACGGACCGTTAATGTGCCGTAAAAGCCGGATTCATGTTTCCGTACGTGCCGGAGAGTCCGTAAAAATGTTTCTTGGGATATTTCATTACAACTACATATATACAATGGTAATGACAATATTTACACGCAACAACAACAATTTACACGCAATTTTGAGTACGGGAACGCCTTTGGGCTAGTTTGTGTAACTTCGGTAAAGTACGGGAACAGACATAATGATTAATGATCATTACAAAAAAAATATTTGACTCCAAAAATGTTGGCTATTTTTTCTGCCGGGTTGTTAATAATTATCACTGAAAAAAAATTCAAAAGCACGAAAAAAAGAAAGTAAATCCCTAATTGAATTAATTTGATGCAATTGAATTGCAACGACCTAATTGGGTTAATTTCATTTATGCATGTAGGGTGAAAAGTTACATTAATAATTTTAAGCACTAAGCCATGCTAAATATTGGAAACTCTTATTTGCAGGGATATAGAATGGTATTCCATTTATGTTCTATGAAAAAAATCAACTAAAATCTTTGTGTTCGCGATTTCTAAAAATTTTAGTCCACTCATTAGCAGCCTAAATTTTTTTTTAAGAATTCATTAAGCTCGGTTCATAATGCCATAGATTACATAGATATCTCACTCTTCTTCTTCTTTTGTCAACAAACAAATTTTTACACATACATCGAATTTTTTTTTGTATAGGTATACCACTAGGGTTATGACTCATTTTTAATAAAAATTTTACCTATCACCACGGGATAGGCAATAACTAAATTTATAATAAAAATCGTGTTTGCGGGTCATTTCGGCAAAAAAAACCTTCCGCACCAAAATAAATTTCTAAAAATAATTTTTGCTCGGGGATTTTATTTAATCTAGACAACGAATTATTACAAAAATTATTGTAAATGACAAAAAATGTATCTAAAAGTCCCTCCAAAAAGTTTCGTAATTTATACCATAAATAGCTTTTAATAATCATCGTTTGAGTCTCATTTGTTTAAAACTTAGGAGAAATATTTTAATTAAAATAAAACCATGTAGACCAAATTTCAACCCTTTTGGTGCGGGAACTTTTTTGACAGCAGCGAAAAAATAAAATTGCGTTTCTTAATATTTTTTATGGCCTTTTTGGCTAGGGCATGTAAAATTTGATATTTGCAAAAAAATCATAACCGTAGTATACCACGTATGTCTAACACATTCTCATAAGATACGTGCACTGACAGCAAATGTCAAAGAGTAAGATTCCTATGTAATCTATGCATAATGCAGCGTGGAGTACCCCAGCATTGTGAATCGAGCTTAATGAATTCTACTTTAGAAGTAAATTAGCTTAAAAGGATTTTAAAATCGACGTTGGAATCGGGATTATTAGTGCAATTTATTCCTATCTATGCTTAGATATGTTATCTACCGCGTAGGCGAACAAAAACCAGTGGGTATCAAGAGCATAAGCAATTCACTGTAAAACGAGGGCCATTCACTAGCTAACCATATCACAATGCTCTAAAATGCAATCTTTAAAACGCCAGTTCCTTATTCTTATTGTAAATTTTTATGAAATTTTCACTCATTTTGCAATTATTCACATTTTTTTTGCTCATCCGTTACCTTATCTACAACTTTTTTTCTGTCGTTAACTTAACAATAATTGTCGGAAGTTAACGATATTATTTAACGACAAAATTCCGTAGAGAAAGTTACTGAATCAGTTTTAACGACAATTGTAGATAACTATCGAATTTTGACAATCTAACTACCGAAAGTTGTCGTTAAAAAGTTAGAGAATCCACTACAGGTATTTTTAATAGTGTATACATATTTCCCAATATATGTATGTATGTATATAAAATAGTTGAAGGATTTTTATTTAAATAAAGAATGACTTACACTAAAAAAAAAAGTTAGTATAAAAATTAGTAAAAAAAAAAGTTGTTTTTTAGTAAAATAATTTGGTATTCTCATTTTACAAATTACAGAATTTTTTACTAATTTGAGTTGCTAATTCTACAAATTTAATTTTACTAAATTTTGAAACCCGATTAGCTAAAATTAGCAAAAAAAAAATACTAATCTTTTTTATTTTAAAGGTTAAAATTTGTTTGTACTACTACAGGCTAAAGTTGAGTTTAGGGGACCTCACCGATTGCCTCCATATTTTTACCACTGATAGAACTCTTTTTTGGGAGTGCTACGATATATTTTTTTTTCGCGGAAACGCCTATGTGCAAAGTTTGAAAATATAATTGGCTATATCTTCGCCATTAATGGTCGTATTGGGACAATATATACACAATTGTAAAGGTCTTTTAGCAATGTCTTTAAGATGACATTTTTTTAAATAATTATTAATTAAAGAATTTCCATTATTTTTTTTGACCCCCTCTGGAATTAAAAAAGAAAATTTTTTCCTATATGGTGTTAAGGTGGCCAGGGACCCCTGGACCCGCTAAGTCCGAAAAACCGAAACGCCCAAAATGGCACGTGTGACGACTCAAATTCCAAATATGCATTCTGCTTTACGATCCGGAAAATAGAATTCGGGCTAGGTGCATTTTTGTAATTTTAGGTGTTAAAAAATACTATTTTGAAAAATGTACGTAAACTTTTTGGTGATAAAAGTGAGGGTTTTTTTTTTTTAAAGTTAAAATTTTATGAATTTGATGGGGTTTTTGTATATTATGGGACACAGCGTCGCAGGCGAAAAATGTATGTATTTAAAAAATCGCGGGATTTTTTTTAAAAATTTTTTCATTTTTTTTACATAGTGTACATAAGTTGGTAAAGTTTGGTGTTTTTTTTGGAAAAAAAATTTAAATATAATGAATTTTGGGAGTTTTTTATGTAATGTGGGACAAGCGCCGTAGGCGAACAATTTTTAATTTTTTGTTACGTTGTGGTCATGTTTGAATTCTTAACACCATATAGAAAAAAAATTTTCTTTTTTAATTCCAGAGGGGGTCATATTTTTTTTTTTTTTTTGAGGGGTGCCCCATAAAGTGAAGTTCAGCCATTTTTTTAAAGAAACGTTTTTATTTCATAAAATCGCCTATATAAGAATAAAATTTTTACTTTATACATATATTGTCAAGACTTTAAGCTTTCATTTGCGATAAATATCAAGTTTTTCTCATTTCAAACATCAAGAATGCTACGTGAAAAACATGAAGTTGAAAATTTTTTGTTAAAAAACCCAGTAAACAATTTACATTTACAAAAAGTTTCAAAAAAATTAAAGCTTGCATTTGCATTTACAAAACGACGTTTTGTAATAGTACTATAAGCGAAATTTTTTCTACTACTTTCAATTTACTAATAATTACAGACACATTATGCTAAAATTAGCTAAATGGTCTGCTGGCCTAATATTAGTTAATTTTTCTGTAAAATTAGTTTTTTCTGTAACTATTACAGACTTTTTTTTATTTGAGTGCACTAAAAAAAAAAAAAGTTAGTATAAAAATTAGTAAAAGGGTTTCCAATTTTATTATACTATTATACTAATTTTTAGTATAAAGTTGTTTTTTAGTAAAATAATTTGGTATTCTCATTTTACAAATTACAGAATTTTTACTAATTTGAGTTGCTAATTCTACAAATTTAATTTTACTAAATTTTGAAACCCGATTAGCTAAAATTAGCAAAAAAATTACTAATCTTTTTTATTTTAAAGGTTAAAATTTGTTTGTTTTTTCTCCCCACACATACTACAGGCTAAAGTTGTGTTTAGGGGACCTCACCGATTGCCTCCATATTTTTACCACTGAAAAAACTCTTTTTTTGAGAGTGCTACGATATATTTTCTTTTTCGCGGAAACGCCTATGTGCAAAGTTTGAAAATATACTTGACTATATCTTCGCCATTAATGGTCGAATTGGGACAATATATACACCATTGTAAAGGTCTTTTAGCAATGTCTTTAAGATGACATTTTTTAAATTATTATTTACCCATTACGGCCCGGCGAAAGAATTTCCATTATTTTTTTGGCAAAACTTCAGTTTATGGGGCACACCTCAAAAAAAAAAAAATATGACCCCCTCTGGAATTAAAAAAGAAAATTTTTTCCTATATGGTGTAAAGGTGGCCGGGGACCCCGACCCGCTAAGTCCGAAAAACCGAAACACGCCCAAAATGGCACGTGTGACGACTCAAATTAAAGAAAATTTTCTCACGATTCCAAATATGCATTTTGTTTTAAGAAAATAGAATTCGGGCTAGGTGCATTTTTGTCATTTTAGGTGTTAAAAAATACTATTTTGAAAAATGTACGTAAACTTTTTGGTGATAAAAGTAAGGGATTTTTTTTAGGAAAAAGTTAAAATTTTGTGAATTTTATGGGGTTTTTTGTATATTATGGGACACCAAATATACACAACTTATGGGTCATATTTTCAAGGAGCACTTCCAGAAAAAACTGATACCAGACTAGTGTGACACAGCAAAATGTTCGCAAGATGACTGCCTACCAGTTCCTATTTTTAGAATTCCGGCAAAAGTTGTTGGTGCTCCAAGAAACCAGATTCCGTTTACTGACCTCCAGTTGTGGGTCATATTTTCATGGAGCAATTCCAGAAAAAACTGCTAGCATACCCAGTGTAGAAACGGTAATGACATATCATTATTTTTTGGACTACCAGTAATGACAGCCACTTACCTTCTGTATTATTTTAAAACATATAATAATGAGTTACTGATAATGACTTATTTTTATCATTATTTCAAATTTCTATTTGAATAATTTTTTAGATTTTTTTTTAAATTTTTTGAAATCTTTTTTTAGACTCAATATTTTTTAAACACTGGTAAGGATATATGTAACCACATATTTTTTGATTTTTTGTATGTTGGCGAGTAAGCTTACTTGTGTGCAGCAGGTCAATTGTGTTTTTATCTATTAAATATTACATGTCGATATAGCTCAGATGGTAGAGCTGTTGACTGGCAATCTGTAGACCCTGTAACTTAGCAGAAACGAAGTACTACGGTAATTATCCACTTTTTATTTTTTGCGTGTAGGCAGATAATTTGTTGAAATCTAAGGGTCAGTTCTATATTCAGAACTAAGATATTGTTTTAAATATTTCTTAAATAAGAAGTGTTGTTTGAAAAATTCTTACCTAAGAAATATTATGGAAACAAATCTATCTTAGTTCTGATTATAAAATTGACTATAAGAGGTTTTCTTTAAGAAAAATTATTAGAATCGCAAAGTTGTTCAATAATAGAAAAATAACGCAGAATCTTTTTTGGTGAGCTAAATATGTTAGATTTCATAGTTTTCTAAACGAATAAATAGTTAATATCTAACAAGGAAGTTACTTCAAACTAAACACTACTAAGTTATTTTAATGAAATTTCAATATTTTGTAGAAAAAAAAATTGTATGAACATCACCTGTTTTTGACCACCTCGGTAATTTTAGTGGTCAGAATATGGAGTTAGAAAGGGTTCGTCCGAGATAGAGGAATTAGACAGGTTGATCTTAGATTTATTTTCTCTATCATAATAATCTCAGAATATAGCTTGGAATAAATTCCTTGTACGAGGTTTTCTTTAGAAATACCCTACGGGAAATTTTAACAAACTGTCACCGAACTGGCCCCTTTATATGAAATAGACTGGTCACTTTTACATGGCGTTGTCATAGGAGGGGGAAATTGACCACTTGTGACATGTCACAAAACAAATCCTAGGACAGGTTACTGAACTCTCATAAAAAACAAAAAATAAAAAGGGGGAAATCACATAAAATAAGGGTAAAAGTTACCTAGTTTTAGTATGTATTATAGCTCTACCCAAGTTTTGGGTATAACTTATATAATATGCTTGGTATAAAATAAGAAACAAAAACTAACAATAATTATAAAAAAAAACTTGGTAAATATTTGTTATTCTGTTTTTGAAATTGTTGGCACTAATTTATTAAACTTCAGCCATATTTTATTTATTAAATTATGTTAAATTAGCTCTTTCCTTCTCCCTTATTAAAACAATTTGATTAATTTATTTTATAATTATTATTGGTATTAATAGTTGCATGCAAATAAAGCAGTATAATCTTCATTTTTACTTTAATATCTTAAATTTGGAAAACTATTTAATTACAACATAAAAAATAACATGGTTATTCAGAAAAAAAATTTTGTCCTATTAGAGGCTAAGTGAAGGATTTTTGTTGTTGTTTTGCATGCTGATTTGTTTTATTAAACTGTAATAAAATTCAAAACATTTTTCTGAATACAAGCCTAATTTTTTAATTTGTTACCATTCCACACAAAGCATTGTCAGCCTGTCCTGTTTTTAATACTAATTCCTTTTCCAGTCTCAATCGTTGGGCCATATAAATAATAGCCTTCAAGCCTAAAACATGTTGTTCACCCCTAGCTTGTGGCAGCAACCATGAAAAACAACAATCAGCACATTCTGGATAATCGGCCAACCATTTATAGATGACATCAACTTGTTAAAAACTTAAACTGCAATGCAAATAATAATAAAAGTTATTAACTACTTTATTATTATACTATTATATAATAGTTTTACTAACCGAAAAGTTTTAGGTGAACCCATTGAAGAAAATGTGGACGATAAATTTGTAAACGCACCGATAGTTGTGTCTTATGTGAACATAAAGCCATATCCGTTTGAGATTGTCCATTAGCCTTACCAACGACAATTCCATATGACATTTAAAATAAAATTTTATATTATTTTACATATTTCTAACTTTTTTTACTTTTGGCATCTACTTTTCGCCATATTGTTTTATCTTCTTTATTTTTTTTTTTAACAATTTTCACTTTTGGCATCTACTTTTCGCCATATTGTTTTTTAATGAAATTTTAATATTTATTTTAATGAAATTTCAATATTTTGTAGAAAAAAAAATTGTATGAGCATCACCTGTTTTTGACCACCTCGGTAATTTTAGTGGTCAGAATATGGAGTTAGAAAGGGTTCGTCCGAGATAGAGGAATTAGACAGGTTGATCTTAGATTTATTTTCTCTATCATAATAATCTCAGAATATAGCTTGGAATAAATTCCTTGTACGAGGTTTTCTTTAGAAATACCCTACGGGAAATTTTAACAAACTGTCACCGAACTGGCCCCTTTATATGAAATAGACTGGTCACTTTTACATGGCGTTGTCATAGGAGGGGGAAATTGACCACTTGTGACATGTCACAAAACAAATCCTAGGACAGGTTACTGAACTCTCATAAAAAACAAAAAATAAAAAGGGGGAAATCACATAAAATAAGGGTAAAAGTTACCTAGTTTTAGTATGTATTATAGCTCTACCCAAGTTTTGGGTATAACTTATATAATATGCTTGGTATAAAATAAGAAACAAAAACTAACAATAATTATAAAAAAAAACTTGGTAAATATTTGTTATTCTGTTTTTGAAATTGTTGGCACTAATTTATTAAACTTCAGCCATATTTTATTTATTAAATTATGTTAAATTAGCTCTTTCCTTCTCCCTTATTAAAACAATTTGATTAATTTATTTTATAATTATTATTGGTATTAATAGTTGCATGCAAATAAAGCAGTATAATCTTCATTTTTACTTTAATATCTTAAATTTGGAAAACTATTTAATTACAACATAAAAAATAACATGGTTATTCAGAAAAAAAATTTTGTCCTATTAGAGGCTAAGTGAAGGATTTTTGTTGTTGTTTTGCATGCTGATTTGTTTTATTAAACTGTAATAAAATTCAAAACATTTTTCTGAATACAAGCCTAATTTTTTAATTTGTTACCATTCCACACAAAGCATTGTCAGCCTGTCCTGTTTTTAATACTAATTCCTTTTCCAGTCTCAATCGTTGGGCCAAATAAATAATAGCCTTCAAGCCTAAAACATGTTGTTCACCCCTAGCTTGTGGCAGCAACCATGAAAAACAACAATCAGCACATTCTGGATAATCGGCCAACCATTTATAGATGACATCAACTTGTTAAAAACTTAAACTGCAATGCAAATAATAATAAAAGTTATTAACTACTTTATTATTATACTATTATATAATAGTTTTACTAACCGAAAAGTTTTAGGTGAACCCATTGAAGAAAATGTGGACGATAAATTTGTAAACGCACCGATAGTTGTGTCTTATGTGAACATAAAGCCATATCCGTTTGAGATTGTCCATTAGCCGTACCAACGACAATTCCATATGACATTTAAAATAAAATTTTATATTATTTTACATATTTCTAACTTTTTTTACTTTTGGCATCTACTTTTCGCCATATTGTTTTATCTTCTTTATTTTTTTTTTAACAATTTTCACTTTTGGCATCTACTTTTCGCCATATTGTTTTATCTTCTTTATTTTTTTTTTTTAACAATTTTCAACTTTGGCAATTTTAATGCTATTTTTAGGAATTATACACATTTTACAAACATCTGGCAACAAATAAATGAATTCTAAAACTTCATAAGTTTATTTTGTGCCGTATAAATAAATTATTTTTATCATTTGCCCATAATATAACTAAATATTGACAATTTTTTAAATAGATAAGAAAACAAAGTGATTTAACATAATGTACAAAAGAATTTATAATGTACCAATAAAAAATTATATTTTTAGGTAATTTATATAAAAATTTAAGGGTTTGATTTAAACTAAGCTAATGAAAACAATTTTTTTTTTGTAGGAAATCGTTTTTACCAAGATTGTTTGTATAATATAACTACGCTAATTTTTTGCGTGTACGGAGGTTTTTCAATGCCTAACGTTTTTGAATGAATCACCTCATTTTTATCACGAGTTTTCATATAAACATTTATGGGAAACCCTGCCAATATTTGTTTTGTAAACACAATCTACAACTAGTCAAAGACAGGTCGCCGTGAGTCGCCGAAGAAGAAGGTTATCTCGTGACCTGTATTAAATTTTTTAATAGGGAACATCGGTTAATTGTTTTTGTTTTGCGATACTCTAAAGCGTGTCTCAACTTGATGCAAACCTTTTCGGGCGTATTGGGGCTTCGTCGCGCTTAGCTTCCATTGTGAAGGCAATGGTCGTATATGTGTTGCTGTGGTTCCTGTGCGTCTGTTTTATTCTGACGTATTAGGACTTAATTGCGCGTAACCTCCATTGTGAAGGCAATGGTTGTGTATGTGTTGTTTGTGTTCCTGTGCGTCTGTGTTGTTTATCACATTGTTTTTTTTATATTGTGTATCAATACGCATTGTGTTTATAACCTGGCAATATGTCTGTTTGGTAACAGCGCCATTTAACGGTACATTTAACTGTACCTTAGAACTAAAAAAAAAAAGAACTAGTCAAAGAAAATATATATATATTTTTCGTTATGAAAAAATTATAAATAATTATGAACTATGAAGGTAGTCTTTGTAGAAAAATAAAAAGGAATTTCATTTGAAAATTAAAATGGGTGCTAATAAAAACTCGAACATTCAAAAATGTGGTGAAATATTAATGCACATAAAAAATGTAAATAGAAAAACAAAAATTTACATCTTTCACTGCTCGTTTTGTGATGCAGACTGTAATCAATTGAAAAAGTTTTCCATTCATATTGAAGAGGAGCACTTAGATCACTTCACAGGCGAATTAAAGCAACCAAGTGATATAATGGAACCAGAAATTAAACTTGAAGAAACTGTCGAAATTGAGGAAACACAAAGTTTGAATAATTTTTCTGATAGCACAAAACCAAATAAATGCAATGAAGATCCATTGGAGTCAATGGCCAATGAAAAGGAAAACAACACAGCATCAAAGGGTGTTATAGAAAAAAATGAAGGAGATTGTAATGCAAATTTTGAAGATTTCCAGTTAGATAAAATTGTTGATGAAACCGACAATGAGAGTTCTGTAAATGAGAGTGATATCGAAGAACTTGCAATAGATAAATCTGAAAAAAAGTCGACTACAAAAAGAAAAAGAATAACTCCAAAAATAAAGATTCCCCAAAATGTAGGTTTTCAAAAATTCGGTTGTATTTTACCGACAACTTATAGTCTTTACTAGCCATGAATCTGTGCGAACATGAAACAAGTCACATGTGAAACGAATTTTATTTGTTTGCATGTAAATCGTTTCATGTTCGCACAGATCCATGGCTAGTGAAGACTATAAGTAAACATATATTAAGAAATGTTGGTATTATTTCAGGCATGCTATTCTGGTGAGGGATCAGATGATGATACTAAAGATCATGATTCTAATTTTGAGGTAAATATCGAGACCCTATACTCAAAAGTCTACATAATCAATTTTGACCAAAATGAGTTTTTGGTAGCAAAGTCATTGTTGATGTTATATCCATCTATGGTACATATCAATTTGAGACCATGTTCATTTTTTTATGTTTCACAACATTTTAGTTTTTTTTTATATCTGCAAACAGATTTATTGCGAAATTCAAAACTAAATATCAACGTATAAATTTAAATTTGAATATAGGAAGTGCTTATAAATTTACTCTGAGCTCGTCTTTTGAATGGATGGAAAGTTTTGCATACTTTTGGTCATTTTGAAAACAAAAGGCCTGAGCAAACTTATAAGATGCTTGGGAATGAGTTAAGAACTTAAAATGTCAGTACAAAGTCGGCAAAGCCGTATTATAGATATAATGACATAAAAACTTTAATGTCACTCTATTTGGATTGGGATTTCAAAAAATAAGAAAAGTACAAATAAATAACTCAATAAACAATATAAAAGAAGTAACAAATAATAATTCTATCCCCCGTGAATTGACTATGGAAATTCACTAACTTGAAATGTCTAACACTGCCAGTTTGGATATTGGTCTTTTTAAGACCCCATCACAAGTTTTGATATCAGCTGCTCTTGAGGTTCCATCTTTGCCTTTATGGAGCACTGTCATCACAAATAAGTACTAAACTTCCTACTTGTAAGGAAGAGTTTGTGGTAAGCACCATTTAACTCTTCTCGTGAGATCTGGAAGATATTCTTTGATCCATCGAATCCAGAATCCATATTTTAAATTCTGCAAAATTCGCCACTGCTTTCTTAAACAATTGAGTTTTGGATCAAAATTACTAGGAGTTTGTGTCGAGTTAACATACCCTATTAAAAAATGGTTAGGAGTTATTGGCTCGGGTTCGTAAGGAGTTACTGGGATATGTGTTAAAGGCCTTGAGTTTACAATAGTTTCACATTCAATCAAAAAAATCATGAAAACATCTATTTTAGCAGTAACATTTCCCAATAATACTGAAAGGGATTTCTTAACTCACTGTATTAAACGTTTAAATTAGAAGAATTTGCACAATTGCATGTATTGGAATCTTAAGTGGAAATTATATGTTCCATCTCTTTACTCGTAGTCTTGACTAGCCATGGATCTGTGCGAACATGAAGCAAATCACACGTGAAACAACAACAAATTTTATTTGTTGTTATTGTTTTGCATGTAATTCGTTTCATGTTCGAACAGACCCATGGCTAGTCAAGACTACGAGTTAGTCTGGCCATACACTTGCAATATTGTTGTACAGCTTCTCGTTTTAGTTCTTTATTCTAATACCATGTGTGTTAGTAGTTTGGGGACTTAAATGGAGAGGTTGCTCAATGTATGGATAGCTTTAGTATGTACGCATTTTTAATGAAACTTTGAAAGCTTATCTTGTGAGAGTTCAACTGTTTCTAGAATTTATTCTTGCAGCATTCATTTATTATTTTTTTTTTTAGATCTAATTAATTTTTAAATATATTATTGTATTAACTGATCTCATGTAAATGTTAATTTTTGGAATTTTGAGTTTATATATTATTATTGTATTATGCATTAGCCTTAGCATATATTTATATAGAAGTCTGTTATATATTTTTTAGTAGCTTTAATTAGCCATATAAGGCCGTAAGGGCTCGGTTATGTAAATGAAGAATTAATAAAAAAAAAACGTTCCCAAACACCGCCGGAACTTGGATCATAAGGTGTATTAAAAAGCCATTTGATTCCCAATGGTGCTGAAGTTCGAACAATTTCATTACAATCCATAAAATAAAATTCGTTTCGTAATTCCTTAGCAATTCTCACAAAATTTCTACCATTGTCACTTCGGGTTTGAACTGGCACCCCACATCTATTTACAAAATTTCTCAAACTTAATAAAAACGCATCGGTTGATAGATCAGATACCACTTCAAGATGAATGGCCCTGATCGTCATACATGTAAATAAAACTACCCAGCGTTTTTCATGACGTCGACGAATATTAATATTAAACGGTCCAAAGAGATCTACGCCAGTGTAGGTAAAAGGTCTAACAAACGGAGTTACTCTATCAATTGGTAATATCCCCTTCTGAGGTTGAACAGGCTTTGATTTTCTAATTTTGCATACCATACATTGATTTTCGACAGAGTGTACTACTTTTCGTAATGACGGTATCAAATACTTTTCCCGTCCATCTCCCATTACATTAGTGGTATTTTGGTGACAGTTTTTTATATGATAAAATTTAACTAACAAGCGGGAAAACCTATGACCCTTTGGAAGTATTATAGGTCGTTCTTCGTTTTCAGAGAGAACATCGGCATTATCAAGATGACCACCGACTCGTAATAAGCTGAAACATTAAATCAATATAAGGATTTAATGTTTTTAGGTCGCTGGACAAGTCAATTTTATTTTTAGATAATAATCTTTTATATTCATTTGGAAAATAGTTTGCTTGTACACTGTGAACAATTTTATTTTTTGCCTTTATTATTTCATTTACACTTAATTCTCCTTCGATTTTATTTTCTTCTTGTAACTGAAGCCGAACATTTTTACAAAACCTTATTACCCAAGCAAACACTCGTACTGTTTTCATGTATCTTGATGAACGATTTACAAGAGATTCCACTAAGTTTAAATCTTGTGTTGCCAAAACGAAATGTTTTGACTTTATAAATTCGTCGCTTTTGTCTTCTCTATTCCCCATATCCCTTTCATCAGGCCATTCTTCTACCCCACACAACAGAAAGTCTGGACCAGAGATACAAGCCAGCCGACTTCAGCCGGTTAGCCGCCGCCAGCCGACACCTTTGCCAAGCCGACACCTTTGCCAAGCCGATTCAGCCGCCGACAATAATCGGCTAAGCCAATTTTCGGCTAAACCCGATAGAAAAATTCAAAAATATTTTTTTTTTTTTTTAATTTATAAAATTTGTTTAAATATACATAATTATTTAAAAAGCTAAATTTTCTTGTTTTTAGATATCGTTGATTTTTAAAATGTTTTGCATCAAACAGGCGGTAGCACAACCAGGCGGTTTTGTTGATACTACAATTCTACAGGTTTCTGCATTATAAAAACTGCGTTTGAAAAAAATTTCCATCACAAAGTCCAAAAAACTGATGAAACAGTCACGGAATTTTAAAAATAAAAGCTATTTTATAACCGTAATTTTTAAGATTATTATAAAACTACTACTTCCGTTCCGAAATGAGCTTAACATTTCTATATTTTTGCTGGGATTATGGAGGTTTTTTAAAAAAACTAATTTTTTTTGGATAGTTTAGGACATAGTGATTCTGAATTTATAGACAGCTTTCCAACTTTTTTTAAAACTTATTTTTAATTCGATGTCAAAGTTGAAAATTAGAATTAAAATAATTCATTGATTTTGTGTAAAAAAATTAACAGAATTCAGATAAATTATAAAACATATTTTTGACATTACAAACATGTTTAGAATCTATAATGATTAACAGGGCAAGGACTTTCATGCACTATAAAATAGAAAATATGCACTTAAATATGCAATTAAAAATAAATGTTTTTTTAATTATCCCAGCAAAACCTTGGTAATGGGTTTGACCTTTTTCACGTATTGCCTGGCAATGGGTACCCCTTTACCCTTGGTTTTACTTAGAAACCTATAGTAATACGTTACTAATATTCTGATACATCAATACTTATGTGGAAGGTATGAAATAATGAGTTACCGATATGGAGATATATCACTACTTATTTGGAGACTTTAAAATAATATATTACCGATATTGTGTTTAATAATAACTTATTAATAAGGGTAAAAATAATAAGTTATTCGTATTATATTATAACTACTAATTATGCGAAAGTACGACTTAATAAAAATTTAGAATCTAATTACATTGCTCGGATCGGTGTACTTTTAAACAAAGTCATTACTGGTAACGTCTTATTTTATTCCCTATTTGTAACCACTGAAATTTGTACTAATGTGTAACGACTTATTTCACTGCATACAAGTATGTACTTATTTTAGCTAACTAGTGAATTTAATATTACAAGTAACAACTTATTTCAGTACTTCCTTCGTAATCACTTATTTGAGCCTATACCTGTACGATTTAGGCAACCATTTACCCCCAATGACACCCCCATGTTAAAATAATGTGTTATGCGACCAAAGTGTAAGTAGTTACAATTTTTGGTTTCTTATTACATTTCCCTTTACCTGGTAATAGAAGGTTTTGCTGGGATATTAATTAAAAACTAACATAAACGTAAAAATTCAGGTATCGGTTACACAAAGCTTGTTCGTTTACTTACTACAACTTACTATATTTACTACAGGTGGAAAAATTCAATACAAAAAGTAAACAAAACTTTGCAATTGTAGTAAAAGTAGTAAGAAATTCGAGTAAACGAACACACTGAATATGTCTTCAAATGCACATAGTTAAATATATTTTTAGAAAATTCAGTGAAAATAAAAAGAAATACAGTCGATTGTAAATATTAAGGGTGTGTGGCATTTTACCTGAAAAAAACTTTATTAGTTTTCGATTTGAAATTTGTATGGGATTTGACAATCGAAAACAAAATAAATTTGAAAACTACTAGTTTTGGGTTCAGTGTGAATGAGGTATAAAATAGAACTTAAATATGTGTACTATAAAATCGTACTCACTTTCGTAACTCAGAGAAAAAAGTGGCAGAAATTAATGCTCGGGGACAAGTTTCCTTAAAATAATTTTTATAAAATTTTTCAACTTTCTGTTTGTGAGCAATAACACCCGAAAACGTTAATTTAAAACTACATCTATAAAAAATGTGTTAGTGGATGACAACATTTTGTATACTATGTGTTTCTCTTTCTAGTGTAGTTATATATTACCAACAGAGCTTCCAAATAATTAATTCTTTATAATTTTTTTTTTAGTTTTAAAGTATGAATTCTTAAATCGAATTTCATATTTAAAAATATTAAAAAAATATGCAATAATGTGCAAAATATGCAAAAATATGCAATTAAAATCTTAAAATATGCACTAAAACAAAATATGCAAAAATATGCATTTATAAGAAAATATCCGAAAATATGCAACAACAAATCGATGCCATTTTTTTCGCAAATTCTTTGATTCGAAAAAGTATTTGGTCAAAATCATTTTTGGGCCACTGACTACAAACATGCATTTGCATGAAAGTCCTTGCCCTGATGATTAAGATGGTAAAAATTACAAAATTCGCCGAGATGGCCTTTTACTGGTCTCTATTAAATGCAGCGAAGAGACATTAGCAACAGCTCGTCAAAATCTTGTTCATTAATTTTATTACAATACAATATTATTTTTTCTACCACAATAGTGGCACATGAACTGTTATTTTAACCTATTTTCTTTTATTTGAATAAAAACACTTTGCTTAGTAAAATGTTAACAAAAAAAATCAATAGAAATGTTAACTTTTTTTCGGAACAGAGGTAGTATATACAAAATTTTATTATTTTTATTTTACAAAATTTTTTTAATTTTTCTGAAGCCTTTCCATCAACGTTTTTATGGTATTATTAAATACCTTTCGAGCTGCTAAATACCACTTTCTTCGGAAATCTTTGACATCGTTGGCGACTTTTTTTGTTACCTTAGTTTCTTTTTTAACGAAGCCCAGAATTAACGAATTAACTTTTCAAAGCTCTGTTAATTAATTCGTAACAAAATAAATCGAACGAAAACAAATATGAATTAATTCCATTCAATATATAGCCTTTTGTGAATTAATTCATTGAATTTTAAATTCAGAATTCAAAAACTTAAAGAATTAATTTTTCAAATTTTTGTCGTTTATTTAACCTTCTTTTTCAATTTTTAATTTCACAATTTTCTTGAGCGTAAGGTTTGTTTTTTATATATAAAAAATTCTTTATTTTCGATATTTCGCTACTCCATTGTGTAGCATCTTCAGGAAATAATTAAATTAATAAATTAACAAATTATAAACAATTTGTAAGTTTGAAAAAATTTGAAAAGCATTTGTCAAATATAAATTGTATGTATACATTTATACCAGTAAACAAAGTCTTTGGTATAAAAGTATAACAAACAAAAATATTAATAATTAACAATAAAAAATGTATTAATATAATGTGTTATAAATTAATGTAATGTGTGCTATTTCTTTTGTATTAAATATCTATAATTCTGTGCTACATTTTCAGTATCTGCCTTAAAGTTAATTCTATTTGTTGTGGGTGTATTAATTCTCTGTAACATTTCTAATATATAACGACGTTTATAATTATGTTCTGTGTTTAAAACTGATACATTTTCAAAGTCAGGATAGTGATTCAAATTTGAACAATGAGAAGATAATGCTGTCTTTTGTGAATTAATATGTCTATATTTCTGATCTATGTCCAGCTATTCTAGTTCTCAATTTATTCTTCGTTGTACCCAGTGTTGCCATATAGCCAGTTTTAACTGTTTTTTTACAGTTTTTTGGGATGCCTAACAGGTTTCCAGTTTTTTCTTGTAAAAAACAGTTTTTTTAAAATCATGCATTTTTCTACAGTTTTTTCATATTAAATCGGCACATTTGTTTCATTTACAATTTTTTTTATTTTTTTTTTTAACTAATATTTAAGAATTATTCTTATGAAAAATAATTTGAAAACCTTATAACACGTTTATAAAATGAAGTTTGTATAAAATATTTGTTTTATAAGCCATTTATAAACTTAGAAAGTGATTATGCATATGACACAAAAATTAAAATAAAACTTTAAATATTGTAAAAAATTAGGTACAAATCGAAACATAAATAAGTTTGAAATCGGCAACCCAGTGTAGAAACGGTAATGACATGTCATTATGTTTGTAATGACACCCACTTACCTTCTGCATTATTTTAAAACATATAATAATGAGTTACTGATAATGACTTATTATTATCATTATTTCAAATAGAAAATAATTTTCTAGCATTTTTTGAAATCTATTTTTAGACTCAATATTTTTTAAACACTGGTAAGGATATATGTAACCACATATTTTTTGATTTTTTTGTATGTTGGCGAGTAAGCTTACTTGTGTGCAGCAGGTCAATTATGTTTTTATCTGTTAAATATTACATGTCGATATAGCTCAGATGGTAGAGTTATTGACTGGCAATCTGTAGACCCAGGTTCGATTCCCGCACCAGTAAATTTTATTAAAAAAAAAAATACAATAAAAAATATTTTTTTTATATAATTTATTTTTTTAAAAATCTATTTTTAGACTCATTATTTTTGTCAGTACTAGGGTTTGGGATTTCCCGGACTTTTTCATTTCCCGGGAAACGGGAATAAAAAAATTTGATTCCCGGGAAATATTTATGAACCAAATTGTTAATGAAAACCGCCTATATAAGTAATATTTGTCAAAAAAAAAACACTATTTCAGTACAAATTCAATCTGTGTAGTGAGAATTCAAAGTAAAAATATCAGAATGTTGAACATTTGGTTTCACATACATAAATTACTCTAAGCACTGCCAAATGAATTGCATGATTCCAGCAGAAAGCACCCACTGCTGGATTATCGGAAACAAACCGTTTCATCACATTCGGCCCATTAGATATGGTGGCCACAATGTTATTTTCCAAATACAAATAAAACTATTCTAGCCTTATTTCTACAATTCTTCTTAATTCATCAGCATTACATCTTCCTGACATATAAACCAACCGCAGGTTATAAAATGAATTATTTCCGTTTATATATATGTTCAAATATCCCTTTTGTGATATTCTTGTCCATTCATCTAAGATTATAGTAAATCTCCTATATAATATTGCTCAATATTTCTTTTATCATGATATCTTTTACATGATTGTAGTAATTTAATATAATGTTCTTTACATCGGTTGCGTTTTTTTGGCAATGCCAGGTTTTAATTATAAAAACTTTCTCGAATAAACGAAGATCTAGTTATGGTGCGGATTGACATTCCGTCGACTGCGGCTAATTTGGATACCATTTCCGGATACCATGTTTGCCCTACCATAAAACGTTCAATGCCTATTCAGCTTACACTTTTTTCTTCGGGTACTTTGCTAATTTTAGCTGGAACGTTATTCTTGTTGTTGTTTTCTTCAAGAGAAGTTGCATGACTCTCAATTTTTTTTTTTTTTTGTGAACCAAATTTAGATGTCGGATAATACCTTCGTAACCATTAGTCTTTTAGGGCAAATATTGCACTGCGCTGCATTATGCGAAAAATCTTTATTAGTTGAAATACTCCTAATTACTTGGCAAAGAATTTTTTTGTTTCAAAGAAATTGATTCTCTTTTAAAATATTTTAGCAATAACATTTTGTGTTGGTATTTAAAATGTTTTTATGACTAAGGCCCGTTAACTTATCTCAATTTATACCCTGGTTAAGACCTATACTAGCCTTAACCACTGGTAAACATATTTTTTGAATAACTTATCTAAATTTTAACCAAGCATTCTAACCAATGCTAAAATTTAACCATAGAAATTTCTGTGGTTAAGAAACTTAACCAAGGCTATTTTAGAACAATTCACCCTACATAAGATATTTTAATACATTAGACTTGTAATGATGATTATTAAAAAAATTTAAAGCGCAGCTTTAACCAAACTTTGACTAAGAATCGTTTATGACACATGTAAGTATTTTCGATGTGCATTTCCCCCACTTTACGAAAACTTATAAAAATTGCATCAGTACTGAAAATTGTGCACAAATTTTTGCTATTTAGGATTTAGGTTTCTGTGATAGCTTACAGAAATTGGCCTCATATAAGGAAATAGGAAAAATTTATTTTTTTATTGGTTCAGGGAGCCAAAATCTGTCTTGAATAATTAAAACCAAAAATGGTGACCAATATTACAACAATTTGATACGAATTATACACCTCTACAAAATGAAAAGTCGCTGTTGGTAGAAGCTTGATACAAACTTTTAGTATTTTACTTGCTGATTCCAAATCTCTATTCCGAATTCTCTATCACCTCTCAATTTTGAGAAAATTGTGATTAAAATCGCGAAAAATAGCTTTCTACGAATTTTAAAATACTATACAAAACGCATTCAAATAGCTTAAGACTTTTTGTTAAGATGGTAGTAAAGAATGAATTTTGTTCTCTAAAATACATAGGAAAACATTTTCTTAATTTGTGTACCGTTATAGGAAAAAATTCTTTTGAAAACCATTCCCAGAAAAACAATTGTTCCATCAATTTTGGGTAACTTACATTTAAGAATTTGGAATCTGCGTATCAAATTCAAAATGAATCATGTATCAAATCTCAAGACTACTGAATGAAGTACAAGACTTCTAAATTTAATTCTTAAATATAAGAAAGCGCCTAGAAATCACTCTAGAATTTATGAAATGTGAACCAATCATGTTTTAATTATTTTAAAAGTATGTGAGCAACCCCTGGACAACCCACAGTTTTGAATTGCAATTACAAAAAGATACAAAATCATGCACAGCGATTATTTTTCTACTCACTTTGATGTGCTGATCGCATAAATTGCCTTAATTTAATAATCTATCACAAAATTTTCAGTATTTTTTTTTTAATTTTATGCGCGAATCTTTCCGCGGTTGTCTAGATTAGCACGAAATACTTATTAATATTTCCAATAATCCACTTTTATTTTATAGACTTACCAAATGGATTTAATTAAATCACCTCTCGTAGTATACAAAAAGACAGTCATTTTATAGCATTTAGTGCCCGCGAATCTTAAAAAAAACGACGTGGTCAAGTGTATTATTTTTTTTACGACCAGAAACACACAAAAAACCGCGAGAAAAACTTTTAATTTTCCCGTATTGAAAAAAAAATTTTTTGTTATTAATTTTTCTTTTTCTTTTTGTTTTTATTCTGACACTTCATACTAAGGTTAACTACCCAGAGTTAAAATATTGATAAGTTCTTATGGTTAAATTTTCATAGGGATAAATATTTAGTATTGGTTAGTTACTAGGGTTTGGGGTTCGGGAATTCCCGGGAAAATAATATATTTTTTCCGGGAAAACGGGAAATTTTAAAAATATTAAATTATTTTTATTTAGAATAGGATTTTTTAATTTTAGTCATAAAAAACATTTTAAATACCAAAACAAAAATGTTAATGTTAAAATTTTTTAAAAGGGAATCAATTTCTTTGACACACAAAAAAGAAATTGATTCCCTTTTAAGTAATAAAGATTTTTCGCATAACCTATTCAAAATGTAAGTAATAAAACCTAAAAATCTGGTAAAATGTTTAAAAGAAATATGAACAAAAAGTTTTGTTTCTTACAAATAATCGCCCTTTTTATCTAAATTTTTTGGGGGCGCTGTGGTGTAATGGTTAGCGCGTTGGACTGTTACAAGTAAGGTTGCGGGTTCGAGCCCCAACCAAGGCAACATCAATTTATGAAAAATAATAATATGCATGAGTTTTTTCTATCCCTCATACATATCGCAGCGTCCTCCTTCGGTGTTCCCATAGCACTTAACCCCACCGAAGTAAAATAATATAACAGGGCTATGAACTAAAAAGCTTCAACAAAGTCCGCCAACTCTTCATCAGATGGCGCGCAACAACTGTTCTAAGATTCAACATCTCGCGCAATTGCAGTGTTGCCATATTTGAAGCCCTTCATCTTTCACCACTTTGCACTTCTCCTCTATCACCTTTCCAAAGGAAGCAACACGTTAATTAATAGGAAGAATTTCCTGAGTGTTGCTTCTCTTTAACAAAAAAAAAAAAAAGTGTATATTTTAGTTAAAGACGACTTTAGTTAACATATTGGGTGGCAGTATACCTTGACTTGGTTTATATTTGGAGCATTCTGATTGGTTAATTTATTTTCAACCAATCAAAATATTTGAAAATATAAATATTTTTGTAGGGCTTTCATACACAAAATGAACAAAATCGTATGATTAAAAATAAAGTTGACTTTAAATTTAAAATAATCCTTTATATTAAGGGCCAATAATTTTATAAGTAACGTTTCCATTAATAAAATATTTTCAAGTAAATTTACTTTATTTAATTTCACCTGCTTTCAAACTAATATATTATTTTATATTAAATAATAAAATGTCAGGAGTATGGAAATACTTTACAAAAAAGGACAATACAGCGCAGTGCAATATTTGCCCTAAAAGACTAATGGTTAACGGAGGTAGTTTATCCGACATCTAAATTTGGTTCACAAAAAAAATTGATATTCATGCAACTTTTCTTGAAGAAAATGAGCCAAATGTGATAAAGCGGTTTGTTTCCGACAGTCCAGTAGTGGGTGTTTTCTGCTGGAATCATGCAATTTATTTGGCAGTGCTTAGAGTAATTTATGTGAAATCCAATGTTCAACATTCTGATATTTTTACTTTGAATTCTCACTATACAGACTGCATTTGCACTGAAATAGTGTTTTTTTTTAACAAAAATTATTTATATAGGTGGTTTTCATTAACAATTTTGTTAAAAAATATTTACCGGGATTTTTTTATTCCCGTTTCCCGGGAAATAAAAAAGTCCGGAAAATCCCAAACCCTATTAGTTACCCATGGTTAAGGTAAAGTTAACTTCTCGAGAAAAGTTAATGGGCCTAAATTAAAAAAATTCTATTCCAAACAAAAACAATTTAAAGAATTTAGTATTTTTAAAATTTTCCGTTTTCCCGGGAAAAATATATTATTTTCCCGGGAATTCCCGGCAAACTTTTCCCGCGATATCCCGGGAATTCCCGAACCCCAAACCCTAGTCAGTACTGATAAGGACATAGGTAACGATATATTTTTTGATTTTTCGTATGCTGGTGTGTAACCATAACTCATTATTTTTCGCGACATCGCCATATAAAGGTAATAAGAAATGTAATAACAAAAGTAACTAGTTACCATTACCAAGTATGTAGTTACATAACCACATATCTGGTAATGATTTTCTACACTGGGAATATAATACTACTAAATATGCTTACTAGAAAAACGAAACATTTTTGTAACAAATTTCATCAAAAATTAGCATGGAATAAAATTGGCTAAACCATATCTGACACGTCATAGATCCCACGGACATTTGTTAGCCGAACTTTTCAGATCATTTTTAAATGAAGGATAATTTAGAAATTTATGTTTTTTAAAACAATAATTCGGGATAACAACCCAGTCAGAAAAATACAAACGGGAAAGCGGTGGCAAAGCACTTTAACAGGTGGTACAAGTACTGGCAAAAAGTGCTTTCCCATTCCCAAAATGATAACATCATTACACAAAAGGACCGGCTGTTCAAAAAGCGCCGGAAAAGCACTGGAAGAACAAAATTTTTAAACGTTGGCAAAACGCTGGCAAAACCAATAAATAGGTGGTCTGGAAATATATTTTACAAAATAAAATTAAAAAAAGTTCATATGTAATTTTTTTGGTCCTGCCGTGATTTGAACCCAGGCCGTCAGATTGGCAGACGATTGCTCTACCCACTGAGCTAACGAGACATATAATATTTAATGGCTAAACACATAAATGAGTGATAATAGCTGGACAACTACTGGCTGTGCCAAAATGCTAGTACTGGCAAACAATTTTTAGTAACTAGTATGCCAGTGTTGGGAGGGCAAAAAAAAATTGGTCTTGAAGGAGCTTTCCCACAAACAAAAAAATTGTTTTTATAAAACAAAAAAAATTTTAAATTAAAAACAATCAAAAAAAAATGTTTTGCTTGCAACCGGATTTGAACTCGGAACCTTCCGACCACAAACACCGAGTCAGAAATCGCCAGTGGTACAAAAAATCAAGCACTGGCATACCACTGGGTAACCACGGTATTAAAAATAAATGATTGGCAGAACACTCATTTGGGACGCTATGCCAGCGTTTGCGAAAAGCGTTTTACCAGTATTTGTTTTACAAAAATATCGGTGGTTTATAAAAAAAACACTGGCAAAGAATTGGCTTAGAGTGATATGCCAAGGTTTGCAACCAGTGGTTATCCAGTGCTACCTAGCCAATGCTACCAGACGAACAAAAATCAATTCACTGGAAAACCAATGACGCTTCGTTAAAAAATGTTTGTAGTCGGAAGGTTCCGAGTTCAAATCCGGTTGCAAGCAAAAAAATTTTTTTGGATTTTTTTTTAATTTAAAATTTTTTTTGTTTTATAAAATCAATTTTTTTGTTTGTGGGAAAGCTCCTTCAAGACCAACTTTTTTTTGCCCTCCCAACACTGGCATACTAGTTACAAAAATTTGTTTGCCAGTACTAGCATTTTGGCACAGCCTGTAGTTGTCCAGCTATTATCACTCATTTATGTGTTTAGCCATTAAATATTATATGTCTCATTAGCTCAGTGGGTAGAGCAATCGTCTGCCAATCTGACGGCCTGGGTTCAAATCACGGCAGGACAAAAAAAAAATACATATGAACTTTTGTTAAATTTTATTTTGGAAAATATATTTCCAGACCACCTATTTATTGGTTTTGCCACCGTTTTGCCAACGTTTAAAAATTTTGTTCCTCCAGTGCTTTTCCGGCGTTTTTTGAACAGCCGGTCCTTTTGTTTAATGATGTTATCATTTTGGGAATGGGAAAGCACTTTTTGCCAGTACTTGTACCACCTGTTAAAGTGCTTTGCCACCGCTTTCCCGTTTGTATTTTTCTGACTGGGCATTTTTTAACGAAGCGTCAGCATTTTTATAAAATCATTGGTTTTCCAGTGAATTGATTTTTGTACGCCTGGTAGCATTGGCTAGGTAGCACTGGATAACCACTGGTTGCAAACCTTGGCATATCACTCTAAGCCAATTCTTTGCCAGTGGTTTTTTTTATAAACCACCGAAATTTTTGTAAAAAAATACTTGTAAAACGCTTTTCGCAAACGCTGGCAAAGCGTCCCAAATGAGTGTTCTGCCAGTCATTTATTTTTAATACCGTGGTTACCCAGTGGTATACCAGTGCTTGATTTTTTGTACCACTGGCGATTTCTGACTGGGAATTTACTACTATTTTTTCAATTATGATCAAGGACAATTCTAAAAAACGTAATTTTTTTACGGGGTTTTTACACACCGTCAAACAATTCCCGACATAACAATACTCAATCTAATGAAAGGTAATTTTATGTGAAATGCAAATCCATAAAGATTATTTTGAAGTACAACATTGGCGAGTAAAGTATTCTATCCTAAGTCAGGGTTTAATAGAAAAAGGTTGACATCTCGGAAGGGTGATTCGATGAACTTTTTAACTTCAGATTCGGGCCTAGGAGACCAAAATTCTTAAAAAAAAGTTTTATTAGAAGGCTGTGCAAAAAGTCGTTTACTATAAATACCAAACGCAATTAAATTATTCAAATCTCGATATTTAGAAAATTGAGACCCTGGGATAATATTTTAGTCTCAGGATACTTCGAGATCCCAGAATTTCTTCTGATTTTTACATTTTTTTCAAAAAACAGTTTTTCTATACAAAAACAGCTTTTTTTTACAGTTTTTCTAAAAAAATATATGGTAACACTGGCTGTACCTATATATACCTTATCACATTTCCACTACATGGTATTTTATATACTATATTTGACATGTCCAATTTCTGTATCCTATCCTTTGTCTTACTGTATAATTTATTTACTGTATTGTATGATTTAAAAGCTATTTTATCACTATTAGTATCAATAGATATAAAATAGCTTTTAAGTCATACAATACAGTAAATAAATTATACAGTAAGACAAAGGATAGGATACAGAAATTGGACATGTCAAATATAGTATATAAAATACCATATAGTGGAAATGACGGAGAGAATTGTGATAAGGTATATATAGGTACAACGAAGAATAAATTGAGAACTAGAATAGCTGGACATAGATCAGATCAGAAATATAGACATATTAATTCACAAAAGACAGCATTATCTTCCCATTGTTCAAATTTGAATCACTTTCCTGACTTTGAAAATGTATCAGTTTTAAACACAGAACATAATTATAAACGTCGTTATATATTAGAAATGTTACAGAGAATTAATACACCCACAACAAATAGAATTAACTTTAAGGCAGATACTGAAAATGTAGCACAGAATTATAGATATTTAATACAAAAGAAATAGCACACATTACATTAATTTATAACACATTATATTAATACATTTTTTAATGTTAATTATTAATATTTTTGTTTGTCATACTTTTATACCAAAGACTGGTATAAATGTATACATACAATTTATATTTGACAAATGCTTTTCAAATTTTTTCAAACTTTCAAATTGTTTATAATTTGTTAATTTATTAATTTAATTGTTATTTCCTGAAGATGCTACACAATGGAGTAGCGAAATATCGAAAATAAAGAATTTTTTATATATAAAAACAAAACTTACGCTCAAGAAAATTGTGAAATTAAGAATTAATTTTTCAAAGATATGGGTGAGGTAAAGCTAGGAATAGTCGTAGGTATTTCATTTTCATTTTGGTCTACTTCTCTTAGTTTAGTAGATATGTACCATTTTAAAAAACCGGAAGGGAAAGAAATAGGATTATCTTTAAAACATCGGATATACTGATGGGGCCATCTAATAGGTGATGGCAGAGAGATGAAAATCTTATATTTTAACAATAAATTGTGTAAAATTTAACAAATGTAAGTATAATTTTATCGACATTGTGAAATATAAACTCAATTTTTACAAATTCGGAAAACTACACTTAAAATAATATGTCTGTTGGCTGAACCGAAAAATTTGTTACTCTAACAAACTTTATTCCTGTTTTTGGCTAAAAATAAAATTTGTTGATTTTAACACTTTTTTTGTTAAATTCAACAAATCAATTTAAGTAAAAAATTTGTAAAACTTTAGTTTTATCTGCAATTATACTGAGTCGTAGAATTTATTCAAATTTAGGGTCTCGGGACCCTCCCCGGGGCTAATCCATATCATGTGAGGGCATATAAGGGCACTTCAATGGAGCAAACATTTTGTCCGCTTTGCTTTATATCGCTTAGTTTTCGAGATATGGGCCATTTTATGAAGTGGAAAATTTTTATTTAAAATTTCCGAGGGCCAAGGCCCCACCAAGGTCCATTTTTTGATAGAGGTAGCCCCTTTCTCTGGGGTATTAGATGGTTAGAGGTAGTCGACATTTTCATAAATTTTGCTCTATCTCTCTTAGTTTTCGAGATATGGGCCATTTTAAAAAATCGGGACGGAAAGAAATGGCGCCATCTTTAAAACTTCGGATACATTGGTGGCGTCATCTAACGGGTAATAATAGTAACATGAAAATATTATATTTTAACAATAAATTTTGTAAAATTTAACGAATTAGTTAGTTTTAAATAATTTTGAAAATTAACACTCAACATTAGTTAAAGTACTGCGGATTTTTAGTATAGTTTTAAATGAAGATTACTAAAATCTTTGCTTAAATCAGTGTTTCAACTAAAAATTTGTTAAAAATTAGTCAAATCGATTTGAAACCGGTTTGACAGATTTTGTTACTGACGTATTATTTTAAGTGTACCTAAAAAAAATTATAAAGCTGACTTTGATATTTTTGCAGTTGCTTTTTTTGCGTGTATGTATCTGTTGAAATTCTTGGGAAATGTACCTTTTAGCCGACGTTAGCCGGTTAGCCGCCGCCAGTCGACACTATTTTTTAAGCCAGCCGCCGCCGATGCTTTTGCGGCTCAACTCTAAAAATCAATCGCCGACGACCATTTTAGCCATTAGCCGCCGCCAGCCGACAGAATGGACCGGCTTGTATCTCTGGTCTGGACCATTCTTCCAACGCCCTTCAGGGTCATAATTAACAGGAAATTTTGCTCTTGTTGCAAATCAGCTGGATTTTGTAAAGTTGGACACCATCGCCAGTCATCCATTTCCGAATTTTCTAATATCTCTGAAATTCTATTTGCAACGTACTGTTTATATTTGCGATGATCCGATCTTATCCAGCGAATAACTGTATGAGAGTCGCACCAGAAAACTATTTTTTCTATATTAACTTTATCATGACATTTTATGATTGTATCCTTAAGACGTACTGCCATTACGGCTGCTTGTAATTCAAGTTTTGGTATTGAATGAAATCGCTTTGGGGTACGTGATGTCTTTCCGGTTATAAAAATAATATTTAAATCTGAACTATCTTCAATTTGCCAATAACCGACTGCTGCTAAAGCATCACAAAACACTTGAAGTTCAATTTTTCTTTTAATATCACATCCAACGAAATAAAATCGTGGAATCTTAAACTAAGTAATCTTTGGCAATTCAGTTAACCATCATTTAAATTTTTTATATATATCATCGGGCAGTTTTGATTCCCAATCAATACTAGTTTTCCAAACTTCCTGCATCAATATTTTAGCAACCACCATTAAATCTGCAAGAAAACCAAATGGATCGAAAATAGACATTGTAACACCCCGAGTAAAACGGGTTATACATTATTTTATATTATTTAATACAATTATGTCTCGTTATATATTGCTTTGTATGGCACTATATATAATAAGACATAAATTTCGTCTTTCGAACAAATTTTATATGACCCAATATCTAAATATATCTTTTTACATATGTTGTCATATTTAATAAGATCTCGCCCATGGAATTGAAATTGTAAGACCAAAAATAGCCCAGTTTCATGTTTAATTTAAGATTTTATCGAAATCAATGGATTTTTAATTGGAAAATATTCTTTTACAAAAACAAATTTTGATATAAAATTCAAGTGATTTAAAAAAAAAAACATGAACACGAAAACTGGCAAAATACTTTTGTATAAAATTTGAGTGAAATTATCTGACGGTTACCCATACATTATCGACGTTAAAAATATTATGTTAAAAGAGTTAACACTTTATATGGGATTTCGTACCACATATATATAGCAACAAAACAAGTCTATTGATTTAAAAAAGAAACATTTATTTCCCCTATATAATTTATGTTATAGTCTTGCTTCAAATAAACTCTTAATATCTTACGGTGGGTCTCATACTGCAGGTTTAACTTTAACTTAACTGTAAACAAAAGAAAATGTCAAAAAAATGTACACAAAACAACAACAATTTTTTTGGGTTAACTATTAACTAAAGTTTAAACCTGAAGTATGAGACCCACCGTTAGTAAATTCAAATTGAAATTCATTTTCATTTAAAACGTTATAAATTTACATCGAAACAACTAATTCTTTTATTTTTAAATTGAATATTGGGTCATATTAATAAAAGTTAGCCAATTCTTCGAAGTAATTATTTTGGTTTAGGAATGACGTACCACCAAATTTATCCATAGGCTTGAAGGATATCAAAATATCCTATGAAATTAAAACAAAAAAATTGTCTACCCGCAAGCAGACTAAAATTGTGTAATAAATAACTTACACACCTAATAAAAAATTCCCCCTATTAGTGAAATGTAGTTTTTTATTCATACATACACTATTTACAAATTTAAAACATTTTTAAACGATTATTTCATGACATTTTTCTCATTTTTTTAAGTGAAAGCCCAAAAATAAAAGCTTCATTTGAACTTTTCTCACTTTCAAAATGAAAATCTCACCTTTAGTAAAAAATCCAGTAATGATTTATGAAAATTATTGGAAATTTAATTTTATTTAGATTTTTTTTATTTTATGGATTATTCTTAAACTATACTATATCTCGTATAAGTACTGATTAATGTGTAGATACTTTTTATGTATGCAGTTTCACATCAAGACTCGCAAACTTATTAGATTTGCTTAGTTCACACGATACACGAAACCTTACGTGAATTCCCCATTGTTTTTCAGTACAATATTTAATAAAAACAGAAATACGAAAATTTTTATCCAACTGGACCTAATTGCATCAAATTTTAAATATTAAGATATTATTTCATACAATAATGTCTGGTCAAAATTCGGATTAAATTGTATATAATTTAAAGTAATTAAATCCAATTTGATCCACGTAGATACAATTGTATTCACCATTTTTCGGATTAAATTGTATGTGATTAGTTATTGTATTTCATCAAATTGGATATGTCACCATATCATCTTTTTTAATCGGGACTTAATAACTGTCGCTTTGTCGGTATAGCTTTTAATTCTAATATGTCTTTTGGTACTTTATGAAACTTCAAGACAAATATAAACAAATCAGAATTGGATATCCAATGCATTCCTAAAATACGCTCAATATTATCAGCAACAACATTGATCTCATCATCGTTTGAAATTCCAAGTTCTTTAGCAACAATTTTTGAGTTTGTCAAGAGATTGTGCATTTTAAATCCTCCTGCTTCATGTATGAGTTTTACAGCTTTCAAAACATCTATAGCCTCTTCTTCTGAATCAAAACAATCGACGTAATCGTCCACATAATGCTTTTCCATTATTCCAACAGCGGCACGAGGGAATTCTTTCATAAAGTCTTTAGCATTTTGATTTTTTACAAACTGAGCTGTAGTTGGCGCTCCAAAGATCATTCGTTGCATAACGTATGTTTTTGTTGGTTTTGAAGTATTACCATTTCTCCAGAGAAATCGCAGTGCGTCTTGGTCTTCTAAAATAATACTGACTTGATGAAACATTTCTTTAAGATCACCGCAAACGGCAACAGGCGCTTGCCTAAACTTAAATAAGACTTTTAAAAGAGGTTGATTAAGATCGGGACCGGTAAGAAGGGCTTTGTTTAAAAACATATTCCCAATTTCCGCTGCAGCATCAAACACGAAACGGAGTTTCTTTTTGTTGGGATTTTTCATTCCGAAATGTGGTAAATAAAAAGTTTTGTTTGACTGTTCTAGAGCTTCCTCATCTGAAATCATTCTCGCATAACCTTTTTCTACATATTCTCTAATTTTTTCACAATACTCTTTAGCGTATTCAGGATCGGATGACATTTTTCTTTCAACAGTGTTTAGTCTTTTTAAAGCCATGCTATAAGAATCAGGAAACATTTTAAATTCTTTACGCCACAATAATCCTGACTCAAATCGTTCTCCCTTTCTTTTTGTTGTTTCATTTAATCAGTGTTGTCACTTCTTGAATAATTATTCAAAAATGGGACTGTTTACACATTCCTTGGATAATTTTTGAAGAATGACATTTTTGTGTAGTTTTTGTGTAATTTCGCTTTTTACTGAAAAATTTACTAAATTCCATGCTTTCAAGTCCAACAGTAGATAAAATGAGTTTGTTTTTTAACATCTACCAGAAATTTCCAGTTTCTGCTGAATTTTTGTAAATTTTTGCAACACGAAACCCAATTTAGTTAGACGAAGTAAAACATGCTGTTTTATATTTTATTTGTATATAAACCCCATATTTCGTTAGTTTTTTGAGAAAACTATTGTCAAACTGAATGCAAAATATTTATTTTTGTCTTGTTGCCACCCACCATTTGAAATTAATGAATTAAACAAAAGAAATTTGGGATTATTATAATTAAGACTTTCTTACGACTGAAAATTAAGACTTTCTTACGACTTGTAATTTCCAAAGTTTTTGTAACAGTTACTGGGCTTTGATCAGACAAAAATTTTCCTACAGCAGCACAGTTGAGCAGATTTAAATATATTTAAGTAATTCATAAATTCAGTCTTCGTTAACATGCAAACGCTATTTTTATTACAACTGGCACTCTATAATTGACTTTTTATATGACCTTTGTAGGTAAACTGTGTCTAAATAAATATTAACCCATTTTTTTTTCCAAATTTAGCACATATTATAAGATTGTAATTCAAACACCATTTGCCAACTTTCTGCCGAATATAATTTTATGTTACGTTTTTAGAATCTGTAGATATATCGGAAAATGGCAAGCTTTCGAAATTTTCACATTTTAGAGGTGGCTTTCTTTGCAGCTGAATGGTCAAAACTCAACTCTATGACCTTGTGAAATTTGATAGCAATCCAACCAGACGGTAAGAAGTGGCTGAATTATTTCCAAATTATTTCGATTCTGCCCCACTGTGTGCAGGAGAGTTCAAAGAGCCACATAATAAAAAAAAAACTATTATTTTAAACTAATAAAAATATTAATTTTTTGTGTAATTTCGTACGGTTTTGGATAATTTTTGACCTACTGCTGTGTATTTTTTTGTTTTACTGGTGGCAACACTGCATTTAATATCCTTAAGGCTCTTTGATCATCTGTTGATATGAGAGGTTCATAATGACGGATTCCAAACGTCTCCATTCCAAAGTAGTTCTTCATTAAAACTTCCATGTTATTAGCCATTTTGAATTCTTTTCTGGATTTTCTAAGATGACATGAAACCGGATGAAGTTGACCATCACAAACACTTCCATAAACTAAACTTCCTAATCTTGTTCTTGTTACTATTGGGCCAGACGAAGACAACAACTCAGGCGTTTCAATTGGCACTGTCAAATAGACATGGGCTAGACTAATAATCATTTTTGGTTTTGTTTGATTATAACTACTAAGATATCCAATATCATTGTCATTGAAGCTTGACGAATCAAAGCTTTGGACTGGAAGATCTAAATTTGAAGTAACATAAACATTTTTCATATTATAGCGTTGATTATTTTCCAAGCCACTTAACTCTATATCAATAATCTCAGATTGTTCTAGGGATACCTGTTGATAAATCCATTGGACTTCTAAAATGTCCTTGCGACCAGATATACCTAATTTTGCCACAATCTCAGAATCTACCATAGAGATATTCGCACCATCATCAATAAAGGCATATATATTTTCAGAGCCCTTTGGGCCATATAATACAACAGGAATTATTTGGAAAAGTACTGATTGAGAACTTACTTCAACAAGACAGCTCCGAGCTTGATGTTGAGATGTATGCAAATTACTAGCACTCGTATTAGGTAAGGATTTATCTTCATGTAAAAGTTTATTATGATAACGACCGCAATTATCAATTTCGCACTTTTTTTTGAGTAACAATTATTTGTTTGATGGCCAAACCTGAGGCATGAAAAACAAACTTTTAACGACTTTACTTTTTGCCACCTTATTTCCAGAGGTAAATTTAAAAAGTCATTACACCAAGACAATGACTTACAATCTTTACTGCAAATCCTACATTTCTTATTCTCAATAGTAGTACATGCATAATTTTTATTATTTTCAAGTTCATTCGTGAAAGGAAGAGCGTCAGTAACCATAAAAATAAGAAAAGTACAAATAACCCAATAAACAATATACAAGAAGTAACAGTGTTTCTTAAATCGAGAAATAGGTTACGTATCAAATACATTTCAAGTGTATTTTTCAAATCATTTTCAACACTATATATCAAGGTTGGTTACCGTTATCGTTAAAATACCGTTATCGCTAAAATACCGTTTCAAATTGAATACCGTTACCATTACCGATACCTCTAAAAATTTCCCAATACCGTTATCGTTACCGATACCGTTATTTTTATCGGCAGTTACCGGTATTTTACCGGTATTTATTAATTTATATAAAAAATGACAATTTTTTAACTTTTTTATTTTATAATCTTGAGTTATTTTTGCAACAAAATTTATAGAAAATAATTTTAATTACTAAAACTACCAGCATTGAATTTATAGGTTAAAATCTGTATTTTTAAGACTTAAAAGCAAGAATATGCTATGTTTTTACTTGTTTTTATATGTTTTTAACGTCATTTTTAATACCGGTACGTACCGGTATTGCTGTTTCGATAACGGTATACCGTTACCGAATCAGTCTTAAATACCGTTACCTTTACCGTTACCGAAACAAACGAAATTCGATACCGTTACCGTTATCCTTACCGTTATTCGTTTCGGTAACCAACCTTGATTTATATAAAAAATGCCAATTTTTCAACTTTTTTGTTCTATAATCCTGAATTATTTTTACAAAAAAATTTATAGATAATAATTTTAATTATTAAAACTACCAGCATTGAATTTTAGGTTATAATCTGTATTTTTAAGACTTAAAAGTAAGAATATGCTATGTTTTTACTCGTTTGTATATATTTTTAACGTAATTTTTAATACCGGTACGTACCGGTATTGCTATTTCGATAACGGTTTACCGTTACCGAAACAGTCTCAAATACCTTTACCGGTACCAAAACAAACAAAATTCGATACCGTTACCCTTACCGTTATTCGTTTCGGTAACCAACCTTGCTATATATCAAATATTTTTAATATTTTTTCTCAAATAAATATCAATAGTAAATTTAATGAAAATGAAATTATGTTTTTTTATTTCTTTTTTACTTATTTACACTTAAAAAAATAGCTTAGTTACAGCTTGGTGGTTTCGCATCATAAAAATGATTTTTGTAAATTTTGATTGTTTTCAAATTTATTTTTGGATTTTCGTCAACATCCAGGAGAATTATTTTGACAATTGGTGTATAATTTGTATGTTATAATTTTGATACGTATCAGCAACTCCAAGCCGTACATAAATAAGTATTTTAGTTCAATGGTCAAATTTAAGGAAATTCTGTACACAAAAAAATTTGTCGGAAGAATATACTAAAAATAATAGTTAAAACAAAGATATATGCTGTTAAAAAGGCAACAAAGGATTTACCTTTACAATAACTGAAAATGTAGTTATGTTTAACTGTTGAAACATAACAAATGCATTAAAAATAACTCGCCCATATTCAGATTCAGCATGGAACATATGTAATTCCACCTTTGTTGATAAATATAAAATTGAATGATCTCCATAATATATGTATGGACAGCGCAGAGGCTTAGGCCTAGTTTTTGGGATGTCAGTTGTTAGCGTACCTTAAAGTTTAAAATGTAATTTGTTTTGTATAGGAATTAAATATTTTTATGAAAATAAAATACAATGTTTTTTATTAATGTAAAAATCTTCAAAATAAAAGCCCCCTTCGATGAGAATGCTTATTAGGAGCTTATATAAAAAATAAATAATTTCAAAAATTATTATTCAGAGAAAGCTTAGGTTAAAACAAATTTTCTACTTTTTAAGTAAAAATAAAATCAAATAGGCACACTTAATAATTAACAATAAATAACGATGACGATGTGAGAGCTGTGGTGTAATGGTTAGCGCGTTGAACTGTTACACATGTGGTTGCGGGTTCGATCCTTAGCAACCGCAACATCAATTTGGAAAAATAATGTGTATGCTTTTTTTTATCCTTAATACATTGTCCTCCTTCACTATTCCCATAGCAATTAACCCCACCGAAGTAAAATAATATAATAGGGCTATGAAATAAACAGCCTCAACAAAAGTTCGCCAACTAATATTCTGAAACTAACACAATTTTCAAAAATCTGAAAAATATATTTAAGTTACTTTTAAACCATTGATAATACACACAAAGTAAGACAGCTTAGCTTTTAAAAAAGTCATTACTTTGGTCCAAGCACATACAGGATTCTATCAGGATACCTTTCTGGGGCATCGTCTTAAATTGAAAACGAATTATTATGAAATTCGAAACGAAAATCGATACATCTTCTTAGTGAAAGGCTCAAAAAATTTAATTTTTGGAACTGTAGGGTATTTACTTATCATAGAGATCACTAATATTAAATCTCTCTTAACATGAGTAAAGCTTTATAAAAAGCTTTTGCCCTTAAATGAACACCTGCAATGCAATATTGTATGTATCCATTTCTTAACAACAAAAACAACAAAGGGATTACTGGAAACCTTTTGCTGTCTCCTTATTATTATTACTTTTTATCTTTAAGCTCATTCCCTTTTTGTACAGCAAAGAAATTGCAAGTCAGAATTAATAAAATTAATACCGTAAATAATTTCAATTAAAAGAAACTCTAATTGTTTCATTTAATAAAGGCTGAGTTTATTACAGGAACTTATTTATACTTTGGTGAAAAAGCATAGGCCGGTTAGAGCGTAAAATAAGTCTGTCAGTCACTCTTATATGTATACACTCTGACTCTCTTTGCGATTTGTTTGTCATTGCGAATCCATTCGTTCCCCGTTCTGTTTCATTTCGTTCGATTGCCATTTTCTCGACTTTCAATTCCACTTGTTCCCCGTTTAATTTCCCCGTTCTTTCCCGAAAGTGTGTTAAAAAAAGTGTTTAAAAAAACAAAAAAAACTATGGTCGTAAACAAACTCTATATTAGGTCCATTCGATTACTGGATAATTTGTACAAATTTGTACTAATTTTTACTGGATGGCGTTCGTTAACACAAATACTCAGTAAACAGAAAGAAAAAAGAGAGAATAAAGTGACAGTTCTATGTTGAGAGTTTCTAAGTCTTCTTCTTTTTCTTGCAAATTTTTACTGGATAATTTTTTCTCAGCAAGAATTTTCAAGCAGAAAAAAACATATGTTTCAAAAACATATGTTCGTTTATTGAAAAGATAAGAAAACCTTGTAAAAAGTTTCTGCTTAAGATTTAACATCAAAAAATATCGTCTTCCATAACGACCAGATAAAATTTATTTGTATATTTGGTGTTGTAATCAGCAGTGTCTACAAACTTGCAAATTATTGCAAATTTTCTGTTCGCGTACAGGTTTGGGAAAATTTTATTTTGAGAGTAAATCTTGTCTTACTCTCTGTAAGTTTTTAGTGAGTAATTCTTACGGGACTTGACTGAGAAAAGTAATCGAATGGACCTATTACTTTCCTTAATAAAAATGTGTTTAAAAAAAAATAAAAAAAAGTGTTTAAAAAAAGTGCGCGTAGACAAAATAGTGTCAAAAAAAGTGGCCGTGGACAAATTTTCATTCCCAAAAGTGTGTTAAAAAAAATGTTTCCACAAAAAAAAGTGTTGCCACAAAAAAAGTGTTTCCACAAAAAAAAGTTTATACAAAAAAAGTGTTTCCAAAAAAAAAGTGTTTCTACAAAAAAAAAATTGTATTTCCACAAAAAAGTATCCACAAAAAAAACTGTGTTGCCACAAAAAAAGTGTTTCCACAGAAAAAAAGTTTCCGCAAAAAAAAAGAGTTTCCACAAAAAAAAGTGTTTCCACAAAAAAAAGTGTTTCCACCAAAAAAAAAAGTTTCCACAAAAAAAAAAAACAAAAAGTTTTCAACAAAAAAAATGTTTCCACAAAAAAAAGTGTTTCCACAAACAAAAAATTTAGATCATATAAATGAGATAAGATGAGCTGAGATTAGATTACGTTAATGTGCTGCCTGTTTGTCATAGTAACGCCAAAGCCTGGTTGTCATAGCAACATGAAAATTTTATATGTAGGGACGCCATATCTCCGGAACCACTCGGCCAATTCCGTGCAAACTTCACATACAGACCAACCATTGGTTGAAATCGGTTGACAGAAATCGGTTGAAAAATAAAATTTTGTATACCCGATCAAAAAACCATTATATATAGCATATGTAGTCATATCTCATTTGATATAGATCGACATATGATCTTATCCAAGTTCATCTCAAAATTGGGGTATCCAGTAATATCCAATCAGATCCCCCAAATATATTACAGGATTAAATTACATCCAAATAAAGGGTGGTTAAATTTTAAGGGCCGATGTTGATTTTGAATAAAACACAAATTATTTAGGAAATTATTGTCATTTCTTTTTATATGATAATATTGGTATGGTTCAATTATGTATGGAACAAAATATCGGCCAAATGGCCGCCGCGACCTCGGCGGCACACCTCCATCCGATGGTCCAAATTTTCGATGACGCTGAGGCATAATTGAGGTTCTATGCCATTAATGTGCCGAATTACCTCATCCTTTGGCTCTTGAATTGTTGCTGAATTATCGACGTACACCTTTTCTTTCAAATAACCCCAAAGAAAGAACCCCAACGGTGTCAAATCACATGATCTTGGCGGCCAATTGACATCGCCACTACGTGAGATAACACGGCCATTGAATTTCTCGAGCAAAAGAGCCATTGTTTCGTTGGCTGTGTGGCAAGTGGCACCATCCTGTTGAAACCACATATCGTCCAGGTCCACATTCTCAATTTCTGGCCACAAGAAGTCCGTTATAGCGAACAGCATTCACGGTAACTGCTTGGCCAACCTCATTTTCGAAGAAGTACGGCCCGATGACGCCGCCAGCCCATAAACCGCACAAAACACAGGTGTTTTCACATTTCCTACAGACTCGATTTGCTGAAATTTGTGCACAATTCTCCCGATTGTAGACACATTTGGTCGATTATGCTGACCAAAGAAATCACGAAGTGCACGAAATGCATTTTGATTTGAACGCCCATTTTCATAATAAGCCTGAATAACTTTAACGCGTTGCTCGATTGTGTATCTTTCCATGGTTCAAATTGAGTTAGTCTGAAATTGAGAAATATCAAATGAAATGCAGAAAAAAACTTGACGTTTAGTTGTGGTTCACATTCAACATCGTCCCTTAAAATTTAACCACCCTTTATCTCAAAATTGGGAGATCCAATAATATCCCATAATATCAAATTGAGATCCTGATAGATCCCAAAATATCCCATGCGATTAATTTACATCCAATTAGATGCAAACAGAAAAGCTAGTTTTGGCAGATCGAATTGGATAATTTGAGATCAAAATTTATTCTATGATATATTTGGAATTATTTACATTTAAAAAAAAATTTAAAAAATAATACAAAAAATTAAAAAAAAACATTTATTATTTAAAAAATATTTATTTCATTAAAAAACTCACTCAGCCAAACACTGCTATACAATATGACTGACTATATGAGACAACATTGTTCGTGTTACTGAGTTATATATAATTATATAAATTTATATGTATAGATGACTTAGAAAAAATAAATTAATAACATTCTTTCAAAAAAACAAAATTTAAAAATCTTAAATAATGTTTTCCACTGACGGAATTTTTTTGGTGAATAAGATAAAAAAATGTTTGTTGAAGGGTCTAGGTTAGAGTTTGCATTTGGGTTTTAACCGTAACCGAAACCGCGGTTAACAGCACTAATTAACCGTAACCGCATGTAAAAACCGTGCGGTTACGGTTAAATTATTACACACTGAAAACCAGATTTTTGTATTAAAATTTTGGAATTTTTATAAAAAATAAAAATTTCAGCAAAGAATTCACGCAGTTTTATAAAACCTACCTAAAAAAAATTTTAAAATAATAAATTTTTTGGTTTTGTGTTTAATCTGGAACCGAAATGTTATTTTTCTTCAAGCGATGATCAAAACTTTAATAACTTGTCGTGTGATATTTAAATAGTTTTGGAATAATGCGCAAAAATTAAAAGATTCTACTGATTTCACAAATAAAATTAAATTTTTTTAATTTGTTTTGTAAAAAAAATATGAATTTTAGTATTAGAAACAAACTTCTTATTTATTCGTAATTATTTATTTAATATTATTTTAGCAACTGGATCTGATGTTTGTCACACCAAAATATATTGGGCCCACCTTTTAGTGTACCGGTCGACTTAGAATCACTTTTTGGCTCGATGTCCGTCTGTCCGTACGTCTGTCTGTCCATGTAGCCTAGTGCGCTACAGTTCGTAAATATTAAGATATTTTGATAAATTACACCGGCTTATATCGACCCAAGGACGATTGGTTAAAATCGGTAGACCTAGTGCCCATATAAAGGTGTCCCCAAAATTGGCTTGTTCGCACGATACATGTCGCATATATGAAAATATTTTAATGGAATTCGGTGCACTGATTTACATGGGCCAATGGACAAAGAATGTTGATTTTGTTTAATATCGGTCCATGTTTAGACTTAGTGCCAGTATATCAAAAATTTATTTTTTTACAGACGAATTTTGACTCAAATCCATTTCAATAAATTTCAATTTCGGATCAAAACATTAGTTGGCTTTCAACCAGAGTGGTGTAGGTTATCATAAAGTGGGCATGACCGGCTTTAACTTTTTTAATTTTTTGAGTTTTTACTTTGGATTTGAATAATTTTGCCGTTATTAATTTTAGTAATTAAATAATTTTATGTTAATCAAGTAAGTTAACAAATGTTTTATTATGAGTGTGATTAACCGTTAACCGCGATTAACCGCACCAATTTTAACCGTAACCGCGGTTAAGCAAAATTGCGGTTAAATGCAAACTCTAGTCTAGGTGCCTATGGCTCAAAAGTCTAAATATCAACAGTCTGTATTTGCGAAATTAATAATGGGATAAGAGCAATATACATGTTATTTAAAAGGTAATATAAATGTCTTTTAAATAAGGTATGACATATGTAAGCTTAGCAATCCTTTGGAAGAAATACTCTTATTCAACACTTTTTCACAAACAGTGTGTTCGTTTACTCGAAATTCTTACTACTTTTACTACAATTGGAAAGTTTTGTTTACTTTTTGTATTGTTTTTTTCCAGCTGTAGTAAAAGTAGTAACTTGTAGTAGGTAAACGAACACGCTTATTGTTTTGTTTGTATTAAAAGTAGGAGTACAAAAATAAAAATATTGCCAAAATTGTATGTAGAAATATTACAAAAAAAATAATTTTCGCTCTGGAAGAACTCAAATTCAGAACTTTAACGAAATTATTATACAGGGTCCGCCATCTAACGTTTTTTTTTCAACTAGTGCTTATTTCGTGAATGGTAACACTTAGCTCATGTCTGATTTGACAGATAATTAGTTTTATCCTTCCGCTGAACGAATATGGTTGTGTATACGCTTGAACAACGCTGGGAAATATTGCGACATTACTTTGAAAATCATGGTAATGTTGCAGAATGTGTGCGAAGTCAATGGCGATCGTTATCGGGCCATGTTGAACGAATTTTTGTTCACAAAAATTGAAGAGGATATTGGCAACATTTGGTTTCAACAGGACGGCGCTACGTGCCACACAGCCGAAGCTACACTCGATGTTTTGCGCCCTGTTTTTGAAGATCGCATTATCAGCCGCAGAGCTGATGTCGTTTGGCCACCTCGGAGCTGCGATTTGACACCGCTGGACTATTATTTGTGGGGTGCCGTCAAAGATAAGTGTTACGCCGACAAGCCAGAGACAATTGACGCTTTAAAGGACAATATTCGTGAAGCCATTGGTGAAATACAGCTGCACACAATCGATAATGTGCTTAAAAATTGGGCCGATCGTGTAGGCTACTGCATGGCCAGCCGAGGCAGCCATATGAATGAAATTATTTTCCATTATTAACCGGAAGGATTGTACTTTAAAATAAAAAAAGAAATTTGAGAAAATATTCAGTAGTTTTTTTTTTATAGCATTTTCAAAAAAAAAAAGTTATTTGGCGGACCCTGTATTCGTCGTCGCCTTTTTATCGAGGAGCTTGGATTGAATCTCGTTGAAAAACAGATCACTAAACGTAAAAAACAACCTCAAAGTAATGATGCTTCCAGTGTTATTCAAAGAATTCGGGAGATTCGCCATTTACCAAGTACATCAAAACGAGGCCGATGCTACATCTGCACATATAAAAATAACAAAAATCTTTTTGCTACACGCTGTGAAAAGTGTAGGAATTTCATTTGTGCTGAACGTAATTTCAATTTATGCGAAAAATGTACAAGTAATTGACAAAAGTTAAAAATTAATTTTTTTTCTAATATATGTAATATTCTAATTTTAATTTCATTCTAAATCTACCTTTATGAAGTTCAAATGTATTAATATGATAGTAAACAATATAATAAACATAAAAAATCACAAAACATAAATGGTTGTTAATTTAGCTTTTTTACAATTAAAAATAATGTGCGCGCGCATACAATGGGACCGATTAGATGTATTTCTCGAGGGACCGATGATGGTTAAAAGATGGTGTTTCTAGATGACGTTTTTCGTCATGCATAAAACACATAGCCGACTGCGGCTACACGACCACACGACTACAAATGCTGCTGGCTGCAATTGTAGTCGTGTAGTCAGCTACTTAATTTTTTGGAAACGACAGCAACATAATAAACAGCTGATCCTAAAAATTTTACGTTTTAATAAATATTAATGTTTTTTGGTTTGGCTTCTAAAAAATGGCTGAGGAATATTTTGTAAGATCCATTTTTTTTTTACAAAACATCACAACAAAATTATTTCCAAATATAAATTAATGAAACCTTCAAACAATTGTAAAATATAAACAGCTGTTTCTTCAGTGTTCCCATAACGGTGATTTTCTAGTCAGAACTAGCGATTTTATTTCGCCTCTAGCGGGAAAAATTGTCCTGTTTTACATATTTTGTTATATTGTCAACACTATTTTTGTTTTGTAGCCAACAAAAATAGAAATTATCCTGAGTTGACTACAGCGGCAAAAGTAGTCGTGTAGCCGTGTAGCTGTGTTGGTGTCAAAATAATTGTTTTCATATAAACGTGTGTATTTTATTTTTGACAGGCTTTAGTCGTGTAGCTGCAGTCGTCTATGTGTTTAATGCATCACACGAACGAAAATACAATAACAAAATACATGCAATGCAAAAACAAAATACATGTAGTCACTCATTAGAAAAACGATGCACGTCTTGTAGAAACCCACCGTAAATCTTGATTCAATTTTGAATGAAAACTGAAAATCTCATAACGATCAAGAAGAGAACTTTTGTTGTTCGTTATTATAAATAACATAAAATCAATCGTATATAGTGGAAAGCAGGAAGAAATTATTTTAGGAGTGGATGTATTCATTTTTGGAAATTATATTCAAAACTAGATAAAAAAAACTTTCATTATAATACTGCATTTAGCCTGAGAAAAACTACCTAGTTTTTGGCCGTTGCTAGCTTTTACTTGGCAAAACGCATACATAAAAAACAAACAAAAACTAATTTTGTACAAAAACTAAGTAGTTTTTGCTCAATCTAAATTCAGTAAAAGTTTTTGTTTATAAAAAATATTTTTTCCCGGGTAAAAAAAATAATATGATGTTATATGTAATATCTTATTTAATATAATTGGAGATATGCTATGATCCGAAAAATGGTGGATAAAATTATATCGGATAAGATCTAAATATATTGAATCATATAGAATCTTATCCGGATTTTGACCCGATATAATTATATCTAATTTGATGTAGAAAGACATAATTATATAACGCTTCATACTTCAAGATCAAAACAAAAACTATTAAAAAGTACTGAAAAATAACAATCTTAAGTTAAGAATTAAAAATTTAAATAAAAATTTAGAAAAAGTTGTACATAATTGTAACCAAGCCTTCTCATATAAACTTGTATTCTACCCGTAAACTGTGTAAACCTGGTATGTTTATGAGTTTAATGTCAAATTCCATACATAAAAATATGGCTTGTATTTATACGAGGTTTACAAGGAATTTAGGAGTTATAATGAGTACGCCTTTTATATTTTGAAATCATTAATGTCCGACCGAACAGTTCGGCCTGAAAATGTATTTGGTTGTTATTTGGTATGTTGAAGCATTAGGGATAAATTTTGCTTATGGAAAAATGTTTGTTGGGCCGATTAGAGTGCATTTTGAGTGTAAAATTTAAGGAAAAGTCTGAGGTTAAGCAACAAATTCACTGTTCGGCCGCCGAAAGTTCGGCCAAATTGAAAAAAGTTCGGCGGCCGAACAGTTAACTTTACGGCTAAACTACCGTGTTTTTAGCAGTATGAAAGTTTCTCCCTAATGCTTTCAAATAACAGAAAATCGACGAATTTTCACTTTTTGGCCGAACTGTTCGGTCGGATACTAGAAATCATACATAGTACATACCAGAGCTTCGAAAAACTTAATTCAATTTAAGCTTAATTCACTAAAAATTAAATTCAGATTTTAAAAAGATTCATGTACCATTCCCTTAAACCATTCGTAAAGAATTCATTCATAAGCTTCATTCCCAAAGCTTTAATATGAATTGAATGAATTCCTAACTTGAATCATTCATTCACCATTTTACTAATTGAATGAAGAAATTTTTTTACCATTCACTTAGTGCAGTGTAGTTTGAAACTAACATATAATCAAAACTAGTGTTTTCAATTCGGTTAATCGATTAACCGATTCCTCGATTAATCGCCTCTATTTCGGTTAATGTCGAAACAAATAATTCAAAACTCAAATAATTATTCGATCCGAATAATCGGTTAAAACAGGCCGATTAACCGGTTACAATTTTAATATGGAATTTATCCCTAATTTTTTTCTCAAAACTTCATAATTTTTTTAACTTTGGCTAAAAAATTACACGAAACATAAACACAAATATATTTTATTTGTATTTAAGAAAATTCTATTTGTCCAAATACATTTCAAAATTATTCACTTGTATTTAAAAATTTGTAATCTGTATTTCAAAATTGTAAAATTGCATTTAAAATAATTCCATTAGTATTTCAAAATTCTCCAAATGTATTTCAAAAGACTCTATTTGTATTCCAAAATTTTCCAAATGTATTTAATAGAATTCTAATTGCATTTAAAATTTTTCCAAATGTATTTCAGAAATTTATATTTTTATTTTAAAAGCATTTTTACAAACATGCTGTTTTCTCTTTCGTAATGAAAACTTTATAGGAATTGTGAGACATGTACGTTAGTAAATATGCTTTTAAAATAAAAATAGAAATTTCTGAAATAGATTTCGAAAAATTTGAAATGCAATTAGAATTTTATTAAATACATTTGGAAAATTTTGGAATACAAATAGAGTCTTTTGAAATTCATTTGGAAATTTCTGAAATACATTTAGAGAATTTTGAAATACAAATGGAATTATTTGAAATACATTTTGAAAATTTTGAAATACAGATTTAAAATTTTTAAATACAAATGAATAATTTTGAAATGTATTTGGACAATTTTCAAATACAAATAGAACTTTCTTAAATACAAATAAAATATTTTAAAATATATTTGTAATACATATTTTAAAATATATTTATATAATTTTGAAATACATTTTGAAAATTTTAAAATGCATTTTGGACAATTTTGAAATGAGTTTTGAAACGTTTTTATACAATTTTAAACAGTGTTTGGACAATTTTGAAAATTTAAAACATTTTTGGAAAAATTTAAAACATTTTTGGATAATTTTGAAACCTTTTAAGCAATTTTAAAATATATTTGGACAATTTTAAAACATTTTTTGACAATTTGAAAACATATTTGGAGAATTTTAAACAATTATAAAATATATTTTGAATTTTCTGAAATAAAACTGAAAAGGGTGTAGAATAACCGTTTCACTGAAATTAAATTTTGATTCGCATTTGTGACAATAATAACGAAATAACCTAAAGTTAACACAAAATTAAAGCTAAAAAAATCAAATTTAAATGGAATTTGACATTTGTAACTGTACACTGAGAGAAATGTCTACATTCTATTTATGAATTTTTACATTGATTCAATGAAGTTTCGCTAAAGTTCGTACATTGAAAATTTTTATGAAGCTTTCCATTCATTTTTTTTTTATTCCATTCATTTTGTTAAGAAAACTTTATTAGTTTAGTGGAAATTTTCATTAAAACTGGAATAATAAAGATCCCTGTGCGTAATACAGTGCGTATGTTAGCTCAAACTTTGGATAATTGTTTATTGTCAATGTCCCTTAAAAACGGAAAAAAGACTGAGAAATTTAACAATTGTTTATGATATTTTTTAGTCTACTAACTCTATTATTCAGAAAATGTTTTTGCAAATTTTTGTAGAGTAATAATTAATTAATATTTTACTCAAATGGAACTAAATCTTTTTTTTTATTTCTTCAGAGGAGGAGGAAGAACTTTGGATAATAATTTTTTTAAATGCAATATTATATTTATTGTAGTATTGATTAAATTTGCATTTAAAGAAATTTTGTATACAAAGTTTTACAGATTAAAAAAAATTTCGTAAAGAAATAGAAAATCTACCTTTAGGTTAGCTGCTTTTAACTTACGAATTTTTATGAAAAAAATCTCCTAGTTTCAGCAGTTTTTATACCCTCCATCCCACTGTGCAGGAGGGTATATATCATTTTGTCATTCCGTTTGTAACTCATCGAAAAAAAAATCTGGGACATAAAAAAAATATATATTCCTGATCGTTATCAATAGCGAAACCGATATAGCCGTGTCCGTCTGTCTGTCTGTCTGTTGAAATCACGATCACAAAATAGTTGTGCTAGGATGTTAATTTTTAGTCAAAATTTTGGTCCAATTTCTTAAGCAGTTTGCTATTGGAAATGGGCATATTTGGTCCAGACGTTTAAAAGTTATGAAAGAAAATGTAGAAGCACCTCTAGAATTTTCCATATTAACATGAAAAATATATTAACTGTGTGTTGTTGTTGTTACTGAATAAGAAAAAAAATACAAACATACACACCCAGACCTTGAAAGAGTTAATTCTTTTTTTGAATTTATATGCATAAAATTGGATTGATTTTATAAATTACTGAATAATTCATAATGCCTTTAAATCAATGATTGGACATTGAATAAAGTGAGATAAGATTTGTTCCTATTTGTGTTGATTCAATTTCGATTCTATTGAATAATTTGGACGTAGACGTAGAGGCACCTCACCGATTGATTCTAAATTTTTACTACGGATATAACTCTCTTTTGGGGGCCCGAAGAAATTTTTTTTTAAGCGAAAAGCCTGTATGGGGAGCTACTTCGGTTTAAAGTTTAAAACTGAACTTAACTATATTTTCTTCATTTATGATAGGGTTGGAACAATATGTACACCATTGGAAAGGTAATAAAAATATCTTTAGGATAGCATTTTTTTGTTGACCCATTATGATTCGGCGTAGGAATTTTAATTTTTTTTTTTTTAAAACCTATATAAGAAAATATAATAGCCGTGTCCGTCTGTCTGTCTGTTGAAATCACGATCACGCTCAAAATAGTTGTGCTAGGATGTTAATTTTTAGTAAAAATTTTTGTCCAATTTCTTAAGCAGTTTGGTATTGGAAATGGGCATATTTGGTCCAGACGTTTAAAAGTTATGAATGAAAATGTAAAAGCACCTCTAGAATTTTCCATATTAACATGAAAAAATATATTAACTGTGTGTTGTTTTTACTGAATAAGAAAAAACTACATACATACACACCCAGACCTTGAAAAAGATAATTCTTTTTTTGAATTTATATGCATAAAATTGGATTCATTTTATAAATTACTGAATAATTCATAATGCCTTTAAATCAATGATTGGACATTGAATAAAGTGAGATAAGATTTGTTCCTATTTGTGTTGATTCAATTTTGATTCGATTGAATAATTTGGACGTATGTTGGCTTTAGAGGCATCTCACCGATCGATTCTAAATTTTTACTACTGATATAACTATCTTTTGGGGGCCCGAAGAAATTTTTTTTTCACCGAAAAGCCTGTATGGGGAGTTACTTCGGTTTAAAGTTTAAAAATGAACTTAACTATATTTTCTTCATTTATGATAGGGTTGGAACAATATGTACACCATTGGAAAGGTAATAAAAATATCTTTAGGATAGCATTTTTTTGTTGACCCGTTATGATTCGGCGTAGGAATTTTATTTTTTTTTGTTTTTTTAATGTTTTTATTCCCTAAAAATCCTATATAAGAACAAAAATTGTGCTTATTAGAATGTTATCAAGACGAAAAGCTTTTATTTGATATATAGATAGGCTTGACTTCTAATATCTTCGGTGTTTGAAGTGATAAAATTTGAACTACATCTTAAAAGTTTTTAATCTTGAGAATATATTAATAAGTAAAAAATTATGTGGTAGTATACGGTGGTTTTTATAAAAACGGTTTATTTTAAAAAATCTTAAAAATAAATCTCATTCGCCGGTAATGGGTAAACAAACAAAAAAAAATGTCGTCCATAAGATATTTTTACTATCTTTCAATGATATATATATATTGTTCCAATCTGACTATAAATGACTTAGATATATGTAGCTAAGTCCATTTCCAAACTTTTCACAGAAATAAACTCCCTACAGAGGTCTTTCCGCGGATTTTTTTTTAACAGCCTGAAAAGTACTACATCGGGGTAAAAAAAAAATTCACTGATCAACTTATTGCAAAATTGAGATTTAAAATACGAATTAAGGAATTATATTTTTAAAGGTCTGCACATTATGAATAACATAAGCAGTGTTGCCACTTTATGTGTAGGGCATGGATGACAGTAGAGTTTGGCTTAATCGTTCTTTTTGGTGACTCGGTCATATCGTTCAATAAAATTCATTGAACTAGTTCATTCAAATAGTTCTTTTTTGTTATCGTTCTTTTTTGTCATGAGCTGGTTCTGAACAGTGATTCGTCAAATGCGTCGTTCATTCGACAATTTATTGGCGCACTACATGTTACATGTTTATATTAATTTTATTGTGCATAGACTAATAGTGTCAGAAAATTACAATTTTATTAAAAATTTGAAATTATTAAGAAAAACATTTAATTCTGTAATAAAATTAATAATAAAGGTATACAAACTTTTTATGACTACAAAAAAGAACGAAATGAACGATGAACGAAATGAACGAAATGAACGAAAAGAACGAATAATGGTGAACGATGTCATATCGTTCAATGAACTTAACCGTTCAAATGAACTTAACCGTTCAAATGAACTAGTTCGTTCATGAACGACACAACTCTAGATGACAGCAATTATTAAATTGTTTAGTTTTTCACTTAAATTTCAATTCAAATGAATGAATTGAGAAAGTTATCAAATTTGTAAATAAAAAAATATATTATACATAAAAAAAGAATTTAAATCATAAACTAGCCAATAGATAGTGGGTATATGAATACAACTTAGCAATTACTTCAAAGCATTGTTGGTAGCAGAAACGGTGCGATTATCGGTGAGGGTAAGTAACGCTATCATAGATTATTTCGGTTACAGTATTTTAAGGATAATTGTATTTCGATAACGGTATTTTAAGGTTAACTGTACTGCAATTATTTCGATAATGGTATTTTAAGATAAGCGGTATTTCGGTGCATTCCGCAAATTTTTTTTTATGAAAAAACAAAGTAAAGTAAAATAAATTTATTAACTAAGTGTATGTAAAATTCACAATTACGACGTGGAATTACAAAAATTTTAAACTAAAAAATAATGGTGTTATAAGGATAATGGGATAATGGTATTTGATTAATTTCGGTACTGGTATTTTAAATGTATCGATATTTGAATCTATAACAGTATTTTAGCGATAGAGCCTACCAACCCTGCCTCAATGTATGTAATTACTTTTGGCTTATGAATGACTTAACATCTAATTGTTAAGGTTGCATAAAAATTCCAATATCTATTTTTTATTCATACGAGTTAATGAATTGATTCACAGCGACTGATCATCCACGAATTAAACCGATACATCAGGAAAGTGTATTAATCTATACATGCTTTGAAATTCTTTCGTTATACAAATAAGCTATTAACGTACACAAAAAAATCGTTACCAAGTAATTAAGCAAATTTCAACTAATAAAGTTTTATCGAATAATTTATTATATTGTGTATGCCACAAAAACATTATTTTAGTTGAAGTGCTCCCAATTGCTTGCCAAAGATTTTTTTGTGTGTATTTAAAAACGCAAATAAAACTTGATTTTTGAAAGACTCTAAAATAAGATTAGTTTTAAATCGTTCACATGTGATCATAACTGACTCTTATTTACAAGCTTTTTAAATGTTTTGTTCTAAAGTTAATTTTTTCTCCAAATTTTATGAAGATTCATATAACAATCAAAAGTTCATCATAAACGCTGCATATTTAAGGAACTTTTCTTTGTAATAATATAACGCCCAGAACAATGGGACAATTGAAATGGCCAAATTACTTTTTTTTAAGTTTACTGATGAGGTTATTACCTTTTTTCGGAGTTCAAATTGTAATAATATGTTAATTGAAGTCATTTATAATTTCATATTTTTTGGGTAATTTTGTCTACACTTTTGGGAATTTTGAATCTTGCTTGTGGCAGCACTGAAGATTAAACTGAAATATTTACTTGTAGTGGTGGAAAAAATCATACACATTTGTTGCACAGTGGATTGACCGAATACAAAATGGGTAATAATTCATACTTGTTTGTACTTAGTAGAATCCCCGAATAAAAACACCAGGATGGAGGGTATCTAAAGACTCGGCACAGCCGAATTTAATCTTTGGTTTGTATAAGTTCCCAGTCACCTGGGGACTTATAGAAACCATCGAGCGGGCTTTAGCCCGCTTGTTTTTAACTAATTTTTGATAGCTTCAGCTATATTTTTAAATAAATTTTTCTATTAGTATAAGAAATGTTTCAATTTAGATAATCTCAGATTCCGAAACTTTCAACCTTAAGGTTTATTTAAGGAGAAAACTGCTAGAGATGGAGCAAAAAACACTACAAAATAGCTAAACTCATTCAAAATAGAGCTAATTAGAGGTGATTTTTGTTTTATCCCTAGCTTTTGTCTCGTGTAGATGTGCTTTTTAATTTTAATTTTTTTTTTAAATACATCGTGTTCATATGTCATGTTGATATTTAACAAAAACAGGAAGCTATTAGTGTCTTTGTTAATAAAAAGTTAGGAAATACATTAATTTTGCTTTAAACGATTAATCGATTAATCGCCAATTTTCTCGAATAACCAAACCGAATAACCGGTTAATCAATTTTAGTGATTTTTCGAATAATGCAATAACCGGTTAACCGCCTATGTCGAATAATTGGAAACAGTAATCAAAACCAAAGCATACAAGCTGTAACAAAGCATACGATACTATTTATTTCTGTTAGATGAATTTTAAACGTTTTTCATTGTATTATGCTAATATTTCAGCAATTACATACAAATTAAAATTTTTCATTTGATTAAGTGAATGAAAACAAATAATTTTTCATTCACTTTTTTATTAAATGAATTCAGGTAAATTTTGTTTCATTCAGTTAGAATTCAATCAAAATAGAATGAATTCATATTATTTTAAGCTATAGGGAATTAAGCTATCGAATTAATTCCATAAGAATGCTATTAGGGAATGAAATTTAACCCAAATTTCATTAATTTTTAAAAAGTGAATGCAAGAATTAAGCCTTTTAAACCTTTGGTACATACATACGTAAATATATGTATCTCAGAAAAACATAGAAATTTTTTTTTTACATTGCGCCATTTTTAATTATATATGACGCTGTATTAAAATTGTCGTAGCATATGTAACTAAATATGGTATATATTAATATATATGGGGACATGTATATTTATACTGATCTATATATGACATCATATAAGAAATTTTTGAAAAACTCAAAGCTATATATAATTATATCCACAAAGATATAGTGCCACATTTGACTATATATAAACATATTAGTCCATATTAATTTATATAATTTCCTATATAATTTTTTTTACTCGGGTTACCACTGAAACTTTTTTCGCTTTACTTTAATGTTTCTGCGGAATTCTGAAAGTTTACAAACAATTAAAAAATGCGATGTTTTTTGAAAATTATAAATTCAATCAGAATCGAAGGCTATCCTGTGTAGGTACATAGTCATAGAAGTTTTTCTAGGAGTAGAATTATATATGCAAATTAGTCATAATCCCCACAACAAATAGGTCATAACCCCCATGGGAATTATGACTTTCACTTTGGGAATTATATTCGAAAAAATTTGTTTGTAATACCCAAAATGGAAATCGTCTAATATCGGTGCAGGTTATGGCCTATCACCAATAAGTAACTGTATATTTGTTAAATGCGAAAAATTTTTAATGAACGCATATTTTTAATTTTCAGATTAAAAAGGAAGTAAATACAACAAAGAGACACAAAAAATCCAAAAAATTTGTAAGTAAAACTTATTATAAAGAAAAAAAATAAAAAATTAGCTCTGTTCCACGTACGTTACCGTGGGTACCCAATTTTACCAAAAAGCGTTTCTATTGTCAAACTTGTGCGTAAATTTTTGTTGTTTCGGTTAAATTGGGTTCCTGTCTTTACCTGAGGTGACGACGCACAGTGTAGGATTTTACCATTTTAAGGAGACAAAATTATATAGAAAATAATGAAGCTAGACTTTTCAATTTTATAACAAGGTGTTACTAGATATCTTCTGTTTTTCATTTGAATGAAAATAATCAGGTAGTATTTTAGATATTTGGAAAAACCAATTCAAAAATTGTGTTTTTGTCATAGTTTTTTATGATAATATTGCGGCAATATCACCTTTTTATCATCTGTAGAGGGATTCTCTAACTTTTTAACGACAAAATTCGGTTGTTAAGTAGTCAGTTTACTCAGGGGTATGGCATCACCAAAAACAAAAGTTATAACGACATCGTTATCACTAGATGGCACTTTGTTCAAAAAATTGACAATTTTCTGTTTTCGTTAAATTGAAATAATAACAAACAAAAAAGCAAAGAAAAAAAAGGTATTCTCAAATTTTATTATTTAAATATATTTTGCGCTTGATTTTTCCTTATTTTGCGCAGTTTACAGCAATTTTTGAGTTTTTAAATATAGGCTCAGCTGATACTAAAGTGATACTAAATAGCTGCTGAAGTGATACTAAATTTTAGCGCCCCCTACTGGTGAGAAGTGTAAGTTTTGATTTCCTATCTCTATAATTAATAGTCTCTGAGTTTACTATGAAAACTTGTCAATTGAAATACCGAATTTTGTCGTTAAAAAGAAGATAAACACAATTCGTTTAAAATTTTTGAAAATGTTGGAAAAAATAATACAAAATTTGTACAAAAAACAATTATAAGAAATATGGGAAACAAATTCGTTGAAAAATTAAGATTTAGTGCGCGGAAAAAACCGGGTATGATGGCAACAAGATAATTAATGTTTTTGTCAATGGATTATGTATGCAGATATTCTTTTTCAGAGTTAAATTTAATAATAAAAATTATAAATAGTTTAGTTTGTTTCGAGGAGTTAATTTAGCGATATCACCTTTTTATCGTTATCGCTAAAATGCCGTTTCAAATTCATTACTGTTGCCAATAATTTTTCTAAAAATTTTTCCAAATACCGTTGTCTGTACCGATACCATTATTTTTATTGGTAGCTACCGGTATTTAAGGGGTATTTATTAATTAATTGTTGCTTTCAAAAAGGAGTTGATTTATAACTGGTTTTACCAAATCAGACAGTTCATATACGAAAGTACAAAATTCTCATCCCGTTGGTTTTTTGTACCTTATGTAATGTCTCGTTTTGAGTAGGAAAGTTATCATTTTCTTAGCGGACAACTGAAGAGTAGAGTGATGTCTACGAAACAATTGTATTGTCTATCATGAAAATGATCAACCCTTTTTGAAACAACAAATAAAAATCTAATATGACAATATCATATTAGAGTTTGGACTTGAGGTAGAAGAATATTCTAACTAAATATATGAAAATATAGAAAGTCCGAAAAACAATTTTTGTATTTTTTAATGCAAAAATTAAAATAATTGTTGAAAATAAGCACACCACGGCTAAAATCTCATTCAAATATTTATTTTGTTTTGAGTTTAAAATTAGTTGTTTTTACAAAATGTATTGACAACAGACATACATATAAATAGTACCCAAAGGGTACTTTTATGTAATTGTTGCTTTCAAAAAGGAGTTGATTTATAACTGGTTTTACCAAATCAGACAGTTCATATACGAAAGTACAAAATTCTCATCCCGTTGGTTTTTTGTACCTTATGTAATGTCTCGTTTTGAGTAGGAAAGTTATCATTTTCTTAGCGGACAACTGAAGAGTAGAGTGATGTCTACGAAACAATTGTATTGTCTATCATGAAAATGATCAACCCTTTTTGAAACAACAAATAAAAATCTAATATGACAATATCATATTAGAGTTTGGACTTGAGGTAGAAGAATATTCTAACTAAATATATGAAAATATAGAAAGTCCGAAAAACAATTTTTGTATTTTTTAATGCAAAAATTAAAATAATTGTTGAAAATAAGCACACCACGGCTAAAATCTCATTCAAATATTTATTTTGTTTTGAGTTTAAAATTAGTTGTTTTTACAAAATGTATTGACAACAGACATACATATAAATAGTACCCAAAGGGTACTTTTATGTAATTGTTGCTTTCAAAAAGGAGTTGATTTATAACTGGTTTTACCAAATCAGACAGTTCATATACGAAAGTACAAAATTCTCATCCCGTTGGTTTTTTGTACCTTATGTAATGTCTCGTTTTGAGTAGGAAAGTTATCATTTTCTTAGCGGACAACTGAAGAGTAGAGTGATGTCTACGAAACAATTGTATTGTCTATCATGAAAATGATCAACCCTTTTTGAAACAACAAATAAAAATCTAATATGACAATATCATATTAGAGTTTGGACTTGAGGTAGAAGAATATTCTAACTAAATATATGAAAATATAGAAAGTCCGAAAAACAATTTTTGTATTTTTTAATGCAAAAATTAAAATAATTGTTGAAAATAAGCACACCACGGCTAAAATCTCATTCAAATATTTATTTTGTTTTGAGTTTAAAATTAGTTGTTTTTACAAAATGTATTGACAACAGACATACATATAAATAGTACCCAAAGGGTACTTTTATGTAATTGTTGCTTTCAAAAAGGAGTTGATTTATAACTGGTTTTACCAAATCAGACAGTTCATATACGAAAGTACAAAATTCTCATCCCGTTGGTTTTTTGTACCTTATGTAATGTCTCGTTTTGAGTAGGAAAGTTATCATTTTCTTAGCGGACAACTGAAGAGTAGAGTGATGTCTACGAAACAATTGTATTGTCTATCATGAAAATGATCAACCCTTTTTGAAACAACAAATAAAAATCTAATATGACAATATCATATTAGAGTTTGGACTTGAGGTAGAAGAATATTCTAACTAAATATATGAAAATATAGAAAGTCCGAAAAACAATTTTTGTATTTTTTAATGCAAAAATTAAAATAATTGTTGGTATTAATTAATTTTTATAAAAATGCTAATTTTTTTACTTTTTCATAATAATCTTGAGTTTTTACAAAAAAAAATTTATAGATAGTAATTTTAGTTATTAAAACTACAAAAAATTAAAACTACGAAAATCTATTCACAACAGATTTTCGTTGTATATTTACGTTTGCTCTATATTGAAAGCATAAAAATGAAACAAAAAACACAACACATCTTCTATTCTTATTTAACTCATTAATTGAGCTACGCAGAGATACGTTTAGGTCTGGCCAACACAAGCTTTATTAATAGCAACTGACAACAAGATTGTTTTTATGCCTATTTCCGTCACATTTATACTACCCGGGTACCCTTTTTCGTTGGAATATTTATGAATAATATGACGCTGGAATTAGTATAAAAAACTATGTTGAGATTAGTAAATTTATTGAATTTACCCTACGCACCTTAACCATGACTTGAGTTTGTCTAAAAAGTATCGAAAATGCATTCATTAAATTGGAGTTAATAGCTGTGTTCGGGTACTCAACATTAGGATCCCGCGGGATCCCAATTTTACCAAAAAGCGTTTTCTTACTACACAATTGGGTAAATGAGAGCTGTCATGAGAGAGTAATATTGTTCTTCTTGCACGAAAAAGCCCAGACTTTTTTTTTGTGTAAATTTGGGTAAATTGTTTTTATCAGCTATTATATCATCAGTTCGGTGCAACTAGTTCAATTTAACTCTTCACTAATTTGAACCACAGACCTTGTTCACAACACAACTGAATGCGACCAGAGGATGTCCTCAGGGCGGTGTACTGTCGCCTTTACTATGGACACTGGTCATTGATGAGTTGCTTGAGGGTCTGAACGACCTGGGCTTCAGGACCTATGGCTACGCCGATGATCTTGTCATATTCGTTGTCGGCTGGGATGACAGGACCATCTCTGATCGTATGCAGCAGGCTCTGAACTTTACTAACTCATGGTGTCGGGAAAAAGGGTTGACTATCAACCCGACGAAGACGATCCTGATACCGTTCACAAGGAGAAGAAGGGTCAACCTGACCGAACCTGTTGTTGGGGAAAAAACGATAGGCTTCTCGGATAGTGTGAAATATTTAGGGGTGACTCTTGATAAATCCCTTACGTGGAAAGATCGTCTCGACTCCGTAACCAAGAAGGCCACCAGGGCATTTATGCCTGTCAGAGGCTCTTTGGGAAAACACGGCGTCTAAGACCACACATGGTCTACTGGTCATTCAACACCATTGTGAAACCTATGATCACGTATGCTGCCTTAGCATGGTGGCCAAAGGTTGAGCAGTCAACGGCAAGGGATACTCTGAGGAGGTTGTATCGGCTGGTGTGTACTGGCATCACGGGGGCTGGAAGATCGTTCCCGACGGATGCCATTGGGGCCATGTTGGGTATTCCACCATTGCATATTTCCATGAAGGAAGCTGCAAGCATGGGCTCACTTCGTCTCCGGGGGGTCGGGGACATGAGGAGCGGGGACCTAAAGGGTCACATGAGGATCGCCGGGATCTTTATGAACGACCCAATCTTAAGGGTCGCGGATAAAATGATCCCGGAGCAGATTTTTGTCAGACATTTTGACATTATGTCATTTGACAGAAATATGTGGACCAGCCAATCCTGGCAGCCCGAAGAGGGGGCTCAGATATGGTTCACTGATAGCTCAAAGCAGGCTAATGGTGACACGGGGGCAGGTGTCTTTGGGCCCGGATTCCAGCGTGCTTTACCAATATGGCATCTGCATATGTGTGAGAGAGTGCCTGCGGAGAGGCACGGTTAGATCCCGCATCTACATTCTTTCTGACAGCCAAGCTGCGCTAAAGGCTCTAGGAGCTTACGGGGTATCATCTGGTCTAGTCATGGAGTGTATGGGAATTCTAAACGAACTCGGTAGGAACAACTCCCTTACACTGGGATGGATTCCTGGTCATGAAGGGCATGAGGGTAAGGAAAGGGCTGATTGTCTAGCCAATTGTGGAGCCCGTCGACCATTTATCGGCCCGGAATCATTCTTTGGGATACCTAGGGGGTACGTTAGGGAAAAACTCAATCAATGGAGAGAGACTGAGTTTGCTAAGCATTGGGAAACTTCTACTGGCCAAAGACAGGCCAAAAGATTTATTTCCTTGTCCAGCGGAGTATCAAGGCGACTATTGTCACTCGACAGGGGTAACCTTAGGACCCTGACGGGAAACTTAACTGGGCACTGTGGGCTCAGATACCAGCTTCACAAACAGGGCCGGTCAGACACTGATGCTTGCAGGTTTTGTGAGCTGGAAAGTGAGACATCGGAGCATATTCTCTGCGAATGTCTGAGACTGTGTGACAGGAGACTCAGATTACTGGGTGACCGTTTCGTGTAACCCTCGAACGTTTGGGGAAATTCTCCTAACGGGATTATTGGCTTTATTGGTAGCCTGAATCTCTAGGGAATTCTAGGCAGAACAAAAGATCTATATTGGTCGCGGTGCGTAGTGCCTTCGTATCTAATCTAATCTAGTTCACAACTAATAGCTCTTTTAGTTCAATCGATCATTTCATTCATTCAGAAAATATGTTTATCATTTACAAAAATTAGTATAATAGTTGCAAAAGCCTATCGGTGATTTTACAACTCCATAAAATTACAGACAATTTTTTGAAGACGCTTGTTTAAATGTGTTAAAGAGTTAAATATGTAAATAAATCGAAGCTTTTGTTTAATATTAAAATCTTTTCCAAATTTCATAAATTATGGCCTCGTATCTTATGTAATATTAAACAATTATTAAGAAGAAAATCATTGTTTAGGTCTTAATTACAGTAACTTGTCGAATTTTAATCTCTGATGCTACTCTAAATATTGATTAAAATTAATTACAGAAATTTCTGTGAATAAGCCCTTAAACATAGATTTTTCACCCTACAATTCGTGTTAGTACTAACATTTTTACTAATGTTAGTAACTTTTTAAAAAGTTTTACGTAGACCAATTATTTTCTAAAAAAAACATCTTATTATGTCCTCTAAATAATGAATATCTTTTGTAACTTGCCTAGTAATGTATATCTTCTCTAAAAAGACCAATTTTAATAAGGAAATTATTTGGCAGAAATTAGAATAATATGACATAAATTGGATGGTTCGAATCGGTCATAATATTGATATTCCTTTAGCACAAATAAGCCACGATTCGTGGGGGTAAAATTTGACCCAAAAAAGTGAAAACAAATATTTTCTTGTGCATGTATTTAAGGTGCTCAGAACAATTTTGCAGTTCTTCCATTTTGAATTGCAAATTATTTAAATTGTCGAATATTCTGGAAAAATATGAGATATAAGACCAGTAGCGACTATGCAAGTCGCTCAACTATTGTTAAACACCCTCTGATTGGTTCCGGTAAGACCTTAAATTTCAGCTAATGGGTATAATTTTTTTTGTTATATTTTTTCACATTTTTCGCAATTATTGAACCAATTTTTACTATTTATCAAAATTTACTCATAAAACTCAACTTACAACAAGTCCATAGGTGACCATATCTTGAAATGTCGGACAGAGCCAGTTAACAGAAGTTAAGAATTATGCATACTCTTGAGATTCTAATGTAATGAGAATTTTTAAAAACGTCATATATTTTTCCACCGAGGATTATTTTTGGATTCATATCTTTTATTCTCCACAAAATTTCTAAATTTTAATTTTAGCAATCAACACAAAATTCTGCAGAAATAACTCTTCCAAGATATCTTAGAAATAGAATAAAGAAAATCAATCGTTTACGTTTCACGGTTTGTAGAAATTTACTTTATATTTTCTTTGGGAGATGTCACTGCATGTCTATATTAAATTTGATCAAGATATGTTTTCCTAAACCAATAACAAATAATGTACAGGTATAGTTTGATTTATTTCCTTTTGGACCTAGTTTCCTAATTATTTCAAACTATAAAGTTTAAATTGAATGTAGTAAAAAACATCAAAAATCATCTTATCCTTCATAAACATTTCTTAACAACACCTTCCTGGACTAAAATAAAATTTATAATTATACACACTTACCCAATGAAAAAAATTAAGATATGCATGTAGCATGCAAAAAGACACTTCCTATTTGAGGCATTTAGCGATTGCAGATTTAAAAAATAACAATTTAGTCATCTATTGTATAATTTTATCACCCCATCATGCGAAAAATTCAATAAAAAACCCGTATTTCACGAGTTTTCAAAACTTTTTTATTTTCTTTTATTACTTATTCGTATTGTCAAATGAAAATATCTAAAATTAACAAATCATTGATTAAATTGTAATAAGTTACCGATATTATTTTAAGTAATATCGGTAACTTATACCGGTAACTTATTACTTGTCGACAAAGTCTAATGCTGTTGGAGTGGATGGGATTCATCCCAAATTTATTAAAATTCTTTTACCACAGTTGCTTCCATTAATCACATTCTTTTTTAACAGGATACTCGCGACAAGTTGCTTTCCAACCAAGTGGAAAACTGCTAAAATCATTCCTATACCTAAATCCAGCACTGATTATAGGCCAATATCTATATTACCATTCCTTTCTAAAGTTTTCGAAAAGCTTATACACAACCAAATTATCACATTCTTGGATAATAATAACTTGTTAACTGATCGTCAGTCTGGATTTCGAAAGAAAAATAACAGCTCTAGTAGACGTCGCGGAAGAGATACGGGAAGAGGTAGATAATGGAAATATTTCATTTTTGGTTCTTTTGGATCATTCAAAAGCGTTTGATGCCGTAGACCACAATATGTTATGTTACAAATTGGAAAATATGTTTAATTTCTCATCAACTGCAACACGTCTTCTGTCAACATATCTCAACGACCGTTATCAGTTTGTCGAAGCAACTGGCAGAAAATCACAACGTCTGCCCGTGACAAGAGGTGTTCCGCAAGGTTCTATTGTTGGTCCACTTTTGTTTTCGTTGTACTCAAATGATCTCCCGCTCATACTTAAATACTGCAAGATTAGGATGTATGCAGATGATGTCCAACTGTATATCAGTTGTAATGAAGCCTCGTTTGAACAGTGTGTTAACACTCTAAATCAGGAATTAAATTATATTTATTTATGGGCAACCGCAAATGGTCTTAGTATAAACCCTAAAAAATCCAAATGTATTGTTATTCAAAAGCGGTTATCCAAAATCAATTTAACACCAAAAATTTATATTAACAATCAGCAAATAGAAATTGTAAAATCTGCCAAGAATCTTGGTATTTATTTCAATAACTCACTCACATGGTCAAATCATATTAATAACGCTTGTGGTCGAACCTTTTCGATGATAAGATCACTTTGGAAAACTCAACATTGCACACCAATTAAAATACGAATGTTACTTGCTAAGACGTACTTAGTTCCGATTTTGCTTTATGGTTGTGAACTCTTTGCTAGCTGTGATGAAATAAGTAGTGGTAAATTGAAAGTTGTCTTCAACAATATTGCCCGCTATGTCTTTGGATTGAAAAGACGTGCGAGAATATCATTGTTTGCTATTAAACTATACAATCGAACACAATAGCCTAATATCCAATTGGCAGTTCTATATTCATGCCATTCCTCTCTGGAACTCACTTCCTCATGACACTCAACTAATATGTAACGCACAACAGTTTAAGGAAGACATTATTAATTTTTTCACACACTGATTATATTACAAAATGCTAGGTAATTAATTAGTTTGATGCTCTTAATAGTTTTCAATATGATTGTTTAATTAATTAGTACATATGTTACATATATTTTCTTTTTGTTTTTTTGATCAATTGTAATTAGTTTTTAAGTTAAAAATTTCCAATATTAACGGTTTTTATTTATCAATTGTAATTAGTTTATAAGTTAAAAATTTCTAATTTTAACGATTTTTATTTTTCCACAGACTCAGTTCTATACTGTAATATGAGACTCTTAGTCTTGTGTATGGAACAGCATATAAATAAATAAATAAATAAATAAATAAATAAATAAATAAATAAATAAATAAATAAATAAATAAATAAATAAATAAATAAATAAATAAATAAATAAATAAATAAATAAATAAATAAATAAATAAATAAATAAATAAATAAATAAATAAATAAATAAATAAATAAATAAATAAATAAATAAATAAATAAATAAATAAATAAATAAATAAATAAATAAATAAATAAATAAATAAATAAATAAATAAATAAATAAATAAATAAATAAATAAATAAATAAATAAATAAATAAATAAATAAATAAATAAATAAATAAATAAATAAATAAATAAATAAATAAATAAATAAATAAATAAATAAATAAATAAATAAATAAATAAATAAATAAATAAATAAATAAATAAATAAATAAATAAATAAATAAATAAATAAATAAATAAATAAATAAATAAATAAATAAATAAATAAATAAATAAATAAATAAATAAATAAATAAATAAATAAATAAATAAATAAATAAATAAATAAATAAATAAATAAATAAATAAATAAATAAATAAATAAATAAATAAATAAATAAATAAATAAATAAATAAATAAATAAATAAATAAATAAATAAATAAATAAATAAATAAATAAATAAATAAATAAATAAATAAATAAATAAATAAATAAATAAATAAATAAATAAATAAATAAATAAATAAATAAATAAATAAATAAATAAATAAATAAATAAATAAATAAATAAATAAATAAATAAATAAATAAATAAATAAATAAATAAATAAATAAATAAATAAATAAATAAATAAATAAATAAATAAATAAATAAATAAATAAATAAATAAATAAATAAATAAATAAATAAATAAATAAATAAATAAATAAATAAATAAATAAATAAATAAATAAATAAATAAATAAATAAATAAATAAATAAATAAATAAATAAATAAATAAATAAATAAATAAATAAATAAATAAATAAATAAATAAATAAATAAATAAATAAATAAATAAATAAATAAATAAATAAATAAATAAATAAATAAATAAATAAATAAATAAATAAATAAATAAATAAATAAATAAATAAATAAATAAATAAATAAATAAATAAATAAATAAATAAATAAATAAATAAATAAATAAATAAATAAATAAATAAATAAATAAATAAATAAATAAATAAATAAATAAATAAATAAATAAATAAATAAATAAATAAATAAATAAATAAATAAATAAATAAATAAATAAATAAATAAATAAATAAATAAATAAATAAATAAATAAATAAATAAATAAATAAATAAATAAATAAATAAATAAATAAATAAATAAATAAATAAATAAATAAATAAATAAATAAATAAATAAATAAATAAATAAATAAATAAATAAATAAATAAATAAATAAATAAATAAATAAATAAATAAATAAATAAATAAATAAATAAATAAATAAATAAATAAATAAATAAATAAATAAATAAATAAATAAATAAATAAATAAATAAATAAATAAATAAATAAATAAATAAATAAATAAATAAATAAATAAATAAATAAATAAATAAATAAATAAATAAATAAATAAATAAATAAATAAATAAATAAATAAATAAATAAATAAATAAATAAATAAATAAATAAATAAATAAATAAATAAATAAATAAATAAATAAATAAATAAATAAATAAATAAATAAATAAATAAATAAATAAATAAATAAATAAATAAATAAATAAATAAATAAATAAATAAATAAATAAATAAATAAATAAATAAATAAATAAATAAATAAATAAATAAATAAATAAATAAATAAATAAATAAATAAATAAATAAATAAATAAATAAATAAATAAATAAATAAATAAATAAATAAATAAATAAATAAATAAATAAATAAATAAATAAATAAATAAATAAATAAATAAATAAATAAATAAATAAATAAATAAATAAATAAATAAATAAATAAATAAATAAATAAATAAATAAATAAATAAATAAATAAATAAATAAATAAATAAATAAATAAATAAATAAATAAATAAATAAATAAATAAATAAATAAATAAATAAATAAATAAATAAATAAATAAATAAATAAATAAATAAATAAATAAATAAATAAATAAATAAATAAATAAATAAATAAATAAATAAATAAATAAATAAATAAATAAATAAATAAATAAATAAATAAATAAATAAATAAATAAATAAATAAATAAATAAATAAATAAATAAATAAATAAATAAATAAATAAATAAATAAATAAATAAATAAATAAATAAATAAATAAATAAATAAATAAATAAATAAATAAATAAATAAATAAATAAATAAATAAATAAATAAATAAATAAATAAATAAATAAATAAATAAATAAATAAATAAATAAATAAATAAATAAATAAATAAATAAATAAATAAATAAATAAATAAATAAATAAATAAATAAATAAATAAATAAATAAATAAATAAATAAATAAATAAATAAATAAATAAATAAATAAATAAATAAATAAATAAATAAATAAATAAATAAATAAATAAATAAATAAATAAATAAATAAATAAATAAATAAATAAATAAATAAATAAATAAATAAATAAATAAATAAATAAATAAATAAATAAATAAATAAATAAATAAATAAATAAATAAATAAATAAATAAATAAATAAATAAATAAATAAATAAATAAATAAATAAATAAATAAATAAATAAATAAATAAATAAATAAATAAATAAATAAATAAATAAATAAATAAATAAATAAATAAATAAATAAATAAATAAATAAATAAATAAATAAATAAATAAATAAATAAATAAATAAATAAATAAATAAATAAATAAATAAATAAATAAATAAATAAATAAATAAATAAATAAATAAATAAGTTTAAGGTTTAATCAATGATTTCTTAATTAATAATTAAAGTAAAATAATCATTGGAGATAAGACCAGCCCTATATATTCGTTTTTGTAAATAGAAATGCCTAAAAATTAAATTTTTATTAAATTTTTAAATTAAAAAGGGGTTTAACTAGAAAAGCTATCTAGATTTTTACAACAAATTGAACAAGAACTAAAAAGAGCGCTCACCAAAACGAACTATAATGCACAAATCTATTGACATTTGTTTTTCGGGCTTCAAATGTGGTTTTTCGCGTTCGTTTACTTTTGTGCATTTTTGTCATTTCGGGAGAGTATTTCTTGTTAACTCTCATTTTACCGAACTTTACCCAAAAAGTAAAGAAACAGAGCTAATATGTTTTTTTTTCTATTTTTTCTCTCTAGAAACTCATTGAGGATGCACACTTGCCAATTTTAATTGAACTTTATAAAAAGTATGAGCTTCTATGGCAAGTCAACAATATTGCATTTGGTATAACAGTTAAAAGAGAAGAAGAGATGAAAAAAATTATCGAGGATCTTAAATTAAATTATAAAATTGAAAAAAGCTTGGACGACATACAAGATCATTTCAATTGCATAAATCGTTTATATTCTAAGGATAAAGAGCAACAATTAAAATGTGAATTGGAAAATACAGAATTTAAACCCTTATCAAAAAATTACGAAGAACTGTCTTTTCTCAGCGACAGTCAAGGGCCCTTTATATGTTCAATTTGTAATATCATAACAAAAAAGTTTGAACAATATCACATACATGTTGCCAAACACAATAGTACTGTAGCGTTTAAGTGTACGCTCTGTGAAAAGGGCTTTGATAAATTCAATAAATATGTAGTACATAACAAACGACATTTGGGTGTACACAGTTATCATTGTAATGTCTGTGGTAAAGGTTATCCATTTAAAGCCGAATTAGACTGGCATTTAACGTCTCATACAGGAGACAAGCCCTACTTGTGTCAAATATGTGGTGCTGGTTTCCGTTCTCGCCATGGCTATGATAATCATATAAGACGCCATGAAAAGCGTTTTCGTTATGAATGTCACATATGCAAACACGGCTTTAATCATTTGCATAGATTAAATTCTCATGTTAAGTCCCATCTTAATATACGTGACATTTTATGCAACGTTTGCGGTAAAGGATTTACTGCTAGGAAATACTTATTAAGGCACAAACTTATACATGATGATGAAAAGCGTTATAAGTGCAATGATTGTGGTAAAGCATTTGCCCAAGATGCTGGATTGAGGGCCCATCGTAAACAGCATCAACCGTATTCGACGTTAGCAGAAAATAAAAATAATTTGGTTCACAGTTTTCTGGATATCTAAATACATTCATACTATTAAGTATTTAATTATTTTAATGTTAGTCTTATTTAAAAAAAATATAAGATACAAATTTAAATATACTTAAGTCTCATTATTTACAAACTGTACAAATACTTCTGTCGCACATTAAAATCTTTAGGATAAAAAATATAGTATTCAAATCGAGTAAACCGACTAAGCCCCGTTAACGTATCTCAATTTATGCCCTGGTTAAGACCTCTACTAGCATTAACCACTGGTAAAAATATTTTTTAAATAACTTATCTAAATTTTAACCAAATATTTCTTCTAACCAATGATAACATTTAACCATAGAAATTTCTGTGGTTAAGAAACTTAACCAAGGCTATTTTCGAACAACTCACCCTACATAAGATATTTCAATAAATTAACCCCTAAATTCATAAACGCTTTGTAAAATTGCAGAATCTATGAATTGAGGGGTAAATTTATAATGGATTATTTAAAAAAATCTTAAGCGCGGCTTTAACCAAACTTTGACTAAGAATCGTTTATGATACATATAAGTATTTTCGATTTGCATTTCCCCACTTTACCAAAACTTACAAAAATTGCATTAGTACACACATTTTTGCTATTTATCGTGCACAAATTTTTGCTATTTAGGATTTAGGTTTCTGCGGTAGCTTATGGAAATTGGCCTCATGCAAGAAAATAGGAAAAATGTATCTTTTTATGGGTTCAAGGAGGCAAAATCTACCTTGAGTGATTAAAACCAAAATTGGTGACCAATATTAGAACAATTTGCCATGTATTACACACCTCTACAAAATGAAAAGTCGCTGCTGTTAGAAGCTTGATACATACTTTTAGTATTTTACTTGCTGATTCCAAATCTCTATTCCGAAATCGTCCATCACCTCTCAATTTTGAGAAAATCGTGATTAAAAACGCAAAAATAGCTGTTTTACCTATTTTGAAATACTATACACAGAAAAAACTAAAAACGAATTTTAACAAAGAAATTTATTATATCAATTAAAATTTTAATTGATTTTGCACCTATCAGTCAAATGATACTATTAATTACTAAAAATTGTATACGATTAATTGAAACAAATTTCGATTAAAGTAGTAATAATATCAGTTAAAACATTAATTGAAAATAAAAATAAAAAAATTATATGAAATTGTTAAAAAGTGTGTGTATGTCATGTTTATATATTTGGACTACTGCATATGTATTTGTTTTGTTTGTGAACTGCAAAGGTTTTGGTTCTAAAAATTTTCTATATATGCATACAGTTTAAGAAAAAAAAGTTTGGGAATTATACAACACATAATTATGTAACAAATATTTGCAAAAATATTTAAAAGTCAATTAAAATATTAATTGATTCAATTAAATACTTGTTTAGAAACAATTTTTCTTTTTAATATGTATTTAATTAGATATTTAGAGTTAATAACTTTTTCTGTGTACAAAACGCATCCAAATAGCTTAAGACTTTTTGTTACGATGGTAGTAAAGAATGAACTTTGTTCTCTAAAATACATAGGAAAACATTTTTTAATTTGTGTACCTTTATAGGAAAAAATTTTTTTGAAACACACTCTCAGAAAAACAATTATTCCATCAATTTTGAGTAACTTACATTTGAGGGTTTAGAATCAGCGTATCAAATTCAAAATGAATCATGTATCAAAGCTGAAACCGTTGAAAGTTTGTTAAGGGAAGTAAATACTGTACCAACAGCATTTTAAAGGGCGTATTTGAACGGTTGTCAAAAATTCAATTAATATTTTTAATATTTTATTTTTCTATTTAAAAATCATGTTATTGTGGTTTTAATAAAGGCAAAATAGGCTGCCACTGTGCAGCCTTCATTTATTATCGGAAAATAAAAATGTAAAGTGATTCTTAATCCCAGATGAATTCTCTAGTCCATATCGTGGCCCGATTTTTATTAAAAAAAATTTTTTTAACAAAGTTGTCACACAAACTTAAAAATTCCAAAAAGGCAAGAAAAAACACATTTGCTCGGGGATATAAAATTTATTTGATCAAAATTCAAAAAAAGGGGCACGATAAGGACTAGAGTTTTTTGTTGCCTTTGAAAGAAAAAAACCCGGATCGAAATCGATTAACCCGCCTTGGCTGTACAGTGGCAGCCGATTTTGAACTCAGGATTGTGGAAAAACGCGTTTAAAGTTTAAAATTAATTTTACGCTAAAAAAACAGCAACATTTAATAAACCGTGTATAAACAAAATTTATGTCTTGCAGTTTTCTAAATGTGCACTGAATTTGGGAAGAATCGAATAAAGAGTATTTTATATATTAACCCAAATATTCCTAAAAACGATGGTAGAGAATTTATTAAAAATTTCATTTCGGTATAAATTTTTTATTTCGTACATTTTTTAATTTGTTTTGTAGTTGTTTTTTATTTTTTATATACACCCGAGTAAAAAAAATTATATATAATCATATGTGGCATATATTACAATATATAATTAGACATGTGGTTATGTATATCCATATATAATTATATATGACGTTTTTTCCGAAAAATTTTCCTTATATTATGCCATATATAATTTCATCAAATTAGATATCGGCCTTCATAATATTAGATATGGCATATATAATTATATATTACATAACATGGTTGATCTTATTGCATATATAGTTATATATAGAACTATATCTTAATATATATGGTGGCATTTTAGCAATATATAATTATATATGGTATCATTTAAACAATATATAATTATATATGGTGACAGTTAAACTAGATATTATCATATATGGTGCCATTTAAACAATATATGCTCATATATGGTGCTTCATAAACCAAATCTTTAATTCAGTTCCAGATATGATAATATATGGTACTATATATAGTGCGATATATATTTATATATGGTGTTATTTAAGCTATATATTATCATATATGGTGCCATTCAAACCATATATTATCATATATGGTGCCATTCAAACCATATATTATCATATATAGTGCAATTTCAACAATATATGCCCATATATGGTACCTCATGAACAATATTTTTAATACAGTTTCACATATGATAATATATGCTACCATATATAGTGCCATATATATTTATATATGGTGTTATTTAAGCAATATATTACCATATATGGTGCCATTTAAACCATATATTGTCATATATGGTGCCATTTCAACAATATATGCTCATATATGGTACCTGATGAACGACATTTTTAATACAGATGCAGATATGATAATATATGCTACCATATATAGTCCCATATATATTGATATATGGTGTCATTTAAACAATATTAATATATAGACATATATGGTCTCATTTAACCAATATATTGTCATATATGGCACAATTTAAACAATATATGGTCAAATTTGGTACCACATCAACATTTTGAATACAATTCCATATATGGTTTAATTTGAATAATGTAAAACTATGTATGGCGCTATAAAAAATATTATCAGATATGTTACTTCATTAACAATATTTATAATACAGTGTCATATATTGTAATATATGTATATCATTCAATATATATTGATGTATGGTAATGGTACAATAATTCCAATATCAGTTGAGATACAATTTGTGGGTCCATATCAACAATTTGTTCACGTACATTTAACATATATATATGTACATTTAAGTTATAATTTATAAACACTTTATAAAGTTAAATAGTTCCATAAACCTCGTCTAACTGTATAGAATGTTTATGAATATACGATTTAATATATAATAATTACAACTACAAATTGGTGCCATTATCTAAAATTTAATTTAATGTTAACTTATAATAAAATAAAAATGTATTTCCTAAAAATAAAAATATAGTGTTAATTAATGTTAATATACAATAGGTTTAAGTTTAACATCCCAGACAGAAAAATATAATAGGCACAATGCTGGCAAACCGTTGGCGATGGTCGGTTATGCGTTGGCAGAACGTTGCATTAACTATCTTGGCAAAAAAATAGATTTCAAAAAACATTTTTGAAAAAATTGAGAAAACTTTTTTTAATATTTGCTTTTAAAAACATGAAATTTAACCCAGTCCACCAGATTGTCAGCCAAGACCTCTACACTCTAATCTAACGAGACTTGTTATAGATGTGTGATAGCTACAAATTAAATGAATGATAAAAGCATTTCGAGCTAACTTATAAGCATCGAAAAAAGGTATTCCAGAAATTATTAAATGTATTTTAGAAAATTTTAATTGTATATCACAAAATATTATTTGCACTTCAGAAACTACAACATTACGCAAATTTAATTATTTATTTATTTAGTTGTGTCCAGAAATAATGAAATCTATTTCAGAATTTCATAGCTAATAGAGAAAAATTTCTCAAATACATTTCATAATTTCGGAAATACGATTGATAATTTCTGAAATACAGTTTGATAATTTCTGAAATACAGTTGTGAATTTCGGAAATACAATTAATAATTTCTGAAACACAATTGATAAAACTGAACTTCAATTGACTAGTTCTGAAATACAATTCATAAATGTGAAAAATAATTGATGAGTTCTGAAACACAATTGATAAAACTGAAATTCAATTGATTGTTTCTGAAATACAATTGATAAATCTTAAAACAATTAATACAATTGGAAATGGTGTAGAGCGTCAAAAAGATGTAAATAAAATTATTTTATTCAAAGATTTCAATTTAATAAAAAATAAATATATAATTTTATAAAAAAATTTATAGAAAAAAAAAAATTTAATTTTATAAAAAAATTAATTTTGTAAAAGAAATGCATATTGAACTCGTTACCTTCTGAGTTTAAACCTTATTTTAACAAAATATTGTAATTTTTATACAATCAGTGCTCTGCCAGTCTATTATTTTTTGAACAGTTGGGAATATATGTCTGGGATCTTATTTAATCCCAAATAAATGGAGATCTTACGTAGTACCCAAATATAATGTGGCATCTAATTTTATCTGTCATTTTTATGGATACTTTTAGATGTCAATCCCCAAATATATTGCTGTTTCTAATTCGATCTGCCATTTTAATACCGAAAAAAATTGCTGGATCTAATTCGATCTGCCATTTTTCGGATAAATTTACATCCAAGTTTATCCCTAAATATATTGCTGGATCTAATTCGATCTGCCACTTTTTCGGATCAAATTAGATCTAAGTTTATCCACAAATATATAGCTGGATCTAATTCGATCTGCCATTTTTCGGATCAAATTAGGTCTTACTAAATCCCAAAATATATTGCTGGATCTAATTTTATCTGCCAATTTTCTATTCAATTTATATCCAAGTTTATCCACAAATATATTGCTGAATCTAATTCGATGTGCCATTTTTCGGATCAAATTAGATCTAAGTTAATCCACAAATATATTGCTGGATCTAATTTGATCTGCCATTTTTCAGATCAATTTATATCTAAGTTTATCCACAAATATATTGCTGGATCTAATTCGATGTGCCATTTTTCGGATCAAATTAGATCTAAGTTTATCCCTAAATATATAGCTAGATCTAATTCGATCTGCCACTTTTTCGGATCAAATTAGATATACGTTTATCCACAAATATATTGCGGGATCTAATTTGATCTGCCAAAATTGAGATCAAATTAGATCTAAGTTTATCCCCAAATATATAGCTGGATCTTATTGGATCCGCCATTTTTCGGATCAAATTAGATCTAAAAATATCCGCAAATATATAGCTGGATCCGCCAATTTTCGGATCAAAATAGATCTAGCTTTATCCCCAAAGATATCACTGGACCTCCCAATTTTGAGATATAACTTGATCTTAGTTTATCCCCATATATACAATGGGATCTAATACGATATGATTGGATACACCCAATTTTGAGATCTAATTGGATCAGCTAGATATTACAGCAGATCTTAAACAATATCAAATTGGATATAATTAGATATTGCGTGAGATAAATTTTTTTTACTCGGGCATAGACTAGCGGGAGTTGCGACACCCACCATCCAACAACAACAACCATCACTACATTACCACCACCAAAACCACGAAGGGTATAATGCTGAGCAACGTCATATTACACATTTTAGTTCATACCCATATCAATCATTACATTGTATCAATAGCCTAACCAATTCTAAGAATTCTTAAAACCACTTTAACTCCACTTAAATGTTTCCAATAGCAGTTGCAACATAAACATAATAAGCAATTAATTTTAGGTCAATTTAAATTTGTTTACTTGAATTCTTGGGAATTGTAGAATGCACTTTTACTTCTATTACTTTTTGTATTTCATGTTCTTTGTTAAGTTAAGTTACTTTAAGATCAATTTTTAAAATAAGAATCAGTTTGTTTCAAGTGTTAAAAAGAACAAGTTGTGTTTTTCCTTTTTCCTTTTTTTTTAACCTGGTAGTCCACCACATATAACTGCCGCATTCGAAAGTTCAGTGAACGGTTTCGGTGTTTTGTTTTTAAAGTGTCCTTTTTTCGCAAATAAAAACATATAAAAAAAAAAAACGAAAAGAGAAAACTTAAGTGTCCTTTTCCGCAAATAAAAACATATAAAAAAAAAGAAAACTTAAGTGTCATTTTTCGCAAATAAAAGAAAAAAAGAAGAAAACTTAAGTGTCCTAAAAGGAAGATATTCGTGCAAGCAAAGACGACATCAAGACGAAACAACCGTGGGTTTTGACCCTTAAATTCACTGGAACCCCCACTCCCAAAAAGGAAAAAAATAAGGATAAACAACACGATCATCATGTAAATGTAATAACGAGTAAATGTAAATAACGAGCAAACATTAACCGTTCAGAATCAATCGCTTGATGAAGTAAAATCATTCTGTTACCTGGGAAGCATATTGGACAAAAGTGGCGGATCCAAAGCCGATATATCTAACCGTATAAACAAAGCCCGGCAAGCTTTTGGCCAACTCAAGTCAGTATAGAACTCTTCACATATATCAAGAAGGACGAAGCTAAGGATATTCAACTCCAATATAAAATCCACACTGTTGTATGGATGCGAGAAGTGGAATGCAGCACCTCGCGACTTACATTCCATACAAGTTTTTGTGAATAAATGCTTAAGGAAGATTCTACACATATTCTGGCCTAGAACAATTTCAAATTGCCGACTCTGGTCAGAAACTGGTCAACAACCTATCCAAATTGAAATCCGCAAACGCAAATGGAATTGGATTGGACATACATTACGTAAACAACCCAATGATATTGCTAAACAAGCTATAGACTGGAACCCGCAAGGCAGTCGACGTATAGGAAGACCAGCACACACCTGGAAACGGCAAATTGAAACCGAAATATCCAACTTATACCTTCGTTGGAATGAAATCAAACACCGTGCATCAGATCGAACGTATTGGGATAATCTTGTTGCGGCCCTATGCTCCTTGCAGGAGTAAAAGGAACAAATATATATATAACACGATCATCATACCATGTGGTTCATCTTAACGTTCCTGATCGGGTGCATGTAAGTGTTTTTGTGATGTTATAAATATAATAGTAAAATAAAATTGTTTATATAATATTTAAGTGAGAAAAAAGAAAAGGAAGGGAACAAAATAAATAGAATGATTTAACCTTAAGAAAAGAGAATATAACAAACTGAACATTTGAATTTACCATAATACATGAGACTTTAATAGTATCGAGGGCATATCGGTACACAATTAAAACTCAGTATTTGAAACGGGAATACGTGAAGTCTTGGTAAAAATATATATAAACTTGTATCGAAGGCATATCGGTACGAATTTAACGAAGGGAAAATATATATAAGCGAAACAAAATAAAAGTGATTGCAATTAGAAAAAAAAAGTATCGAAGGTATATCGACACGAACCTGTAAATTAAATGTTCAAGGTACTGTAAATACCAAATTAAAATAAAATCGACGAATTTTCTTTTATGCCGAATAATAAAGAACCAAAACAGAAACTCCGTTTCTTTCCTTATAATCTAAGGAAAATTGCTAGTTTGACATCTATCCCTGAAAACAATAATTCTTCCTTCGCTGATAGGTCAGATATCAGTCTCACCGGAAATAACTTAACCATTTCCGACCTTAGTTCTTGTTCCATTTCCGACACAATGTCAACGGAACAATCTGCACAAAACCAGGCGAATAATCAAATCGATATTTTCAATTCATTGAGAATACCCGATGCGATTAAGGATTTGCCGAAATTCGATGGTAATCCCAGGCTTCTTTATGAATTCCTCAACAACGCTGAGGAAATTCTTCTTTACATACGGGGAACGGACAATACTCCTTACGGCCAAATTTTACTAAGGGCCATACGGAACAAGATTGAAGGACAAGCCAATGAGGTCCTTAACATGTATGGAACCCCGCTTATTTGGGATGACATAAAGAACAACCTCGTTCTACATTACTCCGACAAACGGACCGAAACGTCTCTAACAAGAGACTTGCATACCGTTAAAAAATTTAACAAAACTATTGAATCTTTCTACGGAGAAATTATTGAACTCCAATCCTCCCTTTGCAACAACATATTCATTCACGAAAAGGATACTGGCGTCATAAACGCAAAAAAGAGCCTTTACTCTGAGATGTGCCCAAATTCTTTCCTTAGTGGCCTTAACGAACCACTAGGATCGAGAGTAAGGGCAATGCAACCAACTTTGCTTTCCACGGCACTATCCTGTTGCATAAAAGAACAGAACATTTCCTATCAGAGAATCAATAGGGGGCACTACTCCCAATACAGACCATATGATAACCGTTTTCAAAGGGATCAAAAATATCAGTCTTCAAATAGACAACAACAACCCCAACAGACTAACTGGAACCATAATTGGCAACGAAATAACGATCACAGGGATCAAAGATACCAACTTCCGAATAGACAACAACAGCCCCAACAAACTAACCAAAATTTTAGAAACCAATATCCTCCCAACAACAGAACATTCCACAAATAAAAGCGAGCCCAAGCCAGCAAACCCAATTGGCTGGAAACCCAAATTTCAATTTCCATGAAACGATCCCTTCCAACAATTACCAACAATTGGATAAATATATTGATAAGGACCCAAACAACTTCAACACTGATCAAAATTCTTACCAAAGGGATAATTTTTTGATAACCCCCATTTAACCGGACCAGGTACCTCCGATAATAATAACCAACAAATAGCCAACATATACACAAACCTTGGTAATGTCACAAATACACTCTCACACCAACATTCAATCAATTTTAAGATGATGGAAAGATTCAAGAACATCACATCACACATCAACAACGAACAACACACAGTAGAAAAATACATAACAAATACAGCCAACAGAATACATCACGAAGAAGTCATTATTATTAGAACACAATACCTAAATCAGGTTAACTTTAATATCGACTTATTAACAGATCACTTATCAAATATAGCCGAAGCAGTGGTTCTATCGAAACTCAATATAATTTCAAGATTCCTGCTAATCCCAGAGGAACTTGACATTATTGAACTTAGACTAAGAACCCAGGACATAAAAGTCGAATGAATCGAGAACATTTATGAAATGCTAGGCATGCAGGCCTACTATAATAAATCAAATATTATATTTAACATACTTATACCTAATATTTCAAATGAAAAATATTTTTTATACCATATAATTCCCTTACCTATATATGAACCGAAAATTGTAAAAATTGAACCATATATAATATTTAATGAAAATTGCACACAACATCACAAAACACTTTGCCCCAAGATCGAAGGAACATATTACTGCAACAAGCCGACCAATCGAGAAGATACTAGAAACTCAATTTGCATTGGAAACCTAATGAACAACAAAGCAGCAAGCTGTCCTCTCAATGACGTGGGAAAAATAGAATCAATCTTACAGGCTGAACCAAATTACATTATTTTTATTAATTCATCAGAAACACTAATAAACTCTACTTGCAGCACCAAAACTCTCAAGATAGAAGGCACTGCTTTATTACACTTCCAACAATGTGATGTCTCAATAAACGGCATAACATACCACGATGAGGTTGATACCTTCTGGGACCAAATTCAATGTCTCCGCAAACTCCACAACTGAAGTTCTAAACTTAAAGAAACTAAAAGACTTAAACATTCAAACGGACTCCAAGGTCAACAAGCTCGAAGTAACAACAATACATTCAATCACAACTTCCACAACCGTAGTATGTACCATAATCGTCATCACTATACTCATCATAGTCATCAGAAGAAAAAACAGCTACAAAAAACACCTATCCGATCTACAGAATATCGCTCCGACCCCAACAACATCATTTTGGCCGTCGCTCTATCTTAAGGGGGGAGGATTTACGACACCCACCATACCAACAACAACAACCATCACTACATTACCACCACCAAAACTACGAAGGGTACAATGCAGAGCAACGTCATATTACACATTTTATTTCATACCCATATCAATCATTACATTGTATCAATAGCCTAACCAATTCTAAGAATTTTTAAAACCACTTTAAGTCCACTTAAATGTTTCCAATAGCAATTGCAACATAAACATAATAAGCAATCAATTTTAGGTCAATTAAATTTTGTTTACTTGAATTCTTGGGAATTGTAGAATGCACTTTTACTTTTATTACTTTTTGTAAATAAGCAATTAATTTTAGGTCAATTAAATTTTATTTACTTGAATTCTTGGGAATTGTAGAATGCACTTTTATTTCTATTACTTTTTGTATTTCATTTTCTTTGTTAAGCTTAGTTACTTTAAGATCAATTTTTAAAATAAAAATCAGTTTGTTTCAAGTGTTAAAAAGAACAAGTTGTGTTTTTTCCTTTTTTTTTAAAAAATCTGGTAGTCCACCACATATAACTCAGGCGAAGCCCGCTACGTTGCACTGTGGGCCAGCATTATCGAATTTTGGCCAAAACTAGAATATTGAGTATATGAGGCTAAAAGACATCACAAAGGGGGGTTTGGTTGTTGCTGATCACAAATCTGAAATAAAAAATATAAAATTCAAAATGGCGGATCCAAGATGGCGGCCATTAATTTTTAGTTTTTATTATATTGGACTTAAAATAATCAATTATATAGGTCTAGTATCCGCTGATTAAAAATCTGAAATTTAAATTTTGAAATTCAAAATGGCGGATCCAATATGGCGACAAACAATTTTTTCATTAAATTTCTTATGTCGCCTGATTTACTTCAAATTTCCACCAGGGGAAGTTTTTAGGTAGCAGATTACGAATCTGAAATCAAATTTTAAAAATTCAACATGGCGGATCCAATATGGCGGCCATAAATTTTAAATTGTTATGTATTGGAAAATAAATTACACCGTACAAAAGAATAAAAAAATGTTCTAATTCTGGCAGGGGGACCAAAGAAAAATATAAGTGTGTCGGCGTTTTAAAAGTTTTCGTCTGGCCCTATGTTTTTGGGGGGTTAAAATTTCCCCTCTTTTGAAAATGTTTATTGTGCATCGGCATAGCAAACCATGTGAATCTTCTATTTTAGGTATAGGATATGTTCAGCGAACTTATGTAAAACCCTACGAGGGACATTTTTGTGGAACATTTCAACCCTCTAACTCTGCAATTAAAGGGTCTTTTTTGGCCCTTTTAAAAAAGTGTCGAAAAACCTTGAAGAGTTAGAGGGTTGAAATGTTCCGCAAAAATATTTGTCATAAAATTCTACTATAAGTCTCTGAAGACATCAAAGTTGAGAATTTAACTTCAATGCCAGAAATAAGTCAAAACTTAAAATGTGTTTAAGGGTTAATTTTGTACATATTCAGAATTGGCACTCAAATGTCCCACAAACCTGGACTTTAGGGGGCTAGTCTGTGTGAGAAAACCAGAACCTTCATTTAAGGTAATTTTTAGTGCTATTTTTTAGTTTTTACTAAAATTCTGGAATGCTGGAAATCAGCGAGATCTGAGGGTACTTTTTCAGTTAAAAGACAAAATATCAAAAGTTTATGAACGGTCGAAATCGGTCGCAAAAACCTAGATAGAAGACATCTTAGGGAACACATTGGCATTCAAGTTTTTCAAATATCTCTTGGAACATTTTGGAGCTTTTTTTTTGAAAATTTAGGATTTTCAAAAAAACCCACATTTTTGAGGAAAAATTAAAAATTTTGTTACTTTTTTCGTAAATACTTAACAGGTTTCTATTTTTGGACTCTCGCCAACTAAAAACGAGTAACCACAATGATACAATATTAAACTCACAAAATATTCAACAATCCTAGATTTTGAATATATAAACATATTTTCCCTTTACCTGAATTGTACTTTTGGCCAAAAAATGGCGATCCTGGCCCACAGTGCGTCGTTAGCGTGCCTTAAAGTTTAGAATTAAATTTCTTTTAGATAAAATAAAACACAATATTTGTTGTTAAGGTAAATTAATTGTAATGTTTAAGTTCAAACACTATTTTTTGCCTCTTCATTTTTATATAAATAAATCATTTAGTATACAAATACGTGAGCATGTAACAACTAATTGTCTGTGGTTGAAGCTTTCGGCGTAGATAGGTCGTATTCGTGGTTGGGTGGCGTGGCAGCCCCCCCCCCCACAATTTTTTTAAATTCGCTTTTTTATTTAAAGTACAGTTTTTATAATAAAAGCCTTCACCCAGCCACCACAAATAAATAATTCTGACACAACAATGGGTTTAAAATAAATAAATATTTTATCACCATTTCTCATGAAAGTGGATTGTTAGTAATGAATCCATTACAAATTGCAATATACGTGTGTGTGTATGTCAAAATAATTTGGTAAAGTGCGAACTTAGGTAGATAGATAGTAAGTAGTTTTGTTCATTTGTGTTTTGAATGAAAATAAATAACGTAAAGCAGGGTTGGAAAGCATACGCTACGTTGTTAGCGTGCCTCAAAGTTTTTTTTTAATTCCAGTTTATGTAAAGGTAGACCTGGCAATTCAAGTAAATTCACAAATTCAGTTGGAAAATTTACTGCGTCGGTTTCTTCCACCGGTGCTTCGTTACCTGCAGTTTAAATATCAGAATAAATAAGTTCCATTCCTTTTCTAAGGTTTTTTCTCTTTTAGAAAATTTGTTTAACTTTTTGGAGAGTATGTTTCAATGCTACATAAGTTTCATATTCCGTGGATAGTGTTTGAACAGGCAATTAAAAGGGGTTCTTCACCCCTTTTTGTTCCTCCAAGTAAAAATCCCAAATATATATAATCTTGCCTCAATTGCATGCGAAATTTCAAGTACCAAACTCCGGCAGTTTGAGTCATTCAAATTCCATTCCATTTTGTTTAACAATTTTAGTGTTCCAATGCAACTCCTTCCAAGATTCCATTTCGTTCACCATTCCATTGAATTTCGTTCCCATTATCTGTTATTCCAATTCCACTCTTTCCCCGTTTCATTCCATTTCGTTCCTACTGTCTTGTATATCGATATTGATATCAGTCGCTTCTATTTCCATTCCATTTCTTTGCACTTGTTCCGTCCCATTCCTCTTTTAACTGCAGTGTTTCAATTCCACTTGTTCTCCATTCTATTCCATATCGCTCCTCATTCCATTTCGTTCCCTATTCCAATCCATTTCCATTGTCTATAATTTCAATTCCACTCGTTCAACGTTTATATCCATTTTGTTCCACTTGTGTAGTGTTTCAATTCCACTCGTTTCCTATTTAATTTCTTAATTTTAGTGTTCCATATACACTTGTTCTTTAAGTTTTAGGTTTCTAGCTAAAGACGCAGACGTTAAGGGGGGGGCAATTTTTCCCTTTTGAACCACCATTTTTACCACGTTCCTGTTCAAGGCCGTAAAATTGCCTTGTCGATAAGTTAGCCCATACTCCAAGGAAACAGGTTTCTAGCCGAAGGGTTCGGTTAGGCCATCAAGGTGGAGAATTATTCCGTTTTTACCCCTCCCGGTAGGAATTTCCAAAAATTCCGTTTTAGAGGACGTCTGCGTTAGAGGAGGAACCTGCTACATATATAATTTTAGGTCTCTATATCCAGCAGTTTGGCCAGGCCGCCAAGGGGGAAGTTTTTTCCCTTTTTACACCTCCCGGTATGAATTTCCAAAAATACCGTCTTATGGGACGTCTACGTTGGAGAAGGATCCCAAATACCGAATTTAAGCTCCCTAGTTCCAGCAGTTTGGCCAGGCCGTTAAGGGGAGACTTTTGCTGTTTTGACCCTACCTGTGGAAATTTCCAAAATTCTCATCTTAGCGGATGTCTACAATAGACATAATTAATACCAAATTTCAACTTCCTACCTCCAGCGGTTTGGGCAGGCCTTTAAGCGGCACTTTTCGCTTCATTAATCCCCATTTTTGCAATGTCCCTGTCCAAAATTCCAAAAAGCACCTTCCCGATAAGTGAGCCCATACTCCAAGGAACATATGTTTTACACTTCAGGTTTCTAGCCAACTTTTACTATTTGTGCCCCTCCGGTAGGAATTTCCGAAAATCCAACGACAGGGAATTTCAGCTTTCTAGTTTCAGCAGTTTGAGAAGGCTGTCAAGGGGGACACTTTTTCTTTTTTTGTGCCTCCCGGTAGGAATTAGGCTGTAAGAGGAACCTAACTACCAAATTTCAGCTTCCTAGTTCCAGCAGTTTGGACAGGTCGTTAAGGGGCCACTTTCCCTTTTTGAGCCCCCATTTTATAACGACCCTGTCCAAAATTCAAAAAAGTATCTTTTCATTTTAAATTTCAGGTTTCTAGCCGAAGGGGTTTTTACAGGCCACCAAGGGGAGGCTTTTCTTCTTTTTGCTCCTCCCTTTAGGAATATACAAAAATTCCATCTTCGCGGCTATCTGCGATGGATGAGGAACGTTCATACCAAATTTCAACTTCATTGCATCAGCGGTTTGGGCTGGCCGTTATTGGGGACATTTTTCCCTTTCAACCACCATTTTTACTATGTTGCTGTTCCAAAATAGAAAAATTACGTTGCCGGTGAGTTAGTCCTACTCCAAGGAATACATATTTAAAATTTTAGGTTGGCCAAAAGGGATTGGGCAGGCCGTCAAGGAGGAGACTTTTCCCTTATTTCCCCTCCCGATAGGAATTTCAAAAATTCCGTCTAAGCGGACGCCTACATAGAAGGAGGAACTCACATACCGAATTTCCTTTTGGGATATCCTGTAGGGAGCCTACGGGAAATTTTAACAAACTGTCACCGAACTGGCCCCTTTATATGAAATAGACTGGTCACTTTTACATGGCGTTGTCATAGGAGGGGGAAATTGACCACTTGTGACATGTCACAAGACAAATCCTACACTAAAAAAAAAAAGTCAGTAAAGTCAGCAAAAAATGTTGCTGTGTCAGCAAATTTTTAGTCAGGAGCGTGCTTGCAAAAAAGTTGGTAATTTCAGCAAAAGGTTTGCAGAAAATCAGCGAGCTAATTTTTACCAAACAAATAGTAATCTTCAGCAAAAGTTTTGCTAGTCTGCAAATGAAAAAATCCTTGCAAAAATCACTAAACTTTTTGCTGAATATTAGTAGACTGAAAAAAACTCAAAAAACTTGTAGCGAAATTTTACTTTAGTTAATTTATTTGCTGAAAATTTAAATATAGAATATGTGTAGAGTTGTTTTTCTTTTTTTGTCATTTCCGTTTCCAGACAAGCTGCGACATCTACATCTTGTCTATCTGGTTGTCGTCCACGCTATGCATGTTATCAGCACAATTTTTGTAGCAAAATAAATTAGTAAAACATTAGTTCAAAATTAGTTTAGTGCTAAAAAAGTATAACTAAAATTTTAGCTGAAAACGGAATTTCAGCAAAAAAATTGCTGCAAACTAGTACACTTGATATACAAGACGTTTTACTAATTTTTCTACTAACTTATTTTTTTGAGTGTAGAACAGGTTACTGAACTCTCATAAAAAACAAAGTTCAGGGACCTGTCCTGGGATTTGTCTTGTGACATGTTACAAGGGGTCAATTTCCCCCTCCTATGACAACGCCATGTAAAAGTGACCAGTCTATTTCATATAAAGGGGCCAGTTCGGTGACAGTTTGTTAAAATTTCCCGTCGGGGAATTCCAAAAATACAAACTAGCGAAAGCCGAAAATACGTATTCTGTATTGCTGGTCTTATCGAATTCTTTCAAATATATTTTTATTCTTTGTAATTTACTTGTAAAAATTGTATCATCTCTCTTTGATTTGAAAATAATTTAAACAGAATGTGATATTAATTTATGATCTAGAGTCAAACCAAAAAGAACATTCATTTACTTAAAAATAAGAGATCAACTAAATATTCCCCCATTCATCTTAAAAACACGTTGACACGGAGCAAAAATATAATTTAAATAATATACATTTAAATTTAACGGTTCGTTGTAATTCAAAAATCTGTGGTTATCATACACAGAGTTGAATAGAATCAGCTGAGATATCTTAAGAATTAAGGTTCAAAGCAAAATAGAGTAATAATAACAAAGGATAAAAATAGCATTGTTAAATTTCGTTGATGTTAGTCTAAGTTGAGTTGTTGATACGAAATTCGATTTTCTTTCAACGGTGACATAAGTAGACAACATTAAAATATTAGCCCACACAAGACGAAATACACTGATGATGGCTTTGTAGCGAAAGCCGAAAATACGTATTCTATGTATATACGTATGCTGGTCTTATCAAATTCTTTCAAAAATATTTTTATTCTTTGTAATTTACTTGTAAAAATTGTATCATCTCTCTTTGATTTGAAAATAATTTAAACAGAAAGTGATATTAATTTATGATCTAGAGTCAAACCAAAAAGAACATTCATTTACTTAAAAATAAGAGATCAACTAAATATTCCCCCATTCAAAATAAAATATTTCTTTCAAAAATTTACAAGGTTATACTCTAGTTTCATTTTTAAGATCCACAAATATTCAGAAAAAAATTTTTGTCTCTCTTGGGTTATGATAACCTAGTCCCAGGCATGGCCAAAGATGGGATTTATTTTTTTTTTTATAAATTTGCAAAACTCTATTTTTGAGTTTTTTAAAATTTTGTTCAACAAAAAATAAAAAAAAGTAACTTAACTGTGACGGAGTTTTAAATGTGAAAATTTTAGAGGAAAGTGTGATTTTGGCCAATAATTAAGATGATAGTATTAATTTTTGTGTTTTTTAGCTAGCTGGAACAAAATCACTTCCGATTTCATTTAATCCTGATACAGGAGATTGTTTTCCGAAAAGTCTGTAAAACTCCGACAAGGTTCAAGTCAAAAAGGTCAAAAGTGAAAATTTTTCAAATTTTTCGATTTTTCCTGGAAGTTTACCAAAACAATGTGTTGTTTCTTGCGGAATTTGGTGAAAGTTGTCCGAATAACTCCGTTAACACCAAATTTTATACATAGTAATAAAAAATTAGAAATTAACCGTTATAGGCACATGGGGTCAAAATTACCCCAAATTTTTAAAATGTAAAAAAGTGCCATTTGGCATGAAAATCGATATAAAAACCTTTAATTAAGCAATTTCTAGAAAAAAAAATATAAATTAACCTGTTTGTGAACATGGTGTCAAACTGACCCATCTTTTATGTTAAATAACGATGGTTGGATGAAAAAATTATGTAGAGACCATAAATTGTTGTTTAAAAAATGTGAAGAAAGGAGTTAATTTCGATTTTTTTATGGTTTCTAAATACATTTTTAAGCAAACCAGCGTTATTTACCATAAGGGAAATTATTTCCAAATGCCAACCTCACCCACAGTCCACCTTGGACATGGTGTCCCCTGTTAGCGCTAACGAGGCTCATCTTAATTGTTGGCCAAAATCACAATTTCCTCTAAAATTTTCAAATTTAAAACTCCGTCACAGTTAAGTTAAAAGAGGGATTTGTGTAATTTTCAGCAGAATTAATCTCTAAGGTGTATTTAATAAACCCCTATGCGTTGACCACTATTTTTTATTTTCAACTAAACATACCCCTCATTCATCTTAAAAACACATTGACACGGTGCAAAATATAATTTAAATAACATACATTTAAATTTAACGGTTCGTTGTAATTCAAAAAATCTGTGGTTATCATACACAGAGTTGCATAGATTCAGCTGAGATATCTTAAGAATTAAGGTTCAAAGCAAAAAAGAGTAATAATAACAAAGGATAAAAATAGCATTGTTAGATTTCGTTGATATTAGTCTAAGTTGAGTTGTTGATAACAAATTCGATTTGCTTTCAACTGTCACATAAGTAGACAATTATTAATTATTAACCCACTCAAAGGCGAATGACACTGATGATGACTTTGTAGCGAAAGCCGAAAATACGCACTCACAAAAGTTTGCCGGTAGAATCTACTGAAAATGACAGTTAAAACAAAGGTATATGCAGTTAAAAAGGCGACAAAGGTATTTACCTTTAAAATAACTAAAACTTTTGTTGTTTTTAACTGTTGAAAAATAACTAACAAATTCATTAAAAATAACTACCAATGTCGTAAAATTAACTGATAAATTTTTACTACAAACATTTCAAAACAACTGACAAAATCGGTAAAAACTACTGTTTTTAGTCAGTTCTTTTTGTTTATAAAATTATATTTTAATAAAATAAAATAACTTTTTTTCTTTCGATTACAAAAATATGTGGAATAACTTCAGCCTATTTAAAATTTGAAGTGAAAATTCCAAACCGTTCTCCAGTTATTATGCTTTTATGCATTGAAGATACAATAAAAGTTTCTGACTTTTATTTGCAAACTAGAAATATATCAATAATAACAAATATAAACTAAACAAAAATTTTTAAAATTCAAAAAATTCAACGAAATTTTTTATTTTTTAAATAACTAACAAAAACTACTGTTTACTGTAAAAATACTGTTTTGGTAGTTGTTTATTATGATATTAAAAATAACTGATTTAAACAACTGTTACGAAATTACAGTGCTTTTCGTTAGTTGTTTTCTTAAATAACCGTCATAAAAGTTGTTTGCCTTTTTATATAGAAAAAAACTGTTATTACTGTTAAAAACAAAAACTACTAATTACTACACAAACAACTGTCATGTAGTAACTGTCAAACTTTTTTGAGTCCGTATTCTGTCTTGCTGGTTTTATCGGATTCTTTCAAAAATTTTTATTCTTTGTAATTTACTTGTAAAAATTGTATCATCTTTAATTTGAAAATAATTTAAACAGAAAGTGATATTAATTTATGATCTAGAGTCGAACTAAAAGAACATTCATTTACCAAAATAAGAGATCAACTAAACATTCCCCTCATTCATCAAATTAATTTTGTTGGTTCTTTTAAAAAATTACCGAATAAGCTTTACTTTAACTCAAGCAACAGTTGTCTTAAGTTAGAAGCTATATTGATAAAATCGTTAAAGAAGATAGAGGACAACACTAATGAAACGGATTTTCACTGACAAAAAACTAACTGAACGGTCAAAAAATGTCGAAATGGGGTTTGTAACGAACCTTCCAACCTTGGTCTACCTCTTCCAGGGCAGGGCTACTATACAGCCGGTCGTGCTCAGGGCTTGGGTGTGTTCTTGCCCCTTCGGAGGTAGATTTAAGTTCGCTGACAAAAATATTAAATTAAGGTAGCTAAAGAAAACAAAACGGTAACAATAAAAAATGGTAAAAAAAGGGAAGTTGATGATTGATATGGGTAGTCTTAGACTACCTGGTCTACACCCACCCTACCTTACCGTCTATAGGGTAAATTTCAGTCGGCCCAAATTAGTAGTACTTCACCTTTCATAAAACCAAAAGCACCAAAAGCAGATAGTTTAAATAACATTTTGTAATTTTTTAAGAACAATTTCTTCTATATTTAAGTTTAAAATAATTTATAATGGAATTATATACACAATTAATTAAAAAAAATTTTATTAACACAAAGAGTGAAAACTTTTTAACAAAGGTTTATTTATAAATTATATGGTAACCCTAATACTATATTTCTGTATTAAAAGTAGAGAATTTATGAAGATTGAGTATCTAAGCGATACTCTATTATTGATTTAAAATTTAAATGTGTCGGAATGAGTAGGATTATTAGAGAAACATAAAAAAATTAAAGTTTGAGAACTTACAGTATTTACCCATTCGTTGTCGACGGGCGCCTGTAGACTAGAGTGTGCTGTTTGAAATAAAATTTAAATAAAATTGGAATGGGTGCAAAAATTATGGTTAAGTATGTGTAACGTCCCTACGGGAAATTTTAACAAACTGTCGCCGAACTGGCCCCTTTATATGAAATAGACTGGTCACTTTTACATGGCAGTTTGTTAAAATTTCCCGTAGGCAGTGTTGCCACTTCTTGAATAATTATTCAAAAATGGGACTGTTTACACATTGTAGTGTGCATACTCACGGTACATAGTGTACAAAGGGAAAACAACAGTTTGTATTTCAACCTTAAGTTGAAATTAGTCAGAACGAATTAACAATAAAGAAAACAATTATGAATACCCATGAATGAGAACGTATTAAAGGGTTTCATGTTACATTGTTTGTAGTACTGACCATTGTAAAATATTTTATTTATTTGATACTAGACCTCACACATTTCAAGTGCAACAAATACATGTGACACTTTGAAGCGCTGCGACTAAAATAGTCTGGCAGGCAGATGTTTGAAGCAGAGCTTTGAAGAATTAATTCCTTTTTGAATGAATTCACTACCAATCGAATTCAATTTTCTCTAGAATTGAATGAATTCCTTTTCTTAAGTAATTCACTGAATTCGTTCAAATGAACGCGTTCATCAAACAACAAATTCAAAGAATTAATTCAATTGCAATAGTTCTTTTTATTAAATCAAATGAATTAATTCACCGGTGAACGCGTTCAATTTTATAAATCGAACGGAAAAAAAAGTGAATTAATTCCTTACTGAATTAATTCACTACTGAATTCGTTCAATTTCATTTTCGTTCAGTGAATTAAAAAAAATAAAATTACGTTCAGTGAATTAAAAAAAAAAATAATAAGTTCACTGAATTGAAAAAAAAATAAAATAAGTTCACTGAATTGAAAAAAAATAAAATAAGTTCACTGAATTCAAACTTGTTTTCTGCCGTTCAGTAGAAGAAAACAATAACGTACAAATACAATTTTTAAATAAGCAATTTTGCAGCGTGTGCTAGTAAAAATAAACAAATTAGAAACCGGATGCTGTTTATCAACCTACATGATTCAAAAATAAAGCCTTTTACTATTAAAAATAAAAACTTTACTTTTATAGATAAATTTGGAAAAAAAAATATAACTATTAATTTTTCAAACCAGTTATATAGTTATATTTTTTTTCCAAATTTATCTATATCTGTAAAGTTTTTATTTTTAATAGTAAAAGGCTTTATTTTTGAATCATGTAGGTTGATAAACAGCATCCGGTTTCTAATTTGCTTATTTTTACTAGCACACGCTGTAAAATTGCTTATTTAAAAATTTTATTTGTACATTATTGTTTTCTTCTACTGAACGGCAGAAAACAGGCTTTGAATTCAGTGAACTTATTTTATTTTTTTTCAATTCAGTGAACTTATTTTATTTTTTTTTCAATTCAGTGAACTTATTATTTTTTTTTTTAATTCACTGAACGTAATTCTATTTTTTCTTAATTCACTGAACGTAATTTTATTTTTTTTTAGTTCACTGAACGAAAATGAAATTGAACGAATTCAGTAGTGAATTAATTCAGTAAGGAATTAATTCACTTTTTTTCCGTTCGATTTATAAAATTGAACGTGTTCACCAGTGAATTAATTCATTTGATTTAATAAAAAGAACTATTGCAATTGAATTAATTCGGAACAAAATAAATCGAACGAAAGCAAATATGAATTAATTCCATTCAATATATGGTACTTAGTGAATTAATTCATCGAATTTTTAATTCAGAATTGAAAAATTGAATTAAGGAATTAATTCTTCAAAGCTCTGGTTTGAAGTGGGTCAATGTTTGTTTTGTTTTGACGTTTCCCCTTTGTTACAGTACAGACAAATTTAGTATATAAATTTGTGTAGAATTAGAATTAAGTGAGTCTTAAGAAATCAATTGTCACGATAAGACAAAAAAAAAAGTATAAGAATAAACATCCACAAAACAGTAGAAAGTGTAGTTTTTGTGCCCATAAACACCATATGGCGATCCTGCCTCTTGCCGATCCTGCCTCTTGCCGATCCTGCCTCTTGCCGATCCTGCCTCTTGCCGATCCTGCCTCTTGCCGATCCTGCCTCTTGTTGATCCTGCCTCTTGTTAATCCTGCCTCTTGCTGATCCTGCCACTTGCTGACCAGAACTGCTGAAGCCAGAGGACATTCAAGCAAAACAAAATAAATAAGTATATGAAAAGAAAAATTTTTTTGTGTAAAAAACTGATTTTTACTTTGTATTAAGTGCTGAAAAGCGCAAGTACAACTGTATAATGAAGTAAAATAATAGTAAAGTAAATTAAAAAAAAAAAAAAAAAAAAAAAAAATTTTTTTAATATAATGAGCAGTGAAAAATTTAAGAAAATACTAGAAGAAATAAAAATTGCCCAGGAACAGTGGGAATCAGGGAAAGTAATAGAAAAACCAGAAATACTGTTATTGGGTCCTAAACCTTTGAAAAAGAAAAATAGAATAGAAGATCCTAAATATCCAATCTATCCAGTTCAGAAGACAAGATTAAAAGGAAGAGGATATACAGGAACTAGAAAATTAAAATTAACACTAATAGAGAGTCAAATAGAATCAATTGAGAAAAATACAACTTTGGAAAAATACAGTAAAGAGAAAACCTATTTAACAAAAAGAATAGAAGAATTAAAACTAAGATTTGATGAAATACTACAAGAAATAAAAGAATACAAAAAAATAAAAAAACAAAGAGAGAAAGAACGTAAGAAAAAATTCAAGTAGAAATTAAGTACATATGTATGTTAAAATAAATCAATATAGAAATAAATAGAAACATAAATTTATAATATGCTAAAAACTATTGCAGTAGTGTTAATAGTAACCATAATAATAACGACAATTATATCAATACTGTCAATTCAGGTAAAGAATTACTTAACAGACACGGCTTTAGAACAAGCAGAACGGGTAAAAGATTATGTAGTAGAAAAGGTTCAAGAGTTACAAGTAGTGGATAAAGTAAACGCAATAGTAGAAGAAGTAGAGAAATCCGAGGCAATGGGAAAATTAATATCAGTAAAGGAGTTTTTAAGTAATTTAGACAAGTAAGAGCACATATGTACAGAAAAAGAAAAAAAAAGGAAATTTTTTGAAGAAGTATTAATGAACATAAACTTTTAAAAGAAAATTGTAATGATTTTGTTTTTTCACCTTGGAGACCAATGGATAGTATATACAGACAAATAGAGTCAATAATAACTAATGCGAAAAAATCACTAAGTAAAACTTACGTACAAGATACCATACAAGCTAAGAGAGTAGAATTGGAAAGGCTAGAATCCGAATCAGTGACTATTTTGGGAAATACTAAAATTTCACAAACGGACAAACAGGGACACACGGAAAGATTTGCTAAATTGAAAAAGGAGGCTTTAGAAGTTCTCCAACTACACGAAGACAGATACAACGAGACAGAAGAGGTAGAGGATCTTACGGAAACAAACACAATGGCGACTACTACCCTGAATACTACCGAGTTAGCGAATATCTCGAAACTATTAACTACTTTCAATGGTACTCGAGACGAACTCGAACCATTTATAGCAAACGTGGAGATAGTAAGGGAGACAATTGCTCCAGAAAAACATACTTCATTTTTCAACTTTGTCTTTAGGACGAAGTTAACATCAAGAGTACAGAATAAGGTTATACAAATAGCACTGCCAACAAATATTGAGACTCTCCTGAGTTCAATTAAAAGGGCATACGGGATTAGAAAATCCACAAAACAGTAGAAAGTGTAGTTTTTGTGCCCATAAACACCATAAAATTCCTTGGATAATTTTTGAATAATGACATTTTTGTGTAATTTTTGTGTAATTTCGCTTTTTACTGAAAAATTTACCAAATTCCATGCTTTCAAGTCCAACAGTAGATAAAATGAGTTTGTTTTTTAACATCTACCCAGTATTACCATATATTTTTTTTAGAAAAACTGTAAAAAAAAAACTGTTTTTGTATAGAAAAACTGTTTTTGGAAAAAAATGTAAAAATCAGAAGAAATTCTGGGATCTCGAAGTATCCTGAGACTAAAATATTATCCCAGGGTCTCAATTTTCTAAATATCGAGATTTCAATTATTTAATTGCGTTTGGTATTTATAGTAAACGACTTTTTGCACAGCCTACTAATAAAACTTTTTTTTTTTTAAATTTTGGTCTCCTAGGCCCGAATCTGAAGTTAAAAAGTTCATCGAATCACCCTTCCGAGATGTCAACCTTTTTCTATTAAACCCTGACTTAGGATAGAATACTTTACTCGCCAATGTTGTACTTCAAAATAATCTTTATGGATTTGCATTTCACATAAAATTGCCTTTCATTAGATTGAGTATTGTTATGTCGGCAATTGTTTGACGGTGTGTAAAAACCCCGTAAAAAAATTACGTTTTTTAGAATTGTCCTTGATCATAATTGAAAAATAGTAGTAAATTGTTATCCCGAATTAGCAACTATTTACTTAAAAAATAAAAAATCAATTTCGGCCTTTGTTGATGAGACATTGTTTTAAAAAACATATAAATTTCTAAATTATTCTTCATTTAGAAATGATCTGAAAAGTTCGGCTAACAAATGTCCGTCGGATCTATGACATGTCAGATATGGTTTAGCCAATTTTATTCCATGCTAATTTTTGATGAAATTTGTTATAAAAATGTTTCGTTTTTCCAGTAAGCATATTTAGTAGTATTTATTGCCAATTTCAGATTTATTTATGTTTCGATTTGTACCTAATTGTTTACAATATTTAAAGTTTATAATCACTTTCTAAGTTTATGAATGGCTTATAAAACAAATATTTTATACAAACTTCATTTTATAAACGTGTTATAAGGTTTTCAAATTATTTTGCATAAGCATAATTCTTAAATATTGGTTTAAAAAAATAAAAAAAATTGTAAATGAAACAAATGTGCCGATTTAATATGAAGAAACTGTAAAAAAATGCATGATTTAAAAAACAACTGTTTTTTACAAGAAAAAACTGGAAACCTGTTAGGCATCCCAAAAAACTGTAAAAAACAGTTAAAACTGGCTATATGGCAACACTGCATCTACCAGAAATTTCCAGTTTCTGCTGAATTTGTGTAAATTTTTGCAACACGAAACCCAATTTAGTTAGACGAAGTAAAACATGCTGTTTTATATTTTATTTGTATATAAACTCCATATTTCGTTAGTTTTTGATAAAACTATTGTCAAACTGAATGCAAAATATTTCTCATGACTGAAAAAAACTTGTAATTTCCAAAGTTTTTGTAACAGTTACTGGCCTTTGATCAGACAAAAATTTTCTTACAGCAGCACAGTTGAGCAGATTTAAATATCTTTAAGTAATTCATAAATTCAGTCTTCGTTAACATGCAAAGGCTATTTTTATTACAACTGGCACTCTATAATTTACTTTTTATATGACCTTTGTAGGTAAACTGTGTCTAAATATTAACCCATTTTCTCCAAATTTAGCACATATTATAAGATTGTAATTCAAACACCATTTGCCAACTTTCTGCCGAATATAATTTTATGTTACGTTTTTAAAATCTGTAGATATATCGGAAAATGGCAAGCTTTCGAAATTTTCATATTTTAGAGGTGGCTTTCTTTGGAGGTGAATGGTCAAAACTTAACTCTATGACCTTGTGAAATTTGATAGCAATCCAACCAGCCGGTAAGAAGTGGCTGTATTATTTCCAAATTATATCGATTCTGCCCCACTGTGTGCAGGAGAGTTCAAAGAGCCACATAATTAAAAAAAAAAAAACTATTATTTTAAACTAATAAAAATATTAAGTTTTTGTGTAATTTCGTACGGTTTTGGATAATTTTTGACCTACTGCTGTGTATTTTTTTGTTTTACTGGTGGCAACACTGCCCGTAGGGGTATATTACTCTCAGAGAGTGAGTAGGTTAAAGTCTCCAACGAAGTTATTTGTGAGTGGTTTGGAAAATATAGTAATTAAATAGGTGACCTTACTCATGAATATGTATGCAAAGGCGAGTGTTGAGTTAATGAAGAGAATGTTTCTGTATATTATTAGGCTGACCATTATAATTTATATTTAAAATTAAGAACGAAAAAAATGAGAAATTAGATATTGTTAGAAGATTGATTAGAACAAGAAACGAAACTTTAGCAATTACTTGACAAAATGAGAACATATCACAAAAACAATTTTATGCCTTTTTAAATTGAATGTTACTCTAAAATTTTACTATTTGTTGCACACTCTAATGATTTAAATATTGGTGTATATTTACTCTTACCGCTGATGACCAAAATTTTGAGTGAGGTTTATGTACGAACCAATTTTAAGTTAATGGCTTATGACCTCTTGGAGACCGAATTTCGTTTTGGGCAACTTCGAAGCTGAATTTTAAACCCAATTAATATCTTATATAACATTTGATGCAATATTTTTTTTCTTTTTCTATAAATTTCTTATATGATGCAAAGATATACACCACTCTCTTTCTTAATCCAATCTAAAGTGTTCATAAGTAAATTCCATTCATCAAAATAATCATCGTCGTCATCTTCATTTACACCAGCCTCGTTCGATTTAATGGTATGTGTACGAGATTTGTGTAATTTTGGTCTAATATCTTCTTCACGATCTAGTACAATACAATTAGAAGAATAATATAAATTTCTGCGCAATGCATCCCTTAGTGCCAATTGGGGTAAATACGGAGTTAAGACGTCATTACATGTTTTGTTCGGTAAAATTTAGAAGTTTCCAAAGGGAACCCCTCAACAGAATCTTGTGTTCTCGTTAGCAATACACAATAATTTGCGGCATGTTTGGCAACAAGCGATAATATAAAATAGATTTAATTTTACAAAATATATCTTTTTTTTTTTGTGTGTTTCCTTTTCAGAAGTCTCTCCAAAATCTCTCTTTCAATTTTCCAAAACCAAAAATTTTCTTTTTTTTTTCCAAATGAAAATTAAATCAAGTTATAACTGCAGAAACAAAATTTTAAAAAGAAAACAAAACGCTCTTCCACTTAAAGAAAAATATAAACTAAATTCTAATGATACACCCAAACAAAAATATTAGTAGAAACCAAAAATGTTCTCAGGCATTACACTCAACAAAATTTTAGTAAACCTTGAAACAACTTTACACTGAACCACACCATGTAAAAAAATCGTCCTCACAGGTTAAACAGATTTTTCCGAACCCTTGTTGGGTACTCTTATATTAGACATAATATTGCAAATGTATGGGGGCTTTAGTTGACGGATTCAAATTCATTTTGAATAAACTCTACGCTAAACTGCTGCTACTCTTAAAAAACATTCTAGTTGGGAGCTCGATGAGTGCGATGTATATCCGCCTGCTAAGTTTTCATTTTGAATGCGGGTGTTAGTTTTTAGTATACTTTGTTGCTAATTTCAGCAAATTGATTTTAAATTGCAGTTAACAATAACACAGTACAACAAAATAAGAAAAATTTTATGCATCGGAATTGTGACACATCATTTCTAATAGACTTCGGGATGCAGATTACAAATGTGGCCCTAGAATTTTAAAGTTAGCTATAGTTTACGTGTAACTTTAAATTCTGAGTGTCAATGAGGCTCTAATCGACATGGCGGTGTAATTGGCGCCAGTCAATAACCAATGCCAGCTCTTTCATAGGTCCCTCGCCTTCAAGAAGGTTAAGCTGCGGGTTAATAGCCCTCTCTTGTAAAAAACGATCTATTAACGAAACGTCTACTACTACTTTCTATTCAACCCCTAAACTGATGACAACCCTTGGCTTTAAACAACGGATAATGATTGGAACTTGGAATATACAAACTCTTTCCGAGGCATCGAGGTTAGATCAAGTTTGCAATGAGATGAAGAATTACAACATTGAAATTCTTTGTTTAAGTGAGGTTATATGGCTGAATAGTGGAACTGCGAAAACGAAATTCGGAAACACATTTATATATTCCAGTAACGTTAAAGATAAAATTAGCGGTGTACACTATCACATAGTGAATATGAAATAGTGGAGTACAAATACATTTAATTGAAATATAGAATTCAACTATGGATAAAGTCAATGCCAACGATAGTGTGGTTAAAATAATATACTTTTTTAAAGGTAGAAAGTGTCAACTATGCGTAATTCAAAAATAGTGAATAGAAACAATAGGTGTGTTTCTTTACTTTTTGGGTAAAGTTCGGTAAAATGAGAGTAAGCACAAAATCCTCTCACGAAATGACAAAATTACCCAATAGTACAGGAACGCAAAAAACCACTTTTCTAGCCCAAAAACTTATTTCAAAGAATAATGTTAAACAGTGATGGGACTTGAAAATTTTTGTTTTGTGCCAAGTGTGTGACTAAAATGTGCCAAATGGGCCTTTATTGTGCCAAAACTCAATTTTCACTTAGAAACCGTGTTTTCAACTTTCATTTTGTAAATGCATTCTTATGGAATTATATTGAATTCTTATGGAATTAATTATATTTGAATGAATTAAAATTTTCTTTCAATTAAAAGATGAATGATAAATTAAATTCATCCGATACTTATTAAAGATTTGGGAATGCAGCCAATGAATGAATTCTTTAGGAATGTTTGAACGAAATGCTATACATATAAACATTTTCTAAAACTGAATTAATTTTTTTATGAATTAAACTTAAATTAATTCTTTCGAAGCTCTGAGATAAATTTATAGCATTTGAATTTTTAAAATTCTATGGATTAAGCACCGTAAGTTGTTCGGTTTTCACGTGAAAAAACTGTTATACTCCATATAAAAAAAAATTATTTTTCACGACAATGAGTTTCACGTGAAAATTGTGCAAACTTAGTTTTCACGCAAATTTAATGTACAAGACTATTATTTTTCTGGTGAAAAAGTGACATTTTGTGTTAATTGTGATTGTGGCTTTGTTATAAAATTAAAATATTGTTAATTTTTTTAACTTAAATTGCAATTTAAAGCATTTAAAGTCTGAGAGAAATTTTTTCACATGAAAAACAACTTACGGTGCTTTATTCGGTAATATCTTCGATGCCATTTTTTAGTTTTGCTTTATTCGAAAAGGTATTTTAATACCAATAAATGCTTAGAAACTAAAAATTAAAGAATTGTTATTTTTTAAATTTATTTTCTATTAAATTTTGTAGATAACCAAAATGTGCCAAAATAGTATCGGTTGTGCCATTGTACCAATCAATCTAAGATTGTGCCAAAAATCCCATCACTGATGTGAAAATACGTATAATTTCAGTTTGCAAATCGGCACAAAAAGACATATTTATTCGCATTTAAAAGTTGTTTTTGATTTTATTCAATTAATTTTAACAAAAAATGAAGTTTCTTTTGCTTATTTCTTTATTTAATTACAATTTTTAATTTAATTTCACAATTGTTTTTTGTTTATATTTGCATCAGCTCTTTTACCAAAGTTTACCCGAAGAAAAAGTCTGGGTAAATTTTGGTAAAACTAATACACTCTCATTAGCGCTCTCATTTACCCAATTCTCGAGTACGGGAACGCTTTTGGGTAAATTTCGGTAACTTTGGGTAAATTTCGGTAACATTGGGAACGTACGGGAACACACTGATTGATTATGCAGATGACATTTGTTTATTTGCACATAGCTTTGAAGATATCAAAGATAAACTTATATGTCTTGACCGAAATGCAAGGAAAGTAGGTCTCAAAATAAACGTCAATAAAACTAAACTAATGCGTGTTGGAACCACCAACACAACCCCTCTTGTATTGGACAATGTCACCATCGAATATATGGAGAATTTTTGTTATCTATGCAGCCGTATCTCAAAAAATGGTGGAGCTGAGATGGATATACTGGATCGAATTAACAAGGCCAGAACATGTTTCAATTCACTTCATAAAGTCTGGCGTGCCAATAATATCTCAAAGACTACAAAGTTAAAAATCTTTAATAGCAGCGTTAAATCGGTATTGTTGTTCTATAGCTGCACTACCTGAAGCACTACTAAACTCACCCTGGGCAAACTTCAAACATTTGTAAATTTGTAAGACAAATTCTTCGAATTTTTTGGCCTCACTGGGTAACGAACGACCAATTATGGTTTCTGGCAAAATGTGTTCCTATCGAAACCGAAATGAAACGCCGTAAATGGTCTTGGATAGGACATACCTTACGCAGACCAACGAACGAAATCGCCAAATTAGCACTTGATTGGAACCCTCAGGGCCAAAGACGTCCCGGCCGTCCTCGCAATACCTGGAGTAGAATGACAAAAAGCGAAGTGAAGAAACTAAATAAAACATGGCAATAAACCAAACCTCTGGCCAATGATTGCGTTAGATGGAAAGAATTCGTAGACGCCCTATGCTCATAATGAGTTATTATATATTTTGGATTTGTTATATTTATAGCTCTACAGAATAATATAAATAAAAGAAATACATATAAATATATATAGTTTAAGCAATATTTGCAAAAATGTTTTTGTAGGAGAATTAAATTTATTTAATAAACTTTTTGCACAAAAATACAAAATTAAAATTAATAACGCTATTTTTTGCAAATTTTTAAAATTATGTAATATGCCCTTTAATTTGAGATACTGCACGTTTTAAGTGCGTTCCCGTATGTACCCAATGTTACCGAAATTTATCCAAAAGCGTTCCCGTACTCAAAAATTGGGTAAACGAGAGCGCCAATGCAAGTGTATTAGTGTTTCTCTTTTTACCAAAATTTACCCAGACTTTTTCGTCGGGTAAACTTTGGTAAAACAGCTGATGCAAATATAAACAAAAAACAATTGTGAAAATAAATTAAAAATTTTAATTAAATAAAGAAATGAGCAAATAACCTTGGTTTTTTGCAAGAATTAATTGAATAAAATTAAAAACAACTTTTAAATGCGAATAAATATGTTTATTTGGGCCAATTTACAAACTGAAATTATACGTATTTTCACATAAGTGATGGGATTTTTGGCACAATCTAAGATTGCACAACCGATACTTTTGGGCACATTTTGGTTACCCGACTAAAAAAGTTTTTATATAATCATATCGTTAGAAATATTCTTCTACCTCAAGTCCAAATTCTAATATGATATTGTCATATTAGATTTTTATTTGTTGTTTCAAAAAGGGGTTGATCATTTTCATGATAGACAATACAATTGTTTCGTAGACATCACTCTACTCTTCAGTTGTCCGCAATAAGAAAATGATAACTTTCTTACTCAAACCGAGACATTACATAAGGTACAAAAAATCAACGGGACGAGAATTTTGTACTTTTGTATATGAACTGTCTGATTTGGTAAAACCAGCTATAAATCAACTCCTTTTTGAAAGCAACAATTACATAAAAGTACCCTTTGGGTACTATTTATATGTATGTCTGTTGTCAATACATTTTGTAAAAACAACTAATTTTAAACTCAAAACAAAATAAATATTTGAATGAGATTATTATTATTTTTGAAACAACAAATAAAAATCTAATATGACAATATCATATTAGAATTTGCACTTGAGGTAGAAGAATATTTCTAACTAAATATATGAAAATATAGAAAGTCCGAAAAAACAATTTTTGTATTTTTTAATGCAAAAATTAGGATAATTGTTTTCATATAATCTTATATGATTTGATATAATTATAAATGTTTGTATGCGTGGCTTTATATAACCATATAGGTTCATATTAACACTTTGATTTTATAAATATGTTTGATTTGACGTTATATATAATCATATTCGATTTGGTCTCCAGCCATATATAAAGAGATCTGCGCTATAGTTTATATATAATTATATATAATGGCGTATAGGCTTCTACAAACAATCTTATAACAAAATATATAACAAAATTAATAGAAATTTGTATTAATTGTATATATAATTATATCTGACATAATATCTAATTATACAAAATTTTATAAAGTTTAATTGCACTATAAAAATTAAGAAAAAAAACTTAGAAATTGTGGATCTGGTTTTGAATTTTGCACTTTAACATGTTTAATGTTTATAATTGAATTGAATAATTGAATTTAACACCTATTTTTCAAATATTTGGCAAACTACTTTTTATTAAAATAAAAATAATTTTAAAGAAATAAATAAAAAAACATTATTTTTTCATTGTGGAATTAAAGGTCGAAAGAATTATTTTTTATTTTAAATTTAAAAGTAAAAATTAGACAAACATAAGATGAAATAAATATGGTTTAAGTTCAGTTATTTTTTCCGTCAAAAAAAAAATTAATTCTGAAAGTTAATTTTTTTATTATATAAACCACACATTTTATAAGAGAGATCAAAACTCTAACCTAGAAAAAGTTGTTTCGACAAATTTTTGTAATGTTGTGTTAAACTGAAAATTCATTTTGTCAGCTATTTCCAAGTTTATTTGCAAAAAATTTTCTAAACAACTTTTTCTAGTTTTAAATTTCGGTCTTTATTGAAATAAAACAAAATAAACCACATTTCAAAAGAAGGATTTCAGTTACAAACTGCGTTATTCTAAGTTTAACGACAATCTGCTTCCTAAAAGCGGTCTAAATCGCATTCAATCCACATTTCAAACATCTTTCCATCAATAAAATTTTTCTCTAAATACCAAAGATCGACCAATACCCACTTTGTTATCCAAACTGTTCTGTCGGGCATTAGTATGAACAATATTTATTAAAATTTTATTTGAAAATTTTTATCAAATTATATGTATTTATATATAATTTGATTCAGTTAGATAGACCCATTTTTCGGATCAAATTGTATCAGGTTAGATAACATGCTTATCTCGCTTGATATAGTTATATATTCCAATATTCGGATCAAATTAGATATGGACGAATATATGGGTTTATGGTGATATATGATTATATACCATCTTTTTTAGTCGGGTACCTACAAAATTTAATAAATAACAATTCTTTAAAAATTCTTTAATTTTTACTTTCTAAGCATTTATTGGTATTAAAATACCTTTTCGAATAAATATATTTAATCCTTTAATTCCCAGTGGAACATAGGGCCGCTAGGTTTCAGTGATCATTTCAATTTCGGGGAGAATAAGTGATTGGCCTATAGCTCTCCTAGCGAATAAAGCAAAACTAAAAAATGTCATCGCAGATATTACCGAATAACACATAGAATTTTAAAAATTCATATGCTTCTAAAGAATTAATTTAAGTTTAATTCATAAAAAATTTAATTCAGTTTTAGAAAATGTTTATATGTATACAATTCCGTACAACCATCCCTAAAGAATTCATTCATTGGCTGCATTCCCAAACCTTTAATAAGAATCGAATGAATTTCATTTATCATTCACCTTTTAATTGAATGAATTCAATAAAATTTCAATTCATTAAAAATAGAATTAATTCCATAAGAATGCTTTTACAAAATGAAAGTTGAAAACACGGGTTCTGAGTGAAAATTGAGTTTTGCCACAATAAAGGCCCATCTGGCACATTTTAGTCACACACTTGGCACAAAAGAAACATTTTCAAGTCCCATTACAGTTTCACATTATTCTTTGAAATAAGTTTTTGGGCTAGAAAAGTGGTTTTTTGCGTTCTCGTACAATTGGGTAATTTTGTCATTTTGTGAGAGGATTTTGGGCTTACTCTCATTTTACCGAACTTTACCCAACACACCTTTTGACAGCTGCTATAATTTTCCCTATACATATATATAGTATATATATGGTATATAGTATAGTATACATGCATTGAAATTTAATACTTATCTTTTTTCACGATTTCGTTGATAAGTAATCTGCGATGAAAGGAATATCGAATATTTGAATTTGTATCTTTAGTAAGCATGTCATGTTACTTAATTTATCAAAAAAAAAAAAAAAAAAAAGCATTTCCTGTTTTAATTTTAAGTTAATATTGACTAAAGCTGAAAGAGATTGACTTTTTTAATACCTAAAAACGGGGGAGTCTGTGACAAATCGTAAAACCCAGATAAAAACATTCAGAAATGTAAAACATATATTTTCTAATAAATTCTAATGAAGTTTTAGATATTTGAAGTGCAAATTCCTTAAAAAATAACGAAAATAACGATAAATTTGCATTTTTAAAAATGTACTTTATTTCCTTTTCCCACAGTAAATTCATATAAAATTAATTTGAAATAAAAAAGATATAAAATTTGTATTTCAGATTGGATTTTCTGCAAATGTTGGTGCGAAAGATGTAATTCTTTTGATAAAATTAATTTAGTGGAATATGAATAAACATCATGTGTTGAGATTTTACAAATCTGATTAAGGGATTTTGCTATATTTACAAAATAGGAAAATAAGTGAAGTTTTCATTTTAATTGCAATTATATCCCAGATCCTTTACCTAATCAAATGTAATATAATAATAAAGCCCAAAGTCTATACCTTAAAAACATATTAAAAATTATTTGTGGTTTAGTCAAGTATATGAATAAATAAGGAATTTTAAAGAAAAAAATGTCTTTTTGCTAAAAGTTAAATTTGCGGATGTTTCAAAAAGTAGATCTAATTCTAAAATTTGCTGTTCACATTCGTGATATTCATCCCAAAATCTATCAGAATTAATATGTCGCATGCCCGATGCATTTTTAGTGTCGTATTGTGTAATTTACTGAAATTTAGTAGCGTCTACTAATTATTTATACAAATTTCATTGTACTAAAATTATTAATATTTAGTAAATTTTTTAACTAATTTTAGCAAATCGCTTTTGAATTGCAGTTTACAACAATTTTGTTGTTCTAGAAATCAGTAGACATGTGTTGCTAAAATTAGCAAAAAAAATACCGCAGGGCTCAAAACAGTTAAATTTCCCGTAATAGCAGCAACATTTTCAGTAGCCATTACATACTTTTTTGGTTGAGTGTAAATTAATTTTGATCTATTTTTTATCACCGTGTCATCTATTACGAACACGAAATCAATTTTTTCTTTACTCCGTGGTAACGATTGTCTCACTAAAAGTCCTAAAAAAAGTAGACAATTTTACAAAAGGTACAACAATTTTCTGTAAAATTTGCAATATCTTTACAAATGGTTTTTTTTTTGGAAAGGCCACTAAATAATAGGTCCGTTCCTTTACGTTACCGCGGGAACGCACGGGATCCCAATCTTACCCAAAAAGCGTTCCCGTACTCGAAAATTGGGTAAATGAGAGCGTTCAAGAGAGTCAATTTGTGTTTCTCTTTTCACCAAAGTTACCCAGACTTTTTTTGGGTAACTTTGGTAAATTGTAAAACTAGCAGCTGATGCAATAATAACCAAAAACAATTGTGAAAATAAATTGAAAAATTAAATTAAACAAACCAATACGCAACAGAAATGTGTTATTTATAATAATTAATTGAACGAAATCAATAAGAACTTTTAAATGCAAATAAACATGTGTGTTTATTAAATTTTTCAAACTAAAATTATACGCATTTTCAAATTTTTATATGAAATGCATTTTTGGGCTCGAAAAGTGGTTTTGTGCGTTCCTTTACTTTTGGATAATTTTTTTCATTTTGTGAGAGGATTTTTTGCTTACTCTCATTTTACCGAACTTTACCCAAAAAATAAAGGAACGAGCTTAATGTAAGTGCAAATCAAAAACAAAAAATAAAAAAAAACAACAGCATTTCTGAACTTATCCTTTGTGTGTGCAAACGAATCTATGGGACTCTACTTATAAAGGTTATTCAGAATATAATAAGTTTTAGTATTGAACTGTGGTTATTTTTCAGATAAGTTATTCGCCCAAAATCTATTTTCTTAAATATAAGTTACCCAGGAAAAAAAGCGAGGAAAAAGAAGTAGTAAAAATATAACAACAGTTGAATAGGGAGTTGTGAAAATTTGTGGTTTTCACTGATGAATTTAACATTGGCTTGTTATAGGAGGGAAGTTGTTCTTTTTTGAAACAAATTATGTATATTTGAACCAATGAAAAGGAAAATCTTTTTCACTTGTTTTTATTTTAATTTAATTAAAATAAAAAAAAATCGTCATGCATCATGTGGGGTTTGAACCCATACTCGTTGGCATTTCAAGCAGACGCTCTACCCCCTATGCCATGGCTTGTTATAACTGATAGCTGACTTTTAGCAGTCTTGTTCAGTAAATTGTTATCTTTATTTCTTTTTATTTTTATTAACAAAAATATATAACATATTGAAAAATATATAAAGTTATTTTTTTAAAGTGTTTTTTTATAAAAATAATACACTCAGAAATAAAGCTGTAAAAATAGGAGAAAAAGCTACTAAAAATTATGTAATTAAAAATGACCTTGCAAAAAAACTGCTGATATTAGCAGATTGGTTTTGCTAAATACTAGTAAGATAAGAGGAAAAATAAAACTGTTAAATTTACAAAATTTTGATTTTGGTTGATAAAATCCGTAAAAAATTTTCAGCATATTAGTAGATAAAAAATATTTTTTTCTGCAAGGTAATTTTTAACTTATTTTTACTAGTTCTAACTAAAATGTTTACAGGATTTTTCTTTTTCTGTTATATTTAGTTTCTAAATATATTTAGTAAAAATTTGATCAAAATTTTTTAAATACAAACAAAATTGTAATATTTACCTTTTTCGTATTTTAACAAAAAATATTTGAAGAATTACATATTTATTTAGAACTTTTATATTTCCATAAAATTTCTTTAAAACTTAATAGAAAATTTAAAAAAAATTAAATCGTTTAAAAAATTAATTTTTGAGTGTACAAAATAGAAAAAAAATAAAAATTTTACAGTGAAAACTACAAAAAATTATTAATTGTGTAAAAAAAGTTACAAAAATTTTTTTTCGCCTGGTGGTATTCGAACCCGCAACCCTCTGATTTCTGTGCCAGCACGTTCCTATGCAACCCCCATACAAAATATTAACTTCTTATAACCGCTGAAAAAGAACTTCTGACTAGCATATATTTATTGCAGCATTAGAAGTTGTTTAAAACCCATTCCTAAGGGAGTAATTCTTTGTGATGTAATGAAGGAAGTGATTCATTTAAAAGTCATGCCACTTATTTTTGCTGGGTAGTTTTTTCATGTCCCTGATTTATATTTTATTAAATTTTGTATATATGTACATTAGGGTGCTCCAGAAAAAAAAATTGTGAGTTATTGTCTGGGCCCCCCCCCCCCTATCCCCCTCAAAATATGTATTTGGGTGTAAAACAATGTCTCCCAAAAAATTAGGACAATCGGATAAGAGGAACACGTGCGTCAACGGCCCTGAAGTTTGAAAGGGTAAAGGGCCGTTGAGGCACGTGTTCCTCTTATCCGATTGTCCTAATTTTTTGGGAGACATTGTTTTACACCCAAATACATATTTTGAGGGGGGGGGGGGCCCAGTCAATAACTGACATTTTTTTTGCTCCATACAAGGTTGGAGCACCCTAATGTACATATAATTTTGAAACTAATCTAATTTATAAATTAAACTTATACTGACTTTAGACCAAGCAAAAACCAGGTGGTTTTTGTACAAAACTAAATTACAAAAGCGAAGTCATTTACACTGGTTATTTAGTTTTTCTTTGTCACATCACTTTTTTATTAAACACTTTTCTTTATGTTTTTATTGTTAAATTAAATTAAAAAAATTATTAACACATTTTAAAATGGATAAAAACACACAATTTAAAATTAATACCGAAATATTTCAAAAAAATATAAAAATATATTTTCGACACTTGCTTTACTTCTATATTCGTTGTAACAGGGTGTATTGGATACCAACCCAACAAAACCACACATTACCAAATAATGGGTAAAGTAATGTATCGCCATAGGGTTGCACTGATTACTTCACACCTTACTTCACTGATGAATTTTACAGGCGATGAGCCTTAAAGTAATGTGTGCATTGTTACCAGTATAAATACAAACAAATGAATAGTAATGGGTTATTTAGCTGCAGATAGGGAATGAAAAAGTAATTGGTTACATGCTTTGAATAAATTTTTCCGTTTTAACAGTAACAACCAAATAACAAATATTAATAAATTAAATTTTATTAAAAAAATATTTACAAAATTATAAATAAAAACATTATCGAAGTAATTTATTTTTAAATTAAAAAAATGCGTTCTGTAATAGCCATTACTTTATATTTAATTTTAATATATTATGTAATCAACATTTGGTAATGCATTACTTTATGTTTTAAAGTAATGGAAAATATAACGAGGGTACATTACTAAGTAATGCGTTCTAATTGGTTAGCGTTCAGAGAGTTCACCAACCGCAAGTTCAGTGACCTACCCACCCCAACCGATGTGCGCTCCGCGGAAAGGAAGTTCCGCGAAATCGTCAACGCAGCGGCTGCTCGCTTCATTCCGGCTGGAAGGATCGCCAACATCAGACCAAATTTCCCAGCCGAAGCGGCAGAACTCGCGGATGAGCGGGACGAGCTTCGTTCGACCAACCCCAGCGACCCCAGGATCAACGAACTCAACCGGGAGATCAGCAAGTTGGTCAACGAACATAAACGGAACAAATGGGTAGATCATCTGAAAATATGCAACCTCAGCACCGGAGCCAGCAAGCTATGGTCAACGGTCAAAGCTCTCTCGAACCCGTCCAAAAGGGACGACAGGGTATCGATCTCATTTGCCGATAGGACGATATCGGACCCGAAGAGGTGCGCGAACTATTTTAGCCGGCAGTTTATAGAGCACCCCGAGAGAGACAGGGCGAAAAGGAGTGTCGTGAGGAAAATGCACGAACTCCGAGTCGATGACGAGCCATTAGCTTTTACGTCAACAGAGGTTGCCGAAGCCATCAAAAGAGCCAAACCATCTAGAGCTCTAGGACCCGACGGAATTTCCATGCTGATGATCAAACAACTGGAGATGCCAGGAGTAGAGTACCTGACAAAGGTCTTTAACCTTTCCCTATCCACCCTAATTGTGCCCGAGGTCTGGAAGATGGGCAGGGTGGTGCCACTTTTGAAGCCAGGAAAGGATGCGAACCAGGGAGCATCGTACAGACCAATCTCCCTACTGTCACCGGTCGCTAAGATACTTGAGGCTCTACTCCTCCCCAGTCTCTCACAGCATTTTCAGCTTGCCCAGCACCAGCATGGATTCCGTAAGCAGCACAGTACAACAACAGCTTTAACTGCCATTGCCACACAGATAACTAGCGGTCTAAATCAGAGCCGCCCTTGCGAAAGGACGGTTCTAGTGGCGCTTGACCTATCGAAGGCATTTGATACGGTCAGCCACGCGACCCTCTTCAGAGACATCGCCGAATCCAGTCTCCCAAATGGTACGAAGAGGTGGATAGCGAATTATCTGTGTGGTCGCCAGTCGTTTGTGGAGTTTCGTAACAAAAGGTCCAAACCTCGTAGAATTAAACAAGGGGTTCCTCAAGGTGGAGTTCTCTCCCCGATATTGTTTAATTTCTACGTTTCGAAACTCCCGGCACCACCAGAAGGGGTGGAGTTGATCTCATATGCCGACGACTGTACGATACTGGCGACGGGTTACGATATTGATGGCTTATGCGGTAGGTTGAACAGTTATCTTCATGATCTTACGAATTTCTTCACTGGAAGGAATATGCAGCTCTCCCCTGCAAAATCCTCGGCGACTCTTTTCACCACTTGGACGAAAGAAGTAAGGCTGGAACTGAATGTAGTAGTCGATGGCGTGCGAATTCCGACACTCAACCACCCCAAAATTCTTGGGGTTACATTCGACAGCCTGTTCATGTCCTCAGCGCACACCACTGCAATTTGCAACAAGATGCAGAGTAGGAACAAGGTCCTCAAGTCGCTAGCCGGCAGCTCTTGGGGTACGGACAAAGAAACCTTGTTGGCAACCTAAAAAACAATTGGTCGGTCAGTGGTTAATTATGCTGCGCCAGTGTGGTCGCCTAGAGTCAGCGATACCCAGTGGAGAAAGCTCCAAACCTGCCTAAACTCTGCCCTCAGGACAATTACAGGATGCCTGCAAATGTCCTTGGTTCAACATCTACACGAGGAAACGAAGGTCCTTACAGTAAAGGAACACTGCCAAATGCTCTCGAAGCAGTTCCTGCTGGGATGTCATCGGAGGAACCACCCGAATCACCATCTTACGGAGGTGGATCCCCCCCCCCCCGAGGCATGTCAGAAAGGACCTTCGTGTCTTTGAGGGCACGGTCCAGCGTTATATGAGAGACCCGCTGGACGAAGCATCCTATAGGGCAGGTATAAACGATATTCATCGGGACACGGTAAATGACGCCATCAATTCTTACCGGATGAATATCGTTCTTGGAGGTCGCCCCCACCTATTGCGGAGAACGAGGAGAGGACTCTCCCACGATCTTCAAGAGTTCTCCTCGCGCAATTGCGTTCGGGATGGTGTTCACGCCTTAACTCATATTGGTCTCGGATCGAGCCCACCATCCCGAACACATGTCCCGCATGCCAGAGAGGTCCCCACGACGTAAACCACCTCTTTGGCTGCACGGCAAACACGACTCACCTAGATCCCACGTCACTATGGACCCACCCGGTTGAGGCGGCCCGGTTCCTGGGTCTGGATCTAGCTCAGTCAGCAGAACAAGATGAAGAAGAAGAATAGTTATAATATATTGCTTACATATTTTATTGTAGGAGGCGTTGCTACAACAACAACAACTAAGTAATGCATTATGTAATCAACTAACGGTAACTCATTATTCTGTGGTTCAAAATAATACTGAAGGTAAGGAGTATTCAGTATAAAGTAATGCATTATGTAATAAATTTTCGGTAGCTAATTACTTTATGCTTCAAAATAATGCTGACGGTAAGGATTATTCATTACAAAGTAATGCATTATGTATGCAATTATCGGTAACTAATTACTTTATGTTGAACAATAATTACAATTGTAAGGAGTACACATTACAAGGTAATGCATGAGTTTGTCGCTCCGATTACCAAAGTTTTCCTGGGAAGTGTATCAAAAATGCAAATTTCAGATATTTTTTAAACAAATAAAAATAAATAAACTAAATATACATACTATTAACCATATTTAAAAATAAGAACGAAAGCAAAATATAATTAAAAATTAAATGCATCAGGGAAACTCGGAATTGGTTCATTTTTTCTTTTTATTTCTGCTGCCGTTAAATGTGGTTGATGTTGTTTGCGATGTTGCCGTAGTCCAGCCGTTTGTGAAAATTCTTTACCGCAAACGTTACATTTATATCGTTTTGTATCGTCGTGTATCAGTTTATGATTTTTTAAATATTTAACAGCTGTGAAAGCTTTACCACATATATTGCAAATGATATCACGTATGTTAAGATGAGATTTGACATGATCATTGTAATGATGTAATTGATTAAAACCATGTTTACATATATGGCACTCGTAACGATAGCGTTTTTCATGGCGGCGTATATGATTGTCGTAGTCATGGCGAGCTCTGAAACCGGCACCACATACTTGACATAGGTAAGGTTTTTCTCCTGTGTGCGAAGTAACATGCCAATCTAATTCAGATTTGAATGGATAACCTTTACCGCATACACTGCATTGAAAACTATTTATGCCCAGATGACGTTTGGCGTGTACAATGTATTTATCGAATTTTTTAAAACCCATTTCACAGAGTGGGCACTTAAATGGCATCGTATTAGTGTGACTAGCAATATGTTTATGATAACTTTCATATTTAGGAAGAATTTCATTACAAGTACCGCACTTGAATGGTCCTTGACTTTCACTAAGAAATAATAATTCCTTATAGAATGGAGACAATGGTGTAAATTCTTTGTTTTCTAATTCGCATTTTAGTTGTTGTTCTTTATCCTTCGAATATAAACGATTCATGTATTTGATATAATCTTGTAAGTTTTCTATAGTCATATCATTGTTATGATTTGTTTTCAGATCTTTAATCATAGTATTTAAAGTTTCATCGCGTTTCGCTATGACTCCAAAAGCAATATTATTGACCTGCCACAGAGCCTCGTACTTTTTATATAGTCCAATCAACTGTAGCAAATTTGATTCATCCATTTTTGTCTAAAAAAATAAAAAAAATAAATTTTAATTTAGTAGGTTTGAGGTTAAGAAGAAGAATAAACATTTTCTTCAAAAGTTATAAACACATTAAATTTGCAAATCAGACTAGATCCAGTTTCTGCCCTTTTTATGGACAGGCTTCATTAGTGATTTTCCACTAAATTGTATTATTGTTTATATTTTCATTGTCAGATTGTCTCTATATGAATACTTTCGGAAGTGATCAAACAGACATATACAAACATTCTACTTTAGATTTCCTGTTTATCTTCTTATTTCCTCCGTGTCACCTTTTCGGAAAAATTTTAATGTTTCTCCAGCTTAAATGGCTCCAACTATTTTCGGCTATTTGAAATTGTTTAAACTCTAACACCGCGCAACGGTCACGCTCAAGCATAGAAAAATCAATACACACATGAGAAAAGAGAAAGTGTATAGAAGGGTTGACAAAACTATGGCACGCATGCCAGTAGTGGCACGCGAGTGGATTTTAGGTGGCTCGCGAGAGTTAACATTTGTTAATGTTTTTGATTGTCAATAACTTAAAAAAAATAACGAATATATAAATAAATACAAAAATAGTGGTGTTTTTAGTATTATTTAAAATGAAAAAATTATTTAATCGTAGATTTTCAGTTGATCTGAAGATTGTTACAATGAGTGGTATTTTGTTCGGTTTTAAGATCAAATATCACAAATTCCAATAGAATTTACAATTTGTTTTACAATACATAGAGAAAAAACTTATGAAAAAGACAATCTAATTATAGTACACTCAAATTAGTTAAAAAATACCTTGCAGAAAAAACTGCTGAAATTAGTAGATGTTACTAGTAAAATAAGAACAGTAAAAATAAAACTGTTAAATTTACAGAATTTTAGTCAATTGTAAACGACAAACTGTAAAATCTACAAAAAATTTGCTTAATATTATAGACTAAAAATAGCAAAAACAAACTGTTATATTTATTTGAATGCAAATAGCAGTCGATCCTGTTAAAATCAGCAGAAATTGGAACACCAATTGTTTACCAAAATGTTTTGCAGATTTTAGAAAGTTGTTATTATATACTAACAAAAATTTAACTCAAATATATCTAAAATTCTGTATATTTAACCGTTTATTAAAAAATTTCTTGCATAATCGTTAAATAACAGCCCGTGAAAAAACGATTAGATTCAATGGAGTTGGATTTGATCCAATTGTATCTACCCGAGTAAAAAAATTGATCTCGCGCAATATCTAATCATATCCAATTTGATATTCTTTAAGATCTGCTGTAATATCTATCTGATTCAATTAGATCTCAAAATTGGGTGTATCCAATGATATCGTATTAGATCCCATTGTATATATGGGGATAATCTAAGATCAACTTATATCTCAAAACTGGGAGGTCCAATGATATCCTTGGGGATAAACTTAAATCTAGTTTGACCCGAAAAATGGCAGATCGAATTAAATCCAGCAATATATTTGTGGATAAACTTAGATCTAATTTGATCCGAAAAATGGCAGATCGAATTAGATCCAGCAATATATTTGTGGATAAACTTAGATCTAATTTGATCCGAAAAATGGCAGATCGAATTAGATCCAGCAATATATTTGTGGATAAACTTAGATCTAATTTGATCCGAAAAATGGCAGATCGAATTAGATCTAGCAATATACATATTTTGGGATTAAATACATCGAATTAGATCTAGGAATATATTTTGGGATTAAGTTGTATCTAACTTTATCTGGAAAATGGCAGATCGAATTAGATCCAGCAATATATTTGGGGATTAGGTAAGATCTAAATTTGTCCAAAATATGACAGATCAAATTAGATCCAGTAATATATTTCAGGATTGCGTAAGATCTTAACTTTTTCGATAAATTGCAGATCGAATTAAATCCAGTGATATATCTGGGGATTTGGTAAGATTATATCCAGCAATTTATTTCGGTATTAAAATGGCAGATCGAATTAAACAGCAATATATTTGGGGATTGATATCTAAAACTATCCACAAAAATGACAGATAAAATTAGATACCGCATTATATTTGGGTACTACTTAAGATATCCATTTATTTGGGATTAAATAAGATCCCAGACAGATATTGACAACTGTTCAGAAAATAATACACTGGCAGAGCACTGATTTTATAAAAATTACAATATTTTGTTAAAATAAGGTTTAAACTCAGAAGGTCTCGAGTTCGATTCACGGCTATAAATTTTTTTTATAAAATAAATTTCTTTTTATAAAATTATAATTTTTTTTCTATACATTTTTTTATAAAATTATATTTTTTTTAAAATAAATTGAATTTTTTTAATAAAATAATTTTATTTACATCTTTTTGACGCTCTACACGATTTCCAATTGTATCAATTGTTTCTAAGATTTATCAATTGTATTTCAGAAATAATCAATTGAATTTCAGTTTTATCAATTGAAGGACTTAGTGCAATAAGTTGATAAGCCACAAAATCAAAATATTGAAATAATCGCCTTTAAAGTTTAAAAAAATGTATAAAATCAGCTTTTAATTAAATAACACTCTTGATGGACGTCCCAGTATAGAAACGGTAATGACATATCATTATTTTTTGGACTACCAGTAATGACACCGACTTACCTTCTGCATTATTTTAAAACATATAATAATTAGTTACTGTTAATGACTTATTTTTATCATTATCTCAAATATAAAATAATTTTCTAGATATTTTTGAAAATTTTTTGAAATCTATTTGTAGACTGGTAAGGACATATGTAACCACATATTTTTTGATTATTTGTATGTTGGCAAGTAAGCTTACTTGTGTGTAAGTTTTTTTAAGTGCATTAGTACACTCAAAAAAATAAGTTAGTAGAAAAATTAGTAAAATTGTATATCAAGTGTACTAGTTTTCAGCAATTTTTTTTGTTGTTGAAATTCCGTTTTCAGCAAAAATTTTAGTTATATTTTTTTAGCACTAAACTAATTTTGAACAAATCTTTTACTAATTTATTTTGCTACAAAAATTGTGCTGATAACCGCATTCATAGCGTGGACGACAACCAGATAGACAAGATGTAGATGTCGCAGCTTGTCTGGAAACGGAAATGACAAAAAAATAAAAACAACTCTACACATATTCTATATTTAAATTTTCAGCAAATAAATTAACTAAAGTAAAATTTCGCTACAAGTTTTTTGAGTTTTTTTCAGTCTACTAATATTCAGCAAAAAGTTTAGTGATTTTAGCAAGGATTTTTTTCATTTGCAGTCGACTAAGTGTTAGCAAAACTTTTGCTGAAGATTACTATTTTTTTGGTAAAAATCAGCTCGCTGATTTTCAGCAAACCTTTTGCTGAAATTGCCAACTTTTTTGCTAGCACGCTCCTGACTAAAAATTTGCTGACACAGCAACATTTTTTGTTGACTTTACTGACTTTTTTTTGAGTGTACGCCATCTATCACATTAATTTTAAAAATGTGTCTTGCGAAGCTTTTTCAGAAATTTTATTAAAAATCTCTTTTTTTATTTTTAAGAAAACGTAGCTACTTGGCAGGACTTTTTTACCCTAGCAACTTGTAAAAAGTGCTAAAGTAAGTCTTACACCATACTCGCTGGCAGACTATACTCAAATAAAAAAGTCTGTAATAGTTACAGAAAAAACTGTAATTTTACAGAAAAATTAACTAATATTAGGCCAGCAGAACATTTAATAATGTATACGGATCGAATTTACTGGCACAACCTATTGGATTTAAAATAAGGACAAGAATTGGAACTTGGAACGTTAGAACTCTAGCCGAACCATCTCGTCTGGCGCAGGCTTGTAAAGAAATGGACCATTATCGTCCTGACATTCTCGGCCTTAGTGAAAGGAGGTGGAAGGGTCAGGGTGAATTTCGAACTTTAACTGGTCATCATTTCCTCTACAGTGGTAATGAACATAAACATATAAATGGTGTAGGCATCTTGCTGTTAACAAGAACAAGAAAATCGCTGATCGAGTATAAACCTGTCTCTGACCGTTTACTAATAGCACGCTTCCGAACAAAATACCGCAACATCACCATCGTACAATGCTATGCCCCAACAGAAACAGATGAAGATGACGTAAAAAATGCCTTCTATGAACAACTTGACACTGAGATAGCAAGGATAGGAAAGAGTGACATCAAAATAGTCATGGGCGATATGAATGCAAAAGTCGGGTCGGATAACACAAACTTGCGTTCTATAATGGGAAACCAAGGCCTCACATGCAACCGAAACAACAACGGTGAGAGACTGGTTAATCTATGTGTCACTCATCAACTGTATATAGGCGGCACGAAATTTCCACACCGTGACATCCACAAATATACATGGCAGTCAAATGATGGTTTCACTCGAAATCAAATCGACCATTTTATCATCAGCCGTAAATTTCTTGGGTGTCTAATGGATGTAAAAACCATTAGGGGTGCGGATATCTACAGTGACCATCAGTTATTGGTAGACATAGTTAAACTACGGCCAAAGGCCAATTACCACCAAAGAAAAGCCTGTGGCAAAGTGAATGTCCACCGTTTGCAGGATCCAACCACCCTCCAGCAGTTGGGCAGGCCTTTAAGCGGCACTTTTCGCTTCATTAATCCCCATTTTTGCAATGTCCCTGTCCAAAATTCCTCAAAGCACCTTCCCGATAAGTGAGCCCATACTCCAAGGAACATATGTTTTACATTTCAGGTTTCTACCCAACTTTTACTATTTGTAGCAATTTCCGAAAATGCATCGACAGGGAATTTCAGCTTCCTAGTTCCAGCAGTTTGAGCAGGCTGTCAAGTGGGACACTTTCTCTCTTTTTGTCCCTCCCGGTTGGAATTAGGCTGGAAGAGGAACCTAAGTACCGAATTTCAGCTTCCTAGTTCCAGCAGTTTGGACAGGTCGTTAAGGGGCCACTTTCCCTTTCTGAGCCCCTATTTTATAACGACCCTGTCCAAAATTCAAAATAGTATCTTTCTAATAAGTTAGCCCTTACTCCAGGCACCCACATTTTAAATTTCAGGTTTCTAGCTGAAGGGGTTTTTACAGGCCACCAAGGGGAGGCTTTCTTCTTTTTGCCCCTCCCTTTAGGAATTTACACAAATTACATCTTCGCGGCTGTCTGCGATGGATGAGGAACATTCATATCAAATTTCAATTTCATTGCCTCAGCGGTTTGGGCAGGCCGTTATTGGGGACATTTTTCCCTTTCAACCCCCATTTTTACTGTGTTTCTGTTCCAAAATAGAAAAATTACCTTGCCGGAGAGTTAGTCCTACTCCAGGGAATACATATTTAAAATTTAAGGGTGGCCAGAAGGGATTGGACAGGCCGTCAAGGAGAATACTTTTCCCCTAATCTCCCTCCCGATAGGAATTTTAAAAATTCCGTCTAAGCGGACGTCTACACAGAAGGAGGAACTCACATACCGAATTTCGGCTACATAGTTTCAGCAGTTTGGACAGGCCGTCAAGGGGGAAACATCCCCCTTTTGGGATATCCTGAAGGGAATTCCAAAAATACAAACTTAGTCGATGTCTACTACAGTGAAGCAACCTTTATACCAAATTTCAACTTCTTACCTCCAGTGGTTTGGGCAGGCAGTTAAGGGGGACACTTTTCCAATTTGTGAGACCGTCTATGGGGAGACTTTTCGCCTTTTTGCCCGTTCCGGTAGGAATTTTCAAAAATCCCGTCTTAGCGGACGTCTATGCCGAATATCAAGAAACCTTGTTTTAGTGGAGATACCCGTGGGGGGAAGAAAAAAGAACTTTTTGTGAAATTATATTTTTTTAAATGGAATTTTTGGAAAAAGCGAAATTTTTTGGAAAAAGATACTTTTTACAAAGTACTTTATTGGAAGAAGGTACTTTTTTGAAAAAGTTATTTTTAGGAAAAATGTATTTTTTTTGGAAAAACGTCCTTTTTTTGGGAAAGGTACTTTTTTGAAAAAGGTATTTTTTTGGAAAAATGTATTTTTTTTTTTTTGGAAAAAGCTACTTTTTTGGATAAGGTACTTTTTTTGGAAAAAGGTAAATTTTTTTATAAAAAGGTACTTTTTTTGGAAAAAGGTACTTTTTTGGAAAAAGGTACTTTTTTTGGAAAAAGGTACTTTTTTGGAAAAAGGTACTTTTTTTGGAAAAAGGTACTTTTTTTGGAAAAAGGTACTTTTTTTGGAAAAAGTTACTTTTTTTGGAAAAAGGTACTTTTTTGGAAAAAGGTACTTTTTTTGGAAAAAGGTACTTTTTTTGGATAAGGTACTTTTTTTGGAAAAAGGTACTTTTTTGGAAAAAGGTACTTTTTTTTGGAAAAAGGTACTTTTTTGGAAAAAGGTACTTTTTTGGAAAAAGGTACTTTTTTGGAATAAGGTACTTTTTTTGGAAAAAGGTACTTTTTTTGGAAAAAGGTACTATTTTTGGAAAAAGGTACTTTTTTATTCCCTTTTTGCCCCTCCCGATAAGAATTTCCAAAAATGCCGTCTCAACGGACGTCTACACCGGTCAAGGAACCTACATACCAAATTTCAACTTCATAGCTCCAGCAGTTTGAGCAGGCCGTCAAGGGGGAGACTTTTTCCCCTTTTTGCCCCTCCCTGTAAAAATTTCCAAAAATCCCGTCTCGGTGGATGTCTACGATAGTGGGTTTTGGCAGTACGTCAAGGGGGAGACTTACCCCTCTTTGCCCGTTCTGGTAGGAATTTCCAAAAAATTCCGTCTTAGCGGACGTCTACGCCGAAAGAGGAACCTACATACCAAATTTCAACTTCCTAGCTTCAGCGGTTTGGCTGGGCGATGTTGAGTCAGTCAGTCAGTCAATCGCGTTATTCTTTTATATATGTGACGCGCAAAATAGAAAGGGACCTAAGGATAAGTATGTAAATATGTTTTATGTTTAAATTTTTATGACGAGTCCTAAAATTACACACTAGAGAAAACTTAAATTTTTCTGAATGTATTTCCTTAAGCTAATAGTATTTGCTTAACTCCTTATTTTTAAGAATCAAGTAAGCAATCGGATAACCACTTATATTCAACTTTTTGTAAGCATGTGTGTAACCACTTATTATTCAAAATTTCATAACTACTTATTTCTCATTTTTTCGTAAGCGAGCGGGTAAGCGTGACTGCTTATAAAAACAAACACGCCAAACAAAAATAATGAGTTTAGACGCCAAAAAATAAGTTGTGCGGAGCTATGAATTTCTATTATATAACCAATTACTTGGTAATGAAAGATTTTGCTGGGAAGTTTTTCGAAACATTAATAAGGAATTTCATTAATTGCATTAAGGTTAATATAAAATAAATGAATGTTCTTTTTAGTTTGACTCTAGATCATAAATTAATATCACTTTCTGTTTAAATTATTTTCAAATCAAAGAAAGATGATACAATTTTTACAAGTAAATTACAAAGAATAAAAATATATTTGAAAGAATTCGATAAGACCAGCAATACAGAATACGTATTTTCGGCTTTCGCTACAAAGCCATCATCAGTGTATTTCGTCTAGTGTTTCCAATTATTCGACATAGGCGGTTAACCGGTTAATGCAATATTCGAAAAATCACTAAAATTAATTAACCGGTTATTCGGGTCGGTTAATCGAGAAAATTGGCGATTAATCGGTTAATCGTTTAATGCAAAATTAATGTATTTTCTTAACTTTTCTATTTGAAAATACCAATTTACTCTTCAAAAATCAGCAAAAAATTTTGCTGAATATTAGTAGTCTGAGAATATCATAAATAATTGTTAAATTCTCAGTCTTTTCGGTTTTTAAGGGCCATTAACAATAAAACAATTTCGAGTTAATTTATTCAGAGAGAATTTAATAGGACGAGTTTTAATGAAAGTTTTCACTAAACTTATGAAGTTTTCTTCACAGAGTTAATGCAAAATAAATTTTACGAAAAAGGATTTTCATTGGGTGTATGTAATTTTCAATCAATAATACGAGATTTTTCATAAAACTGTATCAATTCAATGAAAAGTTTAGTAGTGTTGTTTTAACGTTCTATAGAAAGCTGCAATTAATATTGTAATTAATATGCAATTTTTTCAACTTTAGGTAATAGGTTTGAGGTTAAGAAGAAGAATGAACCTTTTTCTCTAAAAATTATAAACACATTAAGGTTGTTCACAAGGGGTGTGCTATTTGCTGTATCGTTGTATCGTCATAACAAAAAACAGAGTTGTTAGAATTTAAATTGAAAAAATACAACATTTGAGAATAGCACGATACAACATTTTTACGCATGTTAAGTGTCCATGTTTGAGTGTGCTACAACGAAAGAAAATCGTTGTTAAAGCCAAATAATAATTTTAAGAACTCTGTTTTTTGTTAGGACGATACAACAGATAGAACACTCCTTGTAAATAACCTAATTATAATTTTCAAATAAGACTAGATCTTGTTTCTGCCTTTTTTTGTATGGACAGGTGTTGTCAGTGATTTTTCATTAAATTGTATTAATTATTTATATGTTTTTATTGTCAGATTGTCTCTAATTTTTTTGAACAACTCATCGGCTGTACGAATTGAATACATGCTCCCACATTATAAATGTAACTATACTAAAGTGCGACAGCTTAAACATCTCACCCGAGTAAGGCCTTGAATGCAATGTAATTAATTCATTGTTTTCCTTCCTATTCAGCTTTCTGTTATTGTTTTTACTCAGAAGTGATCAACGCAGACACATACATTCTATTTTTAGATTTTTGTTTATCTTCCAATCTCCTCCGTGTTTCAATAGATGTCAAATCCCAAACAGATTTGTTTGTTCAAACTTTATCATAGAATTTCAAAAGTGAGAGCAGTTTTCAGCCTTTCAAAATTCTATGTTTGTAATAATAAAATTTTAAAAATTAATACGCACTGTTTTTGTTAAAATAAATATAAATAAAATCATAGACTAGAGGCTGAAAAACTGCTCTCGCTTTTGAAAATTAATTTTACATTTTAAAAGAATTAAGATAGAAATGAAAAATTGTCTATTGTATTTCCTAAAGCCTGCTCTAGCCAGGCACATAGTGTTAAAGCATTTTTTTACAAATATTTTATTTATTTTCAATGTCGACTTGCTTGGAGTTGCTCAAAAAAAGGTATCTAAAGGCTTCTCTTTAAATCGATTTTAAAACAATTTGATCGTATTTTAGTTAATATTTGTTTTTTTCTAAGCATTTCTTGTCATTTTTTAGCCAAAGTAAAGAAAATTATGAAGTTTTGGGAAAAAATAAAGCAAAAAATTACATATTAAAAATGTAACCGGTTAATCGACCTATTTTAACCGATTATTCGGTTCGAATAATTATTTGAGTTTTAAATTATTTGTTTCGACATTAACCGAAACAGAGGCGATTAATCGAGGAATCGGTTAATCGATTAACCGTATTGGAAACACTAATTTCGTCTTGTGTGGGCTAATATTTTAATGTTGTCTACTTATGTGACCGCTGAAAGAAAATCGAGTTTCGTATCAACAACTCAACTTAGACTAACATCAACGAAATTTAACAATGCTATTTTTATCCTTTGTTATTATTACTCTATTTTGCTTTGAAACTTAATTCTTAAGATATCTCAGCAGATTCTATTCAACTCTGTGTATGATAACCACAGATTTTTGAATTACAAATATTTTCTTTCAGCGGTCACATAAGTAGACAACATTAAAATATTAGCCCACACAAGACGAAATACACTGATGATGGCTTTGTAGCGAAAGCCGAAAATACGTATTCTGTATTGCTGGTCTTATCGAATTCTTTCAAATATATTTTTATTCTTTGTAATTTACTTGTAAAAATTGTATCATCTTTCTTTGATTTGAAAATAATTTAAACAGAAAGTGATATTAATTTATGATCTAGAGTCAAACTAAAAAGAACATTCATTTACTTAAAAATAAGAGATCAACTAAATATTCCAACATTCATGTTAATATAAAATTTTATGAAACTTTTTAATTCAATGAATTCTTTCATTAGATATATTTTGTACATGCATAAAATATGCTACAATTTTTTACGCCTTTGCATTTGCTAAATACTTTTTATTTACTCACTCCAGCTTAGCAACGACAACAACCAACTGTAATAAATTGTTTGGCGACAAACCTTTAAAAATTGTTTACTTGGGTCCAAATAAAACACTTTATTTTTAATTTTAATATTTAATGTTTCACTGTTTTATTTAGTTTTTTTAATTGTTAGTAAGTTTTGTTCTTTAGTTCTTAGTTTAAATGTTTTTTGTTACTGTTCACTATTTGTTTGTGTGTTTGGTTGTTTTTTATGTTGTTCACTTGTTCTTTTTGTCTTGTAGACCTTTTGTTTGTTTAATTGTTAATTGTATGATTGCCGAAACTAGAGTAGTTTGTTGCGTGTTATTTATTCACCGATCGAAACTAGAGTGGTTGTTACTTAATTTGTTTTGAGTATTGATGCTTAAGAATGCATCAATACGCATTCTTTCTAACAACAATAACAATATGTAAAAACCAATTCAGCAATACTGTTGATTACAGTGCCGCTCATTATTTTAGGGGCACACTAATGTGCATTTTTTTAGGGGCATCTCTAAACATTCTCCCCCCCCCCCCCATGTTCGGTGCAATTGTGATGTCATCATTTAGGTTTAAAAGTTGAAGCGTTTGACAATGCTGAATTACTTGGGGCTTCTTTTGTAGACATCTTTGCTTCTAAATATTTGATGAAGTTCGGCTGACTTGGATTTCCATGTTTGATGAAATTGGATGATCGTGAGGCATTTCCAGCAGTTAACCAGAGTCAGATTTACGTTGTTTGCACCAGGGTCAGCTGGGGTTATTAATGGATTACCACCCATGTGAAAATCGAAATATATATGAACATACATGATCATACATTGACTAGTATATGATCATGCATAGGCATACATGATCATATACGTCTATGCATAGATCAATGTATGACCATACATTATTTCATATATTTCCATATATCTTCGGATCCGAAATTTGAGGGTATATGGAGGTATATGGCCATATATGATCATATATGAGCATATATGAGTCATATGTGAGCATATATGGTCATATATGAACATGTACGGTCATATACCCTCAAATTTCGGATCCGAAGATATATGGAAATATATGAGATAATGTATGGTCATACATTGAACTATGCATGGGCGTATATGATCATGTATGCCTATGCATGATCATATACTAGTCAATATATGATCATGTACGTTCATATATATTTCGATTTTCACATGGGCAATTACAAAATGTTTAGGGGTCAATGGGTCGTTGCTTGCAGGACTTCAGGGTCTAGAGTTTATACAGGTTACTATTTGGGTTAAAATTCTTAACAGCTCCTCAAAAGTGAATTTAATTTTCGTGGTCATTATTCTAAATTGGATCTTGAAGAACTCCACACCTGATTTCCGAAATTGTTTCATTTGAGTGGTGCCAGGAGGATTTAATTTTCAATGAAGAATTTGATGATGCTGGATAGTTGAGTTTGAAAAGGTTTTATAAATTCTAAACGATACTTTTTGAGAATTTCTGCAGGTCTAACGAAGTTTTTTCCATTGTTGAAAATGAGTACAGCTGGACTTTTAGATTAGTTATGATTGGATTTTTTGCACCAAACGCACGCTTTAAAGTTGTTTACTAAATTTTTGAATTAGGTAATTAGTCCGGCAACTTAAGTCGTGAGGGAGAAAATTTGGGTGGCGCTCATTCCACGTATGAGCTGATGATCGAATGAGATGCAGGTAAGCATAAACGATTGGTAATCGGTCTATAAAAGAATTGTGAGTCCAATGACTGCTACTAGGTGAGATTACGATTTTCAATTTGTTTTCTTTAGGGAAATTTTTTGAGTTTGATAAAATTGATGTGGCAAAATGTGACCGATTTAGCTTCGTTGTAATTTCTGATTATAAAATTCTAAGATGGGGCGTGTTTGCGGCTGCGTTTCTAGAAATTTTAGAATTACATGCGATAATATATATGCACGAGATAAGAACGCGTTATTCCAAATGATTTTGTGTAGATTGCTGATTTGAAATTCTTAGCTAGTTGAAGCTGAGTATTGCTAAGAATAGGGGTACAATTCGTTGTAAACTTCTCAGTTGAAATTTTAAATTCTATAATAGGGCCGACTTCAGTTTTTGGAAATAATATCCTATGATATTTTGTCTGAGTCGGGTCAAAAAGTATTGGGCGATATATTTTTGTTATATCGGTGCTAATTTTAAAACGAAAGAATCTCCACTTCATTATTTGGAGCGCTAAGTCCTGTTGAAGTATGGGTCCTGGCTGCCAAATGTCGTTTGATCTTCTTCCTTTTGAAGAATGACCAGAGGCGTTGTAAACTACTACAAGTTTTTTGATTAGCCTGTTGGGTTTTATTACTGCGTGATGCGGCAGGTAATAATTTGTAGTTTTATTGACATCCAGGGGAGAAACTTTTTTAATGGTTTTTAAGATAACCTGTTGTGCTTTAATGCCAGGTTTCCTACTGAGCATAATTTTTATTTTCAAAAATTGGGCCATTGTAATTTTTCTGCAATTATGTATTTCTTCTATATTTTTAAAGGGTGTGGTAACTATATACCTTTGTGAGTCGATTTTACGAGTTGTTGTTGCGAAATTATCTAACCCCAAAGTGTGATTTGGGGTTTCATCCACCTCCAAAAAGTGTGCGAGGATTCCATGTTCAGGCTGAGTCGTTTTAATTGATCTCCCCACAATCAAGCCAATTGCTGTATTTTGTGTCAAAAGAGATATTTTGTTTTGAGCCTTTTGAAAGGTTCGTCCCCCCGCAATCAAACCAAATGCTGTGTTTCGCGTTAAAAGGGATTTAATCGAAATCTTATTTTGAACCTTTTGAAAAATTCTTCCCCCCGCAATCAAGCTAAATGCTGTGTTTCGCGTTAAAAGGGATTCAAATGAATTTTTGTTTTGAGTTTGTTCAAAAATGTGTCCCCCCACAATCAAGCCACATGCTGTATTTTGTGTCAAAAGGGATTGAGTCGGTTGAAGAATTGGTCCTCCCACAATCAAGCCAAGTGCTGTGTTTAGTGTCAAAAAGGATTCAACAGACCACATTGGGTTTTCAAGGCAATGGAGCTGCAAGGTTTTGGGCAAATTAGAAGAGGGGGCCAGTAAGACTCGCGCGCAATCTTCTAACTTGAAACTAAGGGGTAACCTTGAGCGTTGGATAATCAAATTATTTTCTGTAAGTTTTTCATGTTTGTTTTGACTCAAGCAGTTAATTTGAAATAAATTTTGTTTCCTTTGAAACTGGGTTTTCAACTCGTCTATTTTCTTGGGTACAGGGTCGATGATAGCTCTTTCCTGTAATCTTTTGACTCTAGCTTCTTTTTTTCGTTTGGTAGTGACCAGTAAAGTTTTTTGCTCCTTTTTGTTCTGAGGAGGCTCTTTTCTCTCTTGTGGTGTGAAGTTTGTGGCATTTTGAATGTTGAAATTCGAATTTGTATTTGTTGTCGACTGTATATTAAAAGGGAGGACCGCGGCGTTTGTGATTGGATGTGTTGTACCACTTTCCTGAACTAGGGTTGTAGACTGGGATTCCGATCCTGAATGCACCAAGCTATCGGGTCTTTGACGATTAAGTCTACAGTTGCATTTATTTTCAAAATTTTTGACGCTAAAACTGACAGAGATGCAATTGTGACATGAATTTGTGACTTTTTTTATTGTTAATTCTTCCATTAACAATCTTTTCTAAATGTTTGGGGACGAATTGCAATGTGTGGGACTCATCGCAGAGTAAGCAATTTGAATTCGTGCAATTCTGGCAACTATTATTCCATTTTGAACTATGTTTTTGTGACCTGTTATTAAATTGTGACGTATTTGATTGAAATAAATGGACCCGATTCTTCCCACTGGAAGAATTTCGATTATCTGATTGAGACAGAAGTGTTGAGAATTGGACACAGAACAATTTTTGTAGACTATGAAACTCTTTTTGTATAAATCCCGAAGCTTTGTTTTATCGATTGACTGTTCATCTGGTCCCTGCTTTTTATCCCTGCATTCCTCATAAGTTTTCTTAACCTGTTTCCAAATTAAGGCAAGCTCATCGAGTTGATTTTCTAGGTTAAGATTTGTTTGGGCTTCTAATTTAGAATGATGGGCTTCGAAATTTAATAGGTCATTTGTATAATTTACGAAGTTTTGGAGGGCCATTTTGAATGGATCAGTCAAAAAGCGGAGTCAAATGAAGATTTGCTGACTTTGGGTTGAAAAGAGTAATTTAACTTTCAAAAAATTCTCAGAAAGTTTGGAGAAAATTACTGAATTTGTGTCTAAAAAGTCTTTGCTAGCGATGGAGCAAAGTTTCGTAATGAATGGAGTCAATTATTCTTGAAAATATTTCACCCGTTTGTGAAATTATGTTTCCCCAGAAATTTCCAAAAAATTCTTCAGTGGCAACTCTATTGCATTTTTACTGCAGCAACAAAAATTTATTATAAAGGGTCATTAACAAAAATCAAAGTAAATATTGAAAAATTTGCAGTTACTTTTTAAGTGGAGTAGCCAAATTTTGCATTTGGCCTCTATTTATTTTTTATTTTCTGCGTCTAATTATTTGTTTGTGTCCTTACTCAATGTGTGTCTCTTGAGTATACTTAGCTGCTGGTCATTTACGTCGTCCTCTGCTGCTGTTGCTGCTACTGCACTTGTTGACTATGCTGCTTTGAGTTGATGATAATTACGATGATCACTTTTTGTTATTGGGCATTTTATTTATGGAATTTTGATACCGTTGGATTTTAGTTACGATTTTAGAAACTTCTTTTTTATTTTAAAGTCAAATCAAGGTTACAATTTTCACAAAATTTCAGTGTTTGAACAATGTTTCACAAATGGTTTATGTTCCTTTTTTCACAGGTTTTAGGGTTACAATTTTTGTTGATTTTGTTTCAAATAATATTTTTTATTTTTTGTGTTTCGGGTCACAGTTTTTATTATTTTAACTTTAAAATAATTTTAAATTTTTACTTTTAATGTCACACAATTTTTATTTTATTTTTAAAGGAATTTAAAATTTTGAAGTCACAATTTTTGTTTTTTAGAGTCACACGTTTTGAAATTTTCCACAAATTTAAAAGTTTATCACACAAATTACACTTAAATTATCCGGTTCGAATGGACCATTATGTTTGGCGACAAACTTTTAAAAATTGTTAACTTTGGGTCCAAATAAAACACTTTATTTTTGTATTTTTAAATTTAATGTTTCACTGTTTATTTATTTCATTTTAATTGTTAGTCGTTTGTATTCAATTGTATGTACTTATAATTTTGTCACTGTTCACTGTATATATGTTTGCTTGTTTGTTTTGTTTGGTTGTTTATTGTTTGATGATCGAAACTAGAGTTTTTAAACTATTTCGTGTTTAGTATTGATGCTTAAGAATGCATCAATACGCATTCTTTCTAACAACAATAACAATATGTAAAAACCAATTCAGCAATACTGTTGATTACAGTGCCGCTCATTATTTTAGGAGCACACTAATGTGCATTTTTTTAGGGGCATCTCTAAACATAAATAATATGTAGTAAATAAAATTGCTTCATAGATTTTATGAAACTCTTCATTGGCTGAATGATTTATTCATTCCAGAAGTGACCTATTCATTTTATGAAGAGTTTCATTAATTTTATGACCTTTTCATAAACATTGTCTTTAATGAAACCTGTTTCATAGATTCTATGAAAAGTTTCAATAGACGAGTTCCAGTGACAATTTTCATTGAAATTATGAAGAAATTCATTACTGAAATGAAGATAATTCTCTCAGTGAAGAGCTTGTAATTCGTCTTTTAAAATGATTAAAACTCTGTATTGCCACCATTTTTCATTTAAAAAAATATGGTTAATACAGAACTCGCAAATTCGATGATCAGAAAGTTCTGGGAAAATTTATAAAATTCTAGATTGAAAGAAGTTTAAATTTTTCGATGAGAAAATGCCTAATAATCGGAAAAATAAAAAGTACTAGAAAATTGCTCAAAAATGGAAAACAACTTGTAATAAAATTGGATCTAAAAAATTAAGTTTTTTTAAAAAGGGAAATAGGTGTTACGAAATAACTCTCAATTAAATAAAGGATGAAAATAAGTTTCATAATGTTGAAATTGGGGTGTGATCGTGTTTCGCAGAGCCATTTCATCTGAAATAGAAATTTCTCTGTTCAAATCCATAATATTCGCTATTTATTCATTATTATGATGATAAAAATCGACCGATTTATTTTAACCAAATCAAATTTTTGCCCGAATCACATTTTTCAACTAGTTTTTACGTACTGAAATAATTAATGGCGCCCAATAATTGAACTTTTTTTTTTAACAAAATCAAATAACCACCAAAAATAGAATAACACCCTCCCCCCCCCCCCCAAAAAAAATTAAAAGGCAATAGTGTCCAAACTGTTTTAATTTTATTTCATTGGGGATATTTTCATAATGAAATAATTGCAATATTTAAAGATTAAATAAGCCCAAAAAAATTAAAAAATTCTCAAACATTTTTCCGTCGTGTCTTGGATGTTATTTAATTTTTCCTTTTGGGGCTATCCGTAGTAGTGATAAATATGTACATTAGAGTGGTCCAAAAAAAAAAAAAGTTGGAATTTTCACGCTCCACAACCCTACAAATATGCCACTTTGAAAAAAAATGTAGTCTGATCAAAAAAATCACCAAAAAAGTTTTGTTTAGAGGTAGCACATCGCAATTGAAGTTTCGAGGTTGTACTTGTTCTATTATTTTTAATTAATTAAAAATAATGGAAAAAATGAGAAAAATTAAATATAATTATTATGATCGCGACATATCAAATCTAATATATTTTTAGGTGTACATTACGAATATGAAATCAAAATTGAAATCGGAGTCGCGGATTTCGCGAAATTTTAAAATTTCATACAAAAAAGGATCAACTTCGATCAGGATGTTTTCTTATATTTACCAATATGAAAATTTCGTTTTTGCATTAATATATATCTGCTAAATGTCCTATTATGTGGGATAGGGTTTTTGGTAGCAATAAAATTATAGCAATCTAAATACTAGCGAAATATTAAAAAATGTAAAATTTTAACTTAATTTGCATGGATATCTGTTATCCTTTTTAAAATTAAAATCAGTGTTATATATAATGAAGGTCCTTGGTAAGTAAATTGCAAAAGTATAACAAATTGCATTTTTCGATAACACCGTTTACAGGTAATTGGGAAAATATCTCAAAAAACTTGAGTTTTTTTAAATTTTCAAAAACCGCGAATAATTCATAAACCACAAATTTTTTTTAAGTTTCGATTGCTGATTCATAATCTGCATTAAAATAAAGATCAGATTTGAAAAATTTGCGCATACAAGGCAAAAACAAGTTGAATTTTTAATTACATCTTTTCGGAAAATTTTAAAAATTTGACTAAAATATATATTTTTTTGTACAAATTTAAAAAAAACCGCGAATTACTTAAAAGTTACTTAATTTTTTTAAGTTTTGATTTCAAATTCCTTATATTCACATTAATTAAGACCAGATTTAAAAAAAATTGTTAAATAATAGCGTACAGGTTAAGAAATAATTAAATTTAAAGTCAACCCTACTTTTTGTATAAATTACTCTAGAGATAAATTACTAATTCTTAAAAGACAACTTTTTGTGCTACTTCTAAATAACAGCGGATTTAGCTGAAACTTGGCACAGAGAGTTTTTAGACATTAAGGAATAGGGGCAACATTGTGGAGATCGCGAATTCCAACTTTCATGTTTTTTTGGACCACTCTAATGTACATATATGATATGATTTTTAAGAGAAGTTTTCCAAATTTTGAAAATTTTCAAAAAAGGACTTTTAAAAGACAACTAAAATTAAGGTGGCACGCGAGAAACTTTAACAAAAAAAATTTGTCCGTTTCTGGCTCGCAGCGAAAAAAGTCTTGCCACCCCTGGTGTAGGGCAACCGAAAAAAACATCGTTGTAGCTAACCTTTTATAACACTATGCAACAGTCAAAATCGGGATGGGATGAAACCAACGGGAAATGTTATATCGGTCAAAAACAAGTTATACGTGTCCCGGCGTTTCGCTGGGTCACCCCTAGGAATCGAGATATATCTTTTTTTTGACATAACTCGAGAACCACTAGTCCGATTTTGCTCAAACAATTTTAAAAAAATTAAAAATTACAATTCCTTTAATCTGTTCATATAACGTTTTTCTATACTATATACTCAACAGTTTTGCCGGTAAAAATAAATGTTTATTACCGCTACCATAAAAATCAATAACATTTTGTTTATTATTTTTTTTTAATATTTTAGGCAAAAAATATTTTTTTCTTCATACATTTATTTTTACCGGCAAAACTGTTGAGTATATAGAAAAACGTTATATGAACAGATTAAAGGAATTGTAATTTTTAATATTTTTTAAATTGTTTGAGCAAAATCGGACTAGTGGTTCTCGAGTTATGTCAAAAAAAAGACCACCAAAGGTCAAATCGATATATCTCGATTCCTAGGGGTGACCCAGCGAAACGCCGGGACACGTATAACTTCTTTTTTACCGATATAACTTTCCCCGGTAGTTTGAACCCTTCCCGATCACTGACCCCTACCATTTGTCTCACAGTGTAATTAAACCATTTTCTACAGTATTAAAATTTTCTCTAAATTTCCAAAAATTTTAAATATTTTTAGTTACTTCTAGGAAATAAAACCAAATTTATTTTGTTAACATAAATGCAAAATTAAATTTGAAAAATGTAGTTTTATAATTCTATATACTATTAACAATTATTGTATATTATAAGCTATGAACTTTAAAATAAAAAACTTCAAATATATTATAAATACAAAATGTATATACACAACGTCGTTGTAAGCCTAAATAAATTAATTTTCAAATCAAACACTCTTTCCTTATATATTTTTAAATTTCATAAAGTAGGATTTGCTTTTACGTACACGCATTTACATATATGTATGTAAAAGAACAAGTGTTCGTTGTTCGTAATAAATAAAAAGTGTGCTTACTATTCTATTTAGTAAAGGTTTACAACACGTTTATAAAGCATTTACATTTCAGTATTTTCAAAAATATTTTATATGTCTAAAAAATGCTTATATTGGGTATACAATTTAATGTCTAAATTCATAATTACTTTATAAAATTTGTTTCATAAGCCTCCTATAACTTTACAAAGCATTTGTGAATTTATCCCTAAAGTTTATAAAAGGTTTGCTTTTTAATATTTTGTAATCATGAAAATCATTTACAAAAGGTTTATTTTTATATGTATTTAAATGCCTACAAAATATATATCTTTTTCTTTACTTTATAATTAATCTGGCATGTGATGGAAAATGATCGATTTTGATTTCGATCGATTTGGTTAAAAATCAAAAATTAAATGATGAATAGAAAAGGCAAAGAGATTTGAAATTGTTTTTAACCGCTTTAGTTGTATCATCTTTTGACAACACGCCCTACGATGCGATCTAGCTATCTATGATGAGAAAGGGCATATCTCCAATGATTATAAATTGGACATTAGAGATGCTCAACTCAAGGGAGATCACGTTCGGCATAGGCTCTACTAGTAGAACCGTGAATGCGACCGGAGGATGTCCTCAGGGCGGTGTACTGTCGCATTTACTGTGGACACTGGTCATTGATGAGTTGCTTAAGGGTCTGAACGACCTTGGCTTCAGGACCTATGGCTACGCCGATGATCTTGTCATATCCGTTGTCGGCTGGGATGACAGGACCATATCTGATCGTATGCAGCAGGCTCTGAACTTTGCTCACTCATGGTGTCGGGAAAAAGGGTTGACTATCAACCCAACGAAGACGATCCTGGTACCGTTCACAAGGAGAAGAAGGGTCAACCTGACCGAACCTGTTGTTGGGGAAAAAACGATAGGCTTCTCGGATAGTGTGAAATATTTAGGGGTGACTCTGGACAAATCGCTTACGTGGAATGATCATCTAAGACCACACATGGTCTACTGGTCATTCGACACCATTGTAAAACCTATGATCACTTATGCTGCCTCAGCATGGTGGCCAAAGGTTGAGCAGTCAACGGCAAAGGATGCTCTGAAGAAGTTGTATCGGCTGGTGTGTACTGGCATTATGGGGGATCGTGCCCAACGGATGCCATTGGGGCCATGTTGGGTATTCCACCATTGCATATCTCTGTGAAGGAGGCTGCAAGCTTGGGCTCACTTCGTCTCCGGGGGGTCGGGGACATGAGGAGCGGGGACCTAAAGGGTCACATGAAGATCGCCGGGATCTTTATAGACGACCCAATCTTAAGGGTCGCGGATAAAATGATCCCAGAGCAAATCTTTGTCAGGTATTTTGACATTATGTCATTTGACAGGCATATGTGGACCAGTCGGACTTGGAAGCCCGAAGAGGGGGCTCAGATATGGTTCACTGATGGCTCGAAACAAGCTAATGGTGACACGGGAGCAGGTGTCTTTGGACCCAGATTCCAACGTGCTGTACCAATGGGCAGGTACCCCTCCGTCTTTCAGGCGGAGATTTTCGCCATCTGCGTATGTGTGAGAGAGTGCCTGCGGAGAGGCACGGTTAGATCCCGCATCTACATTCTTTCTGATAGCCAGGCTGCGCTAAAGGCTCTTGGAGCTTACGGGGTATCATCTGGTCTGGTCATGGAGTGTGTGGAACTTCTCAATGAACTTGGTATAAAAACTCACTTACACTGGGATGGATTCCTGGTCATGAAGGGCACGAGGGTAACGAAAGGGCTGATTGTCTAGCCAATTGTGGAGCCCGACGAACCTTCATCGGTCCGGAACCATTCTTTGGGATACCTAGGGGGTATGCTAGGGAAAAACTCAGGCAGTGGAGAGAGACTGAGTTTACAAAACATTGGGAAACTTCTACTGGCCAAAGACAGGCCAAAAGATTTATTTCCCTGTCCGGCGGAGTATCAAAGCGACTATTGTCACTTGACACGGGTAACCTTAGGACCCTGACGGGATACTTAACTGGGCACTGTGGGCTCAGGTACCAGCTTCACAAACAGGGCCGGTCAGACACTGATGTTTGCAGGTTTTGTGAGCTGGAAAATGAGACATCGGAGCATGTTCTCTGCGAATGTCCGAGACTGTGCAACAGGAGACTCAGATTTCTGGGTGACCGCTTTGTGTCATCTTCGGACGTTTGGGGAAAATCCCCTAACAGGATTATTGGCTTTATTGGTAGCCTGAATCTCTAGGGAACTCTAGGCAGCACAAAAGATCTACATTGGTCGTGGTGCTTAGTGCCTTCTTATCTAATCTAATCAGGTATATCGATTTACGTCTTTATTGCTTTTAAATTAAAAATAATGCGAAATATTCAGGATTGAAATTTCAAAAACGATCGATTTGAAACCGATCGATTTTCGAAACATGCCAGAATTATAACTTTTACAAAAGATTTATTTTTAATACATTTCTAATGTTTACAAAATGCATCAATTGTAAGCATTTAAACTGATGTGCAAATCATTTTATTATAATGAAATACACAAGCTTTCATTTGTTGTCTTGTTTCGCTTGTAGTACGATTACGAAACGTCGTTTTGTAAATGTAAATGCAAATGCAAACTTTAATTTTTTTGGAAACTTTTTGTAAATGTTTACTGGGTTTTTTCCCAAAAATTTTTTAAATTCATGTTTTTCACGTAGTATGTAAAAAAGTTAAGTTTGTCCCCAAATATCTTTGGTGTATGAATTGATAAAAACTTTATATTTATCGTAAATGAAAGCTTTAAGTCTTGACAATATACATATGTATGTTTAAATTTAAATTTTTATTCTTATATAGGCGTTTTTATGAAATAACGTTTCTATAAAAAAATGTAAATTCTTTCGCCGGGCCGTAATGGGTTAATAATAATTAAAAAAAGCCATCTAAAAGACATTTCTAAAAGACCTTTACAATGGTGTATATATTGTCCCAAGTCGAACATTAATGACGAAGTTATAGCCAAGTATATTTTCAAAATTTGCACATAGGCGTTTCCGCGAAAAACAAATACATCATAGCAAAACAGTTCTATCAGTGGTTAAAATTTGGAGTCAATCGGTGAGGTCCCCTAAACTCATCTTTAGCCTGTAGTATGTGTGTGGAGAAAAAACAAACAAATTTTAATCTTTAAAATAAAACAGATTAGTAATTTTTTTGCTAATTTCAGCTAATCGGGTTTCAAAATTTAGTAAAATTAAATTTGTAGTATAGCAACTCAAATTAGTAAAAAATTCTGTAATTTGTAAAATGAGAATACCAAATTATTTTACTAAAAAGCAACTTTATACTAAAAATTAGTAAAATACTAGTATAATAAAACTGGAAACCGTTTTACTAATTTTTTTACTAACATTTTTTTACTGTATTGTTCCTATCCCAATCGTTCCCCGTTTCATTCCATTTCGCACCCACTGTCTTGTTTCGATATTAGTCGTTTCTCTTTCCATTCTTTTGCACCTGTTCCGTTCCATTCCTGTTTTTAACTGTAGTGTTTCAAATCCACTCGCTCGCGATTGCATGTTATCTCGCTCCCTATTGCATTTTGTTCCATTCCATATCGTTCCCTCTTCCGTTCCATTTCAATTGCCCACTGTTTTAATTCCACTCGTTTCCCATTTTGTTTCTTAATTTTGGCATTCCCAATACACTCGTTTTTAAAACTTTAGGTTTCTAGAGCCAGGCGTTAAGGGGGCAATTTCCCCCCTTTTAACCCCCATTTGACTACGTTCCTGTCCAAAGTCCCAAAAAATAACTTGTCTATAAGTTAGCCCATACTCCAAGGCACACACATAAACTTCAGGTTTTTAGCCAAAGGGGTTCGCGCAGGCCATCAAGGGGATAAAATTATTTCCTTTTTGCACATCCCTGTAAGAATTTCCAAAAATGCAGTCTTAGCAGTCGTTTACGCTGCAGGAGGAATCTACGTACCGAATTTTAGCCGCCTAGCTCCAGCAGTTTGCCACGCCGTCAAAGAGGAGACTTTTCCCTTTTTACCCCTCCTGGTAGGAATTTCCAAAAATTTCGTTTTAGTGGACGTCTACGTTGAAGGAGGAACCTACATACCGAATTTTAGCTCCCTAGTTCCAGAAGTTTGGCCAGGCCGTTATGGGGAAGACTTTTCCTGTTTTTGACCATACCTGTAGAAATTTCCAAAAATCCGGCCCTAGAGGGCGTTAAAGCTGGAGGACGAATCCCCACACCGAGTTTCAGCTTCCTTATTTCAGCAGTTTGTGAAGGCCGTCGAGGGGGACACTTTTTCTTTTTTTTGTCCCTCCCGGTTGGAATTTCCAAAAATGCCGTATTATGGCCGTTAAGGGGCCACTTTCCCTTTTTGAGCCCCCATTTTATAACGTCCCTGTCCAGAACTCAAGAAAGTCTGGCATGTGATGAAAATCGATCGGTTTCAAATCGATTTCAAATCTCTTTGCCTTTTCTATTTATCATTTCATTTTTGATTTTGATTTTCATCACATGCCAGAGTACCTTACTGATAAGTTAGCCTATACTCCAGGGCATATAAATACTTTACTTTCTAGCCAAAGGGGTTTTGACACGCCATCAAGGGGAGACTTTCCTTCTTTTTGCCCCTCCCTGTAGGAATTTCCAATAATTTCATCTTTGCGGCTCTCTACGATAGAGGGGGTACCTTCATACCAAATTTCAACTTCGCTGCCTCAGCGGTTTGGGCAGGTCGTTATTGGGGACATTTTCCCCATTCGACCCCTATTTTTACCATGTTCTTGCCCCAAAATAGAAAATATCAGTGAGTTAGCCCTACTCCAAATAGAATATTTCAAATTTTTGATTTCTAGCAAAAAGGGTTTAGGCAGGCCGTCAAGACTTTTTCTCTTATTGTCCCTCCCAATAGGAATTTCTGAAAATCCCTTCTTTGTGGACATCTAAACAGGAGGGGGAACTTACATTCCGATTTTCAGCTTCTCCTTTTGGCCCCTTCCTTTAGGAATTTTCAAAAACGCAGTTTAAGTGGATGTTTACGACAGAGGAGGAACCTTTTTACCAAATTTCAGTTTCCTACCTCCAGCGGTTTGGGCAGGCCGTTCAGGGGGACACTCGTCTAGTTTTTAACCCCCATTTTTACAACGTTCCTGTCCTTTGTGGAAAAGGTCTTTTTTGAAAAAAGGAGGACGTTTTCCTCTTTTAGGCAATCACTGTTGGAATATTCCAAAAATTCAAAAAAAACTTATGCCAACTTGTTTTTTTGTAAAGGTAATTTTGTTGGGAAAAGGTCCTTTTGGAAAAAGTGCTATTTAAAAAAAGTAATTATTTTGCAAAGAGATACTGTTTTTGTATAAGTTACTTTTTGGAAAAGGGTATTTTTTTGTAAAAAGTAATTTGTTTTGTAAAGTTACTTTTTTTTGGGGGGGGGGGGGGGGAGGGGATATCCCGTTCTAGTGGAGATCTCCTGCGGAAGAGGAATCTATATTCTTTATTTTTTTCTTTTTGGAAAAAGAACTTTGTTTTTGGAAACGTACTTTTCTTTAGAAAATGTACTTCTTGAAAAAAATGCTATTTGTGAAAAAGTACTTTTTGGAAAAAGGTACTTTTTTGGAAAAAGTAGTGGATGTCTACGACAGAGGAGGAGCCTTCATGCCAAATTTAGTTTTTTTGAATTTTCTAAAACCGTAAATAATTTATAAACCACAAATTTTTCTTTAAATTGGATTGCTGATTCTTTGTTAAAATAAAGATCTGATTTGAGAAACTTGCGCATACAAGGCAAAAACAAGTTGAATTTTTAATAACATCTTTTCGGAAAATTTGGAAATTTTAACTAAAATATGTATATTTTTGTATAATTAAAAAAAACGGGAATTAATTTTTTTAAGTTTTGATTTCAAATTCCTTTTCTTTACATTAATTAAGACTAGATTAAAAAAAAAAAATTGTTATATAATAGCGTACAGGTTAAGAAATATTTAAATTTAAAGTCAACCCCACTTTTTGTATAAATTACTCTACACCTTTTGCAACTGTAATTCAGAAAATATCAATTGAAATTCAGAATTTCCATTTGAAATTCAGAAAATGTCAATTGAAATTCAGAATTTCCATTTGAAATTCAGAAAACATCAATTGAAATTCAGAATTTCCATTTGAAATTCAGAAAACATCAATTGAAATTCAGATTTTCCATTTGAAATTCAGAAAATATCAATTGAAATTCAGAAAATATCATTTGAAATTCAGAAAATATCAATTGAAATTCAGAAAATATCATTTGAAATTCAGAAAATATCAATTAAAATTCAGAAAATATCATTTGAAATTCAGAAAATGTCAATTGAAATTCAGAAAATATCAATTGAAATTCAGAAAATATCATTTGAAATTCAGAAAATGTCAATTGAAATTCAGAAAATATCAATTGAAATTCAGAAACCGTCATTTGAAATTCAGAAAATATCAATTGAAATTCAGAAAATATCATTTGAAATTCAGAAAATGTCAATTGAAATTCAGAAAATATCATTTGAAATTCAGAAAATATCATTTGAAATTCAGAAAATGTCAATTGAAATTCAGAAAATATCAATTGATATTCAGAAAACATCAATTGAAATTCAGAAAATATCAATTGAAATTCTATTGATATTTTCTGAATTTCAAATGACGATTTCTGAATTTCAATTGATATTTTCTGAATTTCAATTGATGTTTTCTGAATTTCAATTGATATTTTCTGAATTTCAAATGATATTTTCTGAATTTCAAATGATATTTTCTGAATTTCAATTGACATTTTCTGAATTTCAAATGATATTTTCTGAATTTCAATTGATATTTTCTGAATTTCAAATGACGGTTTCTGAATTTCAATTGATATTTTCTGAATTTCAATTGACATTTTCTGAATTTCAAATGATATTTTCTGAATTTCAATTGATATTTTCTGAATTTCAATTGACATTTTCTGAATTTCAAATGATATTTTCTGAATTTTAATTGATATTTTCTGAATTTCAAATGATATTTTCTGAATTTCAATTGATATTTTCTGAATTTCAAATGATATTTTCTGAATTTCAATTGATATTTTCTGAATTTCAAATGGAAAATCTGAATTTCAATTGATGTTTTCTGAATTTCAAATGGAAATTCTGAATTTCAATTGATGTTTTCTGAATTTCAAATGGAAATTCTGAATTTCAATTGATATTTTCTGAATTTCAATTGATATTTTCTGAATTACAATTGCAAAAGGTGTAGAGATAAATTACTAATTCTTAATAGACAACTTTTTCTGCTACCTCTAAATAAAAGCGGATTTAGCTGAAACTTGGCACAGAGAGTTTTTAGACATTAAGGAATAGGGCCAACATTGTGGAGATCGCGAATTCCAACTTTCATGTTTTTTTGGACCACTCTAAGGTACATATATGTTGTTTACAATAACGAAATAAATACAATAAAGAGTAAACTTAGATATAGTGTAACTATAAAGATTTGATTGCTACATTAATAACAGCGACATTTTCACTTTTCAGAATCATTATGTTGTGGTAACTTCATCAGTTTAAGCGTGTCTTCATCCAAATCTTTGGCTAAACTGCAGTTTATGGGGTTTCGTCAAAAAAGTGTAAAAAAATATGACCCACTCTAGAATTACAAAAGACAAAAACCGAAAATAATTTTGTGAGGGGCTCGGCTACTCAAATTAAAGGAAATTGTCTCACGATTTCAAAAATGTTATTTTTTTTTAATCCATAAAACGTAGCCCTAACTAGAGCCATTTTAGTCCCTTAAGAGGGGGGACTGAAAATCATGAAATTTTTTTGTGTGGTAAAATGGTATTCAAATGATAGAAATGATAGAAATGATAGAAAATGTCCCCCCACGACTTAAAAAATTATTTTTCTTCAATAATCGATAAACGCATTAAAAATTTAGACATTTACATAAAAAAAAAATAAATGTCTAAATTTCAACTATATCACTTCTCAAATTGCATTTCTCTTCAATAAAAAGTTGACTCCTTTTGTCATTTCCACTTCCAACTGCCTTTTGTGTTCGAAATTTTCAAAATAGACAACAAAAAATGTACATTTACAGGGTTTTACCAAAACTAAAATAATGTGATTTTAGACTTTTTTAATTTTGCGAAGGTCTAAAATTTAACAAAATGTCTCCAATTCGATTCACGTCCAACGGATTAGTAAAAAAAAACATAATTTTTGTAATCGTGAGAAAATTTCCTTTCATTTGAGTACCATTTTCGTTCATATTAATATGTTACTTTTTTCGACCACCCCTATTGGTCGAATAATGGCTCTAGTTAGGGCTACGTTTTATTGATATAAAAAAATAACATTTTTGGAATCGTGAAACAATTTCCTTTAATTTGAGTAACCACACTTACATGTTACTATGTCACCCCGTTTTTTGTCCCCACGGGCCTCCCAGGGCCCAGCCCCTCCCAATATTAATTTCGGTTTTTTTATTTTTTGATTCCAGAGGGGGTCATATTTTTTTTTGCCGAAACCCCATAAACTGCAGTTTTGCCAAATCTTTTGCAAGTTTGGCGGATGTTTTTCTAATACTTGTTACATAGGGATCAAAGGTAAATAGAAGTCTTCATTAGTGGCTGATCGCGAACATTTTCGAGAATGATGTAAACGATAGTTTTTGTAATCTTAACTGTGCGACTCCTGTGTGTCTTCTGACAGCTGGCCAATAGGCAATACTGCAAAGTGTTTTATTATAATTCTTTCCCCATGTATTAATATTTTATGGACAGATGATGGCATATGATACCACTTGTATTTTTCTACATACAATCTGGGTGTTTCCATTACCAAGCTTTTTAGAGTTTATTATCAAATCAGACGATAAAGCTTGAAGAATGATGTGAAACATTTTTATTAATACTTCATCTACACTGAGAGAATTTCTTCATAGTTTCAATGAAAATTGTCACTGGAACTTTTCATAGAATCTATGAAACAGGTTTCATTAAAGTCAATGTTTATGAAAAGTTCATAAAATTAATGAAACTCTTCATAAAATTAATAGGCCACTCATCCAATGAATAAACCATTCAGCCAATGAAGAGCTTCATAAAATCTATGAAGCAATTTCATTTACCATTATTTATTATAGTTGGTTGTTGTAGTTGCTAAGCTGAAGTGGATAAATAAAAAGTACTTAGCAAATGCAAAAGGTGTAATAAAATCGTAGCATATTTTTCAGGAAATGACGATATTTTATAAAAAATAAAAAAAAAGTAAATACTATTGAACAATTTCATAAATATAAAGAACATTTTCATTAAATTTATGGAGATCTAATTTATGAAATTCAATGAATTTTTTAAATGAAATGAAATTTTATGAAATAAAAGTTATGAAAAATTTCATAATATTAATTAAATATTATATACATAATGAAATTCTTCATTGGTTCTACGAAAAAAATTCTATGAAATTATATCATAAATATCATGAAGGATAATTCTCTCAGTGTACTCCAGTTATATCAGCAGAGCGCGAAGAATTAAAAAAAAACTTTCTTGCGGTATTGCCATCATTGCTGTTACCACTTCCTTGCCTTGGTTTATCAATAATTAATCCCAACTCTTCACGAAAACGTTTTTGTATATTAGCTTTTTTCAGGTTCTTTATTGTTTTATGATGTTCAATTAACGCTGACCATTTTTCGAATTCGAAGGAACCAATGTTTACCATAAATGCAGTTTCCAATGAAATAAAAAGACAAAAAGTTCAATTTTTAATTAGAGAAAAAGTCTCTGTTTATTTTAAATTTAAAATATTACCTTAGTACAAGGAGAATAGAAATATTGCTTGTAAAGCTAATATGGTTGACAGTGTTGCCATTTCAGTGCTTTTCGGGTATTTTTTGGTGCTTTTTTCCTTCCCGTACCCGTTGATTTTTTACAAATACCCTTTTAAAAAAAGCGGGTATTTACAGTGCTTTTTCAGATTTCTGGCAGTGCTTTTAGTGCTTTCTGTACAGTTTATATTTTTGATATTTGTTTTTGTTTTTTTTTTTTAATTTTTCTTGAATTTTCTGTCAAAGTTGAAAAAATAATACGAACCATACAAAAAGAACATTTTTTACAATGTTACTACAAACATTTTAAATACAAACTTCGTTGTATTTAATCTCCAAAATTTTGAAATGTTAGTTTGGTGCTTTTTTACCCCTTTTTTGGTTATTTCTTTAACCATTTTTATACGATTTTACAAAGCTAAAATATGTTTTTAAATTCTTGACTTAAATTTTTCAAAAAATTACTATCGTGCTTTTTTACCCCATTTTTGGTACATTTTTACCCTTTTAACCCGTTTTCACAATGCTCACGGTGCTTTCCTGCAACAAGCAGTGTTGCCAACTCTTGACGGCAGGAAAGCACCGTGAGCATTGTGAAAACGGGTAAAAATTTACCAAAAATGGGGTAAAAAATCACGATATTAATTTTTTGAAAAATTTAATTCAAGAATTTAAAAACACATTTTAGCTTTGTAAAATCGTACACCCAAAATATTACATAGTGACATTGTTAACAAAATACAAAGTCAATTTAAAGTTTATATGAATCAATTACTATAATTGATAACAACTATTTGAATTTTTTATATTTTTTACAAAATAAAAAATCCTCCTAAAAATTAAAAATATGCACAAATATGCATTAGAAAGCACAAAATATCAAGGTTGGTTACCGTTATCGTTATAATACCGTTATCGCTAAAATACCGTTTCAAATTGAATACCGTTACCGTTATCGATACCTCTAAAAAAATTTCTAAATACCGTTATCGTTACCGATACCGTTATTTTTATGGGTAGTTACCGGTATTTTACCGGTATTTATTATTTTATATAAAAATTACAATTTTTTTATTTTTTATTTTATAATCTTGAGTGTTTTTTTTTACAAAAAATTTATAGATAATAATTTTACTTATTAAAACTACCAGTATTGAATTTATAGCTTAAAATCTGTATTTTCAGTACTTAAAAATATGCCATGTTTATACCCTACACCACTATGTGGTCAGGGTATTATAAGTTTGTGCTGATGTTTGTAACACCAAAAAATATTGGTCGTAGACCCACCTTATAGTATACCGATCGGTTCAGAATTTTTTTTATTTCGATTTAACGCTGTCCGTCTGTCCGTCCGTCCGTCTGTCTGTCCATGCAATCTTGTGCGCACTCTACAGGTCGCAAATATTAAGATATTTTGATGAAATTTGGTACGCAGACCTATGTTGGCCCAAGGACGAACAAGTTTGATTTTGGTGAACATCGGTCCATGTTTAGACCTAGTGCCCATATAAGGGTCCTACCAAAATTATATTGTTTATACGCTGCAGGTCGTAAATATTAAGATATTTTGACGAAATTTGGTACACAGACCTATGTTAGCCCAATAACGCAGCCTATTCATTTTGATGAACATCGGTCCATGTTTAGACCTAGTGCCCATATAAGGGTCCTACAAAAATTATACTGTTTATACGCTGCAGGTCGCAAATATTAAGATATTTTGATGAAATTTGGTACACAGACCTATATTGGCCCAATAACGCAGCCTATTGATTTTGGTGAACATCGGTCCATGTTTAGACCTAGTGCCCATATAAGGGTCCTACCAAAATTATACTGTTTATACGCAGCAGGTCGTAAATATTAAGATATTTTGATGAAATTTGGTACACAGACCTATATTGGCCCAATAACGCAGCCTATTGATTTTGGTGAACATCGGTCCATGTTTAGACCTAGTGCCCATATAAGGGTCCTACCAAAATTATACTGTTTATACGCTGCAGGTCGTAAATATTAAGATATTTTGATGAAATTTGGTACGCAGACCTACATTGGCCCAATAACGCAGCCTATTGATTTTGGTGAACATCGGTCCATGTTTAGACCTAGTGCCCATATAAGGGTCCTACCAAAATTATACTGTTTATACGCTGCAGGTCGCAAATATTAAGATATTTTGATGAAATTTGGTACATAGACCTATGTTGGCCCAAGGACGAAGCCTATTGATTTTGGTGAACATCGGTACATGTTTAGAACTAGTACCCATATAAGGGTCCCCCCAAAATTGGCTTGGTTAAAAACTGCAGGTCGCAAATATTAAGATATTTTAATGAAATTTGGTGCGCTGACTCACATTATATAAAATTTTGACACAAGCCCCATTTTAACCCATTCGAATTTCGGATCCAAACAATACACCAGACTGGTGTAGGGTATTGTATAGTCGGCATGCCCGACTTTAACCTTTTTACTCGTTTTCCTTGTTTTTATATGTTTTTAACATAATTTTTAATACCGGTACGTACCGGTATTGCTGTTTCGATAACGGTATACCGTTACCGAAACAGTCTTAAATACCGTTACCTTTACCGTTACCTAAACAAACGAAATCTGATACCGTTACCCTTACCGTTATTCGTTTCGGTAACCAACCTTGCAAAATATGCATTAAAAAGGCACCAAATATGCATTTAAAGTCAAAATATGCAAAAACATGCATTTATGACAAAATATGCAAAAATATGCAACTACAAATCGATGCCATTTTGTTCTAAATTTGATGATTCGGATAAATATTTTGTCCATATTAGTTTAGGACTATCGACAAAAAACATGCATTTGCATGGAATTCCTTGCCCTAGTGATCAGCTACTATGTAATTTTAAGGGTGTATAAAAAAGGTTAAAACAATAACCAAAAAGGGGTAAAAAGCACAAAACTTAAATTTCAAAATTTTGAAGATTAAATATAACGAACAAATACCAAAAATATAAACTGTACAGAAAGCACTAAAAGCACTACCAAAAATCTGAAAAAGCACTGTAAATACCCTCTTTTTTTAAAAGGGTATTTGCAAAAAATCACCGGGTACGGGAAAGAAAAAAGCACCAAAAAATACCCGAAAAGCACTAAAATGGCAACACTGACAACAAGTGGTATACAAGAGAGTATAAAGAGGCAACAAACAATGCTTAAAGAGCACGCTCTAGCGGTTTTACTCGTTATATTTGGTGTAATTACTGCCACCAATGTTATATAAAAAGGGGATTAAAAATTAGATTCTAACAAGTTATTAAGCCTACAAAGAGTAGGGGTAAACCGAAGGGTACAAGATACAAATGTATATAAATTAATAGTTTGCGTTTAAACAACTATTATAACCAATGTGCAAAATCGTTTCCATACATCTTATCTTTGTCAAAACTTGTACTACTTTGCCGTCAATCACTGTTAGAAATAGTTCATGCTTTACGGCTACATTCTGTTCATTCTTAGAAATTATAGTTGGTGACAATAACTATTCGAGTTTCAATATTATCTACCACTTCTTTGGTTTTAGCAGGGGTTTCTTTGAAAAGTTCTATTGTAATGGGGCAACAATATCGAACAGAATATCGAAGTTTAATAGGTACTAAAGATATGATAAATAGATTTGAATCAGTAATTTGACTACATTCCTCTGGAAGCGATTGTTTATATTGTAATTGACCTGACGAACCATCACAACCCAATTTACAGTAGAGAGTTAGGTTTGTTAAGCTTTTATTGTCCAAAGCATCAATCATTTAAATCCTGGTTGTTGTGTGATCTAACAGATCTTGTAAAGACCTTACTCTAGCATAAGTATTCGTTATTTTTAGTGATGCTGTAGGAAGGCAGCAACTTTTCTTGCTTCCTGAATTTTATAATATGGAGGAAGGACAGTATATTTTTCCTTTATAAGATTTCTTAAATAAATTATTGTGCTGTTTTCAGGTCTTGATCAATAAATACGCTTAACGCCTCTAATTTGTCGAATGATTCACCATTTTCGGAATCTTCAAGAGTTTTAAGAATCTCCTTCTTTTTAAGTTTTGAAGAATATCTAAGCTATTCAATAATTTTTGCCTCTTCTCCCATCGATCGCAAGCCTTAGACACATGTGCCATAAATATGTTCGAAACCATTATCTTTACATAGAGAAGTATTTTTAATTTGTTTTGATGATTTTGATGATGTCTCATAAGAGTTACAGGGTCTTCCTTGTTTCGCAGTACATTTTGTAGGCTTCAATATTGCTGGCAAAATTCTGCAAAAGTCTCCATTTAACCACTCAACATTTTTAAAGATCTGTTGATCTCTTCCATCATTTATTGAATTTAGTTAATAAAGTTTTTTTTTAATATTATTTACAATATCTTTTATATTTTCTTCAGAAAATTAATAATTTGTTCGTATATAGTGGTTAATACTTTGTATATTTCTACCACTTTCAGTATAAGTATCAATTAATTGACGCACTGAACACTTAAAATGATTAATTTTTTAATTAATGTAGCGATTGATTGTGAATAAACACTTCACAATATAACCAAAAAACTTACTAAAATAACTCGGAATGACAAATGACAATAATTATCTAAATCACAGAGTTTTTTAACATTATGTTATGTAACTTATGTTTAGGCACGAATATGCAGCTAATATTTATAGATTATTTTATTAATATATTAAGCTTTAAAATGATGTACATATGAGCGCGTAGGTTATCATAGCTAGTAATTGAAATCCTTACCGAAGTTTTCACATACAGCCAAAAAAAACATTACATCATTCAGATGCATAAATTTTAAATGTTTTTACAAATAACTGGACAGATAATTCTAAACTCGGAATCTGTATAAAATTCCATTTCCACTAAGGTACACTCAAAAAAAAAAAGTCAGTAAAGTCAGCAAAAAATGTTGCTGTGTCAGCAAATTTTTAGTCAGGAGCGTGCTTGCAAAAAAGTTGGTAATTTCAGCAAAAAATTTGTTGAAAATCAACGAGAATATTAGTAGACTGAAAAAAACTCAAAAAACTTGTAGCGAAATTTTACTTTAGTTAATTTATTTGCTGAAAATTTAAATATAGAATATGTATGTGTAGAGTTGTTTTTCTTTTTTTGTCATTTCCGTTTCCAGACAAGCTGCGACATCTACATCTTGTCTATCTGGTTGTCGTCCACGCTATGAATGCGGATATCAGCACAATTTTTGTAGCAAAATAAATTAGTAAAACATTAGTTCAAAATTAGTTTAGTGCTAAAAAAATATAACTAAAATTGCTGAAAACTAGTATATCAACAAGACGTTTTACTAATTTTTCTACTAACTTATTTTTTTGAGTGTATATAGCTCCTAAATTGTAATATGAATTATATTTAAAATATACCCAGAATTATGTTTAACCCTTTCGACGACCGAACATAAACTGCTGGAAAATTTGTATTTTTTGCGGATTCGTGATAATCGACCCAACATTTCTAGACAAGTGTCGTCAAAAATATTTTTTTTCTACTCCTTCATCGAAAAAATCCCATTGGTCGTCAACGGTAAAAATTTTTGAACAACTAACTTACTCTGCTCGTATCGAGTATAGTGTGTTTTGTTATAGTTTTTGCAGAAAAAGTTGCATTTTTGGTTTTGTTGTTGTTGTAAATTTTTACATAGAGTGTTTTTTTATCATGCGAAGTAGTTTGCATATCGCGTTTTGTACTTAAAGTAGAGTGTTCTAACAATTTTTCAAAATAATTTTGCTCATTTGGAAAAATCGATTAACAAGTGAAACCACGTTTAGTAAAAATGCGTACTCAATTTTTCATGATCACTTTAGTAGTCCTTAAAAAAGCACTTTAAATTTTCAGCGCATGTTTTTTGGCAAACTCTTTTTTAAGGATATTTTGTACATTCCATGATGCTGATATGGGGATCAAATGAAAGAGGAGAATTTCTATATTTAAAAACAAACTTTTCTTTTATTTACTGAAAATTTTAAAAAATATTTTCTTCGCCAGATTTTGTCAAAATTTACATTATCACTGAACTGGGGAGATTGTCCTTTCTTGCTTGATGCCCATTTTGGAGAGAAGTGAAAAAAATATATATTGCCATTTTAGTATGCATTAGTATTTCAAAGTCCTTTTAAAAGGATATCTGATGTGATGGAAATACAGTTCATCTATAAATGGTGTCTACCTTTACATATATTTTGATTCCTCCATGGGTGAGAGCAAATTTTGAAAATGTTCCACGGTGTAATATATTACTGCAAGAAGAAAATAAATAATCAACGTCGATTTTATGCAGCAGATGATGAAGTTATAGAATTGCTTAACGCATATGAAAATTATGAAACCCACCAATTAACATCACCAGTATGTGTACTCTGTGTCTCTTATATCAAATGTTATGGTTCGGCCACGATTTGAAGAAATTTGGATTTCACAATTAATGTTCAGCAACCAAGCCATCACGATCCATCATATGATCTAGCATATAAAATTCAACCAATTTACAATTCGTCATTTGGAAGAGCTATGAGTAAAACCAAGCGAAAGTCAATCGACATATCGTCAGTTGAATTGCAAAAGGGCGTAACAACACTTTTTATCTTTTTAGAGGAGAAGCAAAAAACATTGTAAAATTACACATATTTTAGAATTAAAGGATATATTTCATTTCTTGACTATAGACTTATTTCTGTATATAAATTTTAATTTTTGTAGGGACATGTATTTAGTATAGTGCATCATAATCAATCAAAAACTTGATTTAGAATTTTTGTTGTTGTTATGCCTTTCTGCATTTTAGGCGACGATATATATACTTAAAACAAATATCTTTTTCCTAAGTCTTTTTTATGTTTGGCTGAATGAATAGTTATTTAATTTTAATAATTTTTTGTTTAATTTAATGAAAAAAAAAGACAAACTATTTCTTTGTTTACCTTTGACGACCAATGGGACACATATCTCTCATGCTGAATTTGCGCCCTGTAGGCAAGAAAACAAAACTATTCCCAATGTTCTGGTATTTCTGAAAACAGGAAGCACAGGTCTATGCTGTATCAGAATTTTGGTCTTGCAAAGCCAATAACAACTGAATAAATGACATCAAAAAAAAAATGAACAAAAAAACTTATTTTTCAGAAGTTGGGGTCAATTAATTTGGCGCTAAGAACACATGGGGCCAATTATTTGGTATAATCTGAAAGCAAAAATTCTCCTCTATTCATAAAAATCAGTTAAAAAAATCGGTTGGAATATGTGGAAAATATAACAAAAAATAAAAATGGGACATATATCAACCATTGGTCGTCAAAGGGTTAATTGTTTTTGGTTATAAATCGTTTTCGTAAAGAGATGTAAATTCGTTCGATATTTCTGAATATTGCTATTGACCAAACATCTAATTATTAAGTTTAACATCTTAGATTTTCGATAAAAATAATTTTATGGCGAAATTCGAACCTTTATAAAAACCAATAATGAGATGGTCCTCCACTTCGATTTTCCACAGTGCGCTGTGGTGTAATGGTTAGCGAGTTGGACTGTTACACATAATGTTGCGTGTTCCATCACTGTGACCCCATCATAAAATTAGAAAAATAATATGTATGATTTGTCTATCCCTCATACACATCGCAGCGTCCACCTTCGGTGTCCCCATAGCACTTAACCACACCAGATAGCGCGCAACAACTGTTCTAAAAAATTTAACATCTCGCGCGATTGCAGTGTTGCCATATTTGAAGCCCTTCATCTTTCACCACCTTTAATCCCTTCTCTATACCAAAGAAAGCAACACGTTAATTAATAAGAGGAATTTCCTAAGTGTTGCTTCTCTTTCAAAAATATATATACATATATTATATATATTGCTTTCATACATATCTGAAACGGTTTTAAATCAACCAATAAACGAATACAATTTGGACTTATATCATGAGCTTGATTTAAATATATCTCAAATAATATAACACAAACAAAAGTTGTATAGTTACATACCGCACGTCTATTAAGTCTCTTCCTCATCTGAAAATAAATGTTAGTTTTTATTTAGAATTCATCTCTTTAGCACAGTTAAAGCCAAACTTACTCTACTCCTTATAACATAATCTATATTTTTCTGCAAAAACTCCATATGTTTCGAGTACCAGGGAATATGATGATCTTCCCCCTCCCTCTGTTTTTCCAATTCATACGAATATTTAATACGCATGGTATTTATATGTTTTTTCGCTTGATTTGCTGTTATATTGGTGTTTAATATTTCATTTACTTCATTAGCTATTATATCAAAACCTTTTTTACAAGTACTTGTGTCATTTTTTCGTTTTTTTTCATTACCATCCCAAAGATATGATTGTTTTTTGAATGCTTCAAATAGCGTTTTAATCAATTCTCTTTCGCTTTCCGAATATATTTCGAGTTCCTGTTCAAATTTCTTTTTAGTTCCCTTTTCTTTTTTTGATTTTAATCTGGTGTTTGTATTAACAACAAATTTTTTTTTATAACTGTTTAACTCTTCATCAATCTATGTAAAATAAATCATTAAATATTACATACAAATTCTTAATTTAGGTGCTGATTCACAGACACGAATTTAAGTCTTGTGCGTGCATGTGTTTCAAAATGTAAGTACAAGACGGAAATTCGTGTTGGTTTCATGTTTGTGAGTAACTAGGTTATACTTACATTAAAATCGGTATCATTTGAATCGTCAGAGCTCACATCAGATGAATCCTTGCTCTTCTAAAAAGGAAAATATCAATAAGTGCTGAGTTTTACACTGATAAGGAAATTAACTGTGAGTTTAGAATGAAAAAAAAACCAAAGTTTTGTGGGAGAATGGATTCATTTTTTTTTGCTAGAAAGTGGAACCCTATTTCATAAAAGTGTAAATTAAATAATAAAAAAAAACTCCTGATAATAAACAACCTCTATAATAAAAAACCTGAAGAAGTTTGCCGAAATTACAAGCCCTTAGAAAAACCTGTAATTCCCGGAGTGTAGATCAGAATTTGCATTGAGTGCTATAAATACTATAAATGGTATAATATTGGCTCGTATGAATAAAAAATAGATATTACTAATAGGGGGAAATACTGGGTTTTTTAGGCAATTACTTCACAATTCTAGTCTGCATGCGAGTAGACCAAAAATTTAAGTTTTGGATTTTCGTTTATATCTCATGCTATTCTACAAGTATATGGATAAATTTGCTGTTAAAAGCCATTCCTAAGCCAAAAGTAATTGCTTCGAAGTAATTGCTAAGTTTTATTCATATGATCCATTGTCAGTTACTTTTTTCTTAAAAATAAACCTTTTAGTATCTCTTTTTATAAAAGTGCAAAAAAAAAACCAATAAATAATAAATAAAAATTTTAATGAGTGAGAAAAAATGCTCAAAACTCAGAAATCAATTTAATGAATTAGCTGTGTTTGCGTAATTAATTAATCGCTCACTTCACTCATTCAGAAAAATTTGTGTATCGTTAACAAAAATTAGTGTAAAACTTGCCAAAAATTTCTCGGTAATATTACAACTACATAAAATTGGCGACAAATTTTTATAGACGCTAGAACTAGAAAATCTAACTAGATCTTTACAACAAATTGAACTAGAACTAGAAAGAGCGCTCACCAAATCGAACTATACCGCCCTATTGAAGTTTGTTTTTTGGGCTTGAAATATGGTTTTTCGCGTTCGCTTACTTTTGTATATTTTTGTCCCTTTGTGAGAGTATTTTTGTTAATTTTACCGAACATTACCCAAAAACTACGCAAACACAGCTATTGTAACAAAAAAAGAAAACCAGATGATACCATGGATTCGTGTGGGACTAAACATTGTAAAAACAACTATTATAGTGTGTTCTATGCTCCTTGTAGGAACGACGGGAACATATATATAGTGTGTTGGATTTAGACAACGATAAAAAATATTTCTATTCGTTTGCTTTTCTTAAGCTGACCATACACTTGCAATATTATTGTACAACTTCTTGCTTTAGTTCTTTAATATATTGCCATGTACGTAGTAAATTAAAGAACTAAATCGGCAAGTTGTACAATAATATTGCAAGTTTATGGCCAGCTTTAGTCAAGTCCAGTAAAGCCTGGGGTAGCCAGACGTAAACTTAGCTCGGCGTAGCTGAGTTAATGAGTTAAATAAGAACAGAAGATGTGTTTTGCTTTTTGTTTCATTCCCAGTGTAGAAAAAAGTAATGACATATCATTATTTTTTGGACTACCAGTAATGACACCCACTTACCTTCTGTATTATTTTAAAACATATAATAATGAGTTACTGATAATGACTTATTTTTTTATCATTATTTCAAATAGAAAATAATTTTTTAGATTTTTTTGAAAATTTTTTGAAATCTATTTTTAGACTCAATATTTTTTAAACACTGGTAAGGATATATGTAACCACATATTTTTTGATTTTTTGTATGTTGGCGAGTAAGCTTACTTGTGTGCAGCAGGTCAATTGTGTTTTTATCTATTAAATATTACATGTCGATATAGCTCAGATGGTAGAGCAGTTGACTGGCAATCTGTAGACCCAGGTTCGATTCCCGCACCAGCAAATTTTATTAAAAAAAAAAAAAATACAATAAAAAATATTTTTTTTTATATAATTTATTTTTTAGAAAATCTATTTTTAGACTCATTATTTTTGTCAGTACTGGTAAGCACATAGGTAACGATATATTTTTTGATTTTTCGTATGCTGGTGTGTAACGACAACTCATTATTTTTCGCGACATCGCCATATAAAGGTAATAAGAAATGTAATAACAAAAGTAACTAGTTACCATTACCAAGCATGTAGTTACATAACCACATATCTGTTAATGATTTTCTACACTGGGATTCTTATGCATTCAATATAGAGCAAACGTAAATACACAACGAAAATCTATTCATAACAGATTCTTATGCATTCACTATAGAGCAAACGTAAATACACAACGAAAATCTATTCATAACAGATTTTCGTTGTGTATTTACGTTTGCTCTATATTGAATGCATAAGAATGAAACAAAAAACACAACACATCTTCTATTCTTATTTAACTTATTAATTCAACTACGCAGAGATACGTTTACGTCTGGCTAATCCAGTGAGCTATCACTCTGCTCAATCATCGCCGTGAGCGTAAGCTATCTCTCTGCTCAGTCTTCGCCGTGAGATATCGCTCTGCTCAATTAATCCCCGTGAGCGTGAACTATCGTTCTGCTCTACCCCACTACAAAGTACTGTCGTTTGCTACGTGACCGACGTCTGCTGTCTATAAAAATAAATATTCGTGTCGTGTCAACTTGTTATGTATGAAGAACAATTAAATAATAAAATTTAGATTTTTATAATATTTTGGGGCATTTCCAGTGATTTTGCAATTTTCATACACAATATTGTTCATTATAGTATCTGCCCAGATAGAAATTGCCCACGGTAGAAAAAAAACGAGTAAAAAAGTTAAAGTCGGGCATTCCGACTATAAAATACCCTACTGTTTAAAAGCCAACTAATGTTTGGATCCGAAATTCGAATGGGTTAAAACGGACTTGTGTCAAAATTTTCTATAAAATGATAAATGAAGAGAAAATCCAAAATATAGCCCATATGGGCGATAGGTCCAAATATGGACTGATCCTATCTAGAATCAATAGGCTATTGATTTTGGTGAACATCGGTCATTGTTTAGACCTAGTGCCCATATAAGGGTCCTCCCGACTAAAAAAGTTTTCATATAATCTTATATGATTTGATATTATTATAAATGTTTATATGCGTGGCTTTATATAACCATATACATTTATATTAACACTTTGGTTTTATAAATATGTTTGATATGACGTTATATATAATCATACGCGATTTGGTCTCCATCCATATATTAAGAGATCTGCAATATATTTTATATATAATTATATATAATGGTGTATAAGATTCTATAAACAATCTTATATCAAAATATATAACATGACATGATATCTAATTATACAAAATTTTATAAAGTTTAATTGCACTATAAAAATGAAGAACACAAACTTAGAAAGAGTTTTTTTTATTTTATAAGAAAGACACATTTTATAAGAAAGACCAAAACTCTAAACTAGAAAAAGTTGTTCCGACAAATTTTTGGAAAGTGGATTTAAACCGAAAATTTACTATGTCAGCTATTTCCAAGTTTATTAGCATAAATTCTTCTTAACAACTTTTTCTCGTTTTGAATTTTGCTTTTTATTGAAATTCAGTTACAAACTGCGTTATTCTAAGTTTAAGGACAATTTGCGTCCTAAAAACGTCCTAAATCGCATTCAATCCTCATTTCCATCAATACCAAAGATCGACCAATACCCACTGTGTTAGCCAAACTGTTCTGTCGGCCATTAGTATTTAATATGAATGAAAATAAGTGATCTCAACAATATTTACTAAAATTTCATTTGAAAATTTTTATAAAATTATATGTATTTATATATAATTTAATGCAATTAGATAGACCCATTTTTCGGATCAAATTGTATCAGATTAGATAACATGCTTATCTCGTTTTATATAATTATATATTCCAATATTCGGATCAAATTAGATATGAACATATATATGGGTTCATATATGGTGATATATGATTATATAACATCTTTTTTAGTAGGGCTACCAAAATTATATTGTTTATACGCTGCAGGTCGCAAATATTAAGATATTTTGATGAAATTTGGTACACCGACCTATGGCAGCCTAAGGAGGAATCCTATTGATTTTGGTTAACACCGGTCCATGTTTAGACCTAGTGCCCATATAAGGGTCCCCCCAAAATTGGCTTGGTTACAAACTGCAGGTCGCAAATATTAAGATATTTTGATGAAATTTGGTATACCGACCTATATCAGCCCAAGGACGAAGCCTATTGATTTTGGTTAACACCGGTCCATGTTTAGACCTAGTGCCCATATAAGGGTCCCCCCAAAATTGGCTTGGTTACAAACTGCAGGTCGCAAATATTAAGATATTTTAATGAAATTCGGTTCGCTGACTCACATTATAGAAAATTTTGACACAAGTCCCATTTTAACCCATTCGAATTTCGAATCCAAACAATAGTTGGCTTTTAACTCGTTTTTTTTTTAATTACTGTAAAAATACCATATTTATTTAATTCTTTTCGATACCTTATACACTCAAACTCAATAAATTTTGTAATTCTAAGAAGAAAGAACAAATAAATTTAAATAACAGCATAAAAAAAGTGTGAGCCAAATTTTTTCGTATTAAATATTTCAAAATCAAAATCAAATCAGCTTCAAACATTTTGTTGCGTATGGTACTGTATAAAAGTTTTAATATTTTAGCAGATGGATTGAATTTTTGACAATTGAATAACATGTAAAGTATATATTTAATTTAAGAAGAGCTTCTTATAACTCATATAACAACAGAATAACATTAAATATTTTGGAACCAAAAGGAATTCAAATTTTCACCAAAAGGAATTTAGGTTTGTACGCACATTAACTTTCCAGACACAAATTTGTGTAGCCTAAAATCATGCACTATTATCATCATACTTAAAAGAAATATATAAATATTTAGAATTATCAGGGTTAAATTCATAAAAATATAAAAAAGGTAATAATATGTTATCCCCAAAAAATCCCCTAAAATTTCGTGTCATCCCCAATAAATCCCCGGATCCCCAAACGAAATTTTTATCCCCATTGACGAAAAAAATCCCCAATTTGGGGATAAATCCCCAAAACTGACAACACTGTTATACCCTCTCCACGTAGTGGTGTAGGGTATAAATAGTACTGGGAGAGCACTGTTTTTTCTAATTATGCCAGTACCACTAAAAGGTGCTTTGCCACTTAAATTTGTTTAACAATTTTATTTAACATATTAAATTATTTGTGTAAAAATAGCTATTACTTCGTTACAAAATTAAAAATGTGTTATATATTCTAAGGGCTGCACAGTGGGCCAGCATCATCGAATTTTGGCCAAAACTAGAATATTGAGTATATGAAACTAAAAGATATCACAAAGGGGAGTTTGGTAGTTGCTGATCACGAATCTGAAATATAAAATTCAAAATGGCGGATCCAAGATGGCGGCCATTAATTTCTAGTTTTTAATATATTGGACTTAAAATAATCAATTATATAGGTCCAGGATCCGCTGATTAAAAATCTGAAATTTAAATTTTTAAATTCAAAATGGTGGATCTAATATGGCGACAAACAATTTTTTCATTAAATTTCTTATGTCGTCTGATTTATTTCAAATTTGCACCAGGAGAAGTTTTTGGGTAGCAGCTTACGAATCTGAAATCAAATTAAAAAAATTCAACATGACAGATCCAATATGGCGGCCATAAATTTAAAATTGTAATGTGTTGGAAAATAAATTACACTGTACAAAAAAGAAAAAAAAAGGTTCTGATGATAACTGATTCACGCAGAGGGACAAAAGAAAAATATATGTGTATCGGCGTTTTAAAAGTTTTTGTCTGGCCCTATGTTTTTGGGGGGTTAAAATTTCCCCTCTTTTGAAAATGTTTATTGTGAATCGGCATAGGAAACCATGTGAATCTTCCATTTTAGGTATAGGATATGTTCAGCGAACTTATGTAAATCACTACGAGAGATATTTTTGTGGAACATTTTAACCCTCTAACTCTGCAATTAAAGGGTCTTTTTGTCCCTTTTTTAAAAGTGTCAAAAAAGACCCATAAGTTGAGGAGTTAGAGGGTTAAAATGTTCCGCAAAAATATTTGTCATGAAATTCTACTATAAGTCTCTGAAGACATCGAAGTTGAAAAGTTAACTTCAATGCCAGAAATAAGTCAAAACTTAAAATGTGTTTAAGGGTTAATTTTGTACTTATTCAGAATTGGCACTCAAATGTCCCACAAAACTGGACTTTAGGGGGTTAGTCTGTGTCAGAAAACCAGAACCTACATTTAAAGTAATTTTTAGTGGTATTTTTTTTAGTTTTTACTAAAACTCTGGAATGCTGGAAATCAGCGAGATCTGAAGGTACTTTTTCAGTTAAAGGGCAAAATCTCGAAAGTTTATGAACGGTCGAAAACGGTCGCAAAAACCTAGGTAGAAGACATCTGAGGGAACACATTGGCATTCAAGTTTTTCAAATATCTCTTGGAACATTTTGGAGCTTTTTTTGAAAATTTAGGATTTTAAAAAAACCCATATTTTTGAGGTAAAATTAATAATTTTGTTACTTTTTTCGTAAATACTTAACAGGTTTCTATTTTTTTTTGATAACTAGTTTCAGTTTTATAATTTGAGATTGTTTTTCGAACAAATTATTGTTTATTTATGACGTTTTTATTGTATCATTATAAAATAAAAAATGTCACAAAATTAAAAAACTTTGACTTTAAAATCTCGCCAGCTAACAACGAGTAACCACAATGATACAATATTTCACTTGAAACATACAATCATAGATTTTGAATATATAAACATATTTTCCCTTTACCTGAATTGTACTTTTGGCCAAAAAACGGCGATCCTGGCCCACAGTGGGCTGTCATAGAACTAGGTCCATACATATAGGTACATTTTCAGGAAAAATTCCGAGTTTCTTGTTATTAAATTTAAATATTTTTTGAAGCGATTCAAAAATGCCATTTTTGTTTAAACTTGTTAAAGGAAAAATTTTTCTTTACGTACCAGTACTGGAAACGTTAATAATCCGACACATCGCCAGTACATGTACTACCGTTTCCAGTGCCGTGCCAGCACTGTGCCATTCATATTTTGCTATCTGCGTAGTTTTGGAAAAGGTAAAACGGTATTTCAAGACCATAAATCAGTTTTAACATTTTATAGTTCAGTTCCACGTGGTTTTTTTGTTTTGTGAAAATATATATATATATTTTTTTTTGGGTGTAAAAAATGCTCAGATCTTGATCAAATTCTCATTAAAATAATTCATCTATACTATTATTGCATACCGAAGGAAAAAAATGTAAAATTATGATTACATTTTGAAGTTACATAGTTTCAAAATAGAAACAATTGTAGAGTTTGCAGAATATGAAACCCATTCTGAACCCATTTGCGATGCAAAAACGTTCCCTCAATAAATTTTTAAAAATTTCTTATTTTAAGCACAGTAAGTTGTTTTGATTTCACATATAAACAAAATGTTTTTCAGGATAAAGTGTTTCACATGAAAATTGTTTTTCAGCAAATTTAATATAAATGACTATTATTTATCTTTATTCTACAATAATTATGTGTCTTTTTAACGACACACGATAGTGAAATGACTCCTAAATCATTATCGTTTCAGGAATATGAATGATAAAATTTATTTGTTTTAAGCCTGATTATTGAGTGCCCAGTTAAAATTTATCCGACAGTTAAATTCAAACTTTGTATAGAAAACAACAACAAATGTGTTAGTTAAAGTCCCATTCAGTAATAATGCCTTAGTGTTATATGGCATTTATAACTCATAAGATTTATAAGTACAGTTCCATCATCAAAACGATAATTATATAGGTGTCATTTCACTATCGTATGTCTTTAAAAATATCATAAATAACCCCCTAGTGAAAAACAGACGTTTCGTGTTTGTTTTAGTTGCATCTTTCTTATAAATTTTTTTCAAGGGAAAAAATAAACAAATTTCTGCGGTTCCTGCAAAAATGTACCCCCGTATTCATAATGAAAAGTTAGTAGCTAATTATTCATCGTACACAACGAGCTGTTAACTAGAATTGTTAGAATAGAGTTTATACATAATGATTTCTTAGCACAACGATTAAGAGCAACCCTGTGTTTGAAAATAAGGCTTATTATTGTGAATGGAATATTTTGGTTTTTGGGGTTTAATAACAGAACATTAAAAGGAATTTAGCAACAATACTAAAATGAGTTTAACAACAGCATTATGAATAAAACTCATGTTAACTCTGTTATAAATTTTCATTATGAATACCACTGGTAGTTCTTAAAGCATTCTCCCTAAATATAGACCCCCGTATTCAAAATGAAAAGTTAGTAGCTTCTTATACATCGCAGACAACGAGCTGTTAACTAGAATGTTTTTAGGCCTAGCAGCTAGTTAGAATAGAGTTTATTCAAAATGATTTCTTAGCACACCGATTAAGACCAACCCTGTGCTTGAAAATACAAGGCTTTTTTATTATTGTGAATGGATTTTTTTGTTTTTTTGGCGTTTGACAACACAACATTAGAAGGAATTTAGCAACAATACTAGAATGAGTTTAACAATAGTACACTCCGTTTCATAACTATAGCCGCACTATAAAACAGCTGATTTGTGAGGTTCAAAATAATTTAGACACATAAAAGACCTTATAACTAAAAGTTACATCTAAAATACATATATTTAACGTAGATTAATTTAAATCGCCATTTTTTTACTAGTGTTTCATAACTATAGCCGCACTTTCAGAAAAATGGGTTTGGAAGTTTAAAGCATTTGATTAAAAAATTAAATAAAATAATTTAATGTTAGATAAGTCGACCTGATTTTAATTAATACAAAAAATCCCATTTGGCATCCATCATTGTCCACTGTCCACAAATTTTGTTCATTCATTGGTCTTCAAACACGAGTTTCTGCCCTTTTAAGATCAAAAACTGTTTGATACACTCAACCAAAAAAGTCTGTAATGGCTACTGAAATTTTTGCTGTTATTACGGGAAATTTAACTGTTTTGAGGCCAGCGGTATTTTTTGCTAATTTTAGCAGCATATGTCGGCTGATCTGTAGTACAATAAAATTAGTAGAAAAAATTAGTAGACGCTACTAAATTTTAGTAAAATTTATGTAAAATGCAATTCAAAATCGATTTGCTAAAATCAGTTAAAAAACTTACTAAATATCATCATTTTAGTACAATGAAATTAGTATAAATAATTAGTTGCAGCTACTAAATTTCAGTAAATTGCTGTAAACTGTAATTTAAAATCAATCTGCTGAAATTAGCAAAACTAAAAAATAAAAAAAACTGTAAAATCTAAAAAAAAAAAATTTCTTTCGATTGTAACAAGCGTATAATTACTTCATCGTTCTTGAAATTTGGAGTCAAAATTGCAAACGGTTCTCCAGTTATTGCCGTTTTATGCACTGGAGATGCAATAAAATTTTCTGGGTGTTATTTCTAAACTACCCAGTGTAGAAAATCATTACCAGATATGTGGTTATGTAACTACATACTTGGTAATGGTAACTAGTTACTTTTGTTATTACATTTCTTATTACCTTTATATGGCGATGTCGCGAAAAATAATGAGTTTTGGTTACACACCAGCATACGAAAAATCAAAAAATATATCGTTACCTATGTGCTTACCAGTACTGACAAAAATAATGAGTCCAAAAATAATTCTCTCAGTTAATTAATTGGTTGTTTTCCTACACTATACATATTCATATAAAAAAACAAAATTTAATGCAATTGAATAAGACCAAATCTCCGATAAAATTGGATGAAATTATATCAATTCAAATATCTTTTTTATTCGTTTATATACAATTTGATTAAACCATTTTCCGGATTAAATTTTATATTATTTAGTATGATGCCAAATAAAAAAGATATGCTACCGAATAAATTTTTTTTCACGGGGAATTAATTTTTTTTTTCAGAAATCAGGAATTATCAAATTAAAGAATGAGTTGGGTACCAACTTTAAGCATAATTTCAGAAGCTTTAAAGTGCTATATTAACCAGTCACATAGCTAAAATAATACAAAAGTTAGATCCAAATATGTAAGGACAGTTTATAGCAAATTTGATAACTGCCCGACTAAAAAAGTTTTCATATAATCTTATATGATTTGATATAATTATAAATGTTTATATGCGTGGCTTTATATAACCATATACATTCATATTAGCACTTAGGTTTTATAAATATGTTTGATATGACGTTATATATAATCATATGGGATTTGGTCTCCAGCCATATATTAAGAGATCTGCGATATAGTTTATATATAATTATATATAATGGCGTATAATCTTCTATAAACACCCTTGTATGAAAATATATAACAAAGTAAATAGAAAATTGTATTAATTTTATATATAATTATATATGAAATGATATCTAATTATCCAAAGTTTAATTGTACTATAAAAATTAAGAAAAAAACTTAGAAATTGTGGATCTGGTTTTGAATTTTGCACTTTGACGTATACATAATTGAAATTAACATCTATTTTTCAAATATTTGACAAAATACTATTTATTAAAAAATTATTTTAAAGAAATAAATAAGGAAAAAAAAATTTTTTCGTTGTGGAATTAAAGTTCGAAAGAACTATTTTTATTTTTAAATTTAAAAAGAAGAATTCGACAAACTTATGTTGAAATAAATACGGTTTAAGCAGGCGGTTTTCATCGCCTCTTTCGAACATTAACAGTTTGTATTGAAAAATGTTAGCCTTTGCAGCCGTGTGTAATTCTTATGGCTGAATTTTTCGATACAAATTAAGAAGAGAGTGATTTAACAGAGGTAGGGAGAGTTGGGTAGTTTTTTAATTATTTAGTCGTTGGTTTAAGTTCTGTTATTTTTTCCGTAAAAAAAAAAATAATTGTGAAAGTTAATTTTTATATTTTATAAAGAACGACACACATTTTATAAGAGAGACCAAATTTTTGTAATGTGGAGTTAATCTGAAAATTTATTTTGTCAGCTATTTCCAAGTTTATTAGGAAAAAATTTGTCTAAACAACTTTTTGTCGTTTTGAATTTTGGTCTTTATTGAAATAAAATAAAATTAACCACATTTTAAGAGAAGGATTTCTGTTACAAGCTGCGTTATTCTAAGTTTAAGGAAAATCTGCGTCCTAAAAACGGCCTAAATCGCATTCAATCCTCATTGAATACATCTTTCCATCAATAAAATTTTTCTGTATTGCGTCAACATACGAAAGATCGTCCCACTTTTTTAGCCAAACTGTTCTGTCGGGAATTAGTATTTAATATGAATGAAAATAAGTGATCTCAACAATATTTACTAAAATTTTATTTGAAAATTTTCATAAAATTATATGTTTTTATATATAATTTGATGCAATTAGATAGACCCATTTTTCGGATAAAATTGTATCAGGTTAGATAACATACTTATCTCGCTTGATATAATTATATATTCCAATATTCGGATCAAATTAGATATGAACATATATATGGGTTTATATATGGTGATATATGATTATATAACATCTTTTTTAGTCGGGTGAATACCAATTTTAGCTAAACAAAGTATTCCTAGTTATAGGAAGTTTGATACAATTCAAATATATTGCGGAAATTTCAATTGTTGATTTTATATGTTTTCAGCCGATAGTTTCTAAATTATTTAATATAAACTTTTATAGGCATCTTTGTTGGAGGTCAAAAAAGTATAAAATATTAAAGTTTTTTATGAAAAATGTAACTCACAATTTTCCGTTCGACTTTATATTTTCTTTTATACCTAAAGCGTCGCTCATAAAATCTTTAACCTTGCGTTGCGGAGACCAAAAGCGTCCAACAAGTGGTGTATGGCCAAACCAAAAGGGGTTAAAAAATATTTTTTGTGAAAATTTAATTGCGACCCGATATTTTTGTTTTTTAAATAAATTTTTTCAATTTAAAAAAAAAAAATTCAAAATTTCCCCTCCAGACTTGAGCTGGAGCCGCCGCTGAGCTCTTTATACGATGTGTTCAATCATTTTACAAAATTTTGTATTTTTGCCACGGGTTTTGGGAAAAGAAGCCACAGTGCGCCGCAAGAAACCCCCTTGGGGGTCTTAAATGAACCTAGAGGGAGCCACATATCACGGATTAGAAAATAAAATGTATTTTTGAAATCCTAATAAAATTTATTTTCATTTGAGTACCCATAACTGTATGTTTTTAGGGCCCCAGGGGCCTCGGCCGGTCCCCCCTACCCATAATAGAAAAAAAATTCTGGTTTAATTCTAGAGGGGATCAGCTACTCTTTTTGAGTAAACTTTTATTTAATCTTTGAGAGTAACTATGCAGTTAGGTAACTCATTATTTGCATTTTTTTTTGTAAGCGAGAGGTTAATGACTTCCCATGAATTTTGGGATATCCGGAACAAATGTAAGTAAGCGAGTAAATAGCCTTGTAACTAGTGAAACCCTTTGTGTGCTACTTACTCGCTTAATTACTTGGTATTGTCTGTGAAATTCTAAGGCCATGTTCGTGATCAGCTTCCTAAAGTCTATTAGAAATGATGGATCGCAACCCCGATGCCTCAAATTTTTCTTATTTTGTTGTGCTGTATAATAATTTACTTATCCAACGTTTATATCTACCCATTTTATGCTGAAAATATAGTATTCAATATAAAAAGGAAAGGTTTCATATAATGTTAAACTATACTTACTCGTAGTTCTAACATTTTTTCTATATTTTCCTGCAAAAAGTCCATGTGTTCTTTGTACCAGGGCATTTTAAATTCTTCGGATCTACGTTGTTTTTCCACTTCTTTTGAGTATTCAACACGCAAGTCAGTAATACGTTTTTTTGCCATATTCCTAGTTATATTTGTTTTTAATTTCTCGCTAACTTCATTTGCAATAATTTCATAACCTTTTTGACAAATGTTTACATCTCTGGCGCGTTCTTCGACATTCCAAAGATTAGGTTGTTTTTTAAAAGCTTCTAATAAAGCTATGATAAGTTCTTCTTCATTAACTTTAATTTCATTCAAAATCTTCTTTTGTTTTAATGTCTTTTGTTTTTCTTTCTTAGTCTACATAAAAAATGAAACAAAAAGTTGAATTATTTTAAAATTTTAATCGGACTATATTTAGGTTCAACAAAAAATGATACCCTACACAAGTCTGGTTGAGAATCAAATAATGTTCGGATCCGAAATTGTAATGGGTTAAAAGGGATTTGATAAAAAAAAATTATGAAACTCTGTAAGAAAGGGTACGTTCGTAAATGCAGTAAATTTGTGCAACACTGCGGCAGTTATGCTAAGTTTTGTTGCTGATGCATGATCAGCTGTTGCAGATGCTTTGGTACTGCTTAACAACTGCACAGAGTTTGCTTTTTAGAACGTTTTGCAAAAAATAAAAAATACGTTCGCAATAACATTAACAAGTATTGTTGAAAATCTTAATAGTAGAAATAACAATTTTTTGTTAATTAATTTTGTTTATGTTCTCAATAACATTAACAAATATTATTGAAAATCTTGATGGTAAAAATAACAATTTTTTGTTAATTTTTATATAATGCACTACTTACTCTTCCATTATGCACCAACGTTTAGTTTTGTTTTTGTATTAAATGATTTTAACATAAAAATTTAGAACGCGCACTATTGCTTCAGAAATTAAAATGATGCAATAGTTGCAAAAATTTGCAGCAGCACTGTCAATTGTTTGCATAACAAAAACGTTTGTCGTAAATCAATGCTGTCAAGTGATGCTTTTTTTTTGAACGTTTTACTTTTATTATGCGGCAGTGATGCCTAACTACTGCATTTACGAACGTACCCAAATTTTGATTTTGCTTAATGTTAGGTGTATTTAGGACAAGGTCGGAAATATAGTCCATATGAGTTCAAAGATGGACCCATTTTTGCTACCTGTAACGTGCGAACAAGCACAAGAGACAAATTTTATGGGACCTTGTCATATCTATAGATATTTTACGAACTAGAAGTTTTTATACTTGTTTTAGCATAGGTTCGTCAAGTTGTTCCAAAAAGTATGAAACAAAGAGTTCGGGAAATCTGTTTATTAGGTCATCTATCTTCGATATAGCTAACTCAAGAAAATTGTCGGTTAAGTCAGCATAAAGCTTATTCTGTAGTTTTTTATAAGCAGAACCAACAAAATTAATTTGAGTTTTAGTTGTTTTGAAAATGTAAGAGTTAACCAAAAAAATTGTTAACATAAACTTAGAAGAATGTTTTATTGTAATAAGTTAACGATATATTTTTCCACATTCAAGAAATTTTTTCGTTAACTATTGAATTTTGTCATAAATAAGTTCAGAAATCGCAGTACAGAATCCGAACTCTTTTTAAAAGAAAATATCTCTAAATTCGCAAACTTAATACGTGTAAAAATCATTTAAAAATAAAATAGTGTTTTCACAGGAAAAACAATGGAGATTTTGATATTAGAAAAATTCTCAGAATATGATTCTTTTATAAGAAAAATTACTCCAAATCCTACAATTTTCATATCAAACTTACCCCTCAATTCATAAATGCTTTGTAAAGTTATAGCAGGTTTACAAAACATCATTTTCATACAAAATTTGTTCAATAAACCTCCTATAATTTTACAAAGCGTTTATGAATTTAGGGATTAGAATATAAAAAATTTTCCAGTGTCAAAATTAATTATAAAGAATAATGTCTTAAAATTTTAAAGATTTCTAATACCAAAAGTTTGAAAACAAAACCTTGAAATTAAAAAAAAAATAAGAAACTAAAGAGGAAATTATTCCGATAGGTTTCTTGCGATCTTAGTGAAATTCGGATATGTGATAGAGCTCTGCCGCGAAAGTTGTCATATATCCAAATCTCAATAAAAGCTTATATTATTATCCGGTAATGAGTTTTGAACGAAGAAGTTAAGGTAGGTAGCCTCTTACTTTTCTGTTACAAAACGTATTAAGACAAGTCGATCGAGGTAACTCCCTACAAAACACTCATTACCCCTACACAGAGAGAATTTTAGTCGACGAGCTCTAATGAAATTTTTCATTAAACTAATGAAGATTTGTTATCAAAATAAATGAATAAATTAATGAAAAGGCTTCATATATTTTATGAAACTTTTTCATTGAGTGTATGATACTTTTAATAAATAAAAGGAAACTTTCCACATTATTTTATGAAAAATTCCAATAATTCAATGAAAAGTTCCAGTGAAACTTCATTGGTTGTATACAAATACTCATAAATATCATGCAGATAATTCCCTCAGTGTAGGTTAAAAATAATGAGTTTTTTTCAATTTAAATATTTTTTATATTGATGGATTTCACAGTTAGTACTATTTTAAGTAGTAGTAGTAGTATACTGGAAGATGACAAAGCAAATTGTTGTAAATTTTTTGTTCTTGTTTTTTCTTTGATATTTTAAATGTTTAATAACGCTCCTAGACGAGAACAAGAAACTCTCATTGAGTTTGTAATTTAATTTAACAAATATTTCTAGAAATTCTAAAAACGTCAAACCAGACGATTTCCTTAGGCAATAATGAAAACCGGATAGGGACATGCCTTCAGCAGATTATTTTTCACAATTGGTTAAATACGTTTTGGGATTTTAGCATATTTAATTCCTTTAATGTAGTAAATTATTATTTTTCGAAAATTTGACAATTTTCTATATTTGACAAAATCATTCTATTTTACAAAGTGCAAACGATAGCGTTTAAACTGTGAATTCGTTCATTGTTTATTAAATTAAAATTAACATATTTTTAATTCTACATTTACACTTAACCAAAAAATAATAGTTTCTGAAAACTACTTGTATTTAATTGTAAAATTAAATATAAATTTGTAATCAAAAACTAAAAGTTTTTAAAAACGCCAGTTATTTCCAAACAAAAAAATTTTAAAACACTATAAAATATGCAATGATATTCAATCTGTCTACAATTCCTTTGAAATAATGCGAAAAACACTAAAAATAATTTAAATAGGGTAATTTTTGCTTATACTAGGGGTGGCAAGACTTTTTTCGCTACGTGCCAGAAACGGACAAATTTTTTTTGTAAAAATTTCTCGCGTGCCACCTTAATTTTAGTTGTCTTTTAAAAGTCCTTTTTTAAAAATTTTTAAAATTTAGAAAATTTCTCATAAAAATATCATCGCAGATGTACATATTTATCAGCGCTACGGATAACCCCCATGAAATAACCCCCAAAGGGAATAATTAAATAACATCCAAGAAATGACGTAGAAATGTTTGACGGTTATTTAATTTTTGGGGGTTTGTTTACTCTTTAAATATTGAGATTATTTCATTATGAAAAAATTAAATTGAACATTATTGCCTTTTCATTTTTTTTTGGGGTTATTCCATATTTGGTGGTTATTTCATATTGTTAAAAAAAAGTTAAATTATTGAGCGCCATCCATTATTTAAGTACGTAAGAAACTTGTTGAAAAATGTGCTTCGGGCAAACATTTGATTTTGTTAAAATAAATGGCGCGGTTTTTATCATCATAATAATGAATAAAAAGCGAATATTATGGATTTGAACAGGATTTCAGATGAAATGGCTCTGCGAAACACGATCAAAACCCAATTTCAAATTCCAACAAAGGGGGTTATATCATTATGAAACTTATTTTCAGCCTTTATATAATTGAGGGTTATTTCGTAACACCTATTTCCCTTTAACAAAAACTTAATTTTTAAGATCCAAGTTGTTTTCCATTTTTGTGCAATTTTCTGATACTTTTTATTTCTCCGATTATGAATCATTTTTTCATCGAAACATTTAAACTTCTTTCAATCTAGAATTTTATAAATTTTCCCAGAATTTTCTGATAATCGAATTTGCGAATTCTGTATTAACTATATTTCTTTAAACAAAAAATGGTGGCAATACTGAGTTTTATTCAGTTTAAAAGACGATTTACCAGCTCTATGAAAAATTTCACCACTATGGAGTTAAATCACACATTTTTGTAGCGGAATTTAACATTTAACTGAATTCTTTGCTGGTCTTCTAATAGTTTAAATTTTTTGAAAATATCCAACAAAACGTCGCGTGCCACCTAAAATCCACTCGCGTGCCACTACTGACACGAGTGTCATAGTTTTGCCAGCCCTGCCCTAGATTGTGAATTAAAAATCCTAATCAGCAATTTACATTCTGCAAACGAATACATTGATGCAAAAATTTTTGTTTTCGGAAAATTTTTTTTCCGAATTTTTTTTGCAAACTAACAACCAAACTTTGATATGAGATATTAGGTATTATAGTCACTAGATTCTGAATTTTAAAAATCGGCACTTAAAAAATTTAAAAATAATGGCGGAACGCGAAAAACGCTTTATGGTACAAAAATTAAATTAAAAAACCTAATCAGCGATTTACATTCTGCAAACGAATATTTTGATGAAAAAATGTTCCTTTTTGCAAAATTTTTGCGTACTAACCACCAAACTTCGGCATAAGATATGGCAATTATAGTCCTAAGGTTAAAAATTTTAAAAAACCGCACTCAAAAAATTGCAAAATAATGGCGGAATGCGAAAAAAGCCTTTATGATACAAAAAAATAATTAAGAAACCTAATCAGCAATTTATATTCTGCAAAAGAATACAAAAATTTTTCTTTTCCGAATTTTTTTTTTGACAATTTTTTTTTGCAAACTAATTACCAAACTTTGGTATGAGATATGGGTATTATGGTCCCTAGGTTATGAATTTTTAAAATCTGCACTTAAAAAATTGCAAATTAATGGCGGAATGCGAAAAAGGTTTCATGGTGCAAAAATTTAATAAGAAAACTTATACAGCGATTTCATTCCGAAAATGAAAACAGGTGTATCTTTTAAAAAGCCTGCTATGTAAAATTTGCATAGTATTGAACTAATACAAAAATACAAGCCCCAAATTCCTGGTAATTAATTGATATGCATTTTTGCTAAATTACGAATGCTTTTTTTTTGTTAAGTTGCATACACAGAAAAATTTATTAACCTTAAATATCTAATTAAATACATACTAAAAATAAAAATTGTTTCTAAACAAGTATTTAATTGAATCAATTAATATTTTAATTGACTTTTAAATATATAAAATATTTGTTACATCATTATGTGTTGTATAATTCCCAAATTTTTTTTTCTTAAACTGTATGCATATGTATATAGAAAAATTTTAGTATAAGAACCAAAACCTTTCCAGTTCACAAACAAAACAAATACATATGCAGTACTCCAAATATATAAACATGACATACACACACTTTTTTACAATTTCATATAATTTTTTATTTTCATTTTCAATTAATGTTTTAATTGATTATTACTACTTTAATCGAAATTTGTTTCAATTAATCGTATACAATTTTTAGTAATTAATAGTATCATTTGAGTGATAGGTGCAAAATCAATTAAAATTTTAATTGAGATAATCAGTTGTTAAAATTCGTTTTTAGTTTTTTGCTGTGTAAGTACGTGCTTTATTAAATTTACATTGGTGAAATTTATTTAAAAACGTACTATTTAAATTTGCATTGATCAAATTTTGAAAATAAAATCAGCAATAAGTATATTTTTCTAATAAGACAGGTAAATGTCAAAAAGCGCTTAGAATTTCCTTTGACATATGCAAATCAATATGGTGGATGTACATCTCTAATATAAAAGAATAATGATGCTGGATTTTCTCAAGTTTTTATCTTATATATACCCAGTCAGAAATCGCCAGTGGTACAAAAAATCAAGCACTGGCATACCACTGTGTAACCACGATGTTAAAAATAAATTACTGGCAGAACACTCATTTGGGACGCTTTGCCAGCGTTTGCAAAAATCGTTTTGCCAGTATTTGTTTTACAAAAATTTCGGTGGTTCATAAAAAAAAACCACTGGCAAAGAATTGGCTTAGAGTGATATGCCAAGGTGTGCAACCAGTGGTTATCCAGTGCTACCTAGTAGAGATGAGCGATATTTTCATACCGGTGATTTAATCACAGTTATTGATAAATCACTGGCAACGGCAGTGATCAAATATTTCAAGTCGCAGTTACTCGGAATGTCGTTCTTTTAATATTTTTGTACTATTCTTTCTTGCAAACTTCATTGTGCACAGTAATAAATGTTTTTTTTCAATAACAGTGACTTGCTTTCACACTCTTCTGAATAAAATGTCTCCTTCTATCATGTCTTTGTTACCGGTCGCAACTATTCTTCTTTTAAGGCCCAGTTTTTAGGAAGTTCGATTATCTTTAAACTTAGTTTAACGCAGTTTGTAACTGGAATACTGCTTTTAAAATGTGGTTTATTTTGTTTTTTGTTCCATTTCAATTTCTTTATTTATTACAATAACCTAGCCGAAAGGCCACAATAAAGAAATAAATTATACTCTAGAAAAAGATTTTCCGGCAAATTTTTGTTAATAAACTTTGAAATGGCTGACAAAATTCGATTTCGGTTTAACTAAACCAAGGTTAACTGACATCTTAAAAACTCGCCATAAATATTATTTCGTTTATTTATCAGAAAATCGCAGTCTTTTCCATAGAAAAACCGTGATCACGATCACAGTTTAAAAGAACAACGATTTGCAAATCACATTCACTGAGAACAATGTTACTGAGAACAATGTTACTGAAAAAGCGCCAGATCGCCCATCTCTATTACAAACCCGTGATCACGGTCACTGTATAAAAGAACGGTGATTTGAAAATCACGATCACTGGTAGCAGCGTTATTCAAAAATCACCGGATCGCTCATCTTTACTACCTAGCCAATGCTACCAGGGGTACAAAAACCAATTCACTGGTAGAGCAATGATTTTATAAAAATGCTGACGCTTCGTTAAAAAATGTTTGTAGTCAGAAGGTTCCGAGTTCAAATCCGGTTGCAAGCAAAAAATTTTTTTGGATTTTTTTTAATTTAAAATTTTTTTTGTTTTATGAAATCAATTTTTTTGTTTGTGGGAAAACTCTTTCAAGACCAACTTTTTTTTTGCCCTCCCAACACTGGCATACTAGTTACAAGAAATTGTTTGCCAGTACTAGCATTTTGGCACAGCCAGTAGTTGTCCAGCTATTATCACTCATTTATGTGTTTAGCCATCAAATATTATATGTGTCGTTAGCTAAGTGGGTAGAGCAATCGTCTGCCAATCTGACGGCCTGGGTTCAAATCACGGCAGGACCAAAAAAAAAAATACATATGAACTTTTTTTAAATTTCATTTTGGAAAATATATTTCCAGACCACCTATTTATTAGTTTTGCCAGCGTTTTGCCAGCGATTAAAATTTTGTTCCTCCAGTGCTTTTCCGGCGCTTTTTGAACTCCCATTGGAGCATAGGGCGCTAATAACAGCAGATCGCCATCTGACCCGATTTTGAGCGATAGATCTTAATTCGTTCCAAGATACACCTAGTTGGTTCATTTCGGATTCTGTTGAACGTCTCCATTATACGTGGCCTACCACTTGCTCTTCCATCTTGATGAAATGGGTTCCATCTAAGAGCTTGCTTTGAGACATTATCATCATTGCGACGTAATGTGTGTCCAATTCACTGCCACTTTCATTTACGTATCTCCGTTGCTACCGGCATCTGGTTTGTTTTAGCTAGCAACTCGAAATTCGATATTGTTCGGGGCCAAAAGATACGCAATATTCTTCTTAGGCAGCGATTTATAAAACTTTGAAGGCGTTTTGTTATGTTGTTCGCAACCTTCCAAGTTGTACATCCATATAAGAGCACTGATTTTACATTTGACTCGAAAATACTAAGTTTAGTTCTTTGGCTTATTTTGTTATTTTGCCAGATTGGGGCTAGTATGCCAAAAGATGTCCTAGCCTTGTTTATTCGTGAGTCGACATCAACTTCGGTTCCTCCATCTGCTGCAATCTCGCATCCAAGATAACAAAATTGATCTGTAGCATCAAACGTATGATTACCGATGGTTATTGGTTCTGTTGTTGAACCAATACTTAGCGTTTTTGTTTTGCCAGCGTTTATTTTGAGTCCCGTATATTGCAGCTTTTCCTGGAGTTCTTTAGTTGTTTGCCTTAGATCACTAAGCTTGTGTGAAAGCAAACAAATATCGTCAGCATACGCAAGGTAGTTCAAATAGTGGTTGTTGATTTTCCATTGTATCCCTTGCTTTTTATTCTCAATGTTATTGAGGACATCTTCCATAACGATAAGAAACAAGAGTGGCGATAATATACAACCCTGAAGAACTCCACTTTCTACCATAAATGGATCAGAAAGTTTTCCCTTATGTAGTACGAAGCATCTAGCATGATTGTAGCTTTCCTAAATCAGTGATATATATTTTTCTGGTATATTTCTCCTTCGCAAGGCTAACTACAGTCTCGATTAATGGAATCGAAAGCTTTTTCAAAATCGATAAATAGTCTCGATTAATGGAATCGAAAGCTTTTTCAAAATCGATAAATAGAATATATAGACTGGAGTTGAACTCAACGCATTGTTCTATAATAATACGTAATGAGTTGATGTGATCTGCGCACGATGAACCACTTCGAAATCCGGCTTGGCATGAGCTGATGGTTTTCTCTAGATGTTCCTTTATACGATTAAGTATTATTTTGGCCCCTATTTTGGCTATGGTTGGCAAAACACATATACCTCGCTAGTTTGTGCAATTTTTCAGGTCTCCCTTTTTCGCAATTTTAACAATGACCGTTTTTTTTTAATCACTGGATTTATTTTCGGATTTATTTTATTTTGTTAAAAAATCCAAATTTTGTTTTTTAATTTCCAAAATTTATAATTTTTATCAAAATCTAATACTTATTCGCCAATATAATGTGCAAGAAAATCATTAAATTTTTTAAAAATGTGAACACAGGAATTGAAATAAGCTAAATCCAAAATGGATTTAAAAAATAAATAAATCCGTTTTGGATTTAGCTTAATTTCATTCCAGAAATTGCATTTTCGCAGAATTTAAATTTTTTCTTTCACATTATATTAAGGAATAAGTGTTAGATTTGGACAAAAATATAGAATTTTGAAAATTAAAAAACAAAATGTGGATTTTTTAACAAAATAAAATAAATCCAAAAATAAATCCAGTGATTAAAAAAAACACCAAATAATCCCATCTTTCCATTCTTCAAGAAAAGTTTCAGTTTCCCATGTTTCTGAGATCAGGGGTGTAAAATTTGTGCTGAAAGTGCAGGATCACACTTATATATCTCAGCAGGTATACCATCTGTACCTGCAGCTTTTCCAGTTTTTATCTTATAATATTATCTTATAATATTATTAATGCAAACAAAAATAAAAAATATTAATGCAAATAAAAACAAAAATAATATATTTTTATTGTAATTTTTATGTCAAAATTGCTTACTTGTTGAAAAAAGCATTGGGTACCCTAAACAAAAGTCGAAAATGAGTATTCGGTACTCAACACTTTTACAGACATAGTAATTTTTTATATAGTAATTTTTTTTTGCAAAATGTGTCTTATAATTCTCATTTGTTTTTTACACAAATAGTTTTTACATATACATCACTAGCGGGCACAACCCGCTACGTTGTTAGCGTGCCTTAAAGGTTAGAATTAAATTTCTTTTATATAAAATAAAACAAAATATTTGTTGCTACCCATATGAAAATTGAAATATATATGAATACACATGATCATACATTGACTTAATATGATCATGCATGGGCATACATTGTCATATACGTACAAGCATAGTTCAATGTATGACCATACATGATCTCATATATTTCCATATATCTTTGGATCCGAAATTTGAGGGTATATGACCATACATATTCATATATGACCATATAAGCTCACATATGATCCATGTATGCTCATATATGATCATATATGGCCATATAGCGCCATATACCCTCAAATTTCGGATCCAAAGGTATATGGAAATATATGAGATCATGTATGGTCATACATTGAACTATGCTTGTACGTACATGACTATGTATGCCCATGCATGATCACATACGAGCCAATGTATGATCATGTATGTTCATATATATTTCGATTTTCACATGGGTAAGGTAAAATAATTGTTAAGGTAAATTTATTGTAATATTTAAATACAAACACTATTTTTTGTCTCTTCATTTTTATATAAATATAAATGGGGCGCAGCCCCCCCCCCATGATTTTCTTGAAATTTACTTTTTTTTAAAAAACAGTTTTTTATAATAAAAACCTTCACCCAGCCACCACAAATAAATAATTCTGACACAACAATAATTCTTGACAATATACGTGTGTATGTCAAGATAATTTGGTAAAGTGCGCACATAGGTAGATGGACCCGTAAATAGTTTTGTTCATTTGTGTTTTGAATGAAAATAAATAATGTAAAATAAGTAACGGTTAGCAAGCGACTTATAATATTAAAGATAGCGAGCAAAGATACGTATCTACGTTGTTAGCGTGCATTGAAGTTTTTTTTTAATTCCAGTTTATGTAAAGGTAGACCTGGCAATTCAAATAAATTCACAAATTCAGTTGGAAAATTTACTGCGTCGGTTTCTTCCACCGGTGCTTCGTTAACTGCAGTTTAAATATCAGAATATATAAGTTCCATTCTTTTTTTTAAGGTTTTTTCTCTTTTAGAAAATTTGTTTAACTTTTTGGAGAGTATGTTTCAATGCTACATAAGTTTCATATTCCGTAGATAGTGTTTGAATAGGTAATTAAAAGGGGTTCTTCACCCCTTTTTGTTCCTCCCAGTAAAAATCCCAAATATATATAATCTGCCTCAATCGCATGCGAAATTTCAAGTACCAAACTCCGGCAGTTTGAGTCATTCAAATTCCATTCCATTTTGTTTAACAATTTCAGTGTTCCAATGCAACTCCTTCCAAGATTCCATTTCGTTTACCATTCTATTGCATTTCGTTCCCATTATCTGTTATTCCAATTCCACTCGTTCCCCGCTTAATTCCATTTCGTTCCTACTGTCTTGTGTATCGATATTGATATCAGTCGCTTCTCTTTCCATTCCATTTCTTTGCACTTGCGCCGTTCCATTCCTCTTTTAACTGCAGTGTTTCAATTCCACTCGTTCCCCATTCTATGCCATCTCGCTCCTCATTCCATTTCGTTCTATAGTCCATTCCTTTTCGTTCCCTCTTCCAATCCATTTCCATTGTCTATAATTTCAATTCCACTCGTTCAACGTTTATATCCATTTCGTTCCACTTGTGTAGTGTTTCAATTCCACTCGATTCCTATTTAGTTTCTTAATTTTAGTGTTCCATATACACTCGTTCTTTAAATTTTAGGTTTCTAGCTAAAGACGAAGATGTTAAGGGGGGGGGGGGGCAATTTTTCCCTTTTGAGCCACCATTTTTACCACGTTCCTGTCTAAAGTCCTAAAAATGCCTTGTCGATAAGTTAGCCCATATTCCAAGGAAAACATATTATAGATTACGGGTTTCTAGCCGAAGGGTTCGGTTAGGCCATCAAGGGGGAGAATTATTCCGTTTTTACCCCTCCCGGTAGGAATTTACAAAAATTCCGTCTTAGAGAACGTCTGCGTTGGAGGAGGAACCTACTACATACATAATTTTAGGTCTCTATATCCAGCAGTTTGGCCAACTCGGCAAGGGGGAAGTTTTTTCCCTTTTTACCCCTCCCGGTATGAGGGGTTTCCCCCTTGACACGCCGTCAAGGGGGAAACATCCCCCTTTTGGGATATCCTGTAGGGAATTCCAAAAATACAAACTTAGTCGATGCCTACTATTGTGGAGGAACCTTTATACCAAATTTCAACTTTTTACCTCCAGTGGTTTGGGCAGGCAGTTAAGGGGGACACTTTTCCAATTTGTGAGACCTGCCCGTACCGGTAGGAATTTCCAAAAATCCCTTCTTAGCGGACGTCTATGCCGAATATCAAGAAACTTTGTTTTAGTGCAGATATCCGTGGGGGGAGGAAAAAAAAGTACTTTTTGTGAAATTATAATTTTTTTAAATGGTATTTTTTTAAATGGAATTTTTTGGATAAAGCGAAATTTTTTGAAAAAAAGATACTTTAGTTTTACAAATTGGAAGAAGGCACTTTTTTTGAAAAAGTTATTTTTAGGAAAAACGTTTTTTTTGGAAAAAGGTCCTTTTTTTGGAAAAGGTACTTTTTTTGAAAAAGGTATTTTTTTTGGAAAAATGTTTTTTTTTTGGAAAAAGGTACTTTTTTTGGATAAGGTACTTTTTTTTGGAAAAAGGTAAATTTTTTTAGAAAAAGGTACTTTTTTTGAAAAAGGTACTTTTTTTGAAAAAGGCACTTCTTGGGGAAAAATGTACTTTTTTTTGGAAATTGGTACTTTTTTTGGAAAAAGGTACTTTTTTTTGGAAAAAGGTACTTTTTTTGGAAAAAGGTACATTTTTTGGAAAAAGGTACTTTTTTGGAAAAAGGTACTTTTTTTGGAAAAATGTACTTTTTTTGGTTCCACTTTTGTCTACGCTGAAAGTGGAACCTACATATCAAATTTCAACTTCCTATCTTCAGCGGTTTGGGCGATGTTGAGTCAGTCAGTCAGTCAGTCACTCACGTTATTCTTTTATATATAGAAACTAGCGGGCGCAGCCCGCTAGTCTGTTAGCGTGCCTTAAAGTTTAGGCACAGTCCCCCCCCCCCCCCCCGACAATTTTTTTTAAATTCGCTTTTTATTTAAAGTACAGTTTTTATAATAAAAGCCTTCAACCAGCCACCACAAATAAATAATTCTGCACAACAATGGGTTTAAAATAAATAAATATTTGATCACTTTTTCTCATGAAAGTGGATTGTTAGTAATGAATCCATAATAAATTGCAATATACGTGTGTATGTTAAGATAATTTGGTAAAGTGCGAACTTAGGTAGATAGACCCGTAAGTAGTTTTGTTCATTTGTGTTTTGAATGAAAATAAATAACGTAGAGCAGCGTTGGAAAGCATTTTATAATATTAAAACGAGTAAAAAGGTTAAAGTCGGGCATGCCGACTATACAATACCCTACACCAGTCTGGTGTATTGTTTGGATCCGAAATTCGAATGGGTTAAAATGGGGCTTGTGTCAAAATTTTCTATAATGTGAGTCAGCGCACCAAATTTCATTAAAATATCTTAATATCTGCGACCTGCAGTTTGTAACCAAGCCAATTTTGGGGGGACCCTTATATGGGCACTAGTTCTAAACATGGACCGATGTTCACGAAAATCAATAGGCTTCGTCCTTGGGCCAACATAGGTCTATGTACCAAATTTCATCAAAATATCTTAATATTTGCGACCTGCAGCGTATAAACAATATAATTTTGGTGGGACCCTTATATGGGCACTAGGTCTAAACATGGACCGATGTTCACCAAAATCAATAGGCTGCGTTATTGGGTCAATATAGGTCTGTGTACCAAATTTCATCAAAATATCTTAATATTTACGACCTGCAGCGTATAAACAGTATAATTTTGGTAGGACCCTTATATGGGCACTAGGTCTAAACATGGACCGATGTTCACCAAAATCAATAGGCTGCGTCATTGGGCCAATATAGGTCTGTGTACCAAATTTCATCAAAATATCTTAATATTTACGACCTGCAGCGTATAAACAGTATAATTTTATTAGGACCCTTATATGGGCACTAGTTCTAAACATGGACCGATGTTCACCAAAATCAATAGGCTGCGTTATTGGGCTAATATAGGTCTGTGTACCAAATTTCGTCAAAATATCTTAATATTTACGACCTGCAGCGTATAAACAATATAATTTTGGTAGGACCCTTATATGGGCACTAGGTCTAAACATGGACCGATGTTCACCAAAATCAAACTTGTTCGTCCTTGGGCCAACATAGGTCTGCGTACCAAATTTCATCAAAATATCTTAATATTTGCGACCTGTAGAGTGCGCACAAGATTGCATGGACAGACAGACAGACGGACGGACAGACGGACATCGTTAAACCGAAATAAAAAAAAATTCTGAACCGATCGGTATACTATAAGGTGGGTCTACGACCAATATTTTTTGGTATTACAAACATCAGCACAAACTTATAATACCCTGACCACATAGTGGTGTAGGTTATAAATAGCGGGCAAAGCCCGCTACGTTGTTAGCGTGTCTTAAAGTTTTTTTTTAATTCCAGTTTATGTAAAGGTAGACCTGGCAATTCAAGTAAATTCACAAATTCAGTTGGAAAATTTACTGCGTCGGTTTCTTCCACCGGTGCTTCGTTACATGAAGTTTAAATATCGGAATTCAATCGGAGTTCCATTCCTTTTCTAAGGTTTTTTCTCTTTTAGAAAATTTGTTTAACTTTTTGGAGAGTATGTTTCAATGCTACATAAGTTTCATATTCCGTGGATAGTGTTTGAACAGGTAATTCCCTCTTCCAATCCATTTGCATTGTCTATAATTTCAATTCCACTCGTTCAACGTTTATATCCATTTTATTCCACTTGTGTAGTGTTTCAATTCCACTCGTTTCCTATTTAGTTTCTTAATTTTAGTGTTTCATATACACTTGTTCTTTAAGTTTTAGGTTTCTAGCTAAAGACGCAGACGTTAAGGGGGGGGGGGGGCAATTTTCCCCTTTTGAACCACCATTTTTACCACGTTCCTGTCCAAAGTCCTAGAAATGCCTTGTCGATAAGTTAGCCCATACTCTAAGGAAAACATATTATATATTACAGGTTTCTAGCCGAAGGGTTCGGTTAGGCCATCAAGGGGAAGAATTATTCCGTTTTTACCCCTCCCGGTAGGAATTTCTAAAAATTCCGTCTTAGAGGACGTCTACGTTGGAGGAGGAACCTACTACATACATAATTTTAGGTCTCTATATCCAGCAGTTTGGCCAGGCCGTCAAGGGGGAAGTTTTTTCCCTTTTTACCCCTCCCGGTATGAATTTCCAAAAATACCATCTTAGGGGACGTCAACGTTGGAGAAGGAACCCAATTTAAGATCCCTTGTTCCAGCAGTTTGGCCAGGCCGTTTAGGGGGAGACTTTTCCTGTTTTTGACCCTACCTGTAGAAATTTCCAAAAATCTCATCTTAGCGGATGTCTACAATAGAGGAGGAACTTTAATACCAAATTTCAACTTCCTACCTCCAGCGGTTTGGGCAAGCTTTTAAGCGGCACTTTTCGCTTCATTAATCCCCATTTTTGTAATGTCCCTGTCCAAAATTCCACAAAGCACCTTCCCGATAAGTGACCCCATACTCCAAGGAACATATGTTTTACATTTCAGGTTTCTAGCCAACTTTTACTATTTGTGCCCCTCTCGGTAGGAATTTCCGAAAATCCATCGACAGGGAATTTCAGCTTCCTAGTTCCAGCAGTTTGAGCAGGCTGTCAAGGGGGACACTTTTTCTTTTTTTGTCCCTCCCGGTTGGAATTAGGCTGGAAGAGGAACCTAAGTACCGAATTTCAGCTTCCTAGTTCCAGCAGTTTGGACAGGTCGTTAAGGGGCAACTTTCCCTTTTTGAGCCCCCATTTTATAACGACCCTGTCCAAAATTCAAGAAAGTATCTTTCTAATAAGTTAGCCCTTACTCCAGGGACCCACATTTTAAGCTTCAGGTTTCTAGCCGAAGGGGTTTTTACCGGCCCCCAAGGTGAGGCTTTTCTTCTTTTTGCCCCTCCCTTTAGGAATTTACAAAAATTCCATCTTCGCGGCTATCTGCGATGGATGAGGAACATTCATACCAAATTTCAACTGCATTGCCTAAGCGGTTTGGGCAGGCCGTTAGTGGGGACATTTTTCCCTTTCAACCACCATTTTTACTATGTTCCTGTTCCAAAATAGAAAAATTATGTTGCCGGTGAGTTAGTCCTACACCAAGGAATACATATTTAAAATTTTAGGTTGGCCAAAAGGAATTGGGCAAGCCGTCAGGAGGAGACTTTTACCTTATTTCCCCTCCCGATAGGAATTTCAAAAATTCCGTCTAAGCGGACGCCTACACAGAAGGAGGAACTCACATACCGAGTTTCCTTTTGGGATATCCTGTAGGGAATTCCAAAAATACAAACTTAGTCGATGTCTACTACAGTGGAGGAACCTTTATACCAAATTCCAACTTCTTACCTCCAGTGGTTTGGGCAGGCACTTTTCCAATTTGTGTTTATGGGGAGACTTTTCCCCTTTTTGCCCGTTCCGGTAGGAATTTCCAAAAATCCCGTCTTAGCGCACGTCTATGCCGAATATCAAGAAACCTTGTTTTAGTGGAGATATCCGTGGGGGGGAGGAAAAGTAGTTTTTTTGAAATTATATATTATTTTAAATGGTACTTTTTGGAAAAACGAAATTTTTTGGAAAAAGATACTTTGTTTTTACAAAGTACTTTATTTGTACTTTTTTTGGAAAAGGTATTTTTTTTTAAAAAGGTGTTTTTTTTTGGAAAAATGTATGTTTTTTGGAAAAAGGTACTTTTTTTGGAAAAGGTACTTCTTTTGGAAAAGGAAAATTTTTTTAGAAAAAGGTACTTTTTTTTGGGAAAGGTACTTTTTTTTGGAAAAGGTACTTTTTTTGAAAAAGGTATTTTTTTGAAAAAATGTATGTTTTTTAGGAAAAGGAAAATTTTTTTAGAAAAAGGTACTTTTTTTGGGAAAAGGTACTTTTTTTTGAAAAAGGTACTATTTTTGAAAAACGTATTTTTTTGGAAAAATGTTTGTTTTTTGGGAAAAGGTACTCTTTTGTAAAAGGTAGTTTTTTTTTGGGAAAGGTACTTTTTTTTGGAAAAAGGTACTTTTTTTGGAAAGAGGTACTTTTTTTTGGAAAAGGGTACTTTTTTTGAAAAAAAGGTACTTCTTTTGGAAAAAGGTACTTTTTTGGAAAAAGGTACTTTTTTTGGAAAAAGGTACTTTTTTTGGAAAAAGGTACTTTTTTTGGAAAAAGGAATTTTTTTTGGAAAAATGTACTTTTTTGGAAAAAGGTACTTTTTTGGAAAAAGGTGCTTTTTTTTGGAAAAGGTACTTTTTTTGGAAAAAGGTACTTTTTTTGGAAAAAGGTACTTTTTTGGAAAAAGGTACTTTTTTTGGAAAAAGGTACTTTTTTTGGAAAAAGGTACTTTTTTTGGAAAAAGGTACTTTTTTTTGGCAAAAGGTATTTTTTCGGAAAAAGGTACTTTTTTTGGAAAAAGGTACTTTTTTTGGAAAAAGGTACTTTTTTGGAAAAAGGTACTTTTTTTGGAAACAGGTACTTTTTTGGAAAAAGGTACTTTTTTTGGAAAAAGGTACTTTTTTGGAAAAAGGTACTTTTTTTGGAAAAAGGTACTTTTTTGGGAAAAAGGTACTTTTTTTGGGAAAAGGTACTTTTTTTGGAAAAAGGTACTTTTTTTTGGCAAAAGGTATTTTTTCGGAAAAAGGTACTTTTTTTGGAAAAGGTACTTTTTTGGAAAAAGGTGCTTCTTTTTGGAAAAGGTTCCTTTTTTTGGAAAAAGGTACTTTTTTTGGAAAAAGGTACTTTTTTGGAAAAAGGTACTTTTTTTGGAAAAAGGTACTTTTTTGGAAAAAGGTACTTTTTTTTGGCAAAAGGTATTTTTTCGGAAAAAGGTACTTTTTTTGGAAAAAGGTACTTTTTTGGAAAAATGTACTTTTTTTGGAAAAAGGTACTTTTTTTGGAAAAAGGTACTTTTTTTGGAAAAAGGTACTTTTTTTTGGCAAAAGGTATTTTTTCGGAAAAAGGTACTTTTTTTGGAAAAAGGTACTTTTTTTGGAAAAAGGTACTTTTTTTGGAAAAAGGTACTTTTTTGGAAAAAGGTGCTTTTTTTGGAAAAGGTACTTTTTTTGGAAAAAGGTACTTTTTTTGGAAAAAGGTACTTTTTTGGAAAAAGGTACTTTTTTTGGAAAAAGGTACTTTTTTTGGAAAAAGGTACTTTTTTTTGGCAAAAGGTATTTTTTCGGAAAAAGGTACTTTTTTTGGAAAAAGGTACTTTTTTGGAAAAAGGTACTTTTTTTGGAAAAAGGTACTTTTTTGGAAAAAGGTACTTTTTTGGAAAAAGGTACTTTTTTTGTCCCCTTTTTGCCCCTCCCGATAAGAATTTCCAAAAATGCCGTCTCAACGGACGTCTACACCGGTCGAGGAACCTACATACCAAATTTCAATTTCATAGCTCCAGCAGTTTGAGCAGGCCGTCAAGGGGGAGATTTTTTCCCCTTTTTGTCCGTCCCTGTAAAAATTTACAAAACTCCCGTCTTGGTAGATGTCTACGATAGTGGAGGAACCTTTATACCAAATTTCAACTTCCTACCTCCAGCGGTTTGGGCAGGCCGTCAAGGGGTGCCTTTTTCCCCTTTTTAACCCCCATTTTTACAACGTCCCTGTCCAAAATTCCAGAAAGTACTTTCCAGAAAAGTTAGCCCATACTCCAAGGAACACATATCTTAAATTTCAGCTTTCTAGCCAAAGGGGTTTTGGCAGGCCGCCAAGGGGGAGACTTTTCCCCTTTTTGCCCGTTCCGGTAGGAATTTCCAAAAATCCCGTCTTAGCGGACGTCTACGCCGAAAGGGGAACCTATATACCAAATTTCAACTTCCTAGCTTCAGCGGTTTGGGCTGGGCGATGTTGAGTCAGTCAGTCATTCAGTCAGTCAGTCACGTTATTCTTTTATATATAGAAGAAGATTATTATTATACCTACAGTTATTGAACGGAAATGACGAATAGAGCAATGAAGGGTTGGTAAACACAAAACACAATTACAGTTCGGCAGCAGAGGAATTGAGGACAAAGAAAAATATAAATAAAATTAATTACCCGCCCAAGTAAAAAAAATTGATATGGAGCCATATGAAGTTATATTTAATTATATATAATCTTTTATGTAATTAGATATAATTATATCCGAAAAATGAGAACGTCTTATTGTATCATATTGTATCGAATTGTATACAATTGTATACAATTTGGTACAATTTGATACAATTTTATGCAATTCGATACAATTGTATCCGAATTTTGTCCTCATCCAATTACATCAAATTATATCTTTTTGTATAAAATTATATAAAATGTTATAAAAGCGGACATAGTTTGATACAATTATATCTAAATATTAACCTTATACTTTTCATCATATTATATAGGACCATATCTAACAATATACATACAAAAATAATTTTTTTAAATAAAAAAAAATTTTCAATTACTTGTAATTGTAATTGTTCTTTTTTGAATTGCAATTACAAATAATTGGCCTGATTACGAGTGTCGAATTTGTAGTCGAAATTTTCGACTCCATATAAAATGATTTTGTTTATAATGAAAATTATAAAGAAATGAAACTCGGATGCTGGATTTTTTTAAATCTGAGTGCTATATATGGTAAATCCAATTGAAAAATTGTTCAAAAGTTGCGTTTTTAGTGAATTTTCAGCAAATTCGACTTAGTTTCGACTATGACTACGACACTCGTAATAAGGCCGAATATGTAATTATAGATGATTTTTTTTTTTTAATTACAATTACATGTAATTGTGTATTTGCATGTGTAATTAATTACAAAATGTAATGATTAACCCCAGGCCTGCTGGAGATCTTATAATTTTGATAAATCTTCCATTACTTTTATTAAGATTTATCATGACAGTGCAATAAACATGAAAAAAAATTTCTTTTAATTTAGTAATTTTAAAATAAAGTTAACAACACTGATATACAACCAAGATATAAGAAATCAGTCAAGTGTACGTTATAGTATAGAGAATTTCGTATTAAAGCTGCAGTGTTGTTAATGTTATGGGTGCGGTGCGCAAGCCATTTTTGACTCATGCTCAAAAAAAAAACAAATTACTCACGCACGAACATTTCGTTTTTTACTCAGCACACATGATTATATTAACTTACTTATTAAACTTACAATCAGAAAATTCTCACGCAAAACAGTAAAAATTACTAAAAACATATGATGCAAAAAATAAACTCACACACGAATCAATCACGGGTTATTCTTACTCACGCTCACGCACGAATCACTTAAGTATAGTAATTATTACTCACGATCACGTGTGAATAACGTGACTCACGAACATTTCGTGTCACGCGCCAATCCCTAGTAATTACTAAATCTAAAACTAGTTCAAAATCATTGATAACAATCATATCATAATACAATACGGTTTTATATGGACCTTATATATTTTTATACAAAATCACTTTGAAAAAATTGCCTCGGGCGAGTAAAAAAGTTTTGATATAATCATATATTTTTTTATGTAATTGCATATAGTAACTTAAAGTTACATATGGCCACATATGCTTTTAAATTCAAGCATATATACTTTTATATAGTCATATATTAGATATTTTTTCCTCAAAGGTTTTAATATGGAGACATATATGATTTTATATTATTACATACTGGCCTACATATAATTTTATGTGCTATATATAAGTACATAAAGTATCATATAAAAGATATAATTACATATACGTTTATATATAATTTAGTATGACACTATACATAATAACATAAAAATATATGTGGAGCCGTATAAGAAATATTTTATAAATTGTGTTAGTTATGATTACATATTGACGAATACGAACTCATATATAACTTAATATGGTTCCATATCTACAATATTTCATGATTTCTTTAATATATAACGATATAACGTTCCTTATAAAATCATCTATAATTATATATCATCCCACATAAGCAATTTTTTCAAAGTGATTTTATATAAAAATATATAAGGTCCATTATTTTGAACTAGTTTCAGATTTCACGAAATGTTCGTGAGTCACGTTATTCACACGTGGTCGTGAGTAATAGTTACTATACTCAAGTGATTCGTGCGTAAGCTTAAGAATATATAACTCGTGCGTGATTCGTGCATGAGCGTGAGTAAAAATATATAACCCGTGCATGATTCGTGTGTGAGTTTATTTTTTGCATCATGTTTTTAGTAATTTTTACTGTTTTTCGTGAGAATTTTCCGATTTTAAGTTTTTAATATACTCATGTGTGCGAGAGTAAGAAACGAAATGTTCGTGCGTGCGTGAGTAATTTAGTAATTTTTGTTTATGAGCTCGAGTCAAAAATGGCTCACGCGCCTATAGAATTAACAACACTAAAGTTTTAATACGAAATTCTCTATACCATAACGTAAACTTGACTGATTTCTTATATCTTGGTTATATATCATAATCCTATTAACTTTAAAATTTCAGTGTTGTTAGCTTTATTTTAAAATTACTAAAAACAAAGAAAAAATTGTTCATGTTTAAGGCACTATCATGGTAAATATGGACAAAAGTAATGATAGATTTATCGAAATTATAGGATCTCCAGATATTGCATATCTTTTTTTGTTAAAAAAATGTTTGTATATTGTTAGATATGGTCATAATATAATATGATAAAAAGTATAAGGTCAATATTTAGATATAAGTGTATCAAACTATGTCGACTTTTATAACATTTTATATAATTTTATACAAAAAGATATAATTTTATGTTATTGGATGAGGACAAAATTCGGATACAATTGTATCGAATTGCATAAAATTTTTATCAAATTGTACCAAATTGTATACATTTGTATTCAATTCGATACAATATGATACAATAAGACGTTCTCATTTTTCGGATATAATTATATCTAATTACATAAAAGATTATATATAGTTAAATATAACTTTATGGCTCCATATAATTTTTTTTTACTTGGGTAATTAAAATTAAACAAACTAAAACAAAAATACAGAATTTGCAATTTTTCTTTTATTTTTTTAAAAAATAAACCATGTTTTTTTTACTAAAAGAAAACAGATTATTTTCCTTTGCATGTTGTTATATTAAACAAAGGCTTCGATTTAATTACATATAGTATATCTCTTTGAAAATTTACTTAAGCGTCTTGACAAATTTGTTGTTAATTTTATGTAGTTGTATATCTTCCACGGAACTTTGTAAAATTTTACTCTATTTTTTGTAAATGTTACACCTTTTTTTCTGCGTGCAGATTTGAAACCAAAAACCAGAATAGTAACCACCATAACAACAAAACAAAAATTTTAAAATTCTGTTCATATTTTTGTACTTAGAACAAACGATGAAAAATAAAAAAAAAAACGTTTTAAAACGTTTTAAAAAGTTTTATTTTTTTATCTTTGATATTTATACCTAAAGATAATTTTGGTATTTCAACTTGAGGGATATTTTTATTTTAAAGTACATTTGAAATTTTTTGTTTTCGATTGAGAAATAAAAACATTTTGAACTTTAGTGATATTTATTTTTGATAAAAACAAAAAAAAACGTTTTCTGCTGCCTGCTTATAAATTTTTTTAATTTTTTTATTAAAAAGACATAGTTCTTTTTTACGCTTTTTTAAGCGGAAAAACAACGCTTTTTACGCTTTTTTGCTCACTTTGTAATACTTGTGTACCCAGCAAAAATGTGGAAGCAGTCAAAACGATTACTGCTTCCTTACTGCTACTTTTACCACTTTTAAAAATGTATAGCTTCGTAAACAGCACCAATGAAAGGCCTAAGTTGATTAATTGTTTACATCGCTTTTTGCTGTGCTTTTCAGAAAAGCATGAAATGAGCAATACATTTTGATTGCTTAAATATTTTTTTATCAAAATTTTTTAAAATGCGGAAAATAAGAGATTTTACTAAAAATAAGAGGTTTTACTAAAAATAAGAGGCATTTTCTCTTCACAGAAAAATATGCAGGAATATTGTGCTTTTGAGAAGGCATGATTTTAAATAGTTTAAAAGCTTTATAATATGCACTTCCGAGAAGGCATGAATTATCGACATTTTAAAGGAAAAACAGTAGCACTAATTAAAAGCGGTAAATTCGTGCCTTTTCGTATCTCGAAACAAGTGCTTTCACGCGAGCTATCTCGAATATCATCAGGCATGATATCATCAATAATGCAATCGCTTCACTGCTCAACTTTCCCTGACAAAACTGCTTCCAAGCAAGCAGTAATTTCTGCTGGGTATTATCAAAGTTTGGTATATGATTATTATTCGCACAGTGGGCCAGTACTGCGGGTTTTTGTGTTGAATTTTTATCTTTTACCCTCTGATCAGATTTGTGTGCTGCAATTCTAGATTTTAGTTTATTTTTAGTGATGCCTACATTCACTTTGTCACAACTCTCGGTATCATTCCCACTGCTTGGTATTTTATAAACTACGTTTGATTTTTCAAAATTTCCTATTCTATCTTTGGTATTACTATATGGCAGGGTTGGCAACCGTTTCATAAAGTTAGTGATAACTGATAGCGTTATTTCAACAGCATTTCGTTAGGTTATTTTAAGGTTATCGGTATTTTAAGTTATATCGTTAAGTTATTTTAGGGTTAACAGTATTTTAAGTTATTTCGTTAGGGTATTTTAAGGTTAACGGTATTTTAAATAATTTCGTTAGGGTATTTTAAGGTTATCGGTATTTTACGTTATTTCGTAGTATATTTTAAAGATATCAGATTGTCATTTTTACCCTATTAATAAGTTATTATATAACACAATAGCAGTAATATATTATTTTAAAGCCACCAAATAAGTAGTGACATCTCTCTATATCAGTAACTCATTATTTCATACCTCCCACATAAGTATTGATGTATCACAATATTAGTAACGTATTACTTTAGGCTTCTAAGTAAAACCAAGGTAAAGGGGTACCAATTGCCAGGCAATGCGTGAAAAGGTCTAACCCCTTGATTTATAACCTCATCAATAGAGTTTTAAACATAAGTGACAATGAATTCCATAAAGAAAATTTGGGAAAGATTTGAAAAATATTGGAATACAACAATTTTCCATCAAATTTAACAGAAAAACGAATACGCGAACACGGAAAGCGTAAAAGACGCAGCTCCAATGTGTCTGAACAAACATATATGTACAAGTCGTTAACATACGTTCCGGGAATTTCAGAAAGAGTGAAAAGAAATAACTTGAATTAAAAAAAAATAACTTCACAAGCTATAAATTCTGAAAAAATAAAATTATTTATTTTGCTTTTTAAAACACTTTTTATAACCTAATAAACTTCAGTATAACTTTAAAAAATTAGGAATGGTAGAGCTTTTGAAACTCTATATTGCCGATGTTCCCCGCACGAACATTCAAATATGGGTCCAATGAATCTTTTAAAAGGAAAATCGAAAGGAAATATTAAACGCTTTAAGTTTTATACTAAAAGCAAAAATATGGATTTTGGCAGAATGCGATTTCTTAAAATTCATAAAAGTATTTTTAACTTGGCAAATTGTATTTTAGCCTGAAACTTGACAATACCTAAAGTAAGTTGGCAGGAGGTATATCATAGATTTTTATGACTTGATAAGAGAACTAAATACAGAGAGTATTAATTATAGACTTAGGAAATCAAAACTTACACTACTCACCGGGGCGCTGAAATTTAGTATCACTTGAGCAACTATTTAATATCACTTTAGTATCAGCTGAGCCTATATTTAAAAACTCAAAAATTGCTGAAAACTGCGCAATATAAGAAAAAATCAAGCGCAAAATAGGTTCAAATAATAAAATTTCAGAATTCCTTTTTTATTTGCTTTTTTGTTTGTTATTATTTCAATTTAAATAAAAAAATAAAATTGTCAATTTTTTTAACAAAGTGCCATCTAGTGATAAAGATGTCGTTATAACTTTTGTTTTTGGTGATGCCATACCCCTGACTAAATGTTTTAAAAAAGTAGACATTTAACCCAAAATTCATTATTTAAATATTTCTATTCCTTCATCCTTAAAATTGACGCTCTCTATATTAATAAAACAAATAAAAATAAAAAAATGTTACCAAAAAACTGATACTTTTAGATTTTTATTCCCGTTTCCCGGGAAACCCTAGACGAGTATGAAATTTTGCCATTTATTTTGTATTAAAAATACCTAAAAATCACGGATGGTAACCGAAACGATGCGGTTATCGGTAAGGGTAACGCTATTTTAGATTATTTCAGTAACGGTATTTTAAGGGTAACGCTATTTCATTTATTTCGGTATCGGTATTTTAAGGATAATGGTTTTTTAGGTATTTCGGTAACGGTATTTTAAGGATAACGGTATTTTGATTATTTCGGTAACGGTATTTTAAGGTTAGCGATATTTCAGTTATTTCGGTAACGGTGTTTTAAGGATAACGGTAGTCAGTTATTTTGATGCACCCCGCAATTTTTTTTACTAAAAACAAACGAGATTAAAAACAAAACCAATTTACCAACTTACGAAATATACTCAATTACCAAAAGCAGAAAATTAAAAATAATGGTAACGGTATTTTAGGGGTAACGGTATTTCATTTATTTCGGTAACGGTATTTTAAGGGTATCGATATTTTATTTATTTCGGTATCGGTATTTTAAGGATAACGGTATTTCAGTTATTTTGGTAACGGTATTTTAAGGATAACAGTATTTCGGTAACGGTATTTTAGGGGTAACGGTAGTCAGTTGAAAGAGTTTTGAATCGATAACGGTATTTTAGTGGTATTGCCTGCCAACCCTGCTAAAAATATAAAGTCGCCTAAAACAATTACTGAAAATATGAATAAAAAGCCCAAAAACAAGCACGAGTCGTTAAACTTCGACTCACGCACACTCACTCACGCAAAAATTTTACTCACGCACACTCACGAACGTTTTTAATCTACTCACACTCACTCACGTTCACGTGAGTAAATTAAGGTTTTACTCACACTCACGCGTGATTCACGTGAATCACGGAAAATTCTGCTCACGTGCCCATCTCTAGTTTAGTGTAATAATAACGATGTTAGCGAAATTACATTATTAGAGTATTTTTTGTTTTTTGTTTAAAAATAACTTGTAAGTTTTTTGTTATGTATTAATGTAATGATTTTTGCATTTTTGTGGCTTGTGTTTGATGTTCTATATTGATATTAGGTATATACCTACATAACCCCCCGTTTCCACATGCAAGTAAACGGGGGGTTATGTATGTATTAATACGTATTATCAGCGAAAATTTCGAAAATTACCGAAAAAACCTGAAAATTGTACATGTGTCCACACTAATTGTTGCAAGTTCATTTTTAAAATGTCGTCGAAGGCATAGGTTGTCACAGAGACTATTAATTATAGAGATAGGAAATCAAAACTTACACTACTCACCGATAGAGGGCGCTGAAATCTAGTATTACCTGAGCAACTATTTAGTATCAGTTTAATATCAGTTGAGCCTATATTTAAAAAGTCAAAAACTGCTGAAAACTGCACAAAATAAAAAAAAACAAGCGCGAAATATATTCAAATAATAAAATTTGAGATATCCGTTTGTTTTTTTCCTTTGTTGTTTGTTGTTATTTAAATTTAAATAAAAAAAGAAAATTGTCAATTTTTGGAACAAAGTGCCATCTAGTGATAACGATTTTGTTATAACTTATTTTTTTGGTGATGCCATATCCCTGGGTTGTCACTAAATAGGACTCCAGTATTGCCAAGTATTCAATATTCTAACAAAGCTGGGAAAAAATTTGTTCTTAACAATTTTTTTTTTCAAAAACTTATAAAATTGATATTTTAAATTACCATTAAGATATGTCATTGTGTTCTTTTTTACTTTTTTTTACAAATAAATACAAAATACTAGTAAATTAATAGAAAACATTACTACCCAGTGTAGAAAATCATTACCAGATATGTGGTTATGTAACTACATACTTGGTAATGGTAACTAGTTACTTTTGTTATTACATTTCTTATTACCTTTATATGGCGATGTCGCGAAAAATAATGAGTTACGGTTAAACGCCAGCATACGAAAAATCAAAAAATATATCGTTACCTATGTGATTTTCAAAAAAAAATAAATTATATAAAAAAAAAATATTTTTTATTATATTTTTTTTTAAATAAAATTTACCTTAGCGGGAATCGAACTGGGCCAACAGATTGCCAGTCAATAGCTCTACCATCTGAGCTATATCGACATGTAATATTTAATAGATAAAAACATAATTGACCTACTGCACACAAGTAAGCTTACTCGCCAACATACAAAAAAGCAAAAAATATGTGGTTGCATATATACTTACCAGTGTTTAAAAAATATTGAGTCTAAAAATAGATTTTAAAAAATTTAAAAAAAAATCTAGAAAATTATTTTCTATTTGAAATAATGATAAAAATAAGTCATTATCAGTAACTCATTATTATATGTTTTAAAATAATGCAGAAGGTAAGTGGGTGTCATTACTGGTAGTCCAAAAAATAATGATATGTCATTACCGTTTCTACACTGGGTAGGCAACACTGTTTTCTTTATTCTGTCATTTCACTTGCCGCAAGTGTCAAAAATCCACTGTCTTCAAAATTTATTTGCAAGTTGAGTCGCAAGTCGTATAAGTGTGATTGTATTAGTGAAAAAGTGGGAGTGGGAGTGTATTGAGTTTTTTGAACTTGCACTTGCATGTGGAAACGGGGGGTTAGAGCACCCATGAAATATATGGAAATTGCAAAAGTGTTATTTTTTTCACCTCCCCACGCATTTTCCAGTTGATTGGGCGTAAAAAATAATATCGCCGTAAAAATTGGTCATCTCGTATTAAAACAGGCCAGTCACCCGCGGCTTTTAGCCCTAAAAATGGAGGTTCATGGATTTATGCGTCTAAGGCGGTCTTCAGATTTTAAATAGTTTTTGGCTAAGTAACAATATTTTATTAAACAAGTTGTATTATATCCATAGAAAACTTAACTGCCTACTTTTTTTGCCTTCAAACTTTTTTTGTATAAAGAACGGGTTTCAAGCGAGAAGCATGTAAAATGAAAATTTAGAAAATTTGAAAAAATTAACTTTTTAAAACAGAAAAAAGTATTTGAAAAATTGCAAAAAATACATTTACGATCTGGCGTACATTACCGATAATAACAAAGCTAGTTTAGAGCCTCTAATTGTAAAATCAGTTAAAAATTTTTCTCCAGGATTCACAAGGATAACGCCAAGATACGTTTTACAAATATCTCTCTAACTCAAAAACTAGCCAACAGATTTTCTTGAAATTAAACACTGATTATATAATCAGAGGTAGTAGTAAGCAGAACTCGTCATGATTTATTGATGCTTAGTACCAAATTCGCCAAATTTCGTAATTTTCAAAAAGCGAAAAGCGCCATAACTTTTGAAATAACAACAATAGATCAACAATTTTCTGTACGTAATTTTATTTTATTGATAGTGTTATTTACAGCAAAAACCGAAATTATTTGACTACTGGGTTTCAAGATACGTCTTCAACCTTTGTTGTGCTATATCGCCTAAATAAAGCGATAAATTAAAATTTTAATATTTGTTCCATTATTAATTTTCAACGCCAAATATATGGTTTAAATATTATACTAATCAGAAGAAAGAGCATTAGAGGGTTAAGTTACATAGCTGTTGTTAACACAATGAAAAGGCAAACATTTTCTTTATACAAACTTTTAACCCTCCCATGACAGTTAGTGGTGTTTTAAGCGGTAAACATAAAATTTTTTGTCAAAAGTAAACTTTGAATGTCTCTCATTTAATTTTGGAGACTTGTAAATACGTATACTCTTCATCATGTAATAGGAAATTTAGCGTAGATTAAAAGTGAAATAAGTTTTTGTTTTTAATATTTCGTCCATTCCATGACAGAAAGCCTAAAAACTGATTAGTGAAGCCATGTGATCTTCCATTTTGGGTATAGCATGTGTTCAGCGAACTTATGTAAAACACTACGAGGTACAGTTTTGTGGAACTATTTAACCCTCTAACTCTGCAATTAAAGGGAATTTTTTGGCCCCGATTTTAAAATGGACAAAAATACCCGTAAGCTGAAGAGTTAGAAGGTTAAAATGTTCCACAGAAATGTTCCACATAGTGTTTTACATGAAATAGAAGATTCACATGGTTTCCTACTAAGATTTGGGTTTGTGGGCATTTGAGCGGCAATTGTGTATAAGTACGAAATTAACCCTTAAACACATTTTAAGTTTTGACGTATTTCTGGCATTGAACTTAAATTTTCAACCTTGATGTCTTCAAAGACTTATAGTATAATTTCATGACAAATATTTTTGTGGAACATTTTAACCCTCTGGCTCCCCAATTAAAGGTACTTTTTGACCCTTTTCAAAAAAAAATTTTAGCAGTTTTTTCTGCAGCATCATTTTTAACTAATTTTTAGTAGATTTTTCTGCTATTTTTACAGATTTATTTCTATGAGTGTAGGAATACTAAAAAGTCGCCCCCTGACGATTGCCTTTATTCAAGAATAAAATTTGGATGCTTTTAACAGATTATTTTTCATAATTTGTTAATTAGGTTTTGGGATTTTAGCGCATTTAATTCCTTTAATTTAATTTTATATTTAGAATTTTTAAATAACTTAAAAAATTCACTGTAAATCTTTAAATGTTAATACAAATTTTTGTGGAGGAACAAAATTTTTCAATGTTTTGTACAAGTCGATTTCTTTTTTACATAAGAATTCTGGCAGAAGTAGAAAACACCCGTTCGCTAGTACCTGAACTGACTGGAATACACATTATTTGATGGAGGGGAAGATCTTTGGAATTTTTCCAAAATTGGAAATTATCGCAATCTGGTTTAATATAATCACGCAAACTCACGCACTAAAATTTACTCACGCACGAACTTTTTTTTAACTAACGCTCACGCACGACTCACGTGAGTGCTATCATTTTAACTCACGATCACGAAACTTTCGTGTCACGCGCCCATCTCTAACATAAAGGACATATATATTTTATTTGATTTAATAAAAAGAACTATTGCAATTGAATTAATTCTTTGAATTTGTTGTTTGATGAACGCTTTCAGTTGAACGAATTCAGTGAATTACTTAAGAAAAGCAATTCATTCAATTCTAAGGAAAATTGAATTCGATTGGTAGTGAATTCATTCAAAAAAGAATTAATTCTTCAAGGCTCTACCCTCAACCAGGGAAATACTTTATGAGTCAATATTGCGGAGAAGTACATCAAAATCTTTTATATTTTTATAATTTTTATCCAAATATATTACGCTTCTTAATACGAATCTCCCAGCCAGAAATTGATGATGGTACAAAAAACTAAGTACTCTCAAAGCATTGTTTATACCAAAAATAAAACGTTTTGAGAACGTTTGGAAAATACCATCTTTAAAATGCTTTGATAACGCTTTTTAACAAATTTTACCACTGTTGATTAAAAGAAAGATTGTATGTGTTTTAGTACTAAAAATTAGTTTTATTACTTTTGTAATGTTTTGTTGGAATTATTTATGTAAAAGAGAAATATCAATTGATTCGTTATAAAATGTTGTAAGAATGCATTTAGCTTCCATCATATGTATACCTATTTCAGTGTTGTTTTGATCTAAATTTGTTACATTATAAGCGTGTTCGTTTACTTACTACAAGTTACTACTTTTACTACAGCTGGAAAAATTCAATACAAAAAGTAAACAAAACTTTCCAATTGTGGTAAAAGTAGTAAGAATTTCGAGTAAACGAACACACTGTATATAATCCTATCGCCTTTGATTAGATCGGGTAGTCAAAAAAAATTTTAGTTTCCTTGAAAATGTTGCCTTTCAAATGCATACCACTGGATTTGTGTTTCGTATGTTTTGTACTAAAAATTTCTTTCACAATCATAATGGGTGCGTTCGGCAGATACAACATAATAGGCAACAGTTCTACAACAGTTGTACAACTATCTGCTGAACGAACTGATCACTATTCGCTCAGTCTGAGCGCTCAGGTAGCGCTGTCACATTTTGGTAGCGTAAAAAATGTTTGCTACTTTTGATCAAATAGTGATACATTTGTTGTTGTTCATTTACAATAAAAATTGTTTTGTAAGAATGACAAATAAAAACATACAAATATAATTCGAAAACAAAAATTTTAAAAAATAAAAGGAAACTATAGAAAAAGTGTATTTAAAAATAAAACAAAGAAAACATCGTTCGGCAGAGTAAGTAATCACAAAGTGTTACAAGTCACCGGTATCAGTTTAAGTTTTCTCTGCCGAATGCTACCAATGTTCCCATTGTGTAATAAACATAAATATATCGTCACCTAAAATGCAAAAGGGCGTAACAACAAAAAAATTTAAGCCGATTTTCTTATTGATTATGACGCACTAGACTAAATTACATTTCCCTACAAAATTTTAAACTTATATGTCGAAATAAGTCTATAGTCGTGTTTTATACAAGAGAAGAAAATATAGAATATCTTTAATTCTACAACGTTTTTTTTTTGGTTCTAGTGTAAAAAAATAAAAAGTGTTGTTACGCCCTTTTGCATTTTAGGTGACGATATGTATTATCAGGATGCATGGATGTAATTCGAAATCCATAAATGTTTACGAAAGAAAAACTCTTGATTCAGAAGTGTGTAAAGGTTTCCCCAGAGAATAGTTACTGCTCTTATGGAATATTATTTGGGGAATTGGTATTAAAAACATGCAATTTCCTTTGTATATGGGAAATGGGATTAGTTGGCGATTTTACAATAGATTTAACAAAACCTAAGCTATTTTCAAAAGCAAATGCTGAAAATTGTGATATAGGTGCCCCCATATTATTTACGTCATTTGAAATATGTATTAGATTATGAATATTCATTGTCACTGAGCTTGAGCCATAAAAATGTGGCATAAGTTCCACAAATTTTCTTAAAATCTTAAATTAATAAAAATTAGATTACTTAATTAAGTTTGCGACTAAAAAAAATGTATACCTTCATTAGTTAAAAACTTGGCTTCCAAAACAAGTTCTTCCATAAATTTTCTAGCCGAATGCGGTTTTGAATTTCCATAAAAGAGACCAATCAAAAATGGCTTGGTAATGTATGCGGTTGAAAACCCCTTTCCCATTATGAACCAAAAGTTCTTTTTCGATTTTTCAAACACATCCATTCCATCTACATGAATTATAATTTTAATTTTCTTTTGAAAATTGAAAATTTCCCAAAGTATTGTCTAAACCTAGCATCACTTTAGAATCGACGCTCAAGGTAGAAGTTCCTAATAAAGTTTTAGAACATTTCGGAAGAGATGTATGTATAGTAGGGTGGGGCGATTTGATCATCTTAATGGGCGCTTCGCGTTTCTGATTCTTGGGATTGTACTGAGCAAAAAAATCTACTACGACATATCAAAAAAATTATTTTCGAGGTTCCTGAATTTCAATTTTTTGCAATTTTCTAATAAATGCTAGATTATCGCCATCTTGCGGTGGCTTTTTGAAACAACTAATGAAGTTGTAAACAATATAACATTACAACCTTTCCAGAAAGGTATTACTTATGAAAATGAAAGCAGAAAATAATTTTACTTATATACTTTTACCTCTAGTTGCCAAATTTTTTAACCGATTTTCATAAGTAATACCTTTCTGGAAAGGTTGTAATGTTATATTGTTTACAACTTCATTAGTTGTTTCAAAAAACGACCGCAAGATGGCGCTAATCTAGCATTTATTAGAAAATTGCAAAAAATTTAAATTCGGGAAATTGGAATTTTTTTTCCTCATGCCAAAAGCTATCGAAAAATCGATGGCACAATATCAAAAAATTTTTGTCCATACAAATCGCACCACTCTATTGTATAGCCTTCAGATCTCAGTACCATTAATATTTCGTCTATAGAGGTTTGTGTAAGAGTTTTGATTTTCCTTACAACCCAATTTTTTAGTTTTTGCTCAATATGACCACATGTAAATGTGCTTAAATCACTTATAGATTCCTGAGGAATAAATTTATCCGAACTTGTTTCTCCAGGTGTGCTTAAACTGGAACTACCAACTTCCTCATCATCTGAATCTAAATTTTCCTCTACTACTTCTTCATCAAACACTTTAGTTTTAACTATTTCATTGTCGTCAAAACCCTACACCACCAAAAAATTGAACACATCTACATTTCTCTTAATATCCTATAATTTTTTAACTTAATCATTTAAAACTAATTTAAGTTCTAATAAAATATATAAAAAAAAATAAATGTTTTTTAAGTACTAAGAAATTACTTTATTTTTTGTATTTAGAGTACTGGAAAATTGCTCTACTTTTCGTTTTTAAAATTCTCGGAAGACACTCACTCCACTTCTATATTAATACACATTAAAATCACTTTATTTTTAGTTTTTCTAATGTTTTCAAAACGTTCTATAAACAAAAATTATAACGCTTTAAAATCACTTTATTTTTTGCTTTTGCACCGTTTCTAAAATACTCTAAATACAAACATGAGACCGTAAATCATGGTTATCATTTTAATGTCCTGAGAACACTATAAAACCCAAAAATATGTTGCTTTGATAACGGTTAAACCACCATACAAAGTGCTTTCAGAACGCTTTTATGTTTGTCAATTTCTGGCTGGGAAAATATTTTAAATTTACTTAATGGATTTTGATCCGTTGTTTTATTTATTGAAATATGTAACATTAATCATGTGCGAACGGAATTTTGATAAAAAAAAGTGGAAAATTATAATTTTTTTCGAAAATCTGAATGTAAATGAAATTTAAAACAAATATCAAACCTCTCACGCTCTGATTGCAATAAATTATGGCCTTGTCTAAGTCTAAGTCGATAGAAATTGACAATTACTTTCGACAAAATTACATGGGAAACAAAAAGAAATTTTCGTTATTTTGCTTTCGTTTAGACCATTTTCGTAATATATAAATTTTAAAAATTCAATCACAAGACTCATAATCCAGCCTAAAATGTTGGATACTTTCATGAGGGTTCTCATTCTGTAAGTCTAAAATTATTCAAACAAAACACATATTTTTAAAATTTTAAACTTGTTTGTCAAAAATTGCGCATTAGTAAAATGAATCACAAAAGGCACAAACAGTTGAGACAAATTTTGAAATTCAAAGAGGATTCAGAAACGACTCAGAAATGTAAATAAATTTTAATATTTTGTGAACAATTCAAGAATGAATAAAAGAAATTAGTTTTTTTGCCTAAATAATTTTTTAGAGTATTTTTTTGAGTCATTTTCAATTCAATTTACTTCTTATAATATTTATATTATTTACATTTGACTTAGAAGCAAAGAGTTTAGGAACTTCGTTCCTTTTCTACTTAGATATATAAATATATTTTTTTAATTTATGAAATTTATGTACATTATTATTAAAAGGAAGGAAAAAATTTACAAAAACCTTTATGAAGCAGAGGTATAAGATAAAAATGAGAAAAAAAATAAAGTAGATAAAATTATGATGAGATCAGTTCATTGATATGTACATTAGAGCGTACCACCTTACAGGCAAGAAAAAAAAAAGTGCGCCGTACACCCTCCAATATGAAATATTTTTGCAAGGAGGTTTCAAAAAAAAAATTTTTTTTTTGCCAAACGTAGGGGTCGCCATTTTACATTTTATATCTTTGGTATTTACAGTCGGATCTTAAAGTATGATACATCGATGTTTTTCCCTCGAGGAGACCAGTGTTTTGCTCTAAGGACATTTTGACCTCAAGTACCCCGTTCTAGTAGTTACCCACCAGATCTCAGTTGCTACCACCCTAATGTACACCCTAATGTCAGAAAATTAAAGCTCGCAAAAAATCATTAAACTTTTGCTAAGGAAGTTTTTCGCTAAACCCAGTAGAATTTTTTTTATATATTGGTTGCCGAACGTAGGGGTCGCCTTTTTAAATTTTTTTAATTGGATTTTTACTATATAGCAAAACACTGGTCTCCTCGGGGTAAAAAAATCGATATATCACACTTTAAAATCCGATTTTAAATGTCCGACTAAAAAAGTTTTCATATAATCTTATATGATTTGATATAATTATAAATGTTTATATGTGTGGCTTTATATGACCATATACATTTATATTAACACTTTGGTTTTATAAATATGTTTGATATGACGTTATATACAGTATTGTTCGAAACCTAAGCAACTTTTCCTAATAAAGTAATCAAAGTCCTACATATCCTTTTTAAATTGGTTTATACAAAATAACACTTTTAATTTTTATTATGTTATGTGCCTACATTCTAATAATAACAAGAAAAATTTAATTCCATTTCCTCGCCAGTAAAAAAAAACAAAAATGAAATTGACTCCATATATTGCTGTTCGAAACTTAAGCAACTATTTTGTTTTTGTATTTTTTTGCAACAAATAAACAAAAATTTTGAAACGTTTATTTAATTCCCGTTTAGTTTGACAAAGAAATTTTAATTTTTTTTTGTTTCTGTAGATTTAGAATCAATTACTTAGAAGTGCAGCTATGGCGCGTAAGCGTTACGGAATCGATTTTAAGCTTAAAATTTTTGAACTCTTTAATAAGGGCCAATCGCAAGTCTCTATAGCTAACAAATTAAGCATTAACAAATCAATAGTTTCTCTACTAATTAAAAAGTACAAAGCTACTGGAATAGTAGAGAAAGCCAATACTAGAGGGCAACCTCGAAAAACTTCACATCGAACAGATTGAAAATTGTCCGATTAATTAAGAAAAAAACCCTTTATTTCTTCCAAAAATGTTGTGAGTGAGCTTAATCTCAATATTAGTTCGAGCAGTGTGAGAAAACGATCATTGGAAAATAATTTTAGAAGCTTCATGCCGTCTAAGAAACCTATACTGACAAAAAAACATTTAAAAAAGAGGTTTGCCTAAATGATTTTGCAACGTATTCGTTAATTTTCATTAGTTTTATGAAAAAAAGGTTGGCTTTTGCAAAAGCTCACGCAAATTGGACTGTGGGGAAATGGAAAATAGTTTTATTCAGCGACAAGTCTAAATTTAACCTGTTAAATTCAGATGAAGTATGCCACGTTCGAAGACCGAAGGGAAAACGATTACATCCGCGTTATTGTAAAGGAACAATAAAGCATGGGGGCGGAAATGTAATGGTGTGTACCTGCTCTTCGACGAGTGGAGTTGGCCTTTTGTTGAAATACAAATAAAAATGGATCGCTTTGTTTATTTGGATATTTTAGCCAAACACATGCTTCAATATGCCGAATTGGAAATGCCACTTCGATGGGTGTTTCAGCGTAATAATGACCAAAACTCTCGTCAAAGTGGGTCAAAGAATGGTTACCTGTTTATGGGATTCAATTATTCGATTGGCAAGCTCAATCTTCAGACTTTACTCCCATAGAAAACCTATTCGGCATTTTTAAGCGCAGGGTCAGAATTCGCCGTTTTAGTAATAAGCGGGAGCTGATAATTTGCTTAAAATCAGAGTGGGAATCAATACCAACCACAACACTATCAAATCTAATAGATTCTATGGCAAAACGATGTGCGGAAATCATTTGCAAGAAAGGGTATCATAGGAAGTACTGAAAGTTGCTTAAGTTTCGAACAGCAATATATGGAGTCAATTTCATTTTTTTTTTTTTTTACTGGCAAGGAAATGGAATTAAATTTTTCTTGTTATTATTAGAATGTAGGCACATAACATAATAAAAATTAAAAGTGTTCTTTTGTATAAACCAATTTAAAAAGGATATGTAGGACTTTGATTACTTTATTAGGAAAAGTTGCTTAGGTTTCGAACAATACTGTATAATCATATGCGATTTGGTCTCCAGGCATATATTAAGAGATCTGCAAATATAGTTTATACATAATTATATATAATGGCGTATAAGCTTCCCAGTGTAGAAACGGTAATGACATATCATTATTTTTTGGAGTACCAGTAATGACACCCACTTACCTACTGCATTATTTTAAAACATATAATAATGAGTTACGGATAATGACTTATTTTTATCATTATTTCAAATACAAAATAATTTTTTAGATTTTTTTGAAAATTTTTTGAAATCTATTTTTAGACTCAATATTTTTTAAACACTGGTAAGGATATATGTAACCACATATTTTTTGATTTTTTGTATGTTGGCGAGTAAGCTTACTTGCGTGCAGCAGGTCAATTATATTTTTATCTATTAAATATTACATGTCGATATAGCTCAGATGGTAGAGCTGTTGACTGGCAATCTGTAGACCCAGGTTCGATTCCCGCACCAGCAAATTTTATTAAAAAAAAAAATACAATAAAAAATATTTTTTTTTATATAATTTATTTTTTTGAAAATCTATTTTTAGACTCATTATTTTTGTCAGTACTGGTAAGCACATAGGTAACGATATATTTTTTGATTTTTCGTATGCTGGTGTGTAAAGACAACTCATTATTTTTCGCGACATCCCCATAAATATAAAGGTAATAAGAAATGTAAGTAAGTAGTTACCATTACCAAGTATGTAGTTACATAACCACATATCTGGTAATGATTTTCTACACTGGGTTCTCTAAACAATCTTATATCAAAATATATAACAAAGTTAATATAAAATTGTGTATAAATTTATCTGACATGATATCTAATTATACAAAATTTTATAAAGTTTAATTGCACTATAAAAATTAAAAAAAAATCCGAAATTGTGGATCTGGTTTTGAATTTTGCACTTTGACATATAAATAAATGTTTATAATTGAATTTAACATATATTTTCCAAATAGTTAGCGAAATACTCTTTATTAAACTGAAAATAATTTTAAAGAAATAAATAAATGAAATTTTTTTTTTTTCATTGTGGAATTAAAGGTCGAAATAATTATTTTTACTTTTAAATTTAAAAATTAGACAAACATATGTTGAAATAAATATGGTTTAAGTTCATTTATTTTTCCGTAAAAAAAAATTAATTGTGAAAGTTAATTTTTTATTATGTTGTTTTTAATTTTTATTTAAAAAAATAAAATTTGTTTTTTTCGACCTTTTTAATTCATTAATTAGAAATTTATTAATTCAGTTCGAGGACTATTTCCTTATTATTAATTAACATAATAAGTACTTTTTTCAAAAACTGTTTTTTTTTTCTTCATCAGGATACTCTCCTGACAAATACTTCACAGAGTTTTTGCTTTCAAAAAACCTCTACACTTTCAGGAATGAAAAGAGGATCGTTTCGGGGATTTTCCAGGTCCCCTTCATCAGTTTTCTGATTCTGGCGTAATCCCCGAAATGATCGTCTTTTCATTCCTGAAAGTGTAGAGGTTTTTTGAAAGCAAAAACTCTGTGAAGTATTTGTCAGGAGAGTATCCTGATGAAGAAAAATAGCAGTTTTTTAAAAAAAAGTACTTATTATAGTAATTCATAATAAGGAAATTGGCCTCGAACTGAATTAATAAATTTCTAATTAGTTAATTCAGTTATTTTATAAGAAAGATAAAAACTCTAACCTAGAAAAAGTTGTTCCGACAAACTTTTGTAATGTTTTATTTTGTCACCTATTTCCAAGTTTATTAGCAAAAATTGTTCTAAACATTAAGCATTAGATTTAATATGAATGAAATAAGTGATCTCAATAATATTTACTAAAATTTTCTTTGAAAATCTTCATCAAATTATATGTATTTATATATAATTTGATGCAGTTAGATAGACCCATTTTTCGGATCAAATTGTATCAGGTGAGATAACATGCTTATCTCGCTTGATATAATTATATATTCCAATATTCGGATCAAATTAGATATGGACGTATATATTGGTTTATATATGGTGATATATGATTATATAACATCTTTTTTAGTCGGGTGCCAAAGCTATAACAAAAAATTAAAAATGGCGACCCCTACGGTCGGCAAAAAAAAAATTTTTTTTTTGAAATCGCCTTCCAAAAATACATCATATTGGAGGATGTACGGTGAACTTTTTTTTTTGAGGTACGGTCTAATGCACATGTTGTGAGAGTTGGCATCTTCCATTAAAATTTAGAGTCAATCTTTCGATTTTATCCAGAACGAGTTCGAAGCCAGCGAGACTATGTAGGCGTCGGGTGGAATAGTGCCATGGTAGTTTGAATATCATTTTAAGTAGCTTATTTTGTGCTGCTTGGAGTTTTTTTATACGACATTTTGCAGACGTGTACCAAACTGGAGCACAGTAAAACATTATGGGGTGGAATATAGATTTGATGATGAGTTTTTTATTGTCTATGTTCATTTCCGACTTTCTGTTTATAATTGGGTACATTATTCTAATAATTTTGTTAATTTTGTCCACTATATAGGGAATATGATTATTAAAATTAAGCTTTGTATCAAGCATTACGCCCAAGTATTTGACGCTGTTTTCCCATGGAATATCATGGTTCATGAAACGAGGTAAACTCTGGGGTATAAAACAAGACTTGCGTTAACTTGTAAAATAAATAGCCTGCGTTTTTTCAGGGTTAACCAAAATCTTCCATTTATCAAAAAAAATGACTCAACCCAGTAAGAGCAGACTGCAAGTTTGTAATAATATCAGCTGAATAAACATCAGAACTAATAATTGATGTATCATCTGCAAATATAGACGTAATGCAATTGGAAAATGTTGGAATGTCAGCAGTAAAGATGTTGTAAAGAACTGGCGACAGGCAAGAACCTTGTGGACATCCTGCAATGATATTTACTTGTTGTGAACAGGTTTTAACCAAGTAAACGCTGAACGATCTTTTTTGAATTGAAAAGTTGAATTTTTTTAATTTAAAAATAAGTCCCCATTATGCCAAACGGAGTCAATCGCAGCTTTTATGTCTAGCAATATCATTCCAGTTGATTTGCCGTTTTGAAAATAATTTTTAACTAATTTTCTGATTTTTAGTAGGGGTTGGGGCGTATTATGTTCACTTCTGAACCCGAATTGTTGCGATGGAAATATATTGTTTGCATCGATAAAATTAATAAGCTTTTCCTTAATAATTTTTTCCAAGATTTTATTTATAGATGAGAGCAGACTTATTGGTCTATAAGAAAGTGGAGAATCAGGAGGTTTATTTGGCTTGAGTATTGGTATGGTTTTTGAGATTTTCCAATCACTGGGGAAGTAGCATAATTTAAGGCAAGCATTAAAAATGTTCGTTGGATAGTTGATACCTTTATTAGGTAAATTTTTAAGACATTTATTATTAATACCGTCTAAACCTGGAGTTTTTTTTTGTTTTTCAATTTTTTTATAATTACACCAACTTTTTCAGTAGTAGTGAAGTAACAGTTTTGTGGTTTGCAACACCATTAACCTCATTAATCGTAGTAGTATCACTTAAATTTGATGAAATACAGTGGTTCAAATTAAAGTTGTGAACCAAAATTTCAGCCTTTTCTTGCCGGGTGAAACATACTACATTGTTGTGTTTTAAAATTGGAATATTGCTAGATTTATTCTTTAACATTTTTGAAACTTCCCAAAAAGGGGAAGATGCTTTGTCCAAATTGGACAACATCCCAGCAAAATATTGGTAATGACACCTCATTACTATCTGCATTACCAAAAATGATATATCATTACCTTTTGCATTATTTTATAATATAAAATAATGACTTCCTTATAACGGCCTATTGTATTCATTGTTTCTAAATATAAAATAATGACTTACTCGTATTAGTTTAAATAAGTACTTTTTACACAGTTAAATTTTTTTATTATATGTAAATAAGTTTTATGTTTAAATTTTTATGACGAGTCCTAAAATTACACACTAGAGAAAACTTAAATTTTTCTGAATGTATTTCCTTAAGATAATATTATTTGCCTAACTCCTTATTTTTAAGAATCAAGTAAGCAGTCGGATAACCACTTATAATTCAACTTTTTGTAGGCATGTGTGTAACCACTTATTATTCAAAATCTCATAACTACTTATTTCTCATTTTTTCGTAAGCGAGCGGGTAAGCGGGACTACTTATAAAAACGACCACGCCAAACAAAAATAATGAGTTTAGACGCCAAAAAATAAGTTGTGCGGAGCTATGAATTTCTATTATATAACCACTTATTTGGTAATGAAAGATTTTGCTGGGATGTTATTCCAAGTTTGGTTTCTGAAGTGGTTTATTTCATTCGTAATATTTTTATTTAAACGTGTCATAGCTCGACGATCATTAACATCTCTGTAACGCTTCCAGTTCCTTTTAAATACGTTCCTTAATTGTTCATAATTTTTATGTTGTTTGGTAAGGGTTTAGAGGTTGGTGCAATTCTACGTTTGGGCAAAATTTCATCTATTTCCATTTTTACTACATTATTGAAAACATTTATCATGTTGTCAATTTGAGTGCTGTTGTTTATTTCATTAAAGCTATCCGCCACAGGAAGATTCCTGTTTATGAATTTTATAAAATGCGGCCAGTTTGCCTTACTGAAAGCGTAGCATAAATTGTGTACCATTTCATAATTTAAATTAATTGTACTAATGATTGGTAGGTGGTCAGAACTCAAGTCATTTATAACTTTTACTGCGGACATATTTTGAGATATGTTAGTTAGAAAAAAAATCTAGAGTTGATGGTTGTTTACTTGGATCAGCCGGAATATAAGTATATTCGTGGGGAAATAATATTTGTGTTTGGTTTAGTTGAAGTTTCTCATATAATATGTTACCCCAGCCATTACTTCTTTGACATCCCCAATAACTATGTCTGCAGTTAAAATCTCCTCCTAATATGTATTTATTTGAGCTCGTTAGTTTACGAATATCTGACGCAAATGTTTGTTTTGTTCTAGGGTCCCTGTTTGTTGACTCACCAGGATAATAGCAAGAATAAATATTTATAAAGTCATTACCAGATTTTACCTTAACACCTATGTTTTCAATCAGTTCTCTGTTAATAGGAGGTATAAGTTGATGCTGAATGTGTTTTTTAATTAAAATAGCTACTCCACCTCCTCCACCACTTTGTCGATCGTATCTGTAGCAGTAGAAGTTCTAATGTTTTATTGTAATTTTTTTATTTAGCCAGGTTTCACAAAGTAAACAAATGTCAATGTTGGTTTTTTCCAAGAAATGGAATAGTTAGTCTTTTTTAGTGCGAATGCTGCGAGCATTCCATTGTAATAACGTTATGTTGCTGTTCATTGGTACAAGGTTTGTAACAACCTCGAATTGCTCTTCACGAGACCTGCATTTTTTTAAATTTGAAATTAATTCAAACGTAAGATTTTTTAATTCTTCTAAAGAGAACAAATTATTATTATCGTTATTTTGGGTGAATGGTTGGCTATAACCCGTTCTAGATGGATTTGGTGTTTCGCTCTGATTTAAAGCATTTGGAAAATTAACGCTGTAATTTGATTGGTTGTTGAATTGTTGGCTTCTTTGTCTGGTACTTTTTGGTTGAGCACGTTGCCTTATTTGCTTATATGTTTCCCTATTAGGGCAGTCAGGGGACATAGCCTTATGGGGGCCTTTACAATTAGCACATTTTACAATGGTTGACTTGCATTCTTCAGTTTTGTGATTCCCGGCGCAATAGGCACAAAATGTTTTAACATTGCATCTGCTGGCACCGTGTCCATACATCTGACAATTATAGCATTGGGTCAGTTTTGTTTTGTTGGCTTTTTGGTATTCCCACCTGACTTTTATGTAGTTGATGGCTGAGTAGTTTTGCCTTAATTCTCTTAATGTGATTGACTTTTTTTCAAAGTAGACAATGAATATAATTTGTTCGTTGTTACTGTCCCTAGCTCCAGCATAGGCTCTAGTAACAATTTTAGCATCGATACATTTAAGGCCCATGTCTAAAAGTCTGGACTTAACAGCTGATGGATCTGTTTTATCTAGACCTAATAGTACAGCCTTATAAGGCTTTTCGTTTTTAGCATTATACGTGAAATATTCGAGCTAAAACTTCTAAGTGAGAGAGTCACAAACGGTAGTAAAATCTACGTTATTTGTGCAAAACAATTTTAGACCGATGGAAATTTTACGTATAGAGTAATCTTTGAATTTTAATATTCTACACATTTCATGAACTTGTTCAATTTTACATTTTAAGATTGTTATTGGTGGTATGTTAACTTTAACAGCTGGTTCGATAATTGTTTCATCATTATCGTCATCATCGATAGTTTGCAGAGGTGCAAAATAATTTGAATTGCTAGCTCTCTGAGAGCTGTTTGTGGCCATTTTTTTTCTATTCATGTTATACCCAGAGCAGGCATCAACATCTTCTTCTCGATTGCGTTTAATTTTGTTTTTGCTTTTTTTTTTAATATTAAGATATTAGCTGTGTTCGGGTATTCAACATTGGGATCCCGCGGGATCCCAATTTTACCGAAAAGCGTTTTCTTACTGCACAATTGGGTAAATGAGAGCTGTCATGAGAGAGTAATATTCTTGTTCTTCTTGCACGAGAAAGCCCAGACTTTTTTTTCGTGTAAATTAGGGTAAATTGTTTTAATCAGCTGTTATATCATCAGTTGGGTGCAACTAGTTCAATTAAACTCTTCACTGATTTGAACCAAAGACCTAGTTCACAACTAATAACTATTTTAGTTCAATGATCATTTCATTCATTCAGAAAATATGTTTATCATTTACAAAAATTAGTATAATAGTTGCAAAAGCCTATCGGTGATTTTACAACTCCATAAAATTATCAACAATTTTGTGAAGACGCTTGTTTTAATGTGTTAAAGAGTTAAATATGTAAATAAATCGAAGCTTTTGTTTAATATTAAAATCTTTTCCAAATTTAATAAACTATGTATTCCTTTTTGTAAATAGAAATGCCTAAAAAGGAAATTTTTATTAAATTTTTGATTTAAAAAGGGGTTTAACTAGAAAAGCTATCTAGATTTTTACAACAAATTGAACAAGAACTAGAAAGAGCGCTCACCAAAACGAACTATAATGCACAAATCTATTGACATTTGTTTTTCGGGCTTCAAATGTGGTTTTTCGCGTTCGTTTACTTTTGTGCATTGTTGTTATTTCAGGAGAGTATTTCTTGTTAACTCTCATTTTACCGAACTTTACCCAAAAAGTAAAGAAACAGAGCTATTGTTAACAAACAATAACAACAAGAAATAAAGAAAAAAATAAACCGTAAACTTTTATTACACTTTAAGGAAACAGAATAAACTATGACTTAACACATCAAATGATAATGCAAGACTTCTTTGAGTCATTTTTTAATCAAAAAAGAAGGCTCTTTTGGATGTACCACTTTCATACAAGTAAAAGTTTAATAATATATTTTGAGCACTTTTCTGATTCATATAAAAAAAAATTGGGATAAGGTGGAATTGTTTGCTTTAAAAGCGGGATAAAAATTCAGGGCGGCACAAGCCGTTAAGAAGCGGTGTAATCCTGTCAAAAGCGGGATGGTTGGTCAGGTTAAGTACACTAATAGAAAAAAGCCTGTAAAAAGTTTTGCTAAAGCTGCTAAAAATTAGTTAAAAATTACCTAGCACAAAAAACTGCAGAAAGAAACGATTTTCTTTGCTAAATATTAATGAGATAAAAATATCAAAAATCAAGCTGTTAAATATATAAAATTTTAGTTGTTTTTGAGCTAAATTTTAGTTAAGTGAAATTTACTCTGCTAGAATCAGCAACAAATTTTGCTGTATATTTGTATAATTAACAAATTCAAAAAAAAATTTTAATTGTTTTGAGAGAATAAAATTAAATATTTTTCATCATACATTTCTGTTGATTTTAGCAGGATGATTATTATTATATTTAACAGTTTGTTTTTGCTCTTCTAGTCTTACTAATATTTAGCGAAAATCGGCAAAAAATTTTCTGCAAAGTCAGTTTTAAATAATAAAAATTAGTTATACGTGACGTATGAGTAATAAACAAGATTTTAAATTTCAGGTTTCTAGCCAAAGGGGTTTTGACAAGCCAAGAGGGAGACTTTTTCTATTTTTTGACGTTCCGGTAGGAATTTCCAAAAATCCGGTCTTAGCAGACGTCAGAGGAGAAACGTAAATACAAAATTTCAACTTCCCAGCTCTGGCGATTTAGGTTGGGCCTTTTTGAATGAGTGAGAGAGTATTCAATCGATTAATCGCTGTTTGATTAATCGAAAAATTTTGTTAAAAAATTACTTGGATCTTTTTAGAAATTATGATACCACTATTCTTTGTTTTTAAATCAATTCGAGGAATTGGAAATTCCTCTATACAGTTAAAACGGAATATACAAATAACACATCGTTAAACAAGACAGAGTCAACATCTGTCTACAACAAGATGTCGGCTTGAATTATCAAAACAACGTATTGGTTTTGCTGGACCAAATGAATTCAACATTTTGCCTTTGTCACTGAAAAATATTTTGATTCTATCCACATTTAAAAGAGAACTTTAAAACTTTTTATTAAACGACATTGAAAAACTTCTTATGTAAAATCGATACTCTCTTCTTAGATTTTGTTTTTTTTTTATTCTTAATGTATGTATATAATGAATAAGTCATACAAATATTGATGATTTCTTGTAAATATTGAATATCTTGATGTATATACTGAATTTACTCTAGTTGCCTTTATGCATCTCTAAGTGCTGAGGTGCTGAGACTCAAAATTAAAATGTGATAATTTGTATTTTCTTTGAAAATAAAGATATATTTAAAAAATTTAAATAGTTCAGATTTCGAATAACGAATAATTCGTGGCACCCGGTGAGTAAATCTAATTCGAGTACGCTGAATTCAGTGGTGCTAGCTGTTTTTCTAGATTAGCTCTTGAGGAAGACATTTGTGTTTTAAAATTTTTGGTTCAAGGACACCAAAAAACGCGATTTATCCAACTTTTTGCCATTTATTTTTCAACTTTGGGTTAGCAATTATCAAAATCGGTGCAGCGGTTCAAAAGTTCTGAGTGAAAATGTGAGGACACTTCGAAAGTTTCTATACAAAATTGTACATTTTATTGCTTTCTTAAATGTACTGAAATTTGAATTGAAGTGAAAAATTTGCATACAAATTTTTAAGGTGTCATCTCATTTTCAATACCAACTTTTGAACCGCAAGTCTGATTTTGATTCTTTTTAGCACACGGCTTCTTGGTAGAGTAACAAACAACTAAAAATTAACGATAAAAAAAATAAAAATCGAGTTTTTGGGTCGCTTGGAACACCATAAATTAATTTTACCCACTGGATGACCGACCTGTCGGAGAAAAAATCTCCGATTCGTGCACAGTGTAATTAATCTTTTGATAGAAATTCTTAATTTATTTTTTCTTTTTTTTTTTGTTATTCCGAAGGTGGTCATGTATTTTGTTTTGGAACAAGTGCAGTTTAGAAGCATAGCCCCGATTTTTCAGTGTAGTGCTTTTTGAGCTGATTTCAAAAATATAAATTTTCTTTGTCGGAAACGCCTACTTTCGAGTGGGCGGGGCTTCAAATTTAAACATTGAAATTGGAATAAGTCCGGAGATACTTATCCGATCAGGACAAAATGCACATCAACTGAAAGGTATGTAAAATGCCTTTCAGATGGGGTCCAATATGACCCCAAATATTAACCCATTGTGGAGTAAATTAACATTTTTGATTTATTTCATTGACTTTTTGCATAAAAAGCCAATTTCTTCAAAATATGATCCATGTACCAGTAAGTATACTTTATATTAGCTAAAATTCAAGACTTTAGGCTTTCATTTAAGATATGATATGACTCATTATCTTTTTAATTGAAAAAGTTATTTAAAGTTAAAGTTGGACATTTCCCTTTTTTTAGTTTTTTTTTTTTTTTGTTACAACGAGTAGGCGTTTCCGACAAAAGTAGGCGTTTCCGGCAAAAAAATTTATATTTTTGAACTCACAATAAAAATGTGTACCAATCATAAAAATTTTGAAGCGATCGGAGTTATGCTCCTAAACTGCACTTTAGCCTTTGTTTTTCTTACGCATTTAAAAATGAAGTTTATATACCCTGACCTTGCTTAGGAATTTGTTTGGAATTCCGGATGAAGTTTAGTTTTGCCATTAGTTGTTTGTATACTTACATTATCGGCATTATTAGAATCATCCGAGCTTTCATCAGAAAAAGATCTTGATTTCTAAAGTAATTAAACAATTTATAAGTTTGGGTGCCATATGAACGTAATATTACATAAATATTTGGTACATACTTTTTTAGAACGACAAATTTTTTTAGATTTACTTTTCCTTTTTGTGGTCGGCTCATAGTCGTCGTCATTGTCATCAAAACAATCTTCATAATCCATATTATCATTACTGGAATAATGTGTGTCATATTTATTCTCATTACTGAAAATTGGTTGATTTTCCTCTTTGACGTCCAATGAATTTGCGATACCTTTGGTTGTGTTTTCACTCTTTTCAGTCTCCAAGGGATCTTCAATAAAACTTATTTCTTTGGAGCTTTCACAATCTGTTATTGCATCACTTGCTGTTTTTGTATCACTGTTGACTTCAATTTTGATTTCCGGTTCAAATGTTACAACTTTTTCCTCAGCTTCCTCATAAGTAAGTTTTAGCAAATGTTTATCCTCCAGATGTTGAGAGAACTTTTTCAGTTGATCAAAATTTGTGTCACAATATGCACAATTAAAGGTATATGTTTTAGTTTTCTTATTTTTCATTCTTAAATTTATTAATATTTCGCCACATTTTTTCAGGATAGATTTTTCATCGGCCCCCATTTTGGTAGATGTAAAATTTTAATAGAATTTTTATCTAATTTCCGACAGGAAATAAACAAAAAAAAACAAATTTGTTTCTTTTTTACGACATATGTTCAATATTCTCTAGTTTCAAGGGGTACGTTCAGTGTGGTTGGGTTCTTTAGAAAACTGATGATACCCCATTCACAATGTTTCAATTAAATTAAAGGTATTCATTTAAAGTATTTCCGCCTCGTATACTACGTATATGTTGTAGGTTTACTCGATTTATGTCAAAATTAGTTTACGAGCCCTCGTAAATATACGCTTACATTTTTATGTGTAAACTTTTTCGTATTTATACACACATTTGAATATTATCAAAAATAATATTATTTTAGGGGTTTTCATATAAACTCGTAAATTCCTTGTAAACCTTGTATAAACATAAAACACATTTTTATGTATGCAGTTTGACATTAAACTCGTAAACATACCAGGTTACACCGTTTACGAGTAGAATGCGAGTTTATATGAAAACCCCTTTTGTATTGTTTTTTGTTTTCTGTATTATTTGTTTTTAAATGATACAAATTTAGAAAATTCTGTGTTTAATTTATGAAAAGATCAAAAAAGTGGCTAAAGCGGGCCATACATTTGCAATATTATGGTAAAACTTTCCAATTGTTGCAAGCATATTGACCGTGTATGTATTAAATTGAAGGTTGAGCAATATTATGTAGTGAATCAAAACACTTTTGATTTTTATTGGACAACGTGAAATATTGCATAATCTATTGGCAACACCGTGCAATTTTAATTTTGCGCTGTTTATGTTTGTGTGCATTTTGCTTTTGCTAAAAACGAGGTTTTATATCAGAGTACCGATTCTGAATAGTTTGCAAGCGGTGAAGTGATAAAAACTGTCATTTGTTATCATTATTTTAAAATGAGTGAAAAATATTTTTCACCGCTTCACAAACCATTCGGAATCGGCATTCAGAAATTGACAGATTTTCTGCAAATAAATATGGCAGCTCTGTAAAAAATCATGAATTATTCAATAAAAAATGTTGGCAGCATTCAGAACGATTTTGCTGGATAATGAGTGATTTTGCTAACTTTTGACCTTGCATGTCAGCTATATGATCCCAGGCTGCATGAAGGTCAACCACTGCCAGGACCCGATGTACCAACAGCTTTACATGAACTTGTGTCACTATTTACCCATAGTTTGGGACACAGGGTATACCAGTGAAGACACGCACTAGCGCTGCGGGCGGACGTTTTTGGAACTACCGAAATTTGCACCTCTGCAACTAACTAGTAGAGCTGCACCAAAAACGTAAGTGCGAGAGAAACAAATATATTACAACTAGTTCGGTCTCTCTTTCCCAAAAGTTTTCCAATTCGTCGCATTATTATTGTTTCGGCCCACTGGCCATTTTTGAAAATATCGAGTTAGAAAATTTATTAAATACATATTTGCATTCAGATTTTGAGACAGTTTCTTGCTATAATGTATCATATCTGAGATACCTAGTGCATACACAAATTAAAAAGATGTAAATCTCTTTATCGTTTTTCTTGATAAAGACTTTTTGGCATATCGACCAAACCAATACTAAGCTGACGATATGTTGTGCTTTTTTTTAGTTTGTTTAATAAATTTTCTTCACGGCATCGTTTGTGTAACAAAATAAAATTATATAGCTCAAATAATAATTGAATAATAAAAATTAAAAATAGACAGTGTTATAAAGTGAATAATATTTTATGTTGTCGAATAATAATAAATAATATAAATCTCCCAACAAACAATTCGTTCCGTTTACGCACCGTTTTCGGTCCGTCATAAACGGAATCAAACTCCGTTTACGTACCGTTTTCTGGATCCGTATACGGACCAGAAAACGGAACTTAAAGAACATCGAAACTGATTCGAATCCGTTGAAAATCCGTCAATGACGGACCGTTGTGTCGTGTGAAAAACGGACAAGTCCGTGGAAAGTCCGTCAATGACGGACCGTTACGATATAGATAAATTTGGAAAAAAAATATAACTATTAATTTTTCAAACTGGTTATATAGTTATATTTTTTTCCAAATTTATCTATATCTGTAAAGTTTTTATTTTTAATAGTAAAAGGCTTTATTTTTGAATCATGTAGGTTGATAAACAGCATCGGTTTCTAATTTGTTCATTTTTACTAGCACACGCTGTAAAATTGCTTATTTAAAAATTGTATTTGTACATAATTGTTTTCTTCTACTGAACGGCAGAAAACAGGATTTGAATTCAGTGAACTTATTTTATTTTTTTCAATTCAGTGAACTTATTATTTTTTTTTTAATTTACTGAACGTAATTTTATTTTTTTTAATTCACTGAACGAAAATGAAATTGAACGAATTCAGTAGTGAATTAATTCAGTAAGGAATTAATTCACTTTTTTCCGTTCGATTTATAAAATTGAACGCGTTCACCGGTGAATTAATTCATTTGATTTAATAAAAAGAACTATTGCAATTGAATTAATTCTTTGAATTTGCTATTTGATGAACGCATTCAGTTGAACAAATTCAGTGAATTACTTAAGAAAAGGAATTCATTCAATTGTAGAGAAAATTGAATTCGATTGGTAGTGAATTCATTCAAAAAGGAATTAATTCTTCAAAGCTCTGGTATAAATACGAAAAAGTTTACACATAAAAATGTAAGCGTATATTTACGAAGGCTCGTAAACTAGTTTTGACATAAATCGAGTAAACCTACAACATATACGACGTATACGAGGCGTAAATACACTAAATGAATACCTTTAATATAATTGAAACATTGTGAATGGGGTATTTATAAGCCTCTTCCGGCGACAATTTAATATCGGCTTTGTTCTCTGAATGTCTATCATTTTTTTAAAGACCCAACCACTTGAAACTAGAGCATATTGAACCATAGATTACATAGAAATCGTACTCTTTGACATTCGCTGTCAGTGCACGTATCTCATGAGAATGGGTTAGACATACGTGGTATACCTATGCAAAAAAAATTTCAATGGATGTGTAAAAATTTGTTTGTTGACAAAAGAAGAAGAAGAGGGAAATTTCTATGTAATCTATGATATTAAACATATGTCGTAAAAAAGAAACAAATTTGTTTTTTTTTTTGTTTATTTCCTATCGGAAATTAGATAAAAATTATATTAAAATTTTACATTTACCAAAATGGGTGCCGATGCAAAATCTATCCTGAAAAAATGTGGCGAAATATTAATAAATTTAAGAATGAAAAATAAAAAAACTAAAACATATACCTTTAATTGTGCATATTGTGAAACAAATTTTGATCAACTGAAAAAGTTCTCTCAACATCTGGAGGATAAACATTTGCTACAACTTACTGACGAGGAAGCTGAGGAAAAAGTTGTAATTGAACCGGAAATCAAAATTGAAGTCAACAGTGATACAAAAACAGGAAGTGATGCAATAACAGATTGTAAAAGCTCCAAAGAAATAAGTTTTATTGAAGATCCCTTGGAGAATGAAAAGAGTGAAAACACAACCAAAGGTATCGCAAATTCATTGGACGTCAAAGAGGAAAATCAAGCAATTTTCAGTAATGAGAATAAAGATGACATACATAATTCCAGTAATGATAATATGGATTATGAAGATTGTTTTGATGACAATGACGACGACTATGAGCCGACCCCAAAAAGAAAAAGTAAATCTAAAAAAATTTGTTCTAAAAAAGTATGTACCAAATATTTATGTAATATTACGTTCATATGGCACCCAAACTTATAAATTGTTTAATTACTTTAGAAATCAAGATCTTTTACTGATGAAAGCTCGGATGATTCTAATAATGCCAATAATGTAAGTATACAAACAACTAATGGCAAAACTAAACTTCATCGGGAATTCCGAACAATTTTCTAAGCAAAGTCAGGGTATATAAACTTAATTTTTAAGTGGGTAAGAAAAACAAAATACATGACCACCTCCGAAATAACAAAAAAAAAAATAAATAAGAATTTCGATTAAACGATTAATTACACTGTGCACGAATCGGAGATTTTTTCCCCGACAGGTGGATCATCCAGTGGGTAAAATTAATTTATGGTGTTCCAAGCGCCCCAAAAACTCGATTTTTAAAGTTTGGTATTGAAAATGAGATGACACCTTAAAAATTTGTATGCAAATTTTTCACTTCATTTTAACACTACATTTAACAAAGCAATAAAAAGTGCGTTCCCGTACGTTCCCAATGTTACCGAAATTTACCCAAAAGCGTTCCCGTACTCGAAAATTGGGTAAATGAGAGCGCTAATGACAGTGTATTAGTGTGTCTTTTTACCAAAATTTACCTTTTTCTTCGGCTAAACTTTGGTAAAACAGCTGATGTAAATATAAACAAAAAACAATTGTGAAAATAGATTTAAAATTTTAATTAAATAAAGAAATAATCAAAAGAAACTTGTTTTTTTATAAAATTTAATTGAATAAAATCAAAAACAACTTTCAAATACGAATAAATATGGGTATTTGTGCCAATTTGCAAACTGAAATTATACGCATATTCACATCAGTGATGGGATTTGTGGCACAATCTAAGATTGATTTATACAATGGCACAACCGATCCTATTTTGGCACATTTTCGTTATCTACAAAATTTAATAGAAAATGGATTTAAAAAATAACGATTCTTTAAAAATTCTAAAATGTCATCGAAGATATTACCAAATAACCCATAGAATTTTAAAAATTTAAATGATTTAAATTTAGCTCAAAGTTTCGAAAGAATTAATTTAATACAGCATTCAGACTGAGGAAAAACTACCTAGTTTTTGGCTCTTGTTAGTTTTTAATTGTCAAAACGCATATATAAAAAACAAGCAAAAACTAGTGTTTTACAAAAACTAGGTAGTTTCTGCTCACTCTAAATTCACTATAATAGTATATTTAGACCGGGCAAAAACTAGTAGTTTTTGGTAATTTTTAGGTTTTGAGCCGAAAATTATAAAATTAATTTAGTTTTTCCATACAATTTTCATACAAACTGAAAACCAGATTCTACCTGGTTTTTGCCAAAAACCAAGTAAAAATATCTGAAATTTGTATTTTTGATACACCCGATTTCTTTTATAACTAATTTTCGATACACCCTGTTACAACGAATATAGAATTAAAGCAAGTGTCAAAAATATATTTTTTTATTTTTTTTAAATATTTCAGTTTTAGTTTAAAATTGTGTGTTGTTATACATTTTAAAATGTGTTAATAATTTTTATTAATTAATTTAACCATAAAAACATAAAGAAAAGTGTTTAATAAAAAAGTGAAGTGACTAAGAAAAACTAAAAATTCAGTGTAAATGATTTGGCTTTTGTGATTTAGTTTTGTACAAAAACCACCTGGTTTTTGCTCAGTCTAAATTCAGTATAAGTTTAATTCATGAAAAATTTAATTCAGTTTTAGAAAATGTTTCTATGTACACCATTACGAGTACCCAGGTAGAAAAATACCATGTTGGCAACCGAAACGAATAACGGTATAGGTATCGGTATTGGTATCGATTTTTTATTTGTTTCGGTATCGGTAACGGTATTTTAATCATTTCGGTATCGGTATAACCGATACCGAAACATTAATACCGGTATATACAGTAGGCCGGGTCGATTTGTGGGGAGACAAAAAAATCGCCCATGGCTCAGGGAAAATCGTATTCTAGGGATCAAAATAAGAAACTTTGCCGAAGGAACCATATCTCTAAAACGAATTCTACTACCCCCCAACTGTTGACTTTTGTCCCATAGGGTCAAGTTTTGAAAAATCACACTTTGACCCATTTAGAGTGCCCCAATCGAGTCCAAATGTATGACCGACCCCCACTAACTTTGGAGGGCCGATCCACCCATGCCAGTGGCACACCCCCTGGAACTCCCCTGGGGGGTTCCCCATACAAACATTTTAAAAAATCACCATTTTTGGCACTTTATTTTATTATTTTTTATTTATTTTTATTATTTTATTTATTTTTTCTCCTTAGAAATTTATTTAGTCGGAATATATGTAAATGAAAAAATTAATTTAACTTAGTAATAGAAAAGAAAAAATAAAAAATTACTGTTTGAAGTCTTTTTTGCTTTCAAGTCTGGGCAATTTCGCACGGCTCTCTAATGTCGTCGCCATAACAGCCTCTACATTTTCCGGTATAACTCGTTTGGAAACGCTAGCTAGCAATTGAACGTGTCGTTCTGTTTCTTGTATGTGTGATGGAATTTTTGGATCATTAAACGGTGGATCATCTTGATTTAAATATTCTTTCAAAGTATCGTATGGAATGCTTCGCGTGAATGGTGGTTCAAATACGTCATTTATTTCATTCATATTGATCATTTCCGTGTAACTTGTGCAATAAAAGTTTATATCTGGTTTTTTATAAGCTCTAAGTCCCGTTGGGTCGTCAACATCGGTTCGATAGCGTAGAATTATCTTGATAGCACAGTCGCGCTTTTCTTTGCTATCATCAAACAACATTGATAACAAGATATTTTCCGAATGCGCATAATATGAATTATCTGTAATTACTTTATTGACAATTTTGCGTAAACGAGGTTCTAGAAATCTTGACCAACTAATGAATTTGAAAAATAATCTACTACCGTACACGACAGAGCTGTAATACTTGATATTGAAGTACATTGGCACATAACATGTAATTATAAATTCAACCAGTATTCTTAAATTTGCATCTGGATTTTCCGTTGTCACATATAATCGTAATAGTCTAGCGGCCTTGGTGAGCCACCGAGAATGTACAATTTTCCCTGGTTTGATGTTTGCCAGATCCACTGAAACCACGCCGCTAGAAATTGCATGGGCCATGTCGTATAAGTACTTGGAATCGGTGGAAAATTCAATTTTTTCTGGAGCAGGGGGCATATTTTTCAACTCAATTTTCTGAAAGCCGTCCACCACCTGAAAATATATAAAAATAAAACAATTAAAAACGGTTGACAATCATAATAAATGAGTGATAGCAATAACTTACCGGAAGAGTTTCACAAGTTTTCGATTTTCCGGTTGCCGATCTTGGTCCAGTGCTGGTTGATTTATCCAAAGCTTCAAACAAATGCCGAAACGGAAGTTCGTTGAAGTGTAGAAGGCAAACGAACCAATGCAATGGTCTTTTTAACAGCAATTCGAATCGTCGTATAATTCCACCGTTTGGGCCAGTGTTTGTTGGCTCACCGTCAGTGCATATGCCAATTAATGCATCCAGTGATATATTTTTATCGTTGAAAAAATTATTTAATTTGGTTGTTTTGTATTCAGCGGTTTCATGTTCCAGTCTTACGTAACCAATCAATTCAGAATTCGGTTCTCTCAAAATAACAAGATGAGGTTCTTTTACCATTCTAGTATGATACTTCTCATCAATTGTATCTCTCGTTAAAGTATCATCTTTTCTGCCATCGAATGAAAATGCTAACAAATTGGTATCATCTAACCGTTTGCGAAGCACTTCTTGTCTGCATTTCTCTTTTTCTCGGCGAACTTTCGATTTATCCATGATGAGAGGTTTGCCATGGATATCTTTCATTTTAAAATCTTGGAAAAGAGCTGTTCCCATTGCTGATGCTACTCTATCAGGCACGCCAAATCTGTCACATACCAAGGCAAAGTTAAAACAATCGTATCTCTGTGTGTATTGTGAACTTGTGCTTATATCCAAATCTTCTTGAACCGGTGGCGGTGCGTATGTTGAATCATCGGGATCTTGGTATGTTGGCATTGATGACATAGACGTTGCTCCTTGCTCTTCAATTTCCATCGCAAATCCATCCATTGTTAGACTTCTCTGATTATGTTGATCGTGCATAAACTCTTTGAGGCGTTCGGGAACCAAACCGCATGCACATGGATCTGCCTTCAAATCGCATTTACATGTTCCAACGAAAAAAATTGTTTCCAGAGATTTTAAATACTCTGTAAATTGTTGGGGTTTGTTTCTTCTCTTGATTTGCTCTTGATATTTGTCAAGCAATCTATTCAATTTATTACATACACTTTTTTTCAGCATTATTTCCATACCAAGTTTTTCCCAAATTCCAATCAACTTATCTTGTACTTGAATAGTAAATGCTTTATAGGACAACTTTTTTTGTTCGCTCAAGTAAAAATAATATCTCAAGATATCCAGATGGGTTGGTAAATTAAGATCAGTCAAATCAGTAGACACACCAAAAACAGTAACATCATGCCTGGGTATATGACTCATTGGGTTTTCGATAGTTGTTGATGTTGTTATTGCTTCATCTTGCGGTGTAGAGGATGGTGGATTCATTGTAAACTTCTTGATTTGGAATGATTTTTTTTTAAATATTTTTTTATCTCAAATTAGCACTTCACACTTCGAGTTCTTCACAACGACTTAATGCATTCACAAAAACTGTTGCGTTATAAATGGTCTAGGAGACGAGGTAATAAGAATGAAATGGTAATTTCAATTCTACCTGTAACCGATTTTGTTGTCAAAACTGCCCATAAAGTACTTACATGTAAATTAAACGTTAATCCGACTACAAATTCTGTTAAGCAAGTGCGCCTTTTATTACTTCTGGAAAATCCTTTATGATAATTTTATGCTCAATTCTACCTGTAACCGATTTTGTTGTCAAAACTGCCCATAAAGTACTTACATGTAAATTAAACGTTAATCTGACCACAAATTCTGTTAAGCAAGTGCGCCTTTTATTACTTCTGGAAAATCCTTTATGATAATTTTATGCTAATTCTACCTGTAACCGATTTAGCTTAAGTAAGTTTACGACATGCATCTGTGTCTTGTGGTGGCTTAAAAAACCCACACAACCTATTTTACGACCTGCAACAGAACGACACGTTCCATTGCTAGCTAGCGTTTCCAAACGAGTTATACCGGAAAATGTAGAGGCTGTTATGGTGACGACATTAGAGAGCCGTGCGAAATTGCCCAGACTTGAAAGCAAAAAAGACTTCAAACAGTAATTTTTTTTATTTTCTTTTCTATTACTAAGTTAAATTAATTTTTTCATTTACATATATTCTGACTAAATAAATTTCTAAAGAGAAAAAATAAATAAAATAATAAAAATAAATAAAATAAATAAAAAATAATAAAATAAAGTGCCAAAAATGGTGATTTTTAAAATGTTTGTATGGGGAACCCCCCAGGGGAGTTCCAGGGGGTGTGCCACTGGCATGGGTGGATCGGCCCTCCAAAGTTAGTGGGGGTCGGTCATACATTTGGACTCGATTGGGGCACTCTAAATGGGTCAAAGTGGGATTTTTCAAAACTTGACCCTACGGGACAAAAGTAGTAGAATTCGTTTTAGAGGTATGGTTCCTTCGGCAAAGTTTCTTATTTTGATCCCTAGAATACGATTTTCACTGAGCCATGGGCGATTATTAAATCGACCCGCCCTAATATGTATATATTAGGCTGGGTCGATTTGTGGGGAGGCAAAAAAATCGCCCATGGCTCAGGGAAAATCGTATTCTAGGGATCAAAATAAGAAACTTTGCCGAAGGAACCATACCTCTAAAACGAATTCTACTACCCCTAACTGTTGACTTTTGTCCCGTAGGGTCAAGTTTTGAAAAATCCCACTTTGACCCATTTAGAGTGCCCCAATCGAGTCCAAATGTATGACCGACCCCCACTAACTTTGGAGGGCCGATCCACCCATGCCAGTGGTACACCCCCTGGAACTCCCCTGGGGGGTTCCCCATACAAACATTTTAAAAAATCACCATTTTTGGCACTTTATTTTATTAATTTTTATTTATTTTATTTATTTTTATTATTTTATTTATTTTTTCTCCTTAGAAATTTATTTAGTCAGAACATATGTAAATGAAAAAATTAATTTAACTTAGTAATAGAAAAGAAAAAATGCCCAGACTTGAAAGCAAAAAAGACTTCAAACAGTAATTTTTTTTATTTTCTTTTCTATTACTAAGTTAAATTAATTTTTTCATTTACATATGTTCTGACTAAATAAATTTCTAAAGAGAAAAAATAAATAAAATAATAAAAATAAATAAAATAAATAAAAAATAATAAAATAAAGTGCCAAAAATGGTGATTTTTTAAAATGTTTGTATGGGGAACCCCCCAGGGGAGTTCCAGGGGGTGTACCACTGGCATGGGTGGATCGGCCCTCCAAAGTTAGTGGGGGTCGGTCATACATTTGGACTCGATTGGGGCACTCTAAATGGGTCAAAGTGGGATTTTTCAAAACTTGACCCTATGGGACAAAAGTCAACAGTTGGGGGTAGTAGAATTCGTTTTAGAGGTATGGTTCCTTCGGCAAAGTTTCTTATTTTGATCCCTAGAATACGATTTTCACTGAGCCATGGGCGATTATTAAATCGACCCGCCCTAGTATATATATATGTATATATAACCGTCGTTAAATAAAATAAGGGAATAAAGGCAGTTAAAAAGCAAAAAAACCTAAAAAGGACCCATTTTTGGACCCTTAAAATTCCGAGGTGGCCGATAAGCTGAGACAGGTCGATCTTAGATTTTTTTCTCTATCACATATCCAAATTTCATCAAAATCGGAGTGTTTAGGCTGATGTCCCAAGAAACTTTTTTACGGACTCTCCGACACGTACGGAATCATGAATCCGTTCTTTACGGAGCGTTTACGGGCCGTAATATACGTATCCGTCGAAGCTGGTACGTAAACGGAGCATTAACGGACCGTTTTTTCGAAAACTATACGTTTTGACTCCGTTTTGCTGTATCCGTTTCCATTCCGTTGAATACTGACTTCACCGTTTTTCATCAGTTTTGATTCGGTAACAAACGGTGTTGTTTATAGTTTTTTTTTAAAACAAATACTTAATAAGATATAATTAAATAAAAGACAGCATTACCATCGCGCGACCCTCCCGTTAATTGTAAATGTATGTGCATGAAGTGCGAAAACAGTAACCTAAAGTACTTTTACGCGGTTTCTCGAAAAGTACTTTTTACAACATGAAAGCGTGCATCAACACAACCAGCATCATCAACATCAACAAAGCACTTCATGTGTCATTTATTAGATGGTAAATATTTAAGTAATTCGAAAGGTGTTTTCACGATGTGTATGCCATGGTGTGGCCATGGTGCAAAAAGAAATGCTTGCTGGCTGCCGCTAATAGTTTTGGCGGGAGACAGTACGGAAATTTGCATCATGTGCCATTGTGATTACCACCAGTTTAACCTAAACTAATTAGTTTTTTGTCTTTATCAGGTACTAAATTTTATAAAAGGCCAAAACTGCATGCAACGCGATGATATATATATATTCTGTTATATATATATATTCTGTTATTTTCTTTATTGTAATAAATCTATAAAAAATATAATAGGTACTTCTAAAAATTAATGGAAAATAGGCTAAATTTAGGTAAATATATAATGCCGTTTTTCTTAAAACAAAACGGTATGGATATGGATCCGTTTTTCCACGACATAACGGTCCGGAAACGGTCCGGAATTGACGGACTTTCAACGGACTAGTCCGTTTTTAACATGACATAGCGGTCCGTAAACGGTCCGTCATTGACGGACTTTAAACGGACTTGTCAGTTTTTAACACGACATTGCGGTCCGTAAACGGTCCGTCATTGACGGATTTTCAACGGATTCGAATCAGTTTCGATGTTCCTTAAGTTCCGTTTTCTGGTCCGTATACGGATCCAGAAATCGGTACGAAAACGGAGTTGGATTCCGTTTATGACGGACCGAAAACTGTGCGTAAACGGAACGAATTGTTTGTTGGGGTACTTCCCTTGTAAGTGTTTCATTTTTTAAACACAAAAATTTTTTTAAATCTATAAGGAACACAAGTTGATTCACTACAAATATTTTATATTTGTATTGAGATCATATAATAAAATAAGAAAAAATAAGTTTATAAAATTAATAAAAGGATTCTCTAAAAGAAACTGTAAATTCAATTAAAGGTTTAAGAAACCAGTTTCTATATTATAACGTTTAATTGTTGAACAATTTTGGAAATTTTATATTAAAAAAATTTGTATTTTTGTTAAAAACGTGAAAAAAATTTTTTTTTTAAAACCGATTCCATACCGGTACGACACCGGTATTAAGGGAAAAGGTTTTTGAATACCGGTATTTTTTGAAATCAAGAATTTCGGTATTGGTATCGGTATCGGTTGTCAATTTGAAAGGGTTTTGAAACGGATAACGGTATTATAACGGTATCGGTTGCCAACCTTGAAAAATACAAACGGCACAATGTTGGCCCGGTATTGGAGGCGGTAGTACACAAAGGTTTAAAAGGCTTAATTCTTTCATTCACTTTTTAAAAATTAATGAAATTTGGGTTAAATTTTATTCCCTAATAGCATTCTTATGGAATTAATTCGATAGCTTAATTTCCTATAGCTTAAAATTATATGAATTCATTCTATTTTGATTAAATTCTAACTGAATGAAACCCAATTTACCTGAATTCATTTAATAAAAAAGTGAATGAAAAATTATTTGTTTTCATTCACTTAATCAAATGAAAAATTTTAATTTGGATGTAATTGCTGAAATATTAGCATAATACAATGAAAAACGTTTAAAATTCATCTAACATGGGGGTTACACGATCAAGTTTTGCCTTTCAAGTTTCAATTTTTTTACTAACACACTCACACTTTTCCAAATACATATTTGGAAAAGTGTGAGTGTGTTAGTAAAAAAGTGTGAGAGTATTGAAACTTGAAAGCCAAAAATTGATCGTGTAACCCCAGTATTACAGAAATAAAGAGTATCGTATGCTTTGTTACAGCTTGTATGCTTTGGTTTTGATTATATGTTAGTTTCAAACTACACTGCACTAAGTGAATGGTAATAAAATTTCTTCATTCAATTAGTAAAATTGTGAATGAACATTCGTTTTGAATGATTCAAGTTAGGAATTCATTCAATTCATATTAAAGCTTTGGGAATGAAGCTTATGAGAATTCTTTACGAATGGTTTAAGGGAATGGTACATGAATCGTTTTAAAATCTGAATTTAATTTTTAGTGAATTAAGCTTAAATTGAATTAAGTTTTTCGAAGCTCTGGTAGTACATGTACTGGCAATGTGTCGGATTTTTAAATTTCACTGTACTGGCATGTTGTCGAAATGATAACACCAATAAACGCTTGGCCGTAGTTAGTTCCCAACGTTGGCGCAGGCTTGGGATTTTATTTTTTTGGTATCCCAGTACATTTAATAACAAATTTAGTAGTTTGCTAGAACTTTACTGACCTCTTAGTGTACATCAAAGATTTTTAATGTATTCTTTCGAAACTTCACAAGAAAAGAATGGCGATGTCTCTCTTACATAAATAATTGTGTAATAGATGTAAAAATACGTAAAATTTACAAAATTTTTAATTTTAATAAATTAAAAAAAGCTCGTTAAATTTCAGTAAACAGTACTGGCAAAGCACGTTTTAAGTAGTACCGGCATTTCGTAAAAAACAGTGCTCTCCCAGTACAACTTTTGTTGTAACGTTGGCAATTTCTACCTGGGTAACTATTCCTAAAGAATTCATTCATTGGCTGCATTCCCAAATCTTTAATAAGAATCGAATGAGATTCATTTATCATTTTAATTGAATGAATTCAAGAAAATTTTAATTCATTAGGTTAGAATTCATTCAAAATAGAATTAATTCCATAAGAATGCGATTACGAAATGAAATTAAAGTTGAATTACACGAAATGAAATTAAAGTTGAAAACACGGGCACATTTTAGTCATACACTTGGAACAAAACAAAATTTGTCAAGTCCCATCACTGTTTCACATTATTCTTTGAAATAAAGCTGCCTACACACTAGGGAACATACTTAAAAAAAGAGAGCATTTTTTGTGAATGTGTGAGTGCGTTTGTGTGTGTGTGAGTGTTGAGAGCATGCATTTCGTGTTTACAAAATTTTTTGATATTTTTTGTTCCCTCAACCATGTTCCCTAGTGTGTAGGCAGCTTAAGATTTTGTGCTAGAAATGTGGTTTTTTGTGTTCCCGTACTATTGGGTAATTTTGTTATTTTGTCAGAGGATTTTGTACTTACTCTCATTTTACCGAACTTTACCCAAAAAGTAAAGAAACACACCTAAAATGTACAATTTTGTATAGAAACTTTCGAAGTGTCATCACATTTTCACTCAGAACTTTTGAACCGCTGCACCGATTTTGATAATTTCTAACCCAAAGTTGACCGGGAGAATAACAAATAGCATGGGTAAAAATAAATGGCAAAAACGTAGATAAATCGCGTTTTTTGGTGTCCTTGGACCCAGAATTTTCAAACACAAATGTCTTTTCTTCAAGAGCTAATCTAGAAAAACGGCTAGCACCACTGAATTCAGCGTACTCGAATTAGGTTTATTCACCGGGTGCCACGAATTAAATTTTTTAAATATATCTTTATTTTCATATAGTATATCTTTATTTTCAAAGAAAATACAAATTATCACATTTTAATTTTGAGCCTCAGCACCAATAATATCATTAGAGAGGCATAAAGGCAACTAGAGTAAATTCAGTATATACATCAAGATATTCAATATTTACAAGAAATCATCAATAAGTGCGTTCCTTTACTTTTTGGGTAAAGTTCGGTAAAATGAGAGTAAGCAAAAAATCCTCTCACAAAATGACAAAATTACCCAAAAGTAAAGGAACGCACAAAACCACTTTTCGAGCCCAAAAAATGCATTTCAGTTTGAAAAATTTAATAAACACACATATTTATTTGCATTTAAAAGTTCTTATTGATTTTGTTCAATTAATTATTATAAATAAGACATTTCTTTTGCGTATTGGTTTGTTTAATTTAATTTTTCAATTGTTGTTTTTGGTTATCATTGCATCAGCTGTTAGTTTTACAATTTACCAAAGTTACCCGAAGAAAAAGTTTGGGTAACTTTGGTAAAAAGATAAACACAAATGCACTCTCTTGAATGCTCTCATTTACCCAATTTTCGAGTACGGGAACGCTTTTTGGGTAAGTTTGGGATCCCGCGGGTTCCCGCGGTAACGTAAAGGAACGGACCTAATATTTGTATGACTTATTCATTATATACATACATTAAGAATAAAAAAAAAAAAACAAAATCTAAGAAAAGAGCATCGATTTTACATAAGAAGTTTTTCAATGTCGTTTAATAAAAAGTTTTAAAGTTCTCTTTTAAATGTGGATAGAATCAAAATACTTTTCAGTGACAAAGGCAAAATGTTGAATTCATTTGGTCCAGCAAAACAAATACGTTGTTTGATAATTCAAGCCGACATCTTGTTGTAGACTAGGGATGCCGAACGGGACTGGTTTTTACAAATCCCGGGATTCGGGATTTTGAAAATTGAAATCCCGGGATCCCGGGATTTTTCGGGATCCCGGGATTTATCGGGATCCCGGGATTTTTCGGGATTTCGGGATTTTTCGGGGTTTCGGGATTTTTTTGTTTCATCATATTTTTAATTTTAAAAATAAATAGCTAAAATAAATCCTACAAATTAAAATAATTCATTTAAAATGTACTTATTATTTCTTACAGTATGAAGAAATAAACAAATTAAGCCGGATTCACAATGCTGGAGTACTCAACGCTGCAGAGTGCAGTGTGTAAAATAGAGATAAAAACTAAGTAAGTGCAAAAAAGAAAGGAACAAAATCCAGTTCTACAGTACTACAGCATTGTGAATATGGCTTTAAACAGAAACTACACTCATAGAAATAAGTATGTAAAAATAGCAGAAAAAGCTACTAAAAATAAGCAAAAAAGTTCCGCGATTAAAACTATACTTATGAGTTAAATTTAAGCAAATTGCAAATCACAATTTACCTCTGAAGAAACTTTTTAACTAAAAGTTTTTACTAAAACATTTTTAGTTATATTTGGCTAAAATTAATTGAATGCAAATACAAACTACTCTGCTGAAATCATCAGAAATATTTAGTGACTATTAGTATTTTTTAAATCAACTAACATAAAATATTAAGCACATACCTCTGCTGATTTCAGAAAGGCAGATTGTTAGATTTTTCTAATTTAACAAGAATTTGCTGTTTTTAGTCGGCAAAATTATTTTGCATGAAGTTATGATTTTAACAAATCATCAATAAAATAAATAAAAACATGTCCTTTAAGAGATTAAATAAACCTGAATTATGATTTTCAAAAGTTTCACAGCTGAATAAAAGTTTTTTAAATTATTAATGTTTTTATTCAATTTTATTTAATCCGTAATCTATTATTTGAATGATTCAATTGCCAAATCGATTAACTCCATATAGAAAAATATATGAGTATTAGTGAGAAAAATTAAAAAAATATTATATACTGTTTTTTAAAATTCCCGTTAAATTATAGATTTTGTAATTTAGTAGTGTTAATATTTCTTATCAGAGAAATTTGTTTTGAATATTTCACAGTTAGTCAATAAAGGGGTTTGAAATTAAAATTTTATAAAGTTCAGAAAATGGAGTTAATCGATTTGGCAAGTGAAGCATTCATTTATGAATGGGAAAAATTAGTTCTTTAATAACATTTAATAAGATATTACATTTATGTGATTTAGGTCGAATATAACAATAAAAAAATACAAAAAGAGATAAAATATGGCAAATAATGAAATCGGAAATCCCGGGATTTTTTCAAGACCAATCCCGGGATTTCGGGATTTCTAAATCCCGAAAATCCCGGGATTTTCGGGATCGGGATTTCGGGATCGGTATCCCTATTGTAGACAGATGTTGACTCTGTCTTGTTTGACGATGTGTTATTTGCAAGGTTGGTTACCGAAACGAATAACGGTAAGGATAACGGTAACGGTATCGAATTTCGTTTGTTTCGGTAATGGTAAAGGTAACGGTATTTACGACTGATTCGGTAACGGTATACCGTTATCGAAACAGCAATACCGGTACGTACCGGTATTAAAAATTGCGTTAAAAATATATAAAAACAAGTAAAAAAGTCCTAAAGTCCTGAAGTCCTAAAAATACAGATTATAACCTACAAATTCAATGCTGGTAGTTCTAATACTTAAAATCATTGTCTATAATTTTGTTTGTAAAAATAACTCAAGATTATAAAATAAAAAAGTTACAAAATTGGCATTTTTATATAAATTAATAAATACCGGTAAAATACCGGTAACTACCCATAAAAATAACAGTATCGGTAACGATAACGGTATTGGGAAATTTTTTAGAGGTATTGGTAACGGTAACGGTATTCAATTTGATACGGTATTTTAGCGATAACGGTATTATAACGATAACGGTAACCAACCTTGGTTATTTGTATATTCCGTTGTAACTGTATAGAGGAATTTCCAATTCCTCGAATTGATTTAAAAGCAAACTTCAGTATTTGCATTCTGTATAAGCCTCTTATGGGTAGAATAGTGGTAGCATAATTTCTAAAAAGATCCAAGCAATTTTTTAACAAAAATTTTCGATTAATCAAACAGCGATTAATCGATTGAATACTCTCTCACTCATTTAAAAAGGCCCAACCCAAATCGCCAGAGCTGGGAAATTGAAATTTGGTATTTACGTTTCTCCTCTGACGTCTGCTAAGACCGGATTTTTGGAAATTCCTACCGGAACGTCAAAAAATAGAAAAAGTCTCCCACTTGGCTTGTCAAAACCCCTTTGGCTAGAAACCTGAAATTTAAAATCTTGTTTATTACTCATACGTCACGTATAACTAATTTTACCAAACCCAACAACGCGATAAAATATACCTACCATACATGGGCAAATGCGGCCCGTCAACCTATTTCGTGCGGCCCTTCACTAATTTTAAAACAATCAAAAAATTTTTTTTTTAAATTTTAAACAAAATTAAAAAAAAAATTTAAATTAAATAAAAAAAAATTAAAATCAGAATTTAAAAAAAAATACAGAATATAGAAAATAGCGATAACAATGTAAACATTAAATGGAGCCTCAAAAAAATTACACCGATCAACAAATAAGTATTTTCGCCTCCTACATACGAATATTTAATGAAAAATTTCTTCTTTTTTATTTAAACCATAAGCCTGGGGAAATAATGTATGGCTCAATATGACGTAGAAGCACTTCAATTAAAAAAATTATCTTTCATTTTAGTAAATGTTTAAGGCTGTTCTACGGACTCCATAAGGATCTCTAATATATACTTTCGGGAACTGTCGTTGAAGCACTTTTTTTTTTATTATTTATTAACTTCATTTCAAGAAATAATAATTTACAAATTAAATTTGCCTCAGCGTCAAATATGGCTATTTAGAGGCTAGTGGCAACTAAATATATACATTATTTCATACAAATATTATACAATAAAAAAAAAAGTTAAATAGTTTATAAGTTGGTTTCTATTAACGAGTAATTTAATTTCAAGGTGCAAGAATTTTTTTTAAATTTTAAACAAAATTAAAAAAAAATTTAAATTAAATAAAAAAAAAATTAAAATCAGAATTTAAAAAAAAAATACAGAATATAGAAAATAGCGATAACAAAGTAAACATTAAATGGAGCCTCAAAAAAATTACACCGATCAACAAATAAGTATTTTCGCCTCCTACATACGAATATTTAATGAAAAATTTCTTCTTTTTTATTTAAACCTTAAGCCTGGGGAAAACATTGTATGGCTCAATATGACGTAGAAGCACTTCAATTAAAAAAATTATCTTTCATTTTAGTAAATGTTTAAGGCTGTTCTACGGACTCCATAAGGATCTCTAAAATATACTTTCGGGAACTGTCGTTGAAGCACTTTTTTTTTTTTTTTTTTTTATTTATTAACTTCTTTTCAGGAAATAATATTTTACAAATTAAATTTGCCTCAGCTTCAAATATGGCTATTTAGAGGCTAGTGGCAACTAAATATATACATTATTTCATACAAATATTATACACTATAAAAAAAAAGTTAAATAGTTTATAAGTTGGTTTCTATTAACGAGTAATTTAATTTCAAGGTGCAAGAAGTATTTCTATATTTTCTAATAAGAATTTTTTAAAACTGCTTTTAAATGTCGATAAAACCGAAATGTTTTTTAGACTTTCCGGCAACTGATTATATTCGATTGGTCCAGCAAAATGAATTCGTTGTTTAGTAAGTTCAAGACGACATCTTACCATATTTAAGTTGCTTGACTGTCTTGTGACTCTTTGTGTAATTGCGATATTTGGAGTAAATTGTATAGAACGAGAACCAATACTTTCCAGGCATTTGAAAACATATATCAGTAATTGCTGTTTATATAGTCCCTGTACTGGAAGTATTGTTTTAGCAAAGTTTTTAAATAAATCGATTGTAGAAAAGCGTAATGGTAGATTAAAAACAATTTTCAACGCTTTGTTTTGTGCTGATTGCAGCATCTTTAATGCAGAGCTTGTTTTACACCCATAGATCATAGGTACACTCAGGGAATTATGTAGGTAAAATCAACTGCAAATGACAGTTAAAATAACTGCATTTGCACTTAAAAAGGTGTAGACTACATTTGCAGTTAAATTAACTGCAATATGAAGTAATTTTTAACTGTTAAAAATCAACTGACAAATGTAGTAAAAATAACTACAAATGCAATTGAAACAACATACATGCAAATTATTGTAAAACTGTACAAACAACTTGCAAATGTAGTTAAAAAACATAAATAAATTTTTTTTTTTTAAATTATTAATTTAATAAAAAAAAACAAATTTATGTAAACACTATTCTATTTCTATTCTATAATAAATTTAAAATTGAGAAATCAAAATTTACACTTAATCTAACTTTTTTTCACTATTAAGATATTATTGTACATGTCCGTCTGTGAGGAATGAAATATGCTGTTGTTTGGCTTCCTTTTTTTTCTCCAGGTAGAAAGGGATGAGAATATAAAAGAACTGAAAGAAAATAAATACAATATTTTTTTAACATTCCCCGTAAATAAATTTATATTATAAAACTTACCTTATTATTTTAGTAATTTAATAAAAAATATATAACCTTTTCCGTATTACGCGTGCTCACTCTTTGGCGTTGTTTTATGACTAAGACAAGAGAAAACATGTTATACTCATATTCTTTCACTAGAAATTTCTAAACAAGTGATTCATACACATACTTCTGTTTGCTTCGTGTGTGTGCATACACACTTGAAAATTTAAGTATTTGTAAATAAAATTCAAAATAACTGCATAAAATAAATGTTACTACAATGTAGTAATTTTTGTAGTTTGTTTAAAAAAATAACTGTCAAAAACATTGAAAAATTTTGTTCTAAGTAAATTAACTACAATTGTAGTTAAAATAACTACAACTGCATTACTACATAAATAACTGTCATGTAGTAACTGCAGAACTTTTCTGAGTGTAGGTATGTCAGATGTGAATGAACGAGGGATTGGTAAAGTAAAAGTTTAGTTTTAACAGTAAGTTTATTTTTAAATTTGTATAAAATACCAATTCCAGAAGATATTTTTGACTTCAAATAATCTGCATGATGATCCCATAAAAGGTTATGACTGAAATTTATTCCAAGATATTTTACACTTACTGACTCACTTATTAATTTTCCATTTATATGGACATTAATAACACTTTCATCTCTGAGAACGTATGGCTTAAATCTGATGAATTTTGTTTTATCTTCATTTAAAACTAATTTATTAAGTCTTAAGAATTCTGATAAAATAGCAGCATCATATTCAATATGTGCTTGCAGTACTTGTTCATGTTTGTAATTGTAAAAGAGACTAATATCATCAGCAAACATAATTAGTTTCCCATTAAATTTTATGTTTCTTAAATCATTAACATAAATTTTAAATAATAACGGTCCAAGCACACTGCCTTGTGGGACTCCACACAATACATTTAACTCGCTACTTTGCGAATCATAAACTTGGACAAATTGCTTTCTGTTTTTTAAATAATCCTCAAATACAGCAATGGTATTTTGGGAAAAACCAGCAAAATATAGTTTCCTGATTAAAATATTATGGTCAACTAAATCAAAAGCTTTGCTTAAATCAAAAAACACTCCCGTAACTCCTTTATATCCAGCATCAAGCCCGTTACATATATAATCAACTACGTTTGTTACAGCCTCCTCAGTTCCTGAACCCTTTTTAAATCCAAACTACCGATCAAATAAAATATTGTTTTCCTCCAAATAACTTGTAATTTGTTCAAACATGATTTTTTCAAAGATTTTGTCAATGGTTGATAAAATAGAAATTGGACGAAAGTTTTGAATTTTATTCATTCCAACACACTTTGGAATTGGAACGATTCCATGTAGTTTCAAAGAATCCGGATATTTTGCTTCTATTATCATGTTGTTGAAAATTGTTGTGATAATCTCTGACACTGCTTCTCTACGTACCAACAACATTTTTGAGGTAATGTTGTCGCAGCCTGGACTTTTGTGCTTCTCCAAACTATTTAAAATGTGATCCACTTTTACACTATCTATCGTGTGGAAACCGAAACTACTTATAGCTGGTGTTAGAGTTCCAAACATATTTATATTGTCATCAGTATTCTGTGGTATATTAGCGCGCATATTGCGAAGTGAATCATAAAAAAATTTATTAAAAACAGTGGCCTTATCCTTGTCTGATGTCACAATAGTATTTTCATTTATAATTAAATCCCTGGATGGTTGTACATTTTTTCCCAATTGCTTAGTTATAAACTCTCAGGTTTTCCTCAAATCACCATTACATTCTTTTATATTATATTCGTAAAAATTATTCATTAAATTTTTACTACAGCTTTTTATCACTTTGCTGATTCTTTTTAGACGCTCTGCAATGTTTGGATTTTGCCGATTTTTTCTTCTAGCTTTGAGCAACTTATTCTTAAAACTCATTAAAGAAATAAGTGCTTCCGCCATCCAAGGGCTTACTTTGTGTCTTATGTTCGTTTGCTTTACGGTTGCAATAGAGCTTTGTAAAGCAGCCATCGAAAAAGTATCCACCAAACTCTTGCAATGCTCTGAAGGGCTCACTGTATTTGATAGACGTAAGTTGTTATCTAGATAGCGACCAAACTTTCTGTAGTCGATCTGGTATCTTTTCTCAACAATAGTTTCATTATGGCAAAAATTTATTTTAAATTGACAATACATAAGATTGTGATCTGATAATCGGCTCTGAATAGAACTGACAAAAATATAACTCGATAAATTACTGAAAACACAATCTATACAAGAATTACTTTCCGGCCGAGTTATTAGATTATGACATGAAATAAAATTAAATTCGGAAAAAACATCCAGCAAGAGTCGGCTACTTCTATCCATTGAGATCAGATCTATATTAAAATCACCGATGAAAACACACGGAGAATTCTGAACTTCCAAAAGTAAATATTCTATCTTTGTTAAAAAGTTTGCAAATTACATTTTTGCGACCTATATAGTGATGTAATCACTAATTGCTTATTATGAATGTGAACATCTTCCAGGGATATTGTAATAAAGTCCAAATAACCTTCACGTTTAGTAGACAATACATTGTAGTTAATTTGCTTATTGATATACACAGAGGTTCCACCATAACCATCATCTCTACAACAATGAATCACATAAAATCCGTCAATCGAGTACAAATTAATAAACTCCTTGCTAAACCAAGTTTCCTGGACGGCTATAACTTCCGGCATAATCGACATTTGGCATAATTCTGTTTTAAATTTATTAAATTTATCAATTGACGAAATACTTCTTGCATTAATTGATAACACAAGTAGTATGGATATGCGGGTTCTGCGCCAGAGGAGGAGTGTTTTTGTGAGGAGGAGTGTTTTTTATGAGGAGGATTGCTTTTCTATGAGGAGGATTGCTTTTCTATGAGGAGGAGTGTTTTTTATGAGAAGAATTGCTTTTCTATGAGGAGGATTGTTTTTTCTTTGCTTTTCTATGAGGAAGATTGTTTTTTCTTTGCTTTATATTTGAGGAGGGATTGTTTTTCTTTGCTTTATATTAAATAAATTAAAACGATCATTAATGCTGAGTATTACATTTTGGACGTTCATTCAAATATACATACAAACATACATACATAAATGAATATTGCAAATAAATGCAGAAATATATATTTTTTTTTTACATTCATTTTTTTTTCATTCATTTTTTTAAATCAAACATAACATATACTATACAAAAATTATTGAAATCTGATAAACTCATAAATGACGTATTTTTGAATTTAATTCAAACAAAAAAATTAAAGAACATTGACATTTTTTAATTTACACAAAAAATCTCATAAATTTCAAGGTTAGAATTTAAAAATAGTGTTAAATGAAGATAACATATTTTTAATAAAAATTTTTTAGTCAAAATATTTATGACGTATGTTTTAAATTTGCACTCCAAAGTTTTTTTTGTTAAGAAAAATCATATAAAAAGACCATTATTACTTTTAAAATCACATTAATAAAATTTATCTCGTCAACTAAACAAATCCATAATGGTATGATAACTTTTTCATGTAATATATAAATATTTTGAATTAGTTTCCTTTATAAAACAATTAAAAGCATTTACATTAAAAAAATATTTGGAATTCATAAAAGTATATAATAAAGTAGTATTTAAACTGGCAGTAAATTACCTAAATTCAACTCAAATTAATTTGGAGACTCGAATTGTATATCTTCATCATCATCTACGTCTTCGTCTTCATCATCATCGGCATCATCATTATCAGTAGTAGCTAAAATTTTCCTCTTTGCAACTCCAGCCGTTTTGCAAAGCAACTTATCAACATCATCCAAAGTTTTAAGATATATCTGTTTCGAATTTGAATCCTTTTTTACAAAAAAGTTACCATTTCTAGTATAAACAAAGCTAAAACCAACTTGTTTTAGAGATTTTGCATAATTAAACAATTCCATCGACTCTTTGCATAGGAAATCATTTATAAAGACATCTTTCGAATCATCAATTTGTTTTAATTTGGACTTCTCCTGCATGAACACCCTTTTACTTTTTCTATTAGCAAATTTTACCACAACTGATTTGAGGTCACCCCTTTTATTTTTATTATGCTTGGTTTGGCGATTTATAAAATATACGTCATCAACATCTTCGCAGATATCAGCACCAGTTTTTTTTGCTAATTTAAGTACAACATTCTTCGCTTTATCAGTATCATCAGCTTTAACTCCATTTATAACGCAATCATTTTGCACCCTTACATCATTCAAAAGCTTGACGGTTGATTTAAGATTTTTAGCTTCTTCACGAAGGGAAAACAGGCACAATTAAATTTTATTCATAAACTCATAGATATAAACCTATGTAGTGGACAAAATTAACAAAATTATTAGAATAATGTACCCAATTATAAACAGAAAGTCGGAAATGAACATAGACAATAAAAAACTCATCATCAAATCTATATTCCACCCCATAATGTTTTACTGTGCTCCAGTTTGGTACACGTCTGCAAAATGTCATATAAAAAAACTCCAAGTAGCACAAAATAAGCTACTTAAAATGATATTCAAACTACCATGGCACTATTCCACCCGCCGCCTACATAGTCTCGCTGGCTTCGAACTCGTTCTGGATAAAATCAAAAGATTGACTCTAAATTTTAATGGAAGATGCCAACTCTCACAACATGTACATTAGAGTGGGCCGACCTGTGCCGAATTGCGAATTTCAAAAACGGGGGGTGCGGAAAAGTTGCGTATGCGTCCAGTAACCAGTAAAAAATAAAAATTTTGAAAATCGGTTCACGTTCAAGGTCCCCGCAAAGCGGTTGAAATTTCGGAAGTTTTAAAAAGAATCCTTAAATTTAGTTAAAAAATATTTGTTGTTGTGATATATTAAATCTAATAAATTATAGCTCGCTGAATCCAAAAAAAATTAATTAGGCGGCACGTTCGCCATGTAGTTGTTCCGGAGCAAATTAAAATGCTCAACGAGTTTAGTTTTATAATTGAATTTTTATTAAAATTTTCGTGGGTTTTTTATATATAAATTTTGTTTACTTAGCTAAAATTATTAAAGAATAATTCCCACGGAAGTATAGCATGAACAGTACTACCGAACACAGGTGGACAATATACACAAATATACAGCTACAGCAGTTTGCCGTACGACACTAGTAGAGTTGACTGTTTGTGCAATATGGTGATCATATTTCATACCGTCTACAGTACGGTCGAGCACAAGTGGACAACACATACAATTCAAGTAATAGTCGTATTTCGTTCAACATTAGAAGAGTTGACTGTTGGTGTAATTGGATCCACATCATAAAATAATTGTGTCGGTATAAACGACTAATATTCATACTACAACACGATTTTTCATTTTTCAGTCGGGCCTTCAAAACGTTAGTCTAAAAATGTTTTTAATTTTTTTCATTTTTAAATCTACTATCTATATAAAATTGTCTTTCATTTGAGTGTAAAAAAGTTTAAAAATGTTGAAGGGTATTCCAAGGACGCTGCGACAAAAGTTGTAAAAATGTTCACAGTCAAAAGTGATTGTTTTTTGTGATCACTGTTTTTTTATTAAGTGATCAGAGATTTTACCCATTTATTGTTTTGGATTAACATAAAATAACACTTTTATGACTGGTCCATCTTTTTTAATAATTTTGGGTATTTTGATAATAAATATAATATATTAATATAATATATTAATCGGATCGGATCTCGAGATTTGGGACACATTCCTCGAAAAGTATCCTCTTTTTTGTCCACACAATGTTCGAAAAGTATCCTACTTTATATTTTTTGTTGTATTAAAAGAATATTTTAGCATAAAATTAAATAGTTTTAAATAGTTTTTTTAACATAAATTTAAATAGTTTTTTTGTAAAAGTTTTTAAAATAATTTTATACACTGCGCCACAAAAGTATATATAAAAAAATATAACTGAATAGAACTTAATACATTAGTGTTTAGCAAATATTAAAAAAATTAAATTGCGTAACACAATGTTCGAAAAGTATGCACTTTTTTGTCCACACAATATATGAAAAATATTCTACTTTATATTTTTTGTTGTAGTAAGAGAATATTTTAGAATAAAATTAAACACTTAATAGTTTCTTTGTAAAAGCTTTGAAACATTTTTTATACACTGTGCCACAAAAGTATAAGTAAAACACATTTTGAATAAAAAATAGGATACAAAAGTTTTACAAAATTTTGAATCCAAGCACGCAATTTAATTTTTATGATATTTACTAAAAACTAATGTGTTTTAAGTTATAAACAATCACATTTTTGAATATATAGTTTTGTGGCACAGTGTATAAAATATTTTTCAAAACTTTTACAAAAAAACTATTAGGTATTTAATTTTATTCTAAAATATTCTTTTAATACAACAAAAAATATAAAGTGGGATACTTTTCGAACATTGTGTGGACAAAAAAGAGGATACTTTTCGAGCATTGCGTCCCAAATCTCGAGATCCGATCACACTATTTTATATTTTTATTTATTTATTTAACTTAATTTGATGAATACAGACAACAAGAGCTAGTCTTATATTACAGTATGTACTGGGAAGATTGTGTAATAATTACGGTTAACCGGTTAGAGCATTATTCGAAAAGTCACTAAAATTGATTAACCGGTTATTCGGGTCGGTTATTCGAGAAAATTGTCGATTAATCGATTAATCGTTTAATGCATATTAATTACAATATTAATTGCAGCTGATCTATATGACGCGTTTGAAAAAACTTATTTCCTTAATATTTTTATAAATAAAAATACAAAAAGCTGCCTCTTTTTGTTATATATCAACGTGGCATATTAACTCGATGTATTTAAAAAAGTTTTCATAGTTTACACACAGAAAAAAACAGGGGGAATATTACCTAAGAGCTATGTAATTATACAACTACATAATTTTCAAGTTAGTTTTATAAAGTTCTAGTAAAATATCCACATTTTTTTGTAAAATATATACAATCCTTGCAAAATATATACATGTGTAGTGGAAAATATCCGAAAATTTATATATATTTTGCTAGAAATTTGTAATACATACTTCGAACTTATGTAGTTGCATAATTACATAGCACTTATATAAAGTTACACCTGTTTTTTTTCTGCGTGTAGGCTGAAAAGTTGAGATTTTTTAAATTGAAATATTTCTTATACGATACTAGTAGAAAAAGTTGTGTAAAAATGCTGCTAAAGCTACTTAAAATTACATTTGTTTTGTCAAATATTAGTAGGTTAAGGAAAGCAAACCCAAAACTATTACAAATGAAAATTTAATGTAGATTTTTTATTTCTTTAGAAAAAATTTAAAAATCTGAAAAACTTTAGATACAAAAGGTTTGTAAGAATACATTTCTAGTAAAACTAGTAATAGAGAAAAAGTATTGATAAAGTTGTCAAAATATTGAAAAGTAAACGAACAAAAAAATTGTAAAAATAGTAAACAAACAAAAAAAAAATCGCAAAACAAACGTTGCTCAAGAAAAGGTATCTAAAGATTTTGATGGTATTTTCGTTAGTATTTGTTTTTCCGAGCTTTTCTCGCAATTTTTTAGCTAAAAATTATAAAATTTTGGGAAAACAAAGGAGAAATTCCATATAAAAAAGGTAACCGGTTAATCGACATATTTAAACCGATTGTTCGGGTCGAATAATTATTTGAGTTTTAAATTATTTGTTTCGACATTAACCGAAATAGAGGCGATTAATCGAGGAAACGGTTAATCGATTAACCGAATTGGAAACACTAGTAATAATAGAAAAATTTTGTCAAAATAAAATAATAGTAGGACTTAATATCTAATGCATACAATTTTATAAAGCACATAAATATCTAATATAAATATAATGTTGAAATTGACAAATATATTAGTGTTAACAATCATAAAAACAAATCTTTTATACTAAGTTAATGTGATAATTTTAAAGTCAGGCAAAAAAATAATAATAATAAAAACCATTAACAGCAAAAATATGTAAAACAAGAGAAAGAAAAAAATTTAGGGGAATATGATATATTATTTATCCCAAATGGTTAAAAATTGCTGATTTAAAGTGCATTGCATTGCTTATAATCTGAATATTAGGAGGAAGCTGGCGCCAAAGACGAATAGCATTTAAGTAGAAGTGTCTGTTTGATATATCTTTTCGATGATGAATGGTATTGATGTTCTTTCCTCTGCTGGATAAGGAAAATACAATTCTTCTGAACAAATAGTAGGGTTGTTTTGTATAAATCACTTTATGTAAAAACAATAGAGTACGGCACTTAAGTAGGTTTTCAAATGATATATTACAAATTTGTATCGAATACTGTGAGATTCTGCTACGCCTACTGCGGCCAAACACATACCTGGCAATATTATTATACGTCACTTCAAGTTTTTTCATACTTAAAGTATCACAACTAGCGAAAAGCTCACATCCATACATGAGTGTTGGTAACAGATAGGTTTTGGCGAGTAACATTCTGATTTTGAAAGGAGTGTAGTATTGCGTCATCCATAGATTTCTCAGCATCAAGTATGTTTTTCCACAATTGGCATTTATGTGATCAGACCAATTTAGTTTCTTGTTAAAAATTACACCAAGGTTTTTGGCATTTTCATGTATTTCAATTTTAGAGTTGTCTATCAGAATGGGTGTTAGTGTAGTTGTTACAGATCCAACTTTTCCAATTATCATAGCTTTAGATTTTTTTGCATTCAAGCAAAGACCGTTCGCTGAAGCCCAGTTTTTGACGTTAACCAAATCATAATTGATCTTTCGAATGCAATCGTTAAGTTTTGATAGTTGACAGCTTATATAAAGTTGTACATCATCTGCATACATATGTATTCCACTATAACTGAGTCGGGAGTGTAGGTCATTTGAGTAAATGGCATAAAGCAGTGGACCGAGTATTGAACCTTGTGGTACTCCTCTCGATATTAAACAGCTCTTAGATTTATCAGATCCATGGTATACTGATTGACTTCTATCACATAGGTAAGAAAAAATTAATTTTACTGCAGTTGTTGGAAAATTTAACATACGTTTCAGTTTGAGACACAACAAAATAGAGTGATCAACTGTGTCAAATTCCTTTAAATGATCAAGCAGAATTAAAAAAGAAATCATATTATCATCAATGTTTGATCTAAGCTCCTCAGTGACATTAATTAAGGCAGATATACAACTGTGGTTAGGTCTGAATCCAGATTGTTCTTCAGTAAGTAAAGAATTATCATTTAAAAATTTACTCATTTGAGTATGGATCAACCTTTCGAAGACTTTTGATAAATAGGGCAAAATTGCTATTGGCCTATACGTTTTATCAGGTTTTGGTATCGGAATAATCTTTGCGTGTTTCCACGCAGATGGAAATGTAGACGCTGTAATGATCATGTTGAATATGTATGTAATATGCGAAAGAATATAAGTGAGAATCAATTTCACAAATTTAGGATGAACCCCATCATAACTGACAGAATTGGAATTAATGCTTAAAAAAGAATTGGAATTAATGCTTAAATCGAAACATAATGTATCGTTATCATTTTCATTGGTGTCCGTGCTATTTGTTGAATTGTTATTGTAAAAGTTTACGTTCACTTTGGGCATTGGTATATTAGCAAATTCGTAATTTAATTTATTTACATCAATAGCAGTCTCGACGTTGGCATTAGAACTGACAACACCCATATTTCGAATTTCCCTCCACTTTTTTTTGAGTTCATAGCTGTTTTAAACTTTTCCTCATAAAACATATATTTTGCAGATCTAATTTTTGAATTTACTTTCCTTCGTGCGTATTTAAAATCATTTTGGAGCTCAGTCGTTTTAAAACGTTTCCATCTCTCATATGCCAAGTTTCATTCTTCAATTAAAATTTTTATTTCATTTGAAAACCATGGTTTTCCGTTATTTTTCACCATCTTTGTTTTAATTGGAATATACTTATCATGAAGGTATAGTATGTTGTTTTGTAAGAAAGTTATCTGATCATTTACATTAAAGAAGACTAGGTTCCATGGTATGGTTGATAATTCTGCTTCCAGCGACTGACTATCAATATTTATAAAATCTATTATTGTCTGCGATTGTTCCTGAGTTTGCACGTTGAAATCATAAGACAAAAAAATCAAATCATGTTTTGAAAATAAAGACGCAGAAAGCTGATCAAATAGTAGCAGTTTGGAGGTATTATTTACGAAACAAAGATCAAGTAGAGTAGTGGCAGTCTTTGTAAAATGAGTTGGCATAGTACAATTAACGAGAATTAATCCAATAGAATTCATGTCTTCCATAAAATTGTGGTCCACTAGGATATTTTCGTTGAAATCTCCGGTAATAACGACGTCAGTGTAACCAAGTGTAAGTGTCGTTAGCTCGTTCAACATTGGATTCAAATCAATAAACTTATTAGGTCTATAAATACAATCTATTAAGAGTTTTTGGTTATTATTGTTGAATACTTCAAGAAACAGATACTCAATTCTCTGGTTAGCGGAAAATTTGCATTTAAGTTTGCAACATATTGATGATTTTACATAAATAGCAACACCACCAGCATGTGATGATATGTCCGCTCGAAATAGGCGATAACCATTCAAACAGTAAAAACTATCTTGGATTTCAGGATCAAACCAAGATTCCGAAATACATAAAATGTCAACACCAGATTCTTCAAATATAAAGCGAAATTCATACATCTTGTTGTTCAAACTTTGGGCATTAATATGGCAGATATTGAGACCAGAATTTCTTCGAGAAAATATTCTGATCATATTGTATATGTTTTCTTTGGAACCAGCACTCCTATTATTATATTGTAAAACCATTATTATAAAAGAAATTTTTACTAGCAATGCAAACAAAGATATAAATATTCGAATTTTGGGCAAATATTAAAATACTGAACATCATGAAGTAGAAGTTATTATAATATAAAGAAAAATATTTGTACGAAACATATATGAGTTTGTATAAAGAATTTGTCAAATTATAAATTTTCACTAGGATTTTGCAATAAAGTGTCATTGCAAATATTTCCATCATCAGGACATTGAACTCGAAATAACTCGTTAAACTGATTAAAGTCGTAGATGCAAATTGGGTCATCAGTATTAAGCAATCTAATGTAAACAAGCCCTCGGTTTGTGAAAGCAGCGGATATAACTTCTTTTATGAACTTTTAGGAATGTTCTGTGATTTTCAGGTGTAAGATTTTCATTGGCATAGAAAGGCATCGAACTTTTAAAACCAATGAGATTTAGGCGTAGAGGATCTTTTCTGAATTTAGTAAAACTAGTAATTGTTTTTAGAACGTAGTTTCTTTCATACGGACATTTGAACTTTACAATAATAGCAGCGTCACGCGTTTTTTCATTGTCTTTATTATTGCTGTTATTTTTTGATTATTACGGTTAATTTTGACACGATAAATTGCTTTTACGTTTGGAGGAGAAATATTCACAGCTTCACACAAGCGGAAATATATATCATAGAGATCTTCATTTTATACGGTAGGAACATTAGTAATGCGAATATCATGTGCTACTATTGAATTTTCTTGCTTTCTAGCACAACATTTTAAATAAACTATTTCCTCCTTCAACTCCAGAGTTTTATTTTTTAGTGCTCCTATTTCATCCATAGCTGTATTTTTTTATTTCTTTAACAGCTGATTCTAAATGTATGACTCTTTCTGTAATTTTAATTAAATCATCCTTTGCCATATTTAATTTTTTGTCGATCTCATTTAGGAGTCGTTCTTCACACTCACGGAACATTGTTTTTATTACTGATTCTAATTTTTCGGTTAGATCTTCAGTTAACTTATCGAATCGTTTATCCATTGTTGTTATCAATTTAAAAGGTGATCCAATATTATTTAAACGTGGCGTTTTTGCTACACTTTCGATCATTGAATTTTGCAAAACGTCTCTTAATCGTTTATTCGTAGGATTATTACCGTTCTTCATTGTTACTGTATTATTGTCCGGAGTATTATTAATTTCATCTTCCATTGTTGTAACAATTTCACGCTTATTCTTTTTGTTTTTGATATTTTTTATTTTTTTTGTTCCATTTCCATTGCTTTTTCGATTAAGTAGGTTTAAGTTTGGCTAATCCGACCTTAAGGATTACTTATGTCTAACCAGGCCTTTTATTTTTGTTTATCTATATTACTCCCTTTTTTAAGGCACATGTACACGCGAGAGAAAATTGGAAGAGATAGAGCAAAACACACCTCTAAATTGCTCTATTGTGAATGATTTAAGCTATTTAGGGCTGCTTTTTGTTCTATCTCTATCAATTTTCTATCGCGTGTACATTTGCCTTTAGAAAGAGAGTAGAGGTTTATGTGTATGTTTTTGTTGCTTTAGGTGTGTTTCTTTACTTTTTGGGTAAAGTTCGGTAAAATGAGAGTAAGCACAAAATCCTCTCACAAAATGACAAAATTACCCAATAGTACAGGAACGCAAAAAACCAATTTTTTAGCCCAAAAACTCATTTCAAAGAATAATGTTAAACAGTGATGGGACTTGAAAAATTTTGTTTTGTGCCAAGTGTGTGACTAAAATGTGCCAAATGGGCCTTTATTGTGCCAAAACTCAATTTTCACTTAGAAACCGTGTTTTCAACTTTCATTTTGTAAATGCATTCTTATGGAATTATTTTGAATTCTTATGGAATTAATTATATTTGAATGAATTAAAATTTTCTTTCAATTAAAAGGTGAATGATAAATTAAATTCATCCGATACTTATTAAAGATTTGGGAATGCAGCCAATGAATGAATTCTTTAGGAATGGTTGCACGGAATGGTATACATATAAACATTTTCTAAAACTGAATTAATTTTTTTATGAATTAAACTTCAATTAATTCTTTCGAAGCTCTGAGATAAATCTATAGCATTTGAATTTTTAAAATTCTATGGATTAAGCACCTGTTATACTCCATATAAAAAAAAATTATTTTTTACGACAATGAGTTTCACGTGAAAATTGTGCAAACTTAGTTTTCACGCAAATTTAATGTACAAGACTATTATTTTTCTGGTGAAAAAGTGACATTTTGTGTTAATTGTGATTGTGGATTTGTTATAAAATTAAAATATTGTTAATTTTTTTTACTTAAATTGCAATTTAAAGCATTTAAAGTCTGAGAGAAATTTTTTCACGTGAAAAACAACTTACGGTGCTTTATTCGGTAATATCTTTGATGCCATTTTTTAGTTTTGCTTTATTCGAAAAGGTATTTTAATACCAATAAATGCTTAGAAACTAAAAATTAAAGAATTGTTATTTTTTAAATTCATTTTCTATTAAATTTTGTAGATAACCAAAATGTGCCAAAATAGTATCGGTTGTGCCATTGTACCAATCAATCTTAGATTGTGCCAAAAATCCCATCACTGATGTGAAAATACGTATAATTTCAGTTTGCAAATCGGCACAAATAGACATATTTATTCGCATTTAAAAGTTGTTTTTGATTTTATTCAATTAATTTTAACAAAAAACCAAGTTTCTTTTGCTTATTTCTTTATTTAATTACAATTTTTAATTTAATTTCACAATTGTTTTTTGTTTATATTTGCATCAGCTGTTTTACCAAAGTTTACCCGAAAAAAAAGTCTGGGTAAATTTTGGTAAAAAGAGAAGCACTAATACCAGTGGCAAAGAGTATACATATAGAGAGAAACGATCCCTTAAATGACTCTCTTATATTTTTTACGAACTCGGGCGAGCAAATAAAAATCGTTTAAAAACTGTTTGCGCATACCAAAATATGCAGTGAGCAATCAATGTAAGGGGAAAAATGTAATGACGCAAAATTTCCTTTTTGATTATTCTTGTTTAAAATCAGTGTTGTCAACTTTTTATGAGAAACATATTTTTAAATTATACGAGAAAAAGGGTAAAAATGATTAAAAAACCTGAAAAACTGGTGTTTATTGAAATGTTTTTTCTTGATGGTAATAAATAAATGTAAATAAATATTTTTGATTATTTTGTCGAAGGTTTATTTTGTTTTCGATTTAATAATAGTTAATAATAATAGATATTTATTGAAGATAGATATTTATTGAAAAAATATTATTTAAATTTAGTTCCTGCGTCGTTCATTAAAAAGGGTCCACCATTGGGAGTTTGTGTTTTTAGCGAGTTTTATATGCGTTATCAAAGAGTATAATCGCTTATGTTGAAATTCGTAGTTTTGAGATTTTAAGATATTTGTATAAAATTAGTATAAGGAAAATTTGTTATAAGTTTTGAGGAGCTAAAAGAAATTTAGAAAAGATGGCTATGGTCCCCCCTTGAGGAGGAAAAAAATTTTTTTTTTTTTTTCAAATAATGCTATAATGGAAAACATGAATAATTTAGTAAATATACATTTTAGAATTTGACACTGAACAAACATTTTTAGTTTTGAGATTTTCACTGCTGTTCTGAGTTTAGAGGGTTTAGAGGTTAGAATGGATTTCTAAAAGCACATGGAATTAAAATATTCGGAAATTTGCTTTTTTGGTATTCACATATTAAGTGCGTTCCCGTACGTACCCAAAGTTAACGAAATTTACCCAAAGTTACCGAAATTTACCCAAAAGCGTTCCCGTACATGAAAATTGGGTAAATGAGAGCGCTAATGAGAGTGTATTAGTGTTTTTCTTTTTACCAAAATTTATCCAGACTTTTTCTTCAAGTAAACTTTGGTAACACAGCTGATGTAAATATAAACAAAAAATAATTCTGAAAATAAATTTGAAATTTTGATTAAATCATTTTTTCTTCTTCCTCTTTTTTTTTTATTCCGAAAGAAAATGTTAAAATTTATAGACAGTTTTTAAAATTATCTTTTTACGTATTAAATGTTCTATAAATTTCAATATTTTAGTGAAAATACAAAGAAAACATTTCAAAATTTTGTTCACAAATGTTTTCTTAATAATTCAATAAATATTTCATAGAAAAAAGTGCATTCGTTTTTACTTCCACCCAGCTTTTTATACACGGAATATTTCACAAAACTGTTTGTGGATGTGAATCACAAAACAGCAAAAATGTTCGGAATGTTCCACTTTAGAATTTCTTTATGTGGATTCGGAACTGAGAACAGCGCCGTTTGTGTAGATTCTTGCATTCAGAATGTCTTTTGTGCATTGTAAATTAAATGTAAATTATATACCTCCTACTCTTCATAATATAATTCTCTATACGGTCAATTTTGAATTTAATTGATAAAAAAAATATTTAACTTAATGTCTAGTCGACACGAAATTATTTTAAAATTTTATTGCATATTTTATTTCATTTGTAGATACTACATTACGTTTTTTCCATTTCTAGCGCTTTTCATCTTAAATTTTGCGTTTTTCACCCAAAAATACCAACAGTGAACACGGAAAATTTAATAATAACGCATTAGGAAATTCATTCCTTCTCCTTAAAAACCACCTAAATTCCCCGTAATTTCCCTCTTATATTGTCCAAATTTCTCAGAATTTCTCCTTATTTTACGCTCTTTGATTTTACACAAGCAGAATGCGTTCATTTGCTCGTGCCCGAGTTCACGAACAAATAAAAAGAGAGCCGATTGAGCGAGATAAGGGGGGATCGATACCCACTGCTTGTACGAAATAAAAAAAAATCGCTGCCTGTGCGGTGGTTGAAAACAAAAAAGTTGTTTTGTTGGTATAAAAACACCTTTGAAGAAGAGGAAGACGAGGAAAAAGAGGAAGAAGGGGAAGACAAAGAAGAAACTGAGAAGCATATTATAGATCAAACAGAAAGCAAAAAAGACTTAGTTTTGTGGAAAATATTTTCAAAAAGCATGAAAAAAAAATAATTTTTCCAACATTTTGCCTCAAAAAAAAAGTTTCTAAATCAATTTTTTTAAAAATTTTAATTGTTGCACAGGTCTCTAGCAATAATTTGGCTTTTACAGATTTAAAAATATCAATTAGTCGACGAGTTATAGCCAAAAAACCATATAAACAATATGCTGAAAATCGGCATTTGACTGCAAAGTTCGAAGGTCGATTAAAAAAAAATTCAAACTAACATAAACAAACCCCGCGATACGGGTCTTCTAATTTAGCCTCTATTTTTACCGAATCGACCTAACTTTTGCTAACCTGAATTTGTTCCACAGTGTAATTTGAAAACCTTATAACATATTTATAAAATGAAATTTGTATGGAAAATTTGTTTTATAAGTCACTTATAAATTTTAAGTGTTTATGCATATGACGCTATATTTTTTTTACATAAATTTGAAGTTTTTACACATTTTTTTAAATAAAAAATTTCCAAAATGGCAAAAAATCACAAAATCCCGAAAAAATTCGGGATCCCGAAAAATCCCGATCCGTTCCGGGATCCCGTTTTTTTAATTTTAAAATCCCGATTGGCATCCCTACTCTCCGCGTAAAATAATTTTCTCTGCGATTGATTTTGAAGTTAATTGATAAAAAATATATTAAATCTAATGTGTGGTGGAGACACCAAATTATTTTAATAGTTTATTGCGTATTTTATTTCAATTGTAGACACTACATTACGTTTTTTTCGATTCCTAGCGCTTTTCATGTTAAATTTTGTGTTTTTCGGCCAAAAATGCTAACAGTGAACACAGTAAATTAAATTATGACGCATTAGGAAATTATCTCGTTCCCCTTAAAAGCATTTAATTTCCCCGCAATTCCCCTGTATTATAGTTGGAATTCCTCCTTGTTTTACGCTCTTTGATTTTACACAAGCAAAATGTGTTAATTTGCTTGTGCCCGAGTTGGCGAAGAAATAAAAAGAGAGCCGATTGAGCGAGACAAGGGGGGATCGATACCCACTGGCCCAACCCAAATCGCCAGAGCTGGGAAGTTGAAATTTGGTATTTACGTTTCTCCTCTGACGTCTGCTAAGACCGGATTTTTGGAAATTCCTACCGGAACGTCAAAAAATAGAAAAAGTCTCCCACTTGGCTTGTCAAAACCCCTTTGGCTAGAAACCTGAAATTTAAAATCTTGTTTATTACTCATACGTCACGTATAACTAATTTTACCAAACCCAACAACTCGATAAAATATACCTACCATACATGGGCAAATGCGGCCCGTCAACCTATTTCGTGCGGCCCTTCACTAATTTTAAAACAATCAAAAAAAATTTTTTTTTAAATTTTAAACAAAATTACAAAAAAAATTTAAATTAAATAAAAAAAAATTAAAATCAGAATTTAAAAAAAAATACAGAATATAGAAAATAGCGATAACAAAGTAAACATTAAATGGAGCCTCAAAAAAATTACACCGATCAACAAATAAGTATTTTCGCCTCCTACATACGAATATTTAATGAAAAATTTCTTCTTTTTTATTTAAACCATAAGCCTGGGGAAATAATGTATGGCTCAATATGACGTAGAAGCACTTCAATTAAAAAAATTATCTTTCATTTTAGTAAATGTTTAAGGCTGTTCTACGGACTCCATAAGGATCTCTAATATATACTTTCGGGAACTGTCGTTGAAGCACTTTTTTTTTTATTATTTATTAACTTCATTTCAAGAAATAATAATTTACAAATTAAATTTGCCTCAGCGTCAAATATGGCTATTTAGAGGCTAGTGGCAACTAAATATATACATTATTTCATACAAATATTATACAATAAAAAAAAAAAAGTTAAATAGTTTATAAGTTGGTTTCTATTAACGAGTAATTTAATTTCAAGGTGCAAGAATTTTTTTTAAATTTTAAACAAAATTAAAAAAAAAATTTAAATTAAATAAAAAAAAAATTAAAATCAGAATTTAAAAAAAAAATACAGAATATAGAAAATAGCGATAACAAAGTAAACATTAAATGGAGCCTCAAAAAAATTACACAGATCAACAAATAAGTATTTTCGCCTCCTACATACGAATATTTAATGAAAAATTTCTTCTTTTTTATTTAAACCTTAAGCCTGGGGAAAACATTGTATGGCTCAATATGACGTAGAAGCACTTCAATTAAAAAAATTATCTTTCATTTTAGTAAATGTTTAAGGCTGTTCTACGGACTCCATAAGGATCTCTAAAATATACTTTCGGGAACTGTCGTTGAAGCACTTTTTTTTTTTTTATTTATTAACTTCTTTTCAAGAAATAATATTTTACAAATTAAATTTGCCTCAGCTTCAAATATGGCTATTTAGAGGCTAGTGGCAACTAAATATATACATTATTTCATACAAATATTATACACTATAAAAAAAAAAAGTTAAATAGTTTATAAGTTGGTTTCTATTAACGAGTAATTTAATTTCAAGGTGCAAGAAGTATTTCTATATTTTCTAATAAGAATTTTTTCAAACTGCTTTTAAATGTCGATAAAACCGAAATGTTTTTTAGACTTTCCGGCAACTGATTATATTCGCTTGGTCCAGCAAAATGAATTCGTTGTTTAGTAAGTTCAAGACGACATCTTACCATATTTAAGTTGCTTGACTGTCTTGTGACTCTTTGTGTAATTGCGATATTTGGAGTAAATTGTATAGAACGAGAACCAATACTTTCCAGGCATTTGAAAACATATATCAGTAATTGCTGTTTATATAGTCCCTGTACTGGAAGTATTGTTTTAGCAAAGTTTTTAAATAAATCGATTGTAGAAAAGCGTAATGGTAGATTAAAAACAATTTTCAACGCTTTGTTTTGTGCTGATTGCAGCATCTTTAATGCACAGCTTGTTTTACACCCATAGACCATAGGTAGGTATGTCAGATGTGAATGAACGAGGGATTGGTAAAGTAAAATTTTAGTTTTAACAGTAAGTTTATTTTTAAATTTGTATAAAATATTCAAATAATCTGCATGATGATCCCATAAAAGGTTATGACTGAAATTTATTCCAAGATATTTTACACTTACTGACTCACTTATTAATTTTCCATTTATATGGACATTAATAACACTTTCATCTCTGAGAACGTATGGCTTAAATCTGATGAGTTTTGTTTTATCTTCATTTAAAACTAATTTATTAAGTCTTAAGAATTCTGATAAAATAGCAGCATCATATTCAATATGTGCTTGCAGTACTTGTTCATGTTTGTAATTGTAAAAGAGACTAATATCATCAGCAAACATAAATAGTTTCCCATTAAATTTTATGTTTCTTAAATCATTAACATAAATTTTAAATAATAACGGTCCAAGCACACTGCCTTGTGGGACTCCACACAATACATTTAACTCGCTACTTTGCGAATCATAAACTTGGACAAATTGCTTTCTGTTTTTTAAATAATCCTCAAATAGAGCAATGGTATTTTGGGAAAAACCAGCAAAATATAGTTTCCTGATTAAAATATTATGGTCAACTAAATCAAAAGCTTTGCTTAAATCAAAAAACACTCCCGCAACTCCTTTATATCCAGCATCAAGCCCGTTACATATACAATCAACTAGGTTTGTTACAGCCTCCTCAGTTCCTGAACCCTTTTTAAATCCAAACTACCGATCAAATAAAATATTGTTTTCCTCCAAATAACTTGTAATTTGTTCAAACATGATTTTTTCAAAGATTTTGTCAATGGTTGATAAAATAGAAATTGGACGAAAGTTTTGAATTTTATTCATTCCAACACACTTTGGAATTGGAACGATTTCATGTAGTTTCAAAGAATCCGGATATTTTGCTTCTATTATCATGTTGTTGAAAATTGTTGTGATAATCTCTGACACTGCTTCTCTACGTACCAACAACATTTATGAGGTAATGTTGTCGCAGCCTGGACTTTTGTGCTTCTCCAAACTATTTAAAATGTGATCCACTTTTACACTATCTATCGTGTGGAAACCGAAACTACTTATAGCTGGTGTTAGAGTTCCAAACATATTTATATTGTCATCAGTATTCTGTGGTATATTAGCGCGCATATTGCGAAGTGAATCATAAAAAAATTTATTAAAAACAGTGGCCTTATCCTTGTCTGATGTCACAATAGTATTTTCATTTATAATTAAATCCCTGGATGGTTGTACATTTTTTCCCAATTGCTTAGTTATAAACTCCCAGGTTTTCCTCAAATCAACATTACATTTTTTTATATTATATTCGTAAAAATTATTCATTAAATTTTTACTACAGCTTTTTATCACTTTGCTGATTCTTTTTAGACGCTCTGCAATGTTTGGATTTTGCCGATTTTTTCTTCTAGCTTTGAGCAACTTATTCTTAAAACTCATTAAAGAAATAAGTGCTTCCGCCATCCAAGGGCTTACTTTGTGTCTTATGTTCATTTGCTTTACGGTTGCAATAGAGCTTTGTAAAGCAGCCATCGAAAAAGTATCCACCAAACTCTTGCAATGCTCTGAAGGGCTCACTGTATTTGATAGACGTAAGTTGTTATCTAGATAGCGACCAAACTTTCTGTAGTCGATCTGGTATCCTTTCTCAACAATAGTTTCATTATGGAAAAATTTATTTTAAATTGACAATACATAAGATTGTGATCTGATAATCGGCTCTGAATAGAACTGACAAAAATATAACTCGATAAATTACTGAAAACACAATCTATACAAGAATTACTTTCCGGCCGAGTTATTAGATTATGACATGAAATAAAATTAAATTCGGAAAAAACATCCAGCAAGAGTCGGCTACTTCTATCCATAGAGATCAGATCTATATTAAAATCACAGATTTAAACACACGGAGAATTCTGCACTTCCAAAAGTAAATATTCTATCTTTGTTAAAAAAGTTTGCAAATTACATTTTTGCGACCTATATAGTGATGTAATCACTAATTGCTTATTATGAATGTGAACATCTTTCAGGGATATTGTAATAAAGTCCAAATAACCTTCACTTTTAGTAGACAATACAGAGGTTCCACCATAACCATCATCTCTACAACAATGAATCACATAAAATCCGTCAATCGAGTACAAATTAATAAACTCCTTGCTAAACCAAGTTTCTTGGACGGCTATAACTTCCGGCATAATCGACATTTGGCATAATTCTGTTTTAAATTTATTAAATTTATCAATTGACGAAATACTTCTTGCATTAATTGATAACACATTAAAAGATTTTGAATTAGTTTCCTTTATAAAACAATTAAAAGCATTTACATTAAAAAAGTATTTGGTATTCATAAAAGTATATAATAAAGTAGTATTTAAACTGGCAGTAAATTACCTAAATTCAACTCAAATTAATTTGGAGATTCGAATTGTATATCTTCATCATCTACGTCTTCGTCTTCATCATCATCGGCATCATCATTATCAGTAGTCGCTAAAATTTTCCTCTTTGCAACTCCAGCCGTTTTGCAAAGCAACTTATCAACATCATCCAAAGTTTTAAGATATATCTGTTTCGAATTTGAATCCTTTTTTACAAAAAAGTTACCATTTCTAGTATAAACAAAGCTAAAACCAACTTGTTTTAGAGATTTTGCATAATTAAACAATTCCATCGACTCTTTGCATAGGAAATCATTTATAAAGACATCTTTCGAATCATTAATTTGTTTTAATTTGGACTTCTCCTGCATGAACACCCTTTTACTTTTTCTATTAGCAAATTTTACCACAACTGATTTGAGGTCACCCCTTTTATTTTTATTATGCTTGGTTTGGCGATTTATAAAAAATACGTCATCAACATCATCTTCGCAGATATCAGCACCAGTTTTTTTTTGCTAATTTAAGTACAACATCCATCGCTTTATCAGTATCATCAGCTTTAACTCCATTTATAACACAATCATTTTGCACCCTTACATCATTCAAAAACTTGACGGTTGATTTAAGATTTTTAACTTCTTCACGAAGGGGAAACAGGCACAATAAAATTTTATTCATAAACTCATAGATATAAACCTATGTAGTGGACAAAATTAACAAAATTATTTGAATAATGTACCCAATTATAAACAGAAAGTTGGAAATGAACATAGACAATAAAAAACTCATCATCAAATCTATATTCCACCCCATAATGTTTTACTGTGCTCCAGTTTGGTACACGTCTGCAAAATGTCATATAAAAAAACTCCAAGTAGCACAAAATAAGCTACTTAAAATGATATTCAAACTACCATGGCACTATTCCACCCGCCGCCTACATAGTCTCGCTGGCTTCGAACTCGTTCTGGATAAAATCAAAAGATTGACTCTAAATTTTAATGGAAGATGCCAACTCTCACAACATGTACATTAGAGTGGGCCGACCTGTGCCGAATTGCGAATTTCAAAAACGGGGGGTGCGGAAAAGTTGCGTATGCGTCCAGTAACCAGTAAAAAATAAAAATTTTGAAAATCGGTTCACGTTCAAGGTCCCCGCAAAGCGGTTGAAATTTCGGAAGGTTTAAAAAGAATCCTTAAATTTAGTTAAAAAATATTTGTTGTTGTGATATATTAAATCTAATAAATTATAGCTCGCTGAATCCAAAAAAAATTAATTAGGCGGCACGTTCGCCATGTAGTTGTTCCGGAGCAAATTAAAATGCTCAACGAGTTTAGTTTTATAATCGAATTTTTATTAAAATTTTCGTGGGTTTTTTATATACATATAAATTTTGCTTACTTAGCTAAAATTATTAAATAATAATTCCCACGGAAGTATAGCATGAACAGTACTACCGAACACAGGTGGACAATATACACAAATATACAGCTACAGTAGTTTGCCGTACGACACTAGTAGAGTTGACTGTTTGTGCAATATGGTGATCATATTTCATACCGTCTACAGTACGGTCGAGCACAAGTGGACAACACATACAATTCAAGTAATAGTCGTATTTCGTTCAACATTAGAAGAGTTGACTGTTGGTGTAATTGGATCCACATCATAAAATAATTGTGTCGGTATAAACGACTAATATTCATACTACAACACGATTTTTCATTTTTCAGTCGGGCCTTCAAAACGTTAGTCTAAAAATGTTTTTAATTTTTTTCATTTTTAAATCTACTATCTATATAAAATTGTCTTTCATTTGAGTGTAAAAAAGTTTAAAAATATTGAAGGGTATTCCAAGGACGCTGCGACAAAAGTTGTAAAAATGTTCACAGTCAAAAGAGATTGTTTTTTGTGATCACTGTTTTTTTATTAAGTGATCAGAGATTTTACCCATTTATTGTTTTGGATTAACATAAAATAACACTTTTATGACTGGTCCATCTTTTTTAATAATTTTGGGTATTTTGATAATAAATATAATATATTAATATAATATATTAATCGGATCGGATCTCGAGATTTGGGACACATTCCTCGAAAAGTATCCTCTTTTTTGTCCACACAATGTTCGAAAAGTATCCTACTTTATATTTTTTGTTGTATTTAAAGAATATTTTAGCATAAAATTAAATAGTTTTAAATAGTTTTTTTAACATAAATTTAAATAGTTTTTTTGTAAAAGTTTTGAAAATAATTTTATACACTGCGCCACAAAAGTATATATAAAAAAATATAATTGAATAGAACTTAATACATTAGTGTTTAGCAAATATTAAAAAAATTAAATTGCGTGCTCGGAGTTAAAATTTTGTAACACAATGTTCGAAAAGTATGCACTTTTTTGTCCACACAATATATGAAAAATATTCTACTTTATATTTTTTGTTGTAGTAAGAGAATATTTTAGAATAAAATTAAACACTTAATAGTTTCTTTGTAAAAGCTTTGAAACATTTTTTATACACTGTGCCACAAAAGTATAAGTAAAACACATTTTGAATAAAAAATAGGATACTTTACGAACATTGTTTTACAAAATTTTGAATCCAAGCACGCAATTTAATTTTTATGATATTTACTAAAAACTAATGTGTTTTAAGTTATAAACAATTACATTTTTGAATATATAGTTTTGTGGCACAGTGTATAAAATATTTTTCAAAACTTTTACAAAAAAACTATTAGGTATTTAATTTTATTCTAAAATATTCTTTTAATACAACAAAAAATATAAAGTGGGATACTTTTCGAACATTGTGTGGACAAAAAAGAGGATACTTTTCGAGCATTGTGTCCCAAATCTCGAGATCCGATCACACTATTTTATATTTTTATTTATTTATTTAACTTAATTTGATGAATACAGACAACAAGAGCTAGTCTTATATTACAGTATGTACTGGGAAGATTGTGTAATAATTACGGTTAACCGGTTAGAGCATTATTCGAAAAGTCACTAAAATTGATTAACCGGTTATTCGGGTCGGTTATTCGAGAAAATTGGCGATTAATCGATTAATCGTTTAATGCATATTAATTACAATATTAATTGCAGCTGGTCTATATGACGCGTTTGAAAAAACTTATTTCCTTAATATTTTTATAAATAAAAATACAAAAAGCTGCCTCTTTTTGTTATATATCAACGTGGCATATTAACTCGATGTATTTAAAAAAGTTTTCATAGTCTACACACAGAAAAAAACAGGGGGAATATTACCTAAGAGCTATGTAATTATACAACTACATAATTTTCAAGTTAGTTTTATAAAGTTCTAGTAAAATATCCACATTTTTTTGTAAAATATATACAATCCTTGCAAAATATATACATGTGTAGTGGAAAAAATCCGAAAATTTATATATATTTTGCTAGAAATTTGTAACACATACTTCGAACTTATGTAGTTGCATAATTACATAGCACTTATATAAAGTTACACCTGTTTTTTTTCTGCGTGTAGGCTGAAAAGTTGAGATTTTTTAAATTGAAATATTTCTTATACGATACTAGTAGAAAAAGTTGTGTAAAAATGCTGCTAAAGCTACTTAAAATTACATTTGTTTTGTCAAATATTAGTAGGTTAAGGAAAGCAAACCCAAAACTATTACAAATGAAAATTTAATGTAGATTTTTTATTTCTTTAGAAAAAATTTAAAAATCTGAAAAACTTTAGATACAAAAGGTTTGTAAGAATACATTTCTAGTAAAACTAGTAATAGAGAAAAAGTATTGATAAAGTTGTCAAAATATTCAAAAGTAAACGAACAAAAAAATTGTAAAAATAGTAAACAAACAAAAAAAATTTACGAAAATCGCAAAACAAACGTTGCTCAAGAAAAGGTATCTAAAGATTTTGATGGTATTTTCGTTAGTATTTGTTTTTCCGAGCTTTTCTCGCAATTTTTTAGCTAAAAATTATAAAATTTTGGGAAAACAAAGGAGAAATTCCATATAAAAAAGGTAACCGGTTAATCGACCTATTTAAACCGATTGTTCGGGTCGAATAATTATTTGAGTTTTAAATTATTTGTTTCGACATTAACCGAAATAGAGGCGATTAATCGAGGAAACGGTTAATCGATTAACCGAATTGGAAACACTAGTAATAATAGAAAAATTTTGTCAAAATAAAATAATAGTAGGACTTAATATCTAATGCATACAATTTTATAAAGCACATAAATATCTAATATAAATATAATGTTGAAATTGACAAATATATTAGTGTTAACAATCATAAAAACAAATCTTTTATACTAAGTTAATGTGATAATTTTAAAGTCAGGCAAAAAAATAATAATAATATAAACCATTAACAGCAAAAATATGTAAAACAAGAGAAAGAAAAAAATTTAGGGGAATATGATATATTATTTATCCCAAATGGTTAAAAATTGCTGATTTAAAGTGCATTGCATTGCTTATAATCTGAATATTAGGAGGAAGCTGGCGCCAAAGACGAATAGCATTTAAGTAGAAGTGTCTGTTTGATATATCTTTTCGATGATGAATGGTATTGATGTTCTTTCCTCTGCTGGATAAGGAAAATACAATTCTTCTGAACAAATAGTAGGGTTGTTTTGTATAAATCACTTTATGTAAAAACAATAGAGTACGGCACTTAAGTAGGCTTTCAAATGATATATTACAAATTTGTATCGAATACTGTGAGATTCTGCTACGCCTACTGCGGCCAAACACATACCTGGCAATATTATTATACGTCACTTCAAGTTTTTTCATACTTAAAGTATCACAACTAGCGAAAAGCTCACATCCATACATGAGTATTGGTAACAGATAGGTTTTGGCGAGTAACATTCTGATTTTGAAAGGAGTGTAGTATTGCGTCATCCATAGATTTCTCAGCATCGAGTATGTTTTTCCACAATTGGCATTTATGTGATCAGACCAATTTAGTTTCTTGTTAAAAATTACACCAAGGTTTTTGGCATTTTCATGTATTTCAATTTTAGAGTTGTCTATCAGAATGGGTGTTAGTGTAGTTGTTACAGATCCAACTTTTCCAATTATCATAGCTTTAGATTTTTTTGCATTCAAGCAAAGACCGTTCGCTGAAGCCCAGTTTTTGACGTTAACCAAATCATAATTGATCTTTCGAATGCAATCGTTAAGTTTTGATAGTTGACAGCTTATATAAAGTTGTACATCATCTGCATACATATGTATTCCACTATAACTGAGTCGGGAGTGTAGGTCATTTGAGTAAATGGCATAAAGCAGTGGACCGAGTATTGAACCTTGTGGTACTCCTCTCGATATTAAACAGCTCTTAGATTTATCAGATCCATGGTATACTGATTGACTTCTATCACATAGATAAGGAAAAATTAATTTTACTGCAGTTGTTGGAAAATTTAACATACGTTTCAGTTTGAGACACAACAAAATAGAGTGATCAACTGTGTCAAATGCCTTTAAATGATCAAGCAGAATTAAAAAAGAAATCACATTATCATCAATGTTTGACCTAAGCTCCTCAGTGACATTAATTAAGGCAGATATACAACTGTGGTTAGGTCTGAATCCAGATTGTTCTTCAGTAAGTAAAGAATTATCATTTAAAAATTTACTCATTTGAGTATGGATCAAACTTTCGAAGACTTTTGATAAATAGGGCAAAATTGCTATTGGCCTATACGTTTTATCAGGTTTTGGTATCGGAATAATCTTTGCGTGTTTCCACGCAGATGGAAATGTAGACGCTGTAATGATCATGTTGAATATGTATGTAATATGCGAAAGAATATAAGTGAGAATCAATTTCACAAATTTAGGATGAACCCCATCATAACCGACAGAATTGGAATTAATGCTTAAAAAAGACTCTGAGACGTCTTCTTGAGTAAAATGTATAAAATCGAAACATAATGTATCGTTATCATTTTCATTGGTGTCCGTGCTATTTGTTGAATTGTTATTGTAAAAGTTTACGTTCACTTTGGGCATTGGTATATTAGCAAATTCGTAATTTAATTTATTTACATCAATAGCAGTCTCGACGTTGGCATTAGAACTGACAACACCCATATTTCGAATTTCCCTCCACTTTTTTTTGAGTTCATAGCTGTTTTAAACTTTTCCTCATAAAACATATATTTTGCAGATCTAATTATTGAATTTACTTTCCTTCGTGCGTATTTAAAATCATTTTGGAGCTCAGTCGTTTTAAAACGTTTCCATCTCTCATATGCCAAGTTTCGTTCTTCAATTAAAATTTTTATTTCATTTGAAAACCATGGTTTTCCGTTATTTTTCACCATCTTTGTTTTAATTGGAATATACTTATCATGAAGGTATAGTATGTTGTTTTGTAAGAAAGTTATCTGATCATTTACATTTGCCATAAAGAAGACTAGGTTCCAGGGTATGGTTGATAATTCTGCTTCCAGCGACTGACTATCAATATTTATAAAATCTATTATTGTCTGCGATTGTTCCTGAGTTTGCACGTTGAAATCATAAGACAAAAAAATCAAATCATGTTTTGAAAATAAAGACGCAGAAAGCTGATCAAATAGTAGCAGTTTGGAGGTATTATTTACGAAACAAAGATCAAGTAGAGTACTGGCAGTCTTTGTAAAATGAGTTGGCAAAGTACAATTAACGAGAATTAATCCAATAGAATTCATGTCTTCCATAAAATTGTGGTCCACTAGCATATTTTCGTTGAAATCTCCGGTAATAACGACGTCAGTGTAACCAAGTGTAAGTGTCGTTAGCTCGTTCAACAATGGATTCAAATCAATAAACTTATTAGGTCTATAAATACAATCTATTAAGAGTTTTTGGTTATTATTGTTGAATACTTCAAGAAACAGATACTCAATTCTCTGGTTAGCGGAAAATTTGCATTTAAGTTTGCAACATATTGATGATTTTACATAAATAGCAACACCACCAGCATGTGATGATCTGTCCGCTCGAAATAGGCGATAACCATTCAAACAGTAAAAACTATCTTGGATTTCAGGATCAAACCAAGATTCCGAAATACATAAAATGTCAACACCAGATTCTTCAAATATAAAGCGAAATTCATCCATCTTGTTGTTCAAACTTTGGGCATTAATATGGCAGATATTGAGACCAGAAGTTCTTCGAGAAAGTATTCTGATCATATTGTATATGTATTCTTTGGATCCAGCACTCCTATTATTATATTGTAAAACCATTATTATAAAAGAAATTTTAACTAGCAATGCAAACAAAGATATAAATATTCGAATTTTCGGCAAATATTAAAATACTGAACATCATGAAGAAGAAGTTATTATAATATAAAGAAAAATATTTGTACGAAACATATATGAGTTTGTATATTAAAGAATTTGTCAAATTATAAATTTTCACTAGGATTTTGCAATAAAGTGTCATTGCAAATATTTCCATCATCAGGACATTGAACTCGAAGTAACTCGTTAAACTGATTAAAGTCGTAGATGCAAATTGGGTCATCAGTATTAAGCAATCTAATGTAAACAAGCCCTCGGTTTGTGAAAGCAGCATATATTACTTCTTTTTTTCAGTCCATGAGCTTTTAGGAATATTCTGTGATTTTCAGGTGTAAGATTTTCATTGGCATAGAAAGGCATCGAACTTTTAAAACCAATGAGATTTAGGCGTAGAGGATCTTTTCTGAATTTAGTAAAACTAGTAATTGCTTTTAGAACGTAGTTTCTTTCATACGGACATTTGAACTTTACAATAATAGCAGCGTCACCCATTTTTTCATTGTATTTATTATTGCTGTTATTTTTTTGATTATTACGGTTAATTTTGACACGATAAATTGCTTTTACGTTTGGAGGAGAAATATTCACAGCTTCACACAGTCGGAAATATATATCATAGAGATCTTCATTTTGTACGGTAGGAACATTAGTAATGCGAATATCATGTGCTACTATTGAATTTTCTTGCTTTCTAGCACAACATTTTAAATAAACTATTTCCTCCTTCAACTCCAGAGTTTTATTTTTTAGTGCTCCTATTTCATCCATAGCTGTATTTTTTATTTCTTTAACAGCTGATTCTAAATGTATGACTCTTTCTGTAATTTTAATTAAATCATCCTTTGTCATATTTAATTTTTTGTCGATCTCATTTAGGAGTCGTTCTTCACACTCACGGAACATTGTTTTTATTACTGATTCTAATTTTTCGGTTAGATCTTCAGTTAACTTATCGAATCGTTTATCCATTGTTGTTATCAATTTAAAAGGTGATCCAATATTATTTAAACGTGGCGTTTTTGCTACACTTTCGATCATTGAATTTTGCAAAACGTCTCTTAATCGTTTATTCGTAGGATTATTACCGTTATTCATTGTTACTGTATTATTGTCCGGAGTATTATTAATTTCATCTTCCATTGTTAAATTTGGTCGTGCGGTGTGTGCGGACGTGTTCTTTAATTTGATCCGACAAAAAACCGAATGATACTACGTTAAAGTGACTTAATATTACTAAAAATTGCGAAAAGACGCTTAAAGTTATATTTTATTTTAAATGAAGCCTAAATATTACCTGAAAAAAATCTTTAAGGAAACAAATTACAAGAAAAATAAAATCAAAGAAAAAATAAATAAACAAAATTCTAAATACTAAAGCTCTTTAGTTCTACTAAGTAAAACAAAAACAATGCCAATAGAGCGTTCTCCACCAGATTTAACAGTGCAAAATCTAACAACAAAAAATGTTATTTCACCCGCGCAAATTGCGTCGCCCACTAACAACACAAATAACTCTCTCTCTGCGCATGTGCAAAAAACACCACTATCGTGGAGTTCTCAATGCACAACTCCTACATTAACGACAATTACACCAAAAAATAATTTTTCTTTCCCCTTACCTCAACCTACAAAACACCCTTCCTTACTCAGCTAGTGTAAATACTTGTTCAACTGTAACAACTCAAGCATGTACAACTACCACAATTACAACATCATCAAACTTTTTATCAACACCGATTATGTCAGTAGGTAATTCGCTCTTTACTAATACTCCCACTAATACACAGAACATTATTACACAAACTAACATTAATAAAGAGCAAACAAGTGAAGCTCTTAAAAATTCTCTTACACTGAATTTACAATCAACTGATCTTACCACAAATGAGTCGGTAATGGTCGCCTCAAAAGGTGCTATACCTAAAACAACGAAAGTAGATTCTATAGAAGATAGCAACAAAACATTGAAAGGGATTGATCGATACTTTACAATATTAAAGCGAAAGCGTAGCCCCAATTCCTCCAAAAATAACCCCACTCCGAAACAAACAAAAAAGGCAGTCACTACTCAAACGATGAGCCAAAATCGTTTTTCTTTGTTAGCTACTAACGATGTCGAAGAAGATACAGATGAAATAGTTAAACAGCACAAGCCCCCAGCAATTTTCTTACGCGAACAAAACTCTAACTTTTTAGTAAATTCCATAACAGCAACAGTCGGAAAAGATAATTTTTTTGTAGAATCTCTGCGCAGAGGAAACGTTCTTGAAACGAAAATTCAGACATTTACAGAAACTAATTTCCGTAAAATTGCTTCTTATCTCGACTCAGAAAATAAAAGTTATTACACTCATCAACTTAAAAGCTCAAAAGGTTTATCAATCGTCATAAAAGGCATTGTAAGCAACGTCCCAACAAGTGAAATAACAAATGCTATAGAAAATGAAGGCTACAAGGTAAAATCAGTGCACAATATAAAAAATAAGGACAATATACCTCAACCACTTTTTAAAGTCGAAATTGCCTTTGAGTCCAGCAAATTAAAAGGAAACGAGCCACATCCAATTTATAATCTTCGATACCTGCTTCACCGAAGAATCACTGTAGAAGAACCACGCAAACGCAAAGACCCACCTCAATGCTTTAACTGCCAGGAATTCGGTCACACTAAAAGTTATTGCAAGCTTCCAGCAGTATGTGTAATCTGCGGTGATGTCCATAAAACTTCCGATTGCTTGAAATCTAAAAACGACCCAAGTAATAAAAAATGTAGCAACTGTGGTGGTAACCACACTGCAAATTATAGGGGATGTCCCGTCTTTATACAGATAAAGAATAACGCTCCTAATAAACCCTCTTACCGGCGCCTTCAGTCAAATGATTTCCCATATATTTCAAAAAATAATATATCCACACAACATATGCCTTCTGGTCAAACTAATAACAACCACGCCAATTATACTTCCAACCCACCTCCGAATCCTACGAATAACACGTCGTATGCTCAAATCGCTCAATCCAGTAGTATGCCTTTTGAAAAATTGGTCGCTCACAAAATCCCAGAATCTCGAACTCCTAATGAATCATTACAGAAATCGCCCTTAGAAAGCTCAATAGAGCTTCTGATACAAACTATGAACAACCTTATATCAAATATGCAAGTCATGATGCAGGAGTTGTTAAGAAATCAGGGTATGCTACTTCAAGCATTTGCCTATAAACAATGAACCAGATAAGAATATGTTACTGGAATGCAAACGGCTTAAGCCAACATAAGATAGAAGTAGAAAGTTTTCTAAAGTCACAGTCTATTGACATATTGCTGGTTTCTGAAACGCATTTTACATTAAAAAACTGTTTTCGAATTAAAGGTTACTCTATATACGACACAAAACATCCAAGTGGTAAAGCGTGTGGTGGTGCAGATATAATAATTAGTAATCATATTCGCCATTTTCCAATGCTGGAATATAAAACAGATCATATTCAAGCCTCATCAATATGCCTCTCGGCCACAAATATCACCATATCTTCTTTATACTGTCCTCCAAGACACAAAATAACAGACGATCAATTTATTAATTTTTACAAAACTCTAGGCAATAAATTTATAGCGGCAGGAGATTACAATGCAAAGCACACGTTCTGGGGCTCACGACTCACTACTCCTAAGGGTAGACAGCTATTAAAAGCTATCTCATCTCTTAAACTTGACGTTATATCTGGAGGACAGCCCACTTATTGGCCTTCAGATCTACAAAAGACTCCTGATTTAATAGATTTTGCAGTCATTAAAAATATCAGACGCGATCAGCTTTCTGCAGTCTCTTTGTTCGACCTGTCTTCTGACCACTCTCCCACTATTATTTCAATGCTTAATGGGCAAACCATCGAAAAACCTTTTTGTTTCCCTAATAGACATACTAACTGGCTCAAATATAGAAAGTATGTAAGCTCACACGTATCTCAAAATATTTCACTGAAATCCGATGATGAAATACAAGATGCTATAAACGTGTTTTCGGAAACATTATCAACTGCAGCTAAAGTAGCTACACCTTTTAAACGCTACGACGGCCCTAAAAATAATAAATACTCAACAACTATTCAAAATCTTATAAAGGAAAAGAGAAATCTTAGAAGACAATGGCAACTACATCGCTCTCCTACCTTGAAAAGTCAACTAAACCACTGTCAAAGAACCCTTCACAGTGCTCTTTTGGAGGATAAACAGTCAGCTCTAAAGGCATATTTAGAAGGTCTAAATCCAACTAAATCCACGGATTATAGTCTTTGGAAAGTCACCAAAAAACTTAAAAACCCAACTAGATACGAATCTGCTATTCGTAATAGCGATGGTAATTGGGCTAGGTCCCATAAAGAGAAAGCAGAAGTTTTTGCCGACCACCTCGAAAGAGTGTTCACGCCTAATATTTCTAGCTCAGACATAACTTTGCCAGATATTGAAGACCTTGTTGTTTCCCCAATGAAAATTCGATTCTCGTCGTTAACTTCAGCAGTTAAAAAATTGAAAACAAATAAAGCCCCTGGCGTGGACAAAATTTCAGGAAAAATGATTCGTGAGCTACCAACATCTGCCCTTAAACTAGTTTTATTCATTTTCAATTCTATCTTGCGAACTGGTTTCTACCCTAAATCATGGAAAATATCAGAAATAGTTATGATACCTAAGCCAGGTAAGGACGCTAGCCAAGTATCATCTTATCGCCCGATAAGCTTACTTTCAACTTTATCAAAGCTCTTTGAGAAATTATTTTTAAATGCGTTGACCCCATACCTAAACGACCACCACATCATTCCCGTTCATCAGTTTGGATTCCGAAAGGATCATGGCACCATAGAACAGGTCCATCGAATAGTTACTCTTATCAGAAAGGCTTTCGAGGACAAACTCTATTGCTCAGCACTCTTCATAGATATTTCTCAAGCCTTCGACAAAGTCTGGCATGATGGGTTATTATATAAAATAAGCTCCTTGTTACCCCTAAATACCCACAAGTTACTGCGAAATTATTTAATGGATCGTTCATTTGTAGTAAAGTACAAAGACCACATCTCAGACTCAAGAAAAATCACAGCAGGAGTTCCCCAAGGCAGTATACTTGGTCCTCTCATGTATATACTCTTTACTTCAGATATGCCTACTAATAACCTGATACACACGTCAACTTTTGCAGACGATACAGCGTTTATAAGCGTACATAAAAATCCAGTAATTGCTTCTAGTTGTCTGCAGGCTCATATTAAGGAACTCGAAAAATGGCTTCACAAGTGGAAAATAAAAGTAAATCCAACAAAGTGCGCACATGTTACTTTCACTTTGAGAAAGGGAAACTGTCCCAAACTGAAGATAAATAACATCGATATCCCTGAGCAAAATCACATAAAATATCTTGGTATACACCTTGATCGTCGCCTTACCTGGTCTCAACATATTGAATCCAAATCCACACAACTTAAACTTAAAACTTTACAGCTTCAGTGGCTCCTTTATCCCCATTCTGCTCTCAACCTAAACTACAAGGTTCTACTCTACAAAGCTATTATTAAGCCAATATGGACCTATGGAATCCAACTATGGGGAACAGCTTCTGCTTCTAATATAGAAAAATTACAAAGACGACAAAATAAAATATTGCGGCTAATTACTGGTGACCCGTGGTATATTAATAACGTGATTATTCATAAGGACCTTAATATTCCATTTGTTCGCGACGAAATAAAAACCTTCTGCTCTAAATATGTACGAAAACTGGCAACTCATCCAAACCCTCTTGCACAGGATCTACTATGTTATAATGGACATATTCGCCTCAAGAGGGTCGACACATTGGCCCTCGCGGAACCACATGAAAGATGAACATTTTACGCAACGAAAAATGGATTTTCTATTGCAATGGCAATAGACCCAGAAATTATTAGTTGATTTAAGATTTTAATACTTATTGTTATTTTCTGAAATAAGAAAGATCCAATAAATAAAGAAATAAAGTTAAAAAAAAAAAAAAAATCTTCCATTGTTGTAACAATTTCACGCTTATTCTTTTTGTTTTTGATATTTTTTTGTTCCATTTCCATTGCTTTTTAGATTAAATAGGTTTAAGTTTAAGTTTGGCTAATCCGACCTTAAGGATTACTTATGTCTAAACAGGCCTTTTATTTTTGTTTATCTATATTATTCCATTTTTTAAGGCACATGTACACGCGAGAGAAAATTGGTAGAGATAGAGCAAAACACACCTCTAAATTGCTCTATTGTGAATGATTTAAGCTATTTAGGGCTGCTTTTTGTTCTATCTCTATCAATTTTCTCTCGCGTGTACATTTGCCTTTAGAAAGAGAGTAGAGGTTTATGTGTATGTTTTTGTTGCTTTGTTATAATTAGGGTTTATGGGAATCCCGCCCTTTTTTCAATCCCGCAATCCCGGGAATTTAGTGCGGGATTTCCCGGGATTTTATTTTATTTTTTTACAGAAGTTTAGCTAGTATATTAAAATTTTTGAAGCTTTATTTCAATTTAAAACATTGATTGTTTTAAAAATAATTTAATAATTTAAATAAAAAATATTTAAAATTAAAAAATGCTATTTAAAATTTAATAATATAATAGAGCAATTCCATATGAAAGCCCGATTCTAAAATAAATAGTCTCAATCGATTGCCCAGCAAAAAATAATGTACCTACATATTTTTTTTTTTTTTTATAGTGACTGGTTTAGTGGTGGTGTACACCACTGTCATGTGACAAAATTGAAGAATTCTTCATAAGGGACCTCATTGAAAGTTGTTTTAAACTAACTGTTTTAAAACTACTAAAGCGATCGCAACGAGTGATAGCTCGTTGGAAAGGTATTGAATCAGGCTTTAATTGAAAAATAAAATTTTCCTAATTTTTCTCAGAAATTTACCTTTTTTCCCATGAAAATTAAATTTTCCCATGAAAATTAAATTTTCCGATTTTCCACAGAAGCTCCTAAATTTTCCGGCTAATTTTTTTTTTTTTTTTGGATTCCTCATAATTTTTGCTTTAAGAATCAGCAATAAAAAAATGGGCCCCGACTCCTTGTTTGGACAGGAGAGGAGCATTTAAGAGACCACCTTGTTCTCATTGTTTTTATATTTTTTATAATTGAATTATTTGTAATTATTTAACATTGTTTTATTTTATTATTAAAAATACATTTTAAAAATTATTTTACAGTTAAAAATACATTTATGAAGAAAAAATCTTTCTTATTTTGCTGCTTATACTTAAGTACAATATTTATTAAAAATTTCAATTGTCTTGGCATCATTATAAAATTAAAGTAACTTTAAATTTAGCACGTCGGCAGACGAAGAGTACCGCTTTACATTAATTGACATATCAGAAATATTTGGTATGAAGCAATGAAACTTTTGCGTTCCAGTTCTAGTTTTGACATTATTATATCTGTTTTGAATTCGTCGCTCCATGGCATCGTGTTCATTTTGAGTGCATAAAACTGTGTTAATGGCAATTTCCTTGCTTTGAATCCACGAAAACAAATGTTGTACATTTAAGATCTGGTCAGTATATGGCCTTTACAAACTTGCCTTAGTCGCCATGCGTTTTAGGGTTCACCCTAACGCATCGCATGGGCCCTTACCGTGGGACGTCGCAAAAAAGTGCCACTCGACCTTGCAGTTTTGTTCTTCTTCAATTATGCAAAGATTGTAAAAATTTTTTTTATTCTTGTACTGAGAAGCCGCGCCGTCTGAGAAAAACGTTACTTTGTCGATTGCATCGAATTTTGATCTTAAGAATTCAAACAGTTTCATTTGAAATAAATAAACGGACACATAATTATGAGCTAAACTCTCCGCGACAACAACAAGGCTTACGGTCTGTAGTTCGTTATCTTCGTTTTTGAAATAAATGCAAAAAGGATGCACCGTGCACTGGTCGTTTGCCCACACCCAGAAAACAGATTCGTTATGATAACCGAATTTGTTGCCAATCGAATTAAGGCGGCTACGACAACTATCTTTAAATTTAGTCCCGTATCGATTAGGATAACTGAATTTTTGGGGTATATAAGCGTATAATGTTAGTTGTGAAAACTAAATTCTGGAGAAAATAATTCAGTAGCTACAATCAAATTTATAAATTTTCTACACCATTTTGAATTAATAAATTTACTCCCATATATTTTTTATTTGTTTTATTAATATCAAATTCGAGTATTTAAAAGTTTTAAGCAAAAATAATACGGGTATTTACAGAATGCATTAAAATAAATATAAAAAGTCATTAATAAATACAATTCAAATATAAAGAAACATAAAGATTATTATTAAATCATTTTACGGAAAAAATAATGCAAACATAATATATAACGAAACCTATTATTGTTCTAAAAGAAATATGTGATTCAAGGAAATTCGAGCCTGAGAGCTTTCATTTAAGAAAAATATATTTTCCTTAACGTTCCAAGTACTTTAGGAAACTTCATCGCACTTTTTAGGAAACTACATTTCTGTACAAACAAAATTCATATTGTGCCACACCAGATTCAGTTTCTTCTAAATCCTGTTCTGAAATGTGTTTCTCTGAAGAAGCCCAAGAAGGTTCGATATTACTAGATTTTTTTAAATTGTAAATTACTGACAATTGAAATATATAATTAAATTGTTCTGTAGTTCCTTTGCCTTCTTTAAGTTTTGCATCACCAATTACGATAAAATCACATCGTGCGATTGTTTTACATATTCCATCTTGATTTTTTCTTAGCTTTAGTAAAGATATGCAAATTTGTTCCACTTTTATGCTGCATTTTTCTCTACGAATATTTATTTTTTATATTTTTCCAAAAACAAAAATTATTTTCATTAATTTGAAAATAATTAGACACAAATTGTAAATAACCAAATATTGGTAGTTATGAATATTTTCCAATACATTTAACAGTTGTATCAACTGAAATGCTATTTTAAGTTGAAAGTTGGGTAGGATAACTAATGTAATAGTTTGTAGAACAAATACGTTAATTACGTTGACCAGTAGTTGTGTTAACCATATAATAATCTTTAAATTAGTTTCTATAGCAAATTCTTTGTTACATACACGGTAAAATTCATCGTGATGAGTTTAAATTTTGTACAATACAGAAATATTTGTTCTGAGTGCATAATTTATTCACATACAACAAAAAGAGGCATTTAATAACTAAAATACCGTAATATCGACTGAATTCCAACTGATCTTTTCCCTGTGTGCAGTGATAAGCCTGAATTTCATCCTGAACGAGAAAAGTGTAATTCTCGGCAAAGTCGCTTATCACAATGAATTCATTTTGGGCTAATTTCTCCTTACTTTCCTTTAGAAATTTCGATTGCATCTCGGATATGAAATGGTGCGCCTTCAGTTCATTCAACTTGAATCCGAATTCCTCGATGAATTCCGGAATCTGCTTTATCACGGTCTCAAGGGAACATCTGCCGCTGCTAATTATCCACTGTTTGAAATGCACCTCCTGAATTAACAGCTGTTCAAACTTTTCCGCCAAATATTGCTCTAGCTCGTCAATCTTCGGACAATTGTCGCATTTGGACAGATGACAATTTTCCGTGGGGTATGCGCACAACGACTTCGACAGGAGGTCCCTATATGTTTCAATTTCACCGTGAAATACTTTCAATTTCTTGCATGGAAAGAACATTAATTTGATGTTTTGATGAAACATGCAAACGCAGACTGAATGCGTTCCGTGCCTATCTAATGCCAGCACGCATTCTTTTGGTCGTAGGATGGCAAACTTAGAAAATCCCACTTTTTCTGCTGGGTATTTCCTTTTGAACTGATGGTATGCTTCGGATAGATTACATAATAATAATCTGCGCTGCTTGTGTACTTTTTCTCCATCTTCACGTGTGATAACATAGTCACGTGTACCTGGGCAGGCGCGGCTGTTGTCATCATTGCAGTAAAAATCTTGAATCAATTTCACCGTTGCTTCGCTGAGGGTCCTTGAGCCAAATTTCTTGGTGGGAGTCGCCAATATGCCCTTCTGTCGAACTAATTCTTTGCTTCTTCTCGCGATGTAAGAAGATGTTTGAAACTGTTCAGAAATCTTGCGTATAGACCATGATTGAGGCAGCACAGATAAAATGAGATATTTCTCCGGAAAAGTGGTCGCTAAATTGAATTTTCTTTTCAACTGCTCAATCATTTGTTTGCCGTCATCAACGTCATCTGCTTGACTGCATTCGTTATCAGAGCCTTCATCAAATATTGTCACGATCGCACTCATAACCTTGCCTTTTTTCTCTTTCCTGTATTTTTCACTTCGCAACTTTCTTTTTGTAATAGGCGATTCACCTAAAGTGGTAATAGCCTCATTCAAAGGACTCAAAGACATATTGACCATCGGAATGTCTGCCTCACTATCAGATGAAACATTTTGTTCAATTGTCATTTCACTCTCGGATTGTGGTTGCATTTGTTTCAATGCATTTGCTTGTTGAGACAAATCGATTTTACACTTGGGGCAAATGAATTCTGCTTCTTCACCGTATTGTATATTTAATTCATTCATGTATCGCTTCGAAACACCAGTTAATTTTAATACTTTTATCTTTTTCGAACGATGTCCACTCTTGTTAAACGGATTGCAGCAAAATTTATTCATTTTACTTTAAATTGTCTTTACAGCTTCACTCTTTACTTTACAAAAAAAACACTTTAACACTTTCACGTTTAGTATTCAACTAAAATTTGACTCAGAGTGTGTGAAGTATTTATATTTATTTTTTGGTAAAAAATAGGTAAAAAAATAAGCGATATTTGCTTTTCTTTAATAGGAAAATTTGCGTGAACTACTGGTCATAAAATGTTTTTTAAAGAGGGACTTAATTGGTTACTGCCAATAAGCCGACCACAGGACATAAAATGTTTTGTAAATTTTTTAAATTACCAGGTAATAAATATTTCGCCATATTTATGGAAAATCCGTGTTTTATGACTTGTTTCTGCACGTGTCATTTTAGGCGAAATATTTATTACCTGGTAATTTAAAAAATTTACAAAACATTTTATGACCTGTAGCCTCAGTCGGGTTTGGTGTGCCATTACATGCCACTGCTGCTATTATCCATGGATTTATGGCCGATCTTGTGAAGGCAGGCAGACCATATTCACTACACACTCAACTTGGGGCTCTTAAAAAAAATTGATTTTTTTTTCATAAATGTATTTTTAACTGTAAAATAATTTTTAAAATGTATTTTTAATAATAAAATAAAATAATGTTAAATAATTACAAATAATTCAATTATAAAAAATATAAAAACAATGAGAACAAGGTGGTCTCTTAAATGCTCCTCTCCTGTCCAAACAAGGAGTCGGGGCCCATTTTTTTATTGCTGATTCTTAAAGCAAAAATTATGAGGAATCCAAAAAAAAAAATTAGCCGGAAAATTTAGGAGCTTCTGTGGAAAATCGGAAAATTTAATTTTCATGGGAAAATTTAATTTTCATGGGAAAAAAGGTAAATTTCTGAGAAAAATTAGGAAAATTTTATTTTTCAATTAAAGCCTGATTCAATACCTTTCCAACGAGCTATCACTCGTTGCGATCGCTTTAGTAGTTTTTTTTAAAACAACTTTCAATGAGGTCCCTTATGAAGAATTCTTCAATTTTGTCACATGACAGTGGTGTACACCACCACTAAACCAGTCACTATAAAAAAAAAAAAAAATATGTAGGTACATTATTTTTTGCTGGGCAATCGATTGAGACTATTTATTTTAAAATCGGAGAGGGGTCGTCCAAAAATTTGCCAATTTTGATCGTTTTCATATGGAATTGCTCAATATATAATATAAAAAAATATTATTTAGGCCGAATGTTTTGGGGTTAGTTAAACCGAAAACAAATTTTATTAGACATTATCAAGTTTAAATACCAACAAAAAATACTCGTACATCGGAAAGTTTATTATACCCTACACCACTATGTGGTTAGGGTATTATAAGTTTGTGCTGATGTTTGTAACACCAAAAAATATTGGTCGTAGACCCACCTTATAGTATACCGATCGGTTCAGAATTTTTTTTTATTTCGATTTAACGATGTCCGTCTGTCCGTCCGTCCGTCCGTCTGTCTGTCTGTCTGTCTGTCTGTCCATGCAATCTTGTGCGCACTCTACAGGTCGCAAATATTAAGATATTTTGAAGAAATTTGGTACGCAGACCTAGGTTGGCCCAAGGACGAACAAGTTTGATTTTGGTGAACATCGGTCCATGTTTAGACCTAGTGCCCATATAAGGGTCCTACCAAAATTATATTGTTTATACGCTGCAGGTCGTAAATATTAAGATATTTTGACGAAATTTGGTAAACAGACCTATGTTAGCCCAATAACGCAGCCTATTGATTTTGGTGAACATCGGTCCATGTTTAGACCTAATGCCCTTATACGGGTCCTACCAAAATTATACTGTTTATACGCTGCAGGTCGTAAATATTAAGATATTTTGATGAAATTTGGTACACAGACCTATATTGGCCCAATAACGCAGCCTATTGATTTTGGTGAACATCGGTCCATGTTTAGACCTAGTGCCCATATAAGGGTCCCCCCAAAATTGGCTTGGTTACAAACTGCAGGTCGCAAATATTAAGAAATTTTAATGAAATTTGGGGCGCTGACTCACATTATGGAAAATTTTGACACGAGACCCATTTTAACCCATTCGAATTTCGGATCCAAACATTAGTTGGCTTTTACCCAGACTGGTGTAGGGTATTGTATAGTCGGCATGCCCGACTTTAACCTTTTTACTCCTTTAATGATGGTCTTTGTTCAAATAAAGCAATATACATACACAACATTTCAACATCAGTATTTCAGCTCCAAATACCTCCAAAAAAAAACTCGGCATTAAAATTTAAAAAAAAATGATAATATTTTCGTATTTTCAATTGATGTGTTTTAAGTTTTTATTACCTACTTCAAATAATTTCATTTAAATTTCAATTGCTATTCATTTATTTCAGTTGTTTTTTAAAATTTTATGTTTTTGTTAGATTAAATATTGTTGACCTTTGGTGTTGTTATATTTTTAGTATTGTTTGGCTTTAGGTCATAAATTTTTAAAAAATAAAAATCCAAATATTTTGTATTTTATTTCTCAATATTTTATTTTTTAAGTTTCTTCCGATATTTCGATTTGCATCGCAAATCATCCTCTGGGATATTTAAAAAATACAATATATTAAAAAATATATTTTTGAACGGGACTGAGTTGAAAACTTCTCGCTGCACTTAAAGCTTACTATTATTTTTAAAATAATGCATCAGATGCTTTTTCAAATTATTTTGGATTTTTTATATGTTAATTAAAAAAAAAATGCAACAAAGTAGTTGTGCCATAAAAAATTTATATTCAAAAAATACCAATTAAAGTTATAAAACTATCAGGTTGTTCACAAGAGGTGTGCTATTTGTCGTATCGTTGTATCGTCCTAACAAAAACCAGAGTTGTTAGAATTTAAATTGAAAAAATACAACATTTGAGAATAGCACGCTACAACATTTTTACGTATGTTTAGTGTCCTATATTTAAGTGTGCTAACAGATTGAAAACCCAATAGAAAATTGTTGTGAAAACCAAATAAAAATTTTAACAACTCTGTTTTGTGTTAATATTTTAGTGTCTATTTTTATAAAAAGATTTAGACGATTTGCCTAAAAATTTGTGTGAAAAATACTCACTTTTAAACTTTTTAATAAAAATGGACGAATACTTCTGAAAATCCGCATAGAAAAAAATATCTAGAAATAGAAATTTTTGGATTCCATATTTAATCAAAAAATCGATCTTAGTTCTGATTCTAAAGCTGGTACAATACAAATTTGCAACCATTAACAATTTCATTATATCCTGAAAGAATTTATGTTTCAATTTATTTAACCATTTAAACCGCGATTAATATTTAATTAATGTATTTCTAAGAGTTGTTTTAAAATTAAGACGACTTTCCATACAAATATATTACCTGCATATTAGTTCGCTATTTAAACTGTTAAACGAATTGATCTCGAAAAAGTGGAAGATATGGATATTTTATATTAAGCCTTTATTTCAGAATATATTAAGTAGATTTTCTCATGACTGCAACCAAAATATGAACTTTATCGTAAGTTTTTTTAATAGATATCGAGTTTTTCAAGTAAACATACGTCGGATATATTCATTTTCTAACGAGCGGGAATTCCCGGGATCCCGGGAAATTCAGAAAAAAATCCCGTTGTCCCGGGAAATGAAAAAGTCCGGGAAAAGAAAAACCCTAGTAATAACAGAAACATGAAAATATTATATGTTAACAGTAGGGTTTATGTCCCAGGAATTCCCGCCCTTTTTTCAATCCCGCAATCCCAGGAATTTTGTGCGGGATTTCTCGGGATTTTTTTTATTCTTTTACATGAGTTTTAGTAATATATACATACATCCGTTTTTTTTTTATCAAAATGGTCAACATAAGAACTGTGGTTAATAGCTTAATAACCTTCTTAAGGTTTGTATATAATTGTAAAAATATAATATATTATTGGTATTAATTATTTTTTGTGCAATTATTTAGGCGCACAAAAGCTGGAAAAAAATTGCATATAGTTCATAATTTTATTTTAAACGAAAGCAAATTGGTTATCGTCTGATTTTGACTTAACTGAAAATTTGCTTCGTTTTATATAAACCAAAATTACAAAGAACATTTTATATGCTTACGTTATAGTTCGGTAAAAAGTGTCTTTCGTTATACATGAACCAAAAGAAGTTTTCGTTCGCTATTTTAACGAAATTTTATATATTTATTGCCGTAAGTGTCTATTTTTATAAAAAGATTTAGGCGACTTTGCCTAAAAATTTGTGTGAAAAATACTCACATTTAAATTTTTTTTATAAAAATAATTTTAGACAAATATTTCTGAGAATCTGCTTAGAAACAAAATATCTAGAAATATAAATTTTTTGATTCCGTATTTAAGAAACATTTAAGCAAAAAATCTATCTTGGTTCTGACTATATAAACCAGGGCTCAAATTTAAAATTTTCATAAGACGCAAAAGGGAAAATAAAGAACAAGAATAGTCTAAAAATTTTTTAAATCTCTTTAAAACTTCATTTCAATAAATTTGTTATTTCACCGTCCGACACAAGTTTGCACCCATTAAAAATTTCAATATATCCTGAAAGAAGAGATAAAAATAAAATACCCATGCCTTTCACTATTTCTAAATCAATTCGTTTACCGTTTGAAAGGAGAATTAATGTTTAGTTAATATATTTCAAAGACGTCCTTCCATACAAATATATTACCTTAATATTAATTCGCCATTTAAACTATTAAACGAATTGATCTAGAAAAAGTAGAAGATATTTTATATTAAGAACTTCTTTCAGAATATATTAAATAGATTTTCTCATGGTTACAACCAAAAGATGGACTTTGTCGAGCGGTGTTGTAATAGAAATTGAGTTTTTCAAGTACAACATATGTCGGATTTATTTATTTTCTAACGAGCGGGAATTCCCGGGATCCCGGGAAATTCTAAAAAAAATCCCGCTGTCCCGGGAAATGAAAAAGTCCGGGAAAAGAAAAACCCTAGTTATAATTCCTTGAATATTTTATTTGTTGTATTGGCTATTTGTTTTAATTTTTTGTTTAGTTGGTATAATGAAGAAAACAAATATTTGTGGTTATTTAAAAAAAAAAACCTTTTATAGTTATGTTAAATCAGTGGGTATCGATCCCCCCTTATCTCGCTCAATCGGCTCTCTTTTTATTTGTTCGTGAACTCGGGCACGAGCAAATGAACGCATTCTGCTTGTGTAAAATCAAAGAGCGTAAAATAAGGAGAAATTCTGAGAAATTTGGACAATATAAGAGGGAAATTACGGGGAATTTAGGTGGTTTTTAAGGAGAAGGAATGAATTTCCTAATGCGTTATTATTAAATTTTCCGTGTTCACTGTTGGTATTTTTGGGTGAAAAACGCAAAATTTAAGATGAAAAGCGCTAGAAATGGAAAAAACGTAATGTAGTATCTACAAATGAAATAAAATATGCAATAAAATTTTAAAATAATTTCGTGTCGACTAGACATTAAGTTAAATATTTTTTTTATCAATTAAATTCAAAATTGACCGTATAGAGAATTATATTATGAAGAGTAGGAGGTATATAATTTACATTTAATTTACAATGCACAAAAGACATTCTGAATGCAAGAATCTACACAAACGGCGCTGTTCTCAGTTCCGAATCCACATAAAGAAATTCTAAAGTGGAACATTCCGAACATTTTTGCTGTTTTGTGATTCACATCCACAAACAGTTTTGTGAAATATTCCGTGTATAAAAAGCTGGGTGGAAGTAAAAACGAATGCACTTTTTTCTATGAAATATTTATTGAATTATTAAGAAAACATTTGTGAACAAAATTTTGAAATGTTTTCTTTGTATTTTCACTAAAATATTGAAATTTATAGAACATTTAATACGTAAAAAGATAATTTTAAAAACTGTCTATAAATTTTAACATTTTCTTTCGGAATAAAAAAAAAAGAGGAAGAAGAAAAAATGATTTAATCAAAATTTCAAATTTATTTTCAGAATTATTTTTTGTTTATATTTACATCAGCTGTGTTACCAAAGTTTACTTGAAGAAAAAGTCTGGATAAATTTTGGTAAAAAGAAAAACACTAATACACTCTCATTAGCGCTCTCATTTACCCAATTTTCATGTACGGGAACGCTTTTGGGTAAATTTCGGTAACTTTGGGTAAATTTCGTTAACTTTGGGTACGTACGGGAACGCACTTAATATGTGAATACCAAAAAAGCAAATTTCCGAATATTTTAATTCCATGTGCTTTTAGAAATCCATTCTAACCTCTAAACCCTCTAAACTCAGAACAGCAGTGAAAATCTCAAAACTAAAAATGTTTGTTCAGTGTCAAATTCTAAAATGTATATTTACTAAATTATTCATGTTTTCCATTATAGCATTATTTGAAAAAAAAAAAAAAATTTTTTTCCTCCTCAAGGGGGGACCATAGCCATCTTTTCTAAATTTCTTTTAGCTCCTCAAAACTTATAACAAATTTTCCTTATACTAATTTTATACAAATATCTTAAAATCTCAAAACTACGAATTTCAACATAAGCGATTATACTCTTTGATAACGCATATAAAACTCGCTAAAAACACAAACTCCCAATGGTGGACCCTTTTTAATGAACGACGCAGGAACTAAATTTAAATAATATTTTTTCAATAAATATCTATCTTCAATAAATATCTATTATTATTAACTATTATTAAATCGAAAACAAAATAAACCTTCGACAAAATAATCAAAAATATTTATTTACATTTATTTATTACCATCAAGAAAAAACATTTCAATAAACACCAGTTTTTCAGGTTTTTTAATCATTTTTACCCTTTTTCTCGTATAATTTAAAAATATGTTTCTCATAAAAAGTTGACAACACTGATTTTAAACAAGAATAATCAAAAAGGAAATTTTGCGTCATTACATTTTTCCCCTTACATTGATTGCTCACTGCATATTTTGGTATGCGCAAACAGTTTTTAAACGATTTTTATTTGCTCGCCCGAGTTCGTAAAAAATATAAGAGAGTCATTTAAGGGATCGTTTCTCTCTATATGTATACTCTTTGGTAAAAGTTAGATTCTAGTGAAAATTAACCCATCAATGGCAAAAGTGCCCAAAAAGTCATAAAGAGACAAATTATTGATTTGTAATTAAACACTAACAGTTAGTCGATTGCAAATAAAAAATACTTGCTAAAATCACTAAACTTTTTGCTAAATATTAGTAGACTGAAAAAAACTCAAAAAACTTGTAGCGAAATTTTACTTTAGTTATTTTATTTGCTGAAAATTTAAATATAGAAATTGTGTAGAGTTGTTTTTCTTTTTTTTCATTTCCGTTGTCTGTACTACATCCAGACAAGCTGCGACATCTACATCTTGTCTATCTGGGTGTCGTCCACGCTATAAATGCGGTTGTCAGCACAATTTGTGTAGCAAAATAAATTAGTAAAACATTAGTTCAAAATTAGTTTAGTGCTAAAAAAATATAACCAAAAATTTTGCAGAAAACCGAATTTTAGCAAAAAAAAAAAAAAATGCTGAAAACTAGTACACTTGATATACAAGACGTTTTACTGACTTTTGTACTAACTTATTTTTTTGAGTGTAGTATTAGTTCCATAATTTTTCCAGAGCAACCATTTTCACTTTGGGGGTTATAGAAACGGTTGATTTTGGAACAATTTCAGACAAAAATCATCGATGTTAGAATTGATAGTGGAAGGCATTTCAAAGGAAAAGTAGTTATTCTACAACCGATTCTTTGGAACAGAGAATATTCCTGGATTAGAATATGAAACCTTTTTTAAATACATCGAGTTATTTATATGTCACGTTAACATTAAAAAAAAACAGGTAGCTCTTTGTGTTTTTATTGGTAAAAAATTAAGGAAATACATTAAGTTTTGCATTAAACGATTAATCGATTAATCGCCAATTTTCTCGATTAACCGACCCGAATAACCGGTTAATTAATTTTAGTGGTTTTTCGAATAATGCATTAACCGGTTAACCGCCTATGTCGAATAATTGGAAACACTAGGTTTTGAAATATAAAATATCAAAGAAAAAACAAGAACAAAAAATGTACAACAATTTGCTTTGTCATCTTCCAGTATACTACTGTGAAATCCATCAATATAAAAAATATTTAAATTGAAAAAAACTCATTATTTTTAACCTACACTGAGGGAATTATCTGCATGATATTAATGAGTATTTGTATACACACACATAATAATCCATGCATAAAAATACGAAAAAATGTCAAAATAACAAAAAAAATTGTGAAATATACGAAAAATGGTTTATTTTACGAAAGTTTTTGTTGTTTTGACATTTATTTCGTATTTTTATGCATGGATTATTATGTGTGCAACCAATGAAGTTTCACTGGAACTTTTCATTGAATTATTGGAATTTTTCATAAAATAATGTGAAGTTTCCTTTTATTAATTAAAAGTATCATACACTCAATGAAAAAGTTTCATAAAATATATGAATCCTTTTCATTAATTTATTCATTTATTTCGATAACAAAACTTCATTAGTTTAATGAAAAATTTCATTAGAACTCGTCGACTAAAATTCTCTCAGTGTAGGGGTAATGAGTGTTTTGTAGGGAGTTACCTCGATCGACTTGTCTTAATACGTTTTGTAACAGAAAAGTAAGAGGCTACCTACCTTAACTTCTTCCTTCAAAACTCATTACCGGATAATAATATAAGCTTTTATTGAGATTTGGATATATGACGACTTTCGCGGCAGAGCTCTATCACATATCCGAATTTCACTAAGATCGGAAGGAACCTATCGGAATAATTTCCTCTTTAGTTTCTTATTTTTTTTTAATTTCAAGGTTTTGTTTCCAAACTTTTGGTATTGAAAATCTTTAAAATTTTAAGACATTATTCTTTATAATTATTTTTGACACTGGAAAGTTTTTTATATTCTAACCCCTAAATTCATAAACGCTTTGTAAAATTTTAGGAGGTTTATTGAACAAATTTTGTATGAAAATGGCGTTTTGTAAACCTGCATTTATGAATTGAGGGGTAAGTTTGATATGAAAATTGTAGGATTTGGAGTAATTTTTCTTATAAAAGAATCATATTCTGAGAATTTTTCTAATATCAAAATCTCCATTGTTTTTCCTGTGAAAACACTATTTTATTTTTAAATGATTTTTACACGTATTAAGTTTGCGAATTTAGAGATATTTTCTTTTAAAAAGAGTTCGGATTCTGTACTGCGTTTTCTGAACTTATTTATGACAAAATTCAATAGTTAACGAAAAAATTTCTTGAATGTGGAAAAATATATCGTTAACTTATTACAATAAAACATTCTTCTAAGTTTATGTTAACAATTTTTTTGGTTAACTCATACATTTTCAAAACAACTAAAACTCAAATTAATTTTGTTGGTTCTTCTTATAAAAAATTACAGAATAAGCTTTATGCTGACTTAACCGACAGTTTTCTTGAGTTAGCTATATCGAAGATAGAATACCACACTAATAAACAGATTTTCCCGAACTCCTTATTTCATACTTTTTGGAACAACTTGACAAACCTATGCTAAAACAAGTATAAAAACTTCTAGTTCGTAAAATATCTATAGATATGACAAGGTCCCATAAAATTTGTCTCTTATGCTTGTTCGAACGTTACAGGTCGCAAAAATGGGTCCATCTTTGAACTCATATGGACTATATTTCCGACCTTGTCCTAAATACACCTAATATTAAGCAAAATCAAAATTTCTTACAGAGTTTCATAATTTTTTTTTATCAAATCCCTTTTAACCCATTACAATTTCGGATCCGAACATTATTTGATTTTCAACCAGACTTGTGTAGGGTATCATTTTTTGTTGAACCTAAATATAGTCCGATTAAAATTTTAAAATAATTCAATTTTTTGTTTCATTTTTTATGTAGACTAAGAAAGAAAAACAAAAGACATTAAAACAAAAGAAGATTTTGAATGAAATGAAAGTTAATGAAGAAGAACTTATCATAGCTTTATTAGAAGCTTTTAAAAAACAACCTTATCTTTGGAATGTCGAAGAACGCGCCAGAGATGTAAACATTTGTCAAAAAGGTTATGAAATTATTGCAAATGAAGTTAGCGAGAAATTAAAAACAAATATAACTAGGAATATGGCAAAAAAACGTATTACTGACTTGCGTGTTGAATACTCAAAAGAAGTGGAAAAACAACGTAGATCCGAAGAATTTAAAATGCCCTGGTACAAAGAACACATGAACTTTTTGCAGGAAAATATAGAAAAAATGTTAAAACTACGAGTAAGTATAGTTTAACATCATATGAAACCTTTCCTTTTTATATTGAGTTCTGTATTTTCAGCATAAAAAGGGTAGATCTAAACGTTGGGTAAGTAAATTATTATACAGTACAACAAAATAAGAAAAATTTGATGCATCGGGGTTGCGATCCATCATTTCTAATAGACTTTAGGAAGCTGATCACGAACATGGCCTTAGAATGTCACAGACAATACCAAGTAATTAAGCGAGTAAGTGGCACCCCAGCAAAAACAGACTTTGCCAAGTAATTAAGCGAGTAAGCAACACACAAAGGGTTTCACTAGTTACAAGGCTATTTACTCGCTCACTTACAATTGTTCCCGATATCCCAAAATTCATGGGATGTCATTAACCTCTCGCTTACAAAAAAAAAGTGCAAATAATGAGTTACCTACCTGCATAGTTACAAAGATTAAATAAATGTTTACTCAAAAAAAGTAGCTGCTCCCCTCTAGAATTAAACCAGAAATTGTTTTCTATTATCGGTAAGGGGGGCCGGCCGAGGCCCCTGGGGCCCTAAAAACATACACTTATGGGTACTCAAATGAAAATAAATTTTATTAGGATTTCAAAAATGGATTTTATTTTCTGATCCGTGATATGTGGCTCCCTCTAGGTTCATTTAAGACCCCTTGGGGGCTATAATAACTATACCATCGCGTGATTTTTTCTAAAAAAATATTTCTTGCGGCGTTATATTCAAAAAGACAAATAATTTGCCATTTTTTTACTAAAGCAGGACAAAAAACCAAACAAAGCATTTTTTACACAAATTTTTAATATTCGCGCGCTTTTCGTAAGAAATTTTTTTATATAAAATTAAAGACTCTCAGCGGTATTCAAAATGAAAATTTAGCATAGAGTTACCATGCGTTCCAATCATAATACACTCCATTTCATAACTAAAGCCGCACTATAAAACAGCTGATATGTGAGGTTCTAAATAATTTAGACATATAAAATACCATATAACTAAAACTTACATCTAAAAGACATATATTTCCACAAAAAAAATAATTTTTTTAACGTAGATTAATTTAAATCACCATTTTCTTTTACTAGTGTTTCATACCTATAGCCGCACTTTCAGAAAAATGGGTTTGGAAGTTTAAAGCATTTGAGTAAAAAATTAAATAAAATAATTAGATAAAGTCGACCTGATTTTAATTAATACCAAAAACCCCATTTGGCATCCACCATTGTCCACTGTCCACCAATTTTGTTCATTCATTGGTCTTCAAACACGAGTTTCTGCCCTTTTCAGATCAAAAAGTGGTTGATACTATCGACTTTCTGGAAAACAATTACATACAAAAATTCCGTAGGTATTCTAAATTCGGCTCTTATCCCGAAAATATATGGGTCATTCCATAGATTTAGTATTTTCAGTTTGAAAGCATCCCTGAGGAAGTGCATTTTTAAGAGCTGTGAGTTGTCAGGTTGAAAAATCAGTTTTTGTGAACATTTTTTCTTAAAAATATGTATAAATTTTTCTTTCAAGATTAAAGCATACTCCAATGATCTCATCCGTGACACACCAAAACATCAAAGCAATCTTTCCTGTTACAATAAAATATTCCCCGAACCACTAACAAATAACCCCGAAGTGAATGTTTAGAAATTCAAAAATTTCTTCTTCAGATGGATCCAATAGTTATTAATATCATCTATACTTTTCAGATTTTAATTATTTTAATCGATTTTAATCAGGGTTGGCAGGCAATACCGCTAAAATACGGTTAGCGATTCAAAACCCTTTCAACTAACTACCGTTACCCCTAAAATACCGTTACCGAAATAACTGAAATACCGTTGTGAACGCCATATTAGATGTAACTTTTAGTTATAAGGTCTTTTATGTGTCTAAATTATTTAGAACCTCACATATCAGCTGTTTTATAGTGCGGCTATAGTTATGAAACGGAGTGTACTATTGTTAAACTCATTCTAGTATTGTTGGCTAAATACCTTCTAATGTTCTGTTCAGTGTTGCCGTTTTGGTTATTTTTAACCAAAATTGGTTATTTTTTTTTCCAATGTGGATATGTGAACTTTTTTTCATTTTGGTAACTTCTTTGGCCATCAAAAATATAATTTTTTTTTCTGTTTTTTGATTTATGTTCTGCTTATGCTTGAATGCGTATTCTTGAATTTAGAGAATTTCAAGATTATTGCAGTGTAGAGCCACATAAAAATTAAGTATTTCTGGTACCCGGTGACTGATACTATGTAATGTAATCAATCGAAGTAAACGGTAAAATCTTGTGAATTGGTTTAATTAGTGGGCGATACTAACTTTAAGGTTTGTTTTTTATTCCTCTCATAAATTCTTAATATAATAAATAACTTAAATAAAGAATTTCAATCGGAAAAATGCGCCTTCCACATGTTTATGGCCAATTGAAATTAAATTTTACATCGCAAAAGCATTGGAACGCTCCTTCAGGCAGTTTTGGCCTTGTCAAATTTTTCGTGAAAATATTGATAAATTACAAAAATCATAAAAATGTTCTATTTCTTATTTTTTTCCACTTTTTTTTTATCCAAAAATATAATGTTTTTTTTTTGTTTTGTTCAATATTTATTTTGAAAATTATGAGAAATTCATTTAAAGTACAAAGTAATTGTATTGGTAGAGACAAGGTATGAATCAAGAAGAAAGCAATTATTGTTTTAAACGATTTCACATCAAAAATTCCAATTCAGTGTAATTTTCATTCAAAGATTGCCTTCCAAATCTTTTCGAGATTCCATACGAGGCGCTTTCTTTCGGCCTTCAGATACAGATGCCATTATACCTTCACGGTTTTTGTCGATTGAGCGCTTAACTCAATGACGCCACTAGCTAGTAGCTGGACATGACGCTCCGTACCTGACAAGGTATTAGTGGGTCTGGAAATGGTGGATTTTAATCATCTACACATTCGAGGTATTGTTGTAAATGCTCATACGGAATTTTCCTGGTAAATGGCGGTTCAAATAACAATGCTTTGTCCTCTAAATCGATCATGTGAACGTAATCCGTACAATCAAAATTTATGTTTGGTTTTACATATTCGCGAAGCTCAGTTAAATCGCATACGTTGTCGCGAATATACAATATTTTTTTGAGTGCCAATATAAGAATTTCTTTACAATCATCGAATAACATGCTCAACAAAACATTTTCACTGTGTGCGAAATAGGAATTATTCTGTATTACGGGATTTACGATGTTACGTAAGTTGTCTGGTAAATATTGCGTCCACTGGATGAATTTTCCAAGCAGAGCACTACCGTATACAGCCGAATTGTAGTATTTGACATTGAAATACATGGGAACATACACTTTCATGATGTACCTTGCCAAAATTTGTAAATTTTGTGATGGGTTTTCTTTCGCAATATACACACGGAGCAATCTACTAGCTTTTGTTATCCATCTCGAATGTCCTACCAGTCCAGGTTTGATGTTTGCAAGATTAATTGAGCAACTGCCATTTGAAACGGCTTGGGCAATTTGGTATAGATATTTAACGTCCGTGGAAAGTTGATTTTCAGCATCTGTACCCATTGGAGGAATGTGTTCAAGTGGAATAAGTTGCAAATTTTCGGTAACCTGAAAAATGTTTAGATTATTTCAATAAAAAAATTACAAAACTATATCGTATAGAGAAAGAAGTACATAAAGTTATTATATTTACTTGTAATGTATTGCAGATATCTATCCTTTGAGCTAACGATCCAGTGCTTTTTGTCGGTCCAGTAGTGGCCGATTTTTCGACAGCGTTTTACAGATGTCGGAACGGCAATTCGTTGAAATGAAGTAAACAGATAAACCAATGTATTGGTCTATCTAGATAGCGTTCGATGAGATGCAATACACCTCCAGATGTGCCAGTGTTTGCCACCTCACCGTCACTACAGACGGCAATTAAATTTTCAAGTGAAAGATTTTTAGATTTAAAAAATGCAATCAATTCGGCTTGTTTCGCTTTGGAGGTTTCGCCTTTGCCTTCTAAATTCACATAGCCAATTAGTGACGAATGTGGTTCACGTATTACTACTAGGTGTGGTTCTTTTCGCATTATAGTGTGATATACTTCATTAATTTTCTCCCGAGTTAATGAATCATTTTTGCGACCATCAAACGAAAAAGCGATCAACGATTCACCATCATGATTTGCTCATAAAATATCGTGTCTCGATTTTTCACGCTCTCGGCTCACTTTTCTTTTATCCATAATAATGGTTTCACCTCGCTCATCCTTAAACTGTATGTCAGCGAATAAAGCTGAAGCCAAAACAGATGCTAATCGATCGGATACCCCAAAGCGATCGCACATCATTGCAAACCGTGGTGTACTATATCGTGGAATATACATACTTCGCACGGTTGGTGTATGGATTTCCGAACCAGGAGGTTCATAGTTTTGCAATTCATGCACATCTGATGCGGTTGGTTGAAATATTGGATCAGATGATGACCCTAAATGTAAAGATGGTAACACAGTCGATATTTCTGTTTCGACTGGCAAATATTCAGGTATTGTAAGTCTGCGGTCGTTATGCTGATCCAACATGAATTCATGGAGTCGGTCAGGAATTTTGCCACAATTACATCGAGCTGTTTTGAGTTGGCATTTACATTTTCCGATGTAAAATATTTTCGTTGTGCTGTCAACAAATTCTCTGAATTTAGCATCATTTTTTGTTTGTCTCTTACAAGCTTCACGGTAATTTTTCAATAATCTGCCCAATTTCTTAATAATATTTTTTTTTCCAATAACCTCAATATTTAATTTGTTCCAAATTTGTATCAATTTGTCGCAAACGTGTGGGGTGAATGTGTCGTATGAAAACATTTTATTTGCGTTTTTGCAACGAGCGGCCAAGAAAAAATAATGTTTCAAAATATCGCTCGTAGTTGGAAGTGAAATATCGTCTCGAAAGAAAATTTTCACAACTTATTTTAATAAAAACAAAGTTTAGAAATAACCTTGATTTTAAAACTATTGATAATAATATACTGCAATCAAAAGAATTGTGCAAAAACCAAAATCATTCCCACCATGTGTGGTCTGCCAAAAAGATGTTTTAACCTTATCTAGTGTCTTGACATGCAATAAAATGATAGCAAGCAATTGTTAAAATGATTTTGTCTCAAGTGAAGACAATCACTTTCAATTTTATTGCAATAGCATGATATCGCTGACATGCAAGCGGCTCTTGCAATGATGCCTGCCATCAAATGTCACTTTTCATTTTAATTTGGTAATAAAAAAATAACAGAAAATTTAGTAAACAAGATTGGGAATGAGTTTAATTATTTATTATTTGTAGATAAAATAAAATAAAAAAAACTAATATGCAAGTGCTTGTGCAAATTTAAATGTTACTGACACTTTAGAAAACATTGTTTGCTATTGTTGTTTATACATGAATGGATGTCACTACATTGCTAGATCTGTCAAAACCACAGAGTAGTATATTGGAAGATGACAAAGCAAATTTCTGTTGTTGTTTTTGATTTTTCTTTGATATTTAAAATGTTTAATAACGCTCCTAGACGAGAACAAGAAATTCTCATTGAGTTTGTAGTTTAACTTAACAAATATTTCCAGAAATTCTAAAAACATCGTCCCCTGACGATTTCCTTAGGCAAGAATGAAATCCGGATAGGGACATGCCTACAGCGGATTATTTTTCGCAATTTGTTACATACGTTTGGGATTTTAGCATATTTAATTCCTTTAATGCAATTAATGTATATCCCAATAAAATAAAATTTAAAAAAATAAAGATTAATGTTTGTTAAAATTTTGTGTTTTCGAAGAAAAATCTATGATATTTCAAGTGTTCTCCACCACTTTGCAATTGATATAATTTTGACGTTTCCCTGCAATGGTTTTGACCTTTCATACCACATAACTTATTGCATTTGAAGACACCGGGTCATAGAATTAATTTTTTTATACCTCAAATAATACAGTGATGAATTTGACCTCAAACTAATTTGTTGATCTCTATTTGGAATGAAATTAAATTTAAGTTTTTTAGTTATTAACGGTAGGTCTCATACTGAAGGTTTTAGAGTTAACTAATAGTTAACCCAAAAATTTGTTGTTGTTTCGAATACAATTTTTTTGACATTTTATTTTATATAATATTTAAGTTAAAGTTAAACCTACAGTATGAGACCCACCGTAGTAAGTATTTAATATGTAAAAGAATTTTATTTTTGTTTTGTTTTTTGTTAACTCTAATATAAAAATTTTGTTAATAATTAAATTCAAATAAAAATATTTAATATATTTAAATAAAAACTAAAAAACTTTAAATTTTAGTTATTTTTTTCTCATTTGGTAACTTTTTTTTAATATTTTGGTTACAAAAAATTTTCGTTTGTGGCAACACTGGTTCTGTTGTCAAACGCCAAAAAACAAAAAATTCCATTCACAATAATAAAAAAGCCTTGTATTTTCAAGCACAGGGATGGTCTTAATCGGTGTGCTAAGAAATCATTTTGAATAAACTCTTCTAACTAGCTGCTAGGCCTAAAAACATTCTAGTTAACAGCTCGTTGTGTGCGATGTATAAGAAGCTACTAACTTTTCATTTTGAATACGGGGGTCGATATTTAGGGATACCGTTTTAAGAACTACCAGTGGTATTCATAATGAAAATTTAGCACAGAGTTAACATGAGTTTTATTCATAATGCTGTTGTTAAACTCATTTTAGTATTGTTGCTAAATTCCTTTTAATGTTCTGTTATTAAACCCCAAAAACCAAAAAATTCCATTCACAATAATAAAAAGCCTTATTTTCAAACACAGGGTTGCTCTTAATCGTTGTGCTAAGAAATCATTATGTATAAACTCTATTCTAACAATTCTAGTTAACAGCTCGTTGTGTACGATGAATAATTAGCTACTAACTTTTCATTATGAATACGGGGGTACATTTTTGCAGGAACCGCAGAAATTTGTTTATTTTTTTCCTTGAAAAAAATTTATAAGAAAGATGCAACTAAAACAAACACGAAACGTTAGTTTTTCACTAGGAGGTTATTTATGATATTTTTAAAGACACACGATAGTGAAATGACACCTATATAATTATCGTTTTGATGATGGAACTGTACTTATAAATCTTATGAGTTATAAATGTCTTATAACACTAAGGCATTATTACTGGATGGGTTTTTAACTGACACATTTGTTGTTGTTTTCCATACAAAGTTTGAATTTAACTGTCGAATAAATTTTAACTGGACACTCAATAATCATTCTTAAAACAAATAAATTTTATCATTCATATTCCTGAAACGATAATGATTTAGGAGTCATTTCACTATCGTGTATCGTTAAAAAGATACATAATTATTGTAGAATAAAGATAACTAATAGTCATTTATATTAAATTTGCTGAAAAACAATTTTCATGTGAAACACTTTATCCTGAAAAACATTTTGTTTATATGTGAAATCAAAACAACTTTTGAGGGAACGTTTTTGCATCACACATTTTTCCAGAATGGGTTTTCAGAATGGGTTTCTGCAAACTCTACAATTGTTTCTATTTTGAAACTATGTAACTTCAAAATGTAATCATAATTTTACATTTTTTTCCTTCGGTATGCAATAATAATAGCAATAATAGTATAGATGAATTATTTTAATGAGAATTTGATCAAGATCTGAGCATTTTTTACACAAAAAAAAATATATTTTCACAAAAAAAAAACGACGTGGAACTGAACTATAAAATGTTAAAAATGATTTATGGTCTTGAAATCTGCGGAGGTTAAGCTTTCATTTGAATATAATAATGTTTTTATGTTCGTAGTTTTATCCAAAATTAAGAAAATTCTCATTTCTTAGTCATTCATTATTATTACCATTTTACCTTTTCCAAAACTACATAGATAGCAAAATACGAAACGTTTCCGGTACTGGTACGTAAAGAAAAATTGTTCCTTTCAATAAATTTAAACAAAAATGGCATTTTTGAATCACTTCAAAAAATATTTAAATTTAATAACAAGAAACTCGGAATTTTTCCTGAAAATGTACCTATATGTATGGACCTAATTCTATGACAGCCCTTAGAATATATGTTAACACATTTTGAATTTTGTAACGAAGTAATAGCTATTTTTACACAAATAATTTAATGTTACATAAAATTGTTAAACAAATTTAATAAACGGTCTTAAATTTGCAGAAAACAGGTGACAAAGCACCTTTTAGTGGTACTGGCATAATTAGAAAAAACAGTGCTCTCCCAGTACTATTTATACCCTACACCACTACGTGGAGAGGGTATAATAAGTTTGTGCTGATGTTCGACTCAAAATCACTTTTTGTTTCGATTTATCGATGTCCGTTCGTCTGTCTGTCTGTCCATGCATTCTTGTGCGCACTCTACAGGTCGCAAATATTAAGATATTTTAATGACATTTGGTACACAGACCTATGTCGGCCCAAGGACGAAGGCTATTGATTTTGGTTAAAATCTGTCCATGTTTAGACCTAGTGCCCATATAAGGCTCCCCCCAAAATTGGCTTTTTTACACGCTGCAGGTCGCAAATACGAAGATATTTCAATAAAAATTGGTTCGCTGACTCACATGGTCCCAAGGACAAAGCCTATTGATTCTAGATAGGATCAGTCCATATTTGGACCTATGGCCCATATGGGCTATATTTTAGATTTTTTCATCATTTTATAGAAAATTTTGACACAAGTCCGTTTTAACCCATTCGAATTTCGGATCGAAACATAAGTTGGCTTTTAACCAGTATATAGTCGGAATGCCGACTTTAAACTTTTTTACGTGTTTTTTTTTTCTACCGTGGGCAATTTCTATCTGGTTAGACACTATAATGAACAATATTTTGTATGAAAATTGCAAAACCACTGGAAATGCCCAAAAATATTTAAAAAATCTAAATTTCAACCAAACTTTGTAACGACGTGTTTTCACTTTTTAAGCTGGGGCATAGTCAGCGTGCCCAGGATCCGTTACAAACTATTTATATTTCGATAAGAGAAGAAAACACTGTGCAATTTAACATTTTTTTCATAACACGATACGAATATTTATTTTTATAGCCAGTAGATGTCGGTCACGTAGCAAACGACAGTACTTTGTAGTGGGGTAGAGCAGAACGATAGCTCACGCTCACTGCGAAGATTGAGCAGAGCGATAGCTCACGTTAACGGCGATATTGAGCAGAGCGATAGCTCACGCTAACGGCGAGATTTAGCAGAGCGATTACTCACGCTCACGGCGAAGATTGAGCAGAGCGATAGCTCACGCTCACGGCGATGATTGAAGCCTGAATTAGCCAGACGTAAACGTATATCTGCGTAGCTGAATTAATAACCCAGCAAAAAAAATTGCAAGTAGTGCTTTACAAACTACTTCTTTTAATGATTCACAAGTATCCGTTAGTGTATTTTTACTGCTTTTTTAGAAGTTATTCTGAACAACTTCAAAAAATTGCTTCTTTCATTGCTTCCCAAGTATCCGGTATTACATTTTTACAGCTTTTTTAGATTTACTTCTGAACCACATCCAAAAAATCACTTAAGTATTGCTTCTAAAGAGTAATTGCTCTTAAAGTGATCGTAAAAAGTGATTTTGGTATCATTTGGCATTTCCAAACAGAGGGTCCCGGGTTCGATTCCCGGCGGGACTAATATTTTTTTATTATACCCTACACCACTATGTGGTCAGGGTATTATAAGTTTGTGCTGATGTTTGTAACACCAAAAAATATTGGTCGTAGACCCACCTTATAGTATACCGATCGGTTCAGAATTTTTTTTTATTTCGATTTAACGATGTCCGTCTGTCCGTCCGTCCGTCCGTCCGTCTGTCTGTCTGTCTGTCCATGCAATCTTGTGCGCACTCTACAGGTCGCAACTATTAAGATATTTTGATGAAATTTGGTACGCAGACCTATGTTGGGCCAAGGACGAACAAGTTTGATTTTGGTGAACATCGGTCCATGTTTAGACCTAGTGCCCATATAAGGGTCCTACCAAAATTATACTGTTTATACGCTGCAGGTCGTAAATATTAAGATATTTTGATGAAATTTGGTACGCAGACCTACATTGGCCCAATAACGCAGCCTATTGATTTTGGTGAACATCGGTCCATGTTTAGACCTAGTGCCCATATAAGGGTCCTACCAAAATTATACTGTTTACACGCTGCAGGTCGTAAATATTAAGATATTTTGATAAAATTTGGTACACATACCTATATTGGCCCAATAACACATCCTACTGATTTTGGTGAACATCGGTCCATGTTTAGACCTAGTGCCCATATAAGGGTCCTACCAAAATTATACTGTTTATACGCTGCAGGTCGTAAATATTAAGATATTTTGATGAAATTTGGTACACAGAACTATATTGGCCCAATAACGCAGCCTATTGATTTTGGTGAACATCGGTCCATGTTTAGACCTAGTGCCCATATAAGGGTCCTACCAAAATTATACTGTTTATACGCTGCAGGTCGCAAATATTAAGATATTTTGATGAAATTTGGTACACAGACCTATATTGGCCCAATAACGCAGCCTATTGATTTTGGTGAACATCGGTCCATGTTTAGACCTAGTGCCCATATAAGGGTCCTACCAAAATTATACTGTTTATACGCTGCAGGTCGCAAATATTAAGATATTTTGATGAAATTTGGTACATAGACCTATGTTGGCCCGAGGACGAAGCCTATTGATTTTGGTGAACATCGGTCCATGTTTAGACCTAGTGCCCATATAAGGGTCCTACCAAAATTATACTGTTTATACGCTGCAGGTCGTAAATATTAAGATATTTTGATGAAATTTGGTACACAGACCTATATTGGCCCAATAACGCAGCCTGTTGATTTTGGTGAACATCGGTCCATGTTTAGACCTAGTGCCCATATAAGGGTCCCACCAAAATTATATTGTTTATACGCTGCAGGTCGCAAATATTAAGATATTTTGATGAAATTTGGTACATAGACCTATGTTGGCCCAAGGACGAAGCCTATTGATTTTGGTGAACATCGGTCCATGTTTAGAACTAGTGCCCATATAAGGGTCCCCCTAAAATTTGCTTGGTTATAAACTGCAGGTCGCAAATATTAAGATATTTTAATGAAATTTGGTGCGCTGAATCACATTATAGAAAATTTTGACACGAGCCCCATTTTAACCCATTCGAATTTCGGATCCAAACAATACACCAGACTGGTGTAGGGTATTGTATAGTCGGCATGCCCGACTTTAACCTTTTTACTCGTTTTTTTTTAAATTTTTTTTTAAACTATTAATTTTTTTTTTTAATATTTATAATTAATTTGTTTAAATTCAATATTTTTTTAATTTTAAAATTTTTAAAAATTTGTATACATATATAAAAAAATGGTGACAAATTGATTTTTATGTACCTGTAAAATAAGTACTGAAACCAATATTGAATTGGAATGCACCTTTTACACTTGTTTAATAAGTACTTTTATTGAAGAGAATAAGGAACAATATCTCGCATTTACAAAGTGGTGTTTTTATGCCAGTCAACTTTCATTTCAAAGAATAGCTCAGCAGTAGAGCTCAGCGACTAGCAATCGTGAGGTCGCAAGTTCGATACCCGGTGGCGGCAATAAAAAACTTTTGTAAAATAAAAAAAATATAATTTTTTTTTGTGCCCAGGTGAAAATGTTCATATATGGCAACATATATGGGTTCATATATGGGTTCGGATCCGAAATTTGAGGGTATATGGCCATATATGGAGATATATGAATGTTCATATAAATTTTTTTTTATTTTTTAATAAAAATATTGCTTTTTTTATTTAAATTAAATGTAAATATTATAATTCTTACTGATGAATTTGTACATTTGAATGAAATTGAGAAATTATGAAATTTTTAATGGACATAAACATTTTATTTCAAGTTTAGAAATTTTTCTATGACTGCTACTTAAAATTAGTTCAAATGAAAAACTGCTGAATTAGCAGAGTATTTTTGCTAAATATAAATAAGATAGGAACAGCAATAATAAAACAGTTTAATATATTTACAAAATTTGAGTTATAATTGAGCTAAATTTCAGTGATTAGAAAATAAAATTAAATTATAGTATTAGACAAAAAACATCACATAAAATTTAAAATTTTCAAAGTTCCTTTTTCGTTTTTTGTTTTTAATAGAAATACAAATCTAGCCTTCTGAAATCAACAGTTTAATATTTTTAGCAAATATTTCTGTTGATTTTATAAACTGCTACTTGCATTGAACAAAATTTAACAAAAATTTTTTTAGATACAACAGTTTATTTTAGCCATTTTTAGTTTACTAATATTTTGCAAAATTTTCTGCAGATTTTCTAAATTTAGCAGTTTTATTTTTGCTGTTTTTATCTTACTGCAACATTTTTAATTGTATTTCAAAATTTATCATTTTATTTCAGAAGTTATCAATTGATTTTCGGATTTATCAATTGTATTTGAGAAAAAATCAATTGAATATCAGTTTCATCAATTGTATTGTAGAAGTTATGAATTGTTTTTTAGATTTACCAATAAATAATCAATTTATTTCCAGTTTTATAATTGCTTTTCAGTAATTATCAACTGATTTTCATATTTATCAATTGTATATCAGAAACTACCAATTGTATTTCAGAAATTATGAATTGTATTTCAGAAACTGAAATATGTATTTCAGAAATTTATTAATTGTATTTAAGAAATTCGCAATTGCATTTCAGAAATTATCAAATGTATTTTACTGCCAAATGTATTTAAGAAATTATCGAATGTATTGTATTTCAATATTTTTTGAATCCGCTCACGTAATTACTCCCATGACAAAAAAAACTTAAAACATTATCCATATATGGAACAATGAGTTCATATATAAAGATATATGGAATATATGAACCAATAAATGCAGTATATTATCATATATAGATTCATACATTTGAATGTATTTACTAAAGGGCTGAACGAAGCATCTTAAATGAGATTTCAAGACACATGATAGCCTACAAGCCATAACGAGTTGTGTGGTTTTACTTTTTATAACGATTGAATCAGTACAAACAACAAAAAAAAACAACATGGCAAAAAAGCATATGGATAGTGAGACGAATCACATCATGAATCGTTTATCACGGATGACAACAGTACATTACCACATCATATTATTGTGAACTTAAGCAACCAACACAATATCAACACCATCGTTTTAGTGTTACTGAAAACTTATGTATAACAGTGTTGCCAGTTTGGGGAATTTATCCCCAAATTGGGAATTGTATCATCAATGGGGATAAAAACTTCCGTTTGTAGAACTGGGGATTTATTGGGGATGATACGAAATTTTAGGGGATCATTTGGGGATAAAATATATTATTGCTTTTTCATATTTTTATGAATTTAAGAATTTAATCCTGATAATTTTTTTAAAGTTATTTAAATTTAATAAGAGTTATAAGAAGCTCTTCTTAAATTAAATATATACTTTACAAGTTACTCAATTGTCAAAAGTTTAATCCATCTGCTGAAATGCTAAAACTTTTTAATGCAGTACCATGCACAACAAAATGTCTGAAGCTGATGAATCAGACAATTTTTATTCTTAGATATTTAAAATGAAAAATTTTGGTTCCAATTTTCTTTGCTGTTATTTAAATTTATTTGTTCTTTTTTATAATTTGTTGCAAGCACTAATTTATTGAGTCTGAGTGTACAACTTACCGCAAAAAATAAACGAATATGGTATTTTCCGAAAAAATAAACGAATTTTTACAGAAAATAAAAGTTGGGGATTTTTTGGGATGGCAAATTGAAAATTGGGGATAAGGTATGAAAAAACTGGCAACACTAATGTATGTAACCGAAATACGTACCTACTTTGTTGAAAGCTATCATGCTAATGACGGAATATTTTTATTTGTTATTCTCTTAGTTGAGAGTTTTGTTGTCATTCGTGTTATGTACGTATGAAAAGCCGATTATGATCGGCCACTAGTGGCTATGGGTGACGACCACTGATATATATATAATGGAAAAACTAAAATAAACAAATCTACCCCCAAAAAATTCTTTAGTTGATCGTAATGAATATTTCAACTATTTAATATGTGAAATACTCTAATGATACCAAAAAAAAAGCTCTAAAGCGGGGAATACATTAAGGAACATTGAGTAGGGTTTTTAGCAAACTCTACTACGTATTGGTTTTATTATATTATTTATTTTTAATTTTATTTTTCAATATTGTTTAATTATACCACCGATTTTTTTTAAATTTTTTTTTTGGAATGAATTTGGTAAATTTTATTTTATAGAATTTCGTTAGGTTATTTTAAGGTTATCGGTATTTTAAGTTATATCGTTAAGTTATTTTAGGGTTAACGGTATTTTAATTTATTTCGTTAGGATATTTTAAGCTTAACGGTATTTTAAGTAATTTCGTTAGTGGTATTTTAGGGTTAAAAATAGTTCGTTGAAAGGGTTTCGAATCGTTAACGGTATTTTACGGTTAGTGTTGGCCAACCAAGTTAAAAATTTTAAAAATTGCCAAAATTAAAAAAATGGTTTAAGTTTAAAAATTGTCAAAATTTGAAAAAATTATAAAAAACCGCCAAAATTTTGAAAATAGCTAAATTTAGAAAAAAAGTTAAAATCGGCATAATTAAAGAAATCGTCGAAAATTAGAAAAAAGTCATCAAAATTAAAAAAATCATCGACATTAAAAAAATCGCCAAAAAGCTTTATGAAGAACAATTCGAAAGTCAAATAAAAAAAAATCCTGTCAACAGAGTAGGTCTATGTCGCTTTGTTTGACAAAATAAGTACACAGATAATATTTTGCAACAACCAATGAAATTAAAATATATGTATGTATAAAACTTAAAAATCTCTGCATTATAATTGTTTATATTAAAAACAATTACAACGCAGAGATTTTTAACTTTCTTGTATTTAATAAAAATTAATATAAATTATTTTTTTTTGTTTTTATAATTTATTATGCATTAACATTATTAATTTATTTTTTTACTAACTTTTTTATATAATAATATAAAAATTGTAAAACAAATAAAGAACAAATAACTACTAACTTTTTTATCTGAGTGTACATTTATACTTTTTCGTTTTATAAAACCTACATATTATAACACAACACACCATCGCACCATAGCATTCATTGCGATACTTAAACACTAGTTCAAAGTACTAATTGCTATGTTATGGTAGCGAACGATCGTGTGTCACAACAATCACTTATTGTTTTTTTCGTTGCCATGTCTAATGCTTAAGCTCGCTTACGTTTTGATTTGTTGTCTAGTCGTAACAGGGTGGTTTAAATCGTAATGCACACACACTAGCACCATGTGATTTAATGACTACAACAAACCGATTGCACTCATGCAGCCCTTGAGTATTTACCCATATATGCTTCCATACGTAACATATATGTTCATATATGATCATACATTAAACCATATATGCTCATACATGAAACCATATATGACAATATATGAACATATATGAACATTTTCACCTTGGTGAAGAATTTTTTTTAAGCTTTTAACTGGTAAAAAAGAGCTTCCTTTGCATTCGTTCAAAAAGTACTGAAAAAATGTTAAAGTCAGAGCACTCCTCTCCTATGACAAGTCAATGTTAAAATCATTAGTGCCCGGTGAAAATGTCCATATATGAACATTTATGGTCCAACCATACATGTTAAAATCATTAGTGCCCGGTGGAAATGTCCATATATGAACATTTATGGTCCAACCATACATGTATGGATCCGAAAAATGAGGTAACACCTAAGTATATGGACATATATGAACATATACATTTATTGAATATATGCGAATACATGCGAACGTTGCTGTCCTTTATTATAAGGTTGTACTATAGATATAAATTTATGTATGACATTCAAATTAGGCGCTACATATGTTCCTTTTTTTATTCATGGCATTAAATAAAATTTAAAATTTATCCAAATATGAGTTCGTCTTACACATATGGAAAAATGTATTCTTCCAAATATGTTCTTATACAAGTCACTTTTGCATAAATTGAATAACATATACTTCCATATTTGTCCATATATGAGTGCCTTTTCCATATATGATAGCAGATGCCTCCATATATGTCTGTGTATGAAATTTTTTTCCATATATGGAATCACATATACTTCCATATATGTTCATATAAAATCCATATATGTTCATAAAAAATCCATATTTGTTTATATGTGTCCATACATAAATCATATATGAACATATTTGAGCGTATATGAGCATTTTTCACTGGGTGTTTATGTTACAAAAGAAGTACATCTAGATCATCTAGAACGGACAATTTTTTTTTGTAAAAGTTTTCAGCGTGCCACCTTAATTTTATTTGTCTTTTAAAAGTCCTTTTTTGAAAATTTTTAAAATTTGGAAAATTTCTTTTAAAAATATCATCGCAGATGTACAAATTTATCACCACGACGGATAACCCCCATGAAATAACTCCCAAAGGGAAAAATAAAATAACATCCAAGAAATGACGTAAAAATGTTTGAGGGTTATTTAATTTTTTTTGGGTTTAATTGAGATTATTTCATTATGAAAAAATCCCCAATGAAATAAAATTAAAGTAGTTTGGACATTATTGCCTTTTAATTTTTTTGGGGGGTTATTCTATTTTTAGTGGTTATTTAATTTTGTTAAGAAAAGCTACATTTTTGGGCGCCAACAATTATTTAGGTACGTAAGAAACTAGTTGAAAAATGTTACTCAGGCATAAATTTGATTTAGTTAAAATAAATCGCGCGCTTTTTATTTATAGCGAACATTATGGATTTGAACAGAGAAATTTCTATTTCATATGAAATGGCTCTGCGAAACACGATCAAAACACAATTTCAAATTCCAACAAAGGAAGTTATTTCATTATGAAACTTATTTTCAGCCTTTATTTCACTTATTTTATTTTATTTATTTATCTTCTTTCAATTTAGTATTTTAGAAATTTTCCCACAATTTTCTGATAATGGAATTTGTGAGTTCTGTATTAACCATATTTCTGTAAACAAAAAATGGTTTCAATACAGAGTTTTAATTATTTTAAAAGCCGATTTACAAGCTCTATGAAAAATTTCACCCTTATGGAGTAAAATCACACATTTTTGTAGCGAAATTTAACATTTAACGAATTTTTTGCTAGTCTTCTAATAGTTAAAATTTTTTGAAAATATCCAACAAAACGTAGCGTGCCACCTAAAATCCACTCGCGTGCCACTACTGACACGCGTGTCATAGTTTTGCCAGCCCTGATCTAGATCATCAATTGTAGTGCTATTTCTGCTGCTTCGGCATCTCTTTTTTCGCTGGGAAGTTGAATAAGAATAGAAAATGTGTTGTGTTTTTTGTTTCATTCTTATGCATTCAATATAGAGCAAACGTAAATACACAACAAAAATCTATTCACAACAGATTTTCGTTGTTACGTTTGCTCCATATTGAATGCATAAGAATGAAACAAAAAATACAACACATCTTCTGTTATTATTTAACTTATTAATTCAGCTACGCAGAGATACGTTTACGTCTGGCTAATCCAGGCTTGAGCAGAGCGATAGCTCACGCTTACGGCGAGAGTTGTCACTGCAGAACGATAGTTCACGCTCACGTCGGAATGGGCAACAGAAGGATAGTTCACGCTCCCGCTGTTAGTCCGTGTTATTATTATTATTCTTTATTCAGTCTATGGAACATCATTTCCTTGCAGACTATGATTAAACTATAAAATAATAATAAATAGTAATTATTATTATACATGTTTTAAGATATAGGCTTTTGAAAGAACAAGAACGGACGCACTTTTACATTAGTAGGCAACAAGGAAGGCTCAAATAAATTATCATGTAATTCAGCGGAGATCCCAATTTTAAAAGAAACACTCTTCAATGTGTTCGGCTCAGTTTCCTTTCTAACCAGTTTAAAAAATTTTAGATGGGTTTTGCCAATATTAGCACCTTTTGCAACATAATTCAGGATTTGTTCTGCTGTTACACTGGGCTTAAATGAGGAAATATGCGCCCATTTTTTATTAGCGATAACTTCTAACTCCTTGGAATTATTTTCTCCAAACACCACAGGCTTACGTTTCTTTTTTCTTTACTGATTTAAAGCCAGCAATAAATGATGACCCTTTGAAATGGCGACTGTATGAAATGCATAGTTTTTTTCAGGGTTGGCAGGCAATACCGCTAAAATATCGATTCAAAAACCCTTCAACTGACTACCGTTACCCCTAAAATACCGTTACCGAAATACCTGGAATACCGTTATCCTTAAAATACCGTTACCGAAATAACTGAAATACCGTTATCCTTAAAATACCGATACCGAAATAAATGAAATATCGATAACCTTAAAATACCGTTACCGAAATAAATGAAATAGCATTATCACTAAAATACCGTTACCGTTATTTTTAATTTTCTGCTTTTGGTAATTTCACGTGGTTATTGAGTATTTTTTGTACATTAAGTTGATAAATTGGTTATGTTTTTAATCTCGTTTGTTTTTTGTAAAAAAAAATTGCGGGATGCATCGAAGTACCTGACTACCGTTACCCTTAAAATACCGTTACCGATACAACTGAAATACCGTTAACCTTAAAATACCGTTACCGAAATAACCCAAATATCGTTATCTTTAAAATACCGTTACCGAAATAACTCAAAAACCGTTATCCTTCAAATACCGATACCGAAATAAATAAAATAGCGTTACCCTTAAAATACCGTTACCGAAATAACCTAAAATATCGTTACCCTAACGATAACCGCATTCGTTTCGGTTACCATCCATGGTTTTTTTTATTAATAATTCAATATATCAATAAAAACCATGGTTTGTCAACACTAACCCCAAAACATCAATAACGATTTAAAATGAATTCAAATAAGTACAATTAACCTAAAAATACCATTAACGAAATAACTTAAAATATCACTAACCGCAAAATACTTTAACGAAATTATTTAAAATACCGTTTAACCTAACAGACCCTAACTCAAAAACTTTAAATATCCTAGGGACTATCATTTACCTTAAAATACCACTAATGGCTGATTTACATTATAAGATTTTCGGTGTGATTTTGAAATCCAGCCTATATGTTTTGCATGTGTACTAAAGCAAAATCATACCAAAAATCGTATAGTGTAAACTAGCCATAACGAAATAACTTAAAAAGCCTTAAAATAATCAAACGAAATAACTTTAAATACCGGTAACTCTAAAACAACTTAACGAAATAACTTATTATTCCGATAACCTTAAAATACCCTAACGAAATATTTATGAAATAACGTTATCCATTAACAATAAAGACTGGTTTACACTATAAGATTTTCGGCACCTTTCTAGCACCTTTTTAGCACTTTTTATTTTGAATCTAGCACTTTCTAGCACTTTTTTTCGACGATCTAGCACCTTTTCGCATTTGTCTTATGGCAACACTGATATTAATACACCCATAGAACCCCTTTAGCGAAAACAAATTTCACTTAACTCTTCTAGATTTTAAAATTGCAAATATCTCGTAAACTAGCAATGCTAGAGGAAAAGGACGTTTGTCTCTAAATTTTTTTTTTAATTTTACTTTTAATTTGAAAAATTGTACTTTTTTGAAAAATTTTACCTTTTTGGAAAAATAATTATTTTTTTTTTGAACAAAATGATCATGTATAAAATTTAAATCAAAAAAAAAAACTTGGTGTCCAACTGACCACTTTTTATGTTAAATAACGCTTGCATTTGAATGTGCCAATAGTCGGGCACAAGTGCGGCACATGGCACATGTAAAATATGCCATGTAAAAATATCTTAGGCACATCACATGTGCCAAAACGAAAATGTGATGTGCCCGACACATGGCACATTCAAATGCAAGCGTTATTTAACATAAAAAGTGGTCAGTTGGACACCAAGTTCACAAACAGGTTAATTTACATTTTTTTCTAGAACATGCTTAATTAAAGGTTTTAATATCGATTTTCATGTCAAAGGACATTTGTACACTTTTTTACGTTTCAAAACTTCCAGGAAAAATCTAAAAATTTCAAAAATTTCACCTTTGACCTTGGTAAAGAAAGGGTTAACGTTGTCGGAGTTTTACAAAATTTTCGGAAAACAATCTTTTGTATCAGAATTAAAACAAATCGGAAGTGATTTTGTTACAGCTAGCGAAAAACAAAAAAATTAATACACCCATGTGAAAATCGAAATATATATGAACACACATGACCATACATTGACTTGTATATGATCATGCATGGGCATACATTGTCATATACGTACATGCATAGTTCAATGTATGACCATACATGATCTCATATATTTCCATATATCTTTGGATACGAAATTTGAGGGTATATGACCGTACATGTTCATATATGACCATATATGCTCACATATGATTCATGTATGCTCATATATGATCATATATGGCCATATATCTCCATATACCCTCAAATTTCGGATCCAAAGGTATATGAAAATATATGAGATCATGTATGGTCATACATTGAACTATGCATGTACGTTAGGGCGGGTCGATTTAATAATCGCCCATGGCTCAGTGAAAATCGTATTCTAGGGATCAAAATAAGAAACTTTGCCGAAGGAACCATACCTCTAAAACGAATTCTACTACCCCCAACTGTTGACTTTTGTCCCGTAGGGTCAAGTTTTGAAAAATCCCACTTTGACCCATTTAGAGTGCCCCAATCGAGTCCAAATGTATGACCGACCCCCACTAACTTTGGAGGGCCGATCCACCCATGCCAGTGGCACACCCCCTGGAACTCCCCTGGGGGGTTCCCCATACAAACATTTTAAAAAATCACCATTTTTGGCACTTTATTTTATTATTTTTTATTTATTTTATTTATTTTTATTATTTTATTTATTTTTTCTCTTTAGAAATTTATTTAGTCAGAACATATGTAAATGAAAAAATTAATTTAACTTAGTAATAGAAAAGAAAATAAAAAAAATTACTGTTTGAAGTCTTTTTTGCTTTCAAGTCTGGGCATTTTTTCTTTTCTATTACTACGTTAAATTAATTTTTTCATTTACATATGTTCTGACTAAATAAATTTCTAAGGAGAAAAAATAAATAAAATAATAAAAATAAATAAAATAAATAAAAAATAATAAAATAAAGTGCCAAAAATGGTGATTTTTTAAAATGTTTGTATGGGGAACCCCCCAGGGGAGTTCCAGGGGGTGTACCACTGGCATGGGTGGATCGGCCCTCCAAAGTTAGTGGGGGTCGGTCATACATTTGGACTCGATTGGGGCACTCTAAATGGGTCAAAGTGGGATTTTTCAAAACTTGACCCTACGGGACAAAAGTCAACAGTTAGGGGTAGTAGAATTCGTTTTAGAGGTATGGTTCCTTCGGCAAAGTTTCTTATTTTGATCCCTAGAATACGATTTTCCCTGAGCCATGGGCGATTTTTTTGCCTCCCCACAAATCGACCCAGCCTAATGTACGTATATGACTATGTATGCCCATGCATGATCACATACGAGCCAATGTATGATCATGTATGCTCATATATATTTCGATTTTCACATGGGCACTCAAAAAAAAGTCAGTGAAGTCAGCAAAAATGTTGCTGTGTCAGCAAATTTTTAGTCAGGAGCGTGCTTGCAAAAAAGTTGGTAATTTCAGCAAAAGGTTTGCTGAAAATCAGCGAGCTGATTTTTACCAAAAAAAAATAGTAATCTTCAGCAAAAGTTTTGCTAACACTTAGTCGACTGCAAATGAAAAAAATCCTTGTTAAAATCACTAAACTTTTTGCTGAATATTAGTAGACTGAAAAAAACTCAAAAAACTTGTAGCGAAATTTTACTTTAGTTAATTTATTTGCTGAAAATTTAAATATAGAATATGTGTAGAGTTGTTTTCCTTTTTTTGTCATTTCCGTTTCCAGACAAGCTGCGACATCTACATCTAGTCTATCTGGTTGTCGTCCAAACTATGAATGCTGTTATCAGCACAATTTTTGTAGCCAAATATATTAGTAAAACATTAGTTCAAAATTAGTTTATTGCTAAAAAAATATAACTAAAATTTTTGCTGAAAACGGAATTTTAGCAAAAAAATTGCTGAAAACTAGTACACTTGATATACAAGACGTTTTACTAATTTTTCTACTAATTTATTTTTTTGAGTGTACTATTATCTAAATTATTGGCCAAAATCACACTTTTCTCCAAAATTTTCAAATTTAAAACGCCGTCACTATTAAATTAAAAGAGGGATATGTGTAATTTCCAGTAGAATTATTCTCTAAGGTGTATTTAATAAACCCCTATGCGTTGACAACTTTTTTTTATATTTTGTTAAACAAAATTTTAAAAAACTCAAAACTAGGGATTTGCGAATTTATTAAAAAAAATCCCATCTTTGGTACGATTTTCATAATTTATCTCATTTTATCATGCATGCTCATGCGTGTTCATGCGTGTTCATGTATGTTCATGCATGTGCACACATGTAGATATTACCTCAAATTTCGTTAATGCACACGTATGGTCATATATGATTCATGTATGGAGATTTATGTATCCATGTATGGTCATGAATGCATGTTTATGAGCATGCACTAGGGTTTGGGGTTCGGAAATTCCCGGACGGGAATTCCCGGGAAATCCCGGGAAAAGTTTGCCGGGAATTCCCGGGAAAATAATATATTTTTCCCGGGAAAACGGGAAATTTGAAAAATATTAAATTATTTTTATTTAGAATAGGATTTTTTAATTTTAGTCATAAAAAACATTTTAAATACCAAAACAAAAATGTTAATGTTAAAATTTTTTAAAAGGGAATCAATTTCTTTGACACACAAAAAAGAAATTGATTCCCTTTTAAGTAATAAAGATTTTTCGCATAACCTATTCAAAATGTAAGTAGTAAAACCTAAAAATCTGGTAAAATGTTTAAAAGAAATATGAACAAAAAGTTTTGTTTCTTACAAATAATAGCCCTTTTTATCTAAATTTTTTGGGGGCGCTGAGGTGTAATGGTTAGCGCGTTGGACTGTTACAAGTAATGTTGCGGGTTCGAGCCCCAACCAAGGCAACATCAATTTATGAAAAATAATAATATGCATGAGTTTTTTCTATCCCTCATACATATCGCAGCGTCCTCCTTCGGTGTTCCCCATAGCACTTAACCCCACCGAAGTAAAGTAATATAACAGGGCTATGAACTAAAAAGCTTCAAAAAAGTCCGCCAACTCTTCATCAGATGGCGCGCAACTGTTCTAAGATTCAACATCTCGCGCAATTGCAGTGTTGCCATATTTGAATCCCTTCATCTTTCACCACTTTGCACTTCTCCTCTATCCCCTTTCCAAAGGAAGCAACACGTTAATTAATAGGAAGAATTTCCTGAGTGTTGCTTCTCTTTAACAAAAAAAAAAATGTGTATTTTAGTTAAAGACGACTTTAGTTAACATATTGGGTGGCAGTATACCTTGACTTGGTTTATATTTGGAGCATTCTGATTGGTTAATTTATTTTCAACCAATCAAAATATTTGAAAATATAAATATTTTTGTAGGGCTTTCATATACAAAATGAACAAAACCGTATGATTAAAAATAAAGTCGACTTTAAATTTAAAATAATCCTTTATTTAAGGGCCAATAATTTTATAAGTAACGTTTCCATTAATAAAATATTTTCAAGTAAATTTACTTTATTTAATTACACCTGCTTTCAAACTAATATATTATTTTATATTAAATAATAAAATGTCAAGAGCATGAAAATACTTTACAAAAAAGGACAATACAGCGCAGTGCAATATTTGCCCTAAAAGACTAGTGGTTAACGGAGGTAGTTTATCCGACATCTAAATTTAGTTCACAAAAAAAAATTGATATTCATGCAACTTTTCTTGAAGAAAATGAGCCAAATGTGAAAAAGCGGTTTGTTTCCGACAGTCCAGTAGTGGCTGCTTTCTGCTGGAATCATGCAATTTATTTGGCAGTGCTTAGAGTAATTTATGTGAAATCAAATGTTCAACATTCTGATATTTTTACTTTGAATTCTCACTATACAGACTGCATTTGTACTGAAATAGTGTTTTTTTTAACAAAAATTATTTATATAGGTGGTTTTCATTAACAATTTTGTTAAAAAATATTTCCCGGGATTCCCGGTATTCCCGGGAATTACATTTTTTTTATTCCCGTTTCCCGCGAAAATAAAAAAGTCAGGGAAATCCCAAACCCTAGCATGCACGCACATACATTTAACCTGTATGGATTCATATATGTCGATTTTTAGCTGGGTAGTTAATTTATTTGCTGTACTACATCCAGACAAGCTGCGATATCTACATCTTGTCTATCTGGTTGGCGTCCACGCTATAATTGCGGTTATCAGCACAATTTTTTTAGCAAAATAAATTAGTATAACATTAGTTCAAAATTAGTTTAGTGCAAAAAAAATATAACTAAAACTTTTGCTGAAAACGGAATTTCAGCAAAAAAATAGCTGAAAACTAGTAAACTTGATATACAAGACGTTTTACGAATTTGTCTACTAACTTATTTTTTTGAGTTTACAATGGTCTGAGGAAATTGGAATTGCTAAAATATATTCCAACCGATTTTGGACTTTTATACATTACCAGAAAAGCAATTCAGTCTGGATTATGATTCTATTTACATTTTCTATAAATACAGTTATAGCCAGCATTTTGAAAGAAAGCCAAAAAAGTAATTTTTTTGCCTTGTAAATCGTATTTCAAACTTCAGGGCCGATGCGGCACGTGTTCTCGTTATCCGATGACCCTAAAAAGTGTAAGTAAATATTACAACTTTGTTTATATTTAGAAAATTGTAATTTAAAAAATCCATTTTGATAAAATTTTTACTAAATGTATTTAGAAACTAAATATAACAGAAAAAGAAAAATCCTGTAAACATTTTAGTTAGAACTAGTAAAAATAAGTTAAAAATTACCTTGCAGAAAAAACTATTTTTTATCTACTAATATGCTGCAAATTTTTTTCCGGATTTTATCAAGGTAATTCGTATTAATAGTTAACTTAAATGTAACCAAAATTTTGTAAATTTAACAGTTTTATTTTTCCTTCTTATCTTACTAGTATTTAGCAAAAAAACAATCTGCTAATATCAGCAGTTTTTTTGCAAGGCCATTTTTAATTACATAATTTTTAGTAGCTTTTTCTCCTATTTTTACAGCTTTATTTCTTTCTAAAGGGTTCTTCAACAGGGACGCTACAAAAGTAGAAAGACAGGGACAGCAAACGACGCCATATTTCTTGCCGATCTTTTGACATTTCTCTTAAGTAAGGTTTGCCATTTCATGATGGAAAGAAATACGAGCCAACAACGAGTCGAAATTATTAAAATTTACTACCGACATTCGGAGGCAGTGGCCTCAACGTTAAGAGCGCTACGTCCAATTTATGGTCGTCATAATGAATGGCTTCGTCAATAAAGAAAATATGCGTTATTGGTCAGACAGCAATCCACACGTGCTCCATGAGTCATCATTGCATCCCGAAAAAATTACGGTGCGGTTTATGGGCCGGCGGCGTCATTGGGCCGTACTTCTTCCGTGATGATCAAGACCGGCACGTTACTGTAAATGGGAATCGCTACCGTTCAATGATAACCGACTATTTTTGGCCCCAATTGGATGATATGGACTTGGAGGACATTTGGTTCCAACAGGACGGTGCCACAAGCCACACAGCGAATGTCACAATTTTTTGCAAACCAAGTTTGGAGAACGTGTTATTTCACGAAATGGTCCAGTCGATTGGCCGCCTCGGTCGTGCGATTTGACGCCGTTGGAATATTTCCTGTGGGGCTACGTCAAATCTATGTTCTATGCCAACAAGCCAGCGACGATTGATGAACTTCGTACGAATATCGGCCGATTTATGCTTGAAAACCGTCGAAAATTGGGTTCAGCGTCTGGACTTCTGCAAGCGTGCCCGTGGTGGCCATGCAAAAGAGATCGATTTCCATACATAATGGCATCGAACGTACTTTCACAGGAATAAAGAACTTCATTGATATCCAAAACCGTTTTTGTTTTATTTAAAAAAACTTGTAGCGCTCTTATTGAAGAACCCTTTATGAGTGTATTATAGAACTTTATATATTTTCCAATATGCTATATATTTTTGTTAATAAAAATAGAAAGAAATAAATATAACAATTTACTGAACAAGACTGCTAAAAGTCAGCTATAAGTTATAACAAGCCATAGGGGTAGAGCGTCTGCTTGAAATGCCAACGAGTGTGGGTTCAAACCCCACACGATGCATGATGTTTTTTTTTTTATTAAATTAAAATACAAACAAGTGAAAATGAACTTCCTTTTCATCGGTTCAAATATACATAATTTGTTTCAAAAAAGAACAACTTCCCTCCTATGACAAGCCAATGTTAAATTCATCAGTGAAAACCACAAATTATCACTACTCCCTATTCATCTGTTGTTATGTTTTTACTAATTCTTTTTCCTCACTTTTTTTCCTGGGTCATTGTTGAACTGCTAAAGTGCATTCGCCGTATATTAGTATGATTTAAAAAAAATCAGGAATTTTATTAAATATTAAAAAATATCGTTTTTTTTTGTAAATTTTTTCTAAAAATTATTTACAAAGATTGAGTTTTTACTGAATCCTATAGAATTTTTTAATGAAAAGTCTAAAAAAAATAGACAAAATGCCTTTTTTTGGCAAGGATTTGTAAAATGGCATTTTTACGAAATAAGTGAAAAAATGGCAAAAATGGCATTTAATGGCAAATGCCAAAAAAACTTGCCCTGCTATAAGTATTGATACAATTTTCAAACACCTACTTTGTTTAAAAAAAATAACGGAACAAATATAAATTTCTACACTTTGCAAAAGTTCGTGTGAAGCAAAACTGGTTTTTTTTAATTAAAGAAAATTTAAAATTTGTATTTAATTGCGTTAAAAATATCAGGATTTAATTATAAAACTTAATTAAAGTCAACCACTGCACTTAAAAAAATACGTCAGTAAAAAAATATGCAAACGGGTTTAAAATTGATTTGGCGAATTTCCAAATTTTTAGTTGAAACACTGATTTAAACAAGGAGTTTAGTTATCCTCATTTAACACAATACTGAAATTCCTCAGTACTTTAACTTATTTTCAGTGTAAATTTACAAAATTTTTATAACTAATTTTTAAGAACCCATTCGTTAAATTTTACAAAATTTATTGTTAAAATATAATATTTTCATGTTTCTGTTATTACCCGGTAGATGGCGCCACTAATGTTTCCAAAGCTTTAAGGATGGCGATATTATTATTATAATTAATTGAAGAAATCATGCATTTTAGGGTTAAGGCTTTTACAAAACTAATTTTGTAATCACCGTATTTTATTACAGCGTGAGCGTCACCTTAGTATTTTAAACTGGCAGAGTTAAACTTTTAACTGTCCAGTTAATTTTTTAACTGTTAAAAAATGCATGTTTAAACGATGCAGGTTAAAAGGTTGGATTAACTGTAAACAAGTACAATAATTTCCCTATCTAAAACAATTGGGGAGCTACATTTTACGCACCTGGGAAAACTTAAAATTAAGATAAAAAATTTTCTCGCTTTCTACAAATGCTGAGCGTAGATTGCATACACTGGCGTAGCTAGACCATTTTTCTAGGGGGGGCTATAGGCTTTTAAATTTTTGGTCCTCTGTTTTGATTACGATTATCTGTGCTATCGGCAGATACCTATTCTGACAAGTTATGCTTTAAGCTTTACCCAATAAGCGCTACAAAAATTTAAGTGAAATCAAAGTCAAGGCTTACATTTTCTTTAAATTTCACTTTGATTTTATGACTTACTCCAGCAATATTAATATACTGATAGAAATAAATCTGTGCAAATAGCAGAAAAAGATCCCAAAAATTAATTAAAAATGGCCCTGCAAAAAAACTGCCGAATCTGTTTAGTAAATTTTTGTTAGATAAAACAGAAAAAACAAAACTGTAAACTCTACAAAATTTCAGCTGCATTTGAGTTATATTTTAGTTCGTTTTAAATGACAACTACACTTCTCATATTAGCAATACAATTATCTCAATATTAGTAGAAAAAACACACAACGAAAAAACTATTATTTCTATAAATTTTTTGTTATAAGTTAAACTTAGTTAAATGCCAATAATATTCTATCCTGCTGAAATTAACGAAAAGTTTTGTTGAAAAATTGTTAATTAAGACCTGTTAAGTTATCCCAAAATAAACATAGTTTTGAATCTCAAATTTATATGAAAATATCTGGGTTTAACGTTTAACCATGGTTACATTGGAAAAAAGTTACTCGCCCTAAGTATAATTCAAAAAGTCTAAAGTCATTGAAATCGGCCGACAATTTAAGAAGCCAAAGGTTCCGAAAGCTTGTTTACACTCGAGGTGGCCTACTTTGCACGCTGGTGCTAAGTAGGTGTCCTATTAATAAAACAGTGTGATTTGAATGTTAATTTACTGATTGATGATGGATATAGTAATGAATTGTGTAACTTCATAAGCTCTGTTGGTTTATCGATAGTAAATAGTGAGATGCCCACTCGCTTTTCCTCCAACAGTAATCCAAGTTTGCTGGATTTGTTTTTACTATCGGATTTGGACTCCTTGCTTTTATTTGATCAGATCTCGTTTATATCTGATCATGATCTTTTGTTTTGTACTGTGAATATAAATTTTAGCAGGGATAATACTTCTCAGCTGATAACTTATCGGGACTATAGTCAATTGATTATCAAACTCTATTCTCGGAACTTTCTGATTTGAATTTGACTGACTGTTGGTTTGAATCTACGGTAGATGGAAAATTAGATATTTTGCTCTCTTCTATTCACGATGTTTATGACAGAAATGTTCCCATTCGTAGTTTTTATGTAAAAATCGGTATTATAATATGTAATCGGTATTATAATACATGGAAGAAACATCCATCACCTACTAACAGATCGTTATATACTAGGTCAAGGAATCGTACTAATCTGATTGTTAGGGAAGCAAAAAGAGCTTTCTTTGCTCGTAAACTGAATACGTCCTTACCTTCTGGTCAGTTGTGGAGGAATATTAGAAACTTAAATGTTCATTCTCGGGGAGTTTCAAACTGTAACCTGGACCCCGATGATCTAAACGAATTCTTCTGTGGAGGTGAGATTTCGAATTTTGAAACTTCTAATCAAAGCTTTTCTGTCGTTAGTCCAAACTCTTTCCAGTTCACTGTATTTTCTTAGGTCGATATTTACAGGACTGTAATGAGTATTCGTTCTAATGCAGTTGGAGAGGATGGTATACCTATGAGGTTTCTGAAAATCATATTACCATATATTGTCCGTTCGCTTACACATATCTTTAACCACTGCATTACGACATCAACTTTTCCAAATCAGTGGAAAATTGGAAGGATAGTTCCCATAGCGAAAATATCTTCCCCAATGTTACCCTCAAATTTTAGACCTATAAGTATACTTCCTGTCCTTGCAAAAGTTTTTGAAAGTCTAATGTCTCGACAAATTACAGAATATCTCAATGATAATCTTCTTTTATCTCCATTGCAATCTGGCTTTCGCGCAAAACACAGTTGTAAGACTGCAGATCACGTGTTACTATGCAAAAAATTAAAGCATTACTTTGGTTTTGAGGGTGCGGCCGTAACCTTAATAAGAAATTATTTGTCTGATCGAATGCAGAAAGTTGTTATAGGTGTCAAGGAGTCATGTCTTAGGGGTGTGAGTACAGGTGTCCCGCAGGGATCTGTTCTTGGTCCTTTATTGTTTAGCATTTTTGTTAATGATGTTTTTAGTGTTTGTAACTATGCTAAAGTCCATGCATATGCAGATGATATTCAGTTATACATATCAACAAGTGTTGATTCTTTGGAGGTAACGTGTAATAAATTGAATGACGATTTTAAATCTATAGGAAAGTGGGCGAAGGAGAATAATCTCATGCTGAATCCTGTAAAATCTGTGGTAATGCCCATTAGCAGATACAAGATCAACTATAACACATTTCCAGTAGTGATGCTTTGTGATGCTCCACTGAAATATGTGAGGAATGCTAAATACTTAGGGTTTCACATTAATTCGTCGTTGTCTTGTACCGATCACATTAACAGTGTTGTATGTAAGATCTATCTTACGTTACGTAACTTACGAATAACTTCTAATTTTACACCGAATGAAATAAAGAAACGGCTTGTTATTCAGCTGATTCTCCCCCTGATAACTTACTCAGCTGAGGTTTACAGTAAATTGGACTCCCATTCATTGCACAGACTACAGGTCGCTTTTAATAATGCTGCGCGATATGTTTATGGATTGCGCCGATTTGGCAGCATATCATCATGGAGAACTGCGATTCTGGGTTGTGATATTGTTGACTACCTTCGAATGAGAAATTTATTATTTTTACATAGACTTCTACATCAAAAAAGCCCTGGATATCTACTTGAGAAAATTAGGTTTGGACAATCTGTTAGATGCATGAACTTAATTCATCCAAAATATTGCTATTTAAACTCCGGCAGATTCTTTTTCATTAATGCCATTAAACTTTGGAATTCTTTACCACTCCCCATTAGACACATAACTGGGAATGACAGTTTTAAAAAGGCTATATTTAATTATATTAAAGGAAATAATTAGCTTCTACTTCTTACTCTTCTTTACAATCATTCTAATACTCTTTTTTTTTTCTTGCTAGATAGTCAAATTTAAATTTAAATATCTTTAACTTTGTTAACTATTATAATTGTTGACATTACTATTTTTAATTTATATAATTTATTTTTACTCAGTGCTAAATATTTTGTTATCATTACTATTATGACGTTGTAAATGTTATACCATTTGAACTATAAAAGAATTTTATTCTTATTGTTCTAATAACGAGAAATAACTACAAATTTTTCCAAAAGCCTTACTCCTACTCTACAATATTCTATAAACTTTATCCAAATCGGACGATTATTTTAGAAGTTGTGTATGTATTACCGCTTCTCTCAGTTTAAAACCACTGTGTGTCGTAAACATTTTACAGTTTTTTATGTCATATTTCACTGTTTTGTTTTCCAATAGATTAGCAACACTTGCTTAATTTTTTCTATTGTGTTTACTGTTCCCAATTATTCGACATAGGCGGTTAACCGGTTATTGCATTATTCGAAAAATCACTAAAACTGATTAACCGGTTATTCGGGTCGGTTATTCGAGAAAATTGGCGATTAATCGATTAATCGTTTAAAACAAAATTAATGTATTTCCTTAACTTTTTATCAACAAAAACACTTACAGCTTCCTGTTTTTGTTAAATATCAACATGACACATGAACACGATGTATTTGAAAAAAAATTTAAATTAAAAAAAGCACATCTACACTAGAGAGAAAATTCTAGAGATAAAACAAAAATCACCTCTAATTAGCTCTGTTTTAATTGAGTTTAGCTATTTTGGAGTGTTTTTGGTCCATCTCTAGCAGTTTTCTCTCGCGTGTTGTACCTTAAGGTTGAAAAGTTTCGGAATCTGAGATTATCTAAATTGAAACATTTCTTATACTAATAGAAAAATTTATGTAAAATATAGCTGAAGCTATTAAAAATTAGTTAAAAATGGCAAAAGAAAAACTGCTGAAACTAGGAGATTTTTTTCTAAATATTAGTAAGTAAAACTTTGGATTCAAAATTTCTTTGAATGCAAATTTAATCAATACTACAATAAATATAATATTGCATTTAAAAAAATTATTATCCAAAGTTCTTCCTCCTCCGCTGAAGAAATAAAAAAACATTTAGTTCCATTTGAGTAAAATATGTGAAAATACCAATTTACTCTACAAAAATTTACAAAAAAAATTCTGAATAGTAGAGTTAGTAGACTAAAGAATATCATAAACAATTGTTAAAATTCTCATTATTTTTTTCCGTTTTTAAGGGCCATTGACAATAAACAAAATTATCCAAAGTTTGAGTTAACATTCCCTTGTGTATTTATGTATTTAATAAAATTCTAATTGAATTTCAAATTTTCCCAAATGTATTTCAGAAATTTCTATTTTTATTTTAAAAGCATTTATTCAAACACACATGCTTTTTCTTTCTCTTAAGTCTTATAATTCCTATAAAATTTTCATTATGAAAGAGAAGACATGTATGTTTGTAAAAATGCTTTTAAAATAAAAGTAGAAATTTCTGAAATACATTTGGAAAAATTTGAAATGCAATTGCAATTTTATTAAATGCATTTGGAAAATTTGGGAATACAAATAGAGTCTTTTTAAATACATTTGGAAATTTCTGAAATGCATTTGGAGAATTTTGAAACACAAATGGAATTATTTTGAATGCAATTTTACAATTCTGATATACAGATTTAAAATTTTTAAGTGCAAGTGAATAATTTTGAAATGTATTTGAACAATTTTAAAATACAAATAGAATTTTCTTAAATACAAATAAAATATATTTGTAATATTTTTAAATATATTTGTATAATTTTGAAATTTTTAAAACACATTTGGGCAATTTTGAAATGTTGGACAAATATCAAAGTTTTTTAGACAATTTTAAACAATATTTGGACAATTTTGGAAGATTTTTGGATAATTCTAAAACATTTTTACACAATTTTGAGTGATTTTTGGACAATTTTAAAACATTTTTGGAAGAATTTGAAAAATTTCTGGATAATTTTGAAACATTTTAGACAATTTTGAAACCTTTTTAGATAATTTTAAAATATATTTGGATAATTTTAAAACATTTTTAAACAATTTTGAAATAAAACTGAAAATGGTGTAGTTGGACATGTTGTAGAATTGATGTGGTTTTGAATCGATTATACACACTTTCTTTGGAGATGTGGGAAAAGGTAGAGTTTCTACAGAATTAAGATGCCAGTTGACAGTTGTGGGACACATATTTGAAAAAAATGCAACCTTGCCTTAAAGGACATGGAAATATAATGTACATTAGTTTTAATTTTTAAAAGAACAGAATCAAAAATCGCTTACTGTATTGAATAAAGCCTATAGAGCACTTCGACGCTGATCCAGCCAAACACTTCGTGTATTTTGGGTAGTTTTAGAAACACCTTTATTTTGATTAAAAAAGCTATCTAAAGGCTTAACGACCTTCTTTTAAAAGAATTTGATGGTATTTTAGTAATTTTATGTTTATTCTAAGCTTTTCTTGTAATTTTTTAGCCAAAGTTAAGAAAATTATGAAGTTTTGGGAAAAAAAATAAGGGAAAATTCTATATTAAAATTGTAACCGGTTAATCGAACTGTTTTAACCGATTATTCGGATCGAATAATTATTTGAGTTTTAAATTATTTGTTTCGACATTAACCGAAATAGAGGCGATTAATCGAGGAATCGGTTAATCGATTAACCGAATTGGAAACACTAATTGTGTTATATCAGCAAAAACAAAATTTACTTCTTAGCCATATGGTAATAAGTAAAAAAGTGGAAAGCAAAAGTCGACTTTTCGACTTTTGCATCACCAGAAAGTCGACTTTCTAAAAGTCGAAAATTTTCGCAAAAAGTCGATTAATCGATTAGTCGAAAGTCGATTTATAGAACCCTAGTTTTTATATTATTGTTTTAAAATGAATGGGGGAAATGTTTTAGTTGATCTGTTATTTTTAAGTAAATGAATGTTATTTTAGTTTGACTCTAAATTAACCTTTATAATAATATATAATATGTTATAAAGTTACAATCTAATAGTAATTATAAAATATTTTATAATAAAACAAACATTTTACAAAAAAAAAAACTAAAATAACATTAATTTGTTTTAAATATTTTAATAAAAGTTATAAAAAGCAATCCGAATTAAAATAGATTTCTTTATTTTTTAGCGTTTTAAATAGGCTCCTAATAAAAATCCTTTAAAAATCTTTGCTCCTTTAGTAAGGTTTTTTCATGCATATTCAATGTAAATTTACATGTTATTAGTAGTAAAGTAGATTGTTGCTAAGCACTTTTTAATATATTAAAACTGGTGGATTTACACACATTGTGTCTATTTAATTACATACAAAGAATGTAAATATTTCAATTTTATTTAGGCACAAAATGTATTTTTACTGTAAGTATAGTAGGAGAACAGATACCTACTATAAATAGGGTAAAGTTACATGAATTTTTATTAGAGTGTAGGGCAACAAATTATACTTAGGGACACGATTTTGGCTATAACTCGGAGACGAATCGAGATACCACCTTAAATTTTTCACACAAATGTAGAAGAGAGTATAAAAATAATCAGATATTTTTTTAAGAATTTTAAAAAATGCGCATTTCGAGCAATGGGAATTTGAACTCAAGACCCTAAAAAGTGACCTTTGACCCTTTCATGAAATAAATCAATATGCATATCATTTTAAAGGGCACTTTCTTACCTAATAAAAAACACCAAAATTTTATATCTTAAACAGTTTTAAAGATATAGTCGATTTTTACTCGAAAATCTTATTACTTTTTTACTGTTTTCAAAACGTTTGAAAATTTTGCATAAGTAAATTTGAAATAACTAACTTTATTATTTTAAACTGCATTTTTTGAAATCCCGGGATTCCCGGTCTAAATTCCCGGGAATGCAGGAACTGAAAAATGCCTAATTTCCCGGGAATCCCGTGAATGCATTCCCTAGTTGCAAGAATTATCTTACGTCTTTCACCTAATCGAAAGAAATGGATATGATTATTAAAGCCCATAGTCCATATTTTAAAAGCATGCTAAAAATGATCCGTATTTAATTCAGGTATGAGAATTAATAAGAAATAAAAAAAAAACTTAATAAAATAAAAAGTAAAATTTACGAATATTTCAAAAAGTAGAGCTTATTTAAAAACTTTGGGTTGTCTGTTCGTGATCTACGCCCTTAAATCTATCCGAAATGAGAGGTTTAATTTCCGATGCATTACTAGTGTTTGTGTTAAATGATATCTTATTTATTAATTGTTCTTTTTTATTTATGGTCTTTTACTTTTTATAGAAAAAAATTAGCGACGCACAATTATCTATTTTTATTGAATTATATAAAAAGCACGAAATTCTTTGGCAAGTAAGTAATATAGCTTTTAGAATTGGTAGCAAACGTGATGAAGTTTATAGCCAAATGATTGAAGAATTAAAAGTTAATCATAGTTTTGATATAACAACAGAGATTTTGCAAGATTATATCAAATACATAAATAGTTTATATTCTAAAAACAAAGAACAGCAATTGAAATGTGAGTTGGAAAATCGAGAATTCGTGCCGTCATCCCCATTTTATGAGTCCATAATGTTCCTTAATAAAAGCCAGGGACCATTTAAATGTCCAAAATGTGAGAAAATTGTACAAAATTATGTCAACTATCATATACATGTTGCTCAGCACGATAATAGCATGCCATTTAAGTGTTCTCTGTGTGAAATGGGCTATAAAGTATTCGGATCATATTTAATACATTGTAAAACGCATTTAGGCATTTATAATTTCAACTGTAAAGTATGCGGAAAAGGCTATCAAACTACAGGGGAAATCGACTATCATATGACTTCCCACACGGGTGATAAACCATACTTATGTCAGGTATGTGGTGCCGGTTTTAGAGCTCGCCATGAATATAATAATCACATACGCCGTCATGAAAAACGCTATCGTTATGAATGTCATATATGTAAGCAAACGTTTAATCACTTGCATAAATTCAATCATCATGTGAAGTCCCATCTAAATATACGTGACGTCATTTGCAATATATGTGGCAAAGGTTTTACAGCTGTAAAATATTTGCGAATACATAAACTTATACATGAAGATAAGAAACGCTTTAAATGTGAAGTTTGCGATAAGGAATTCGCACAGAATGCTGGATTAAGACAACATCGTAAACAACATCAGCCACATTTAACAGCTGCTGAGAAGAAAATTAAAAATGAAACGAATTTAAGTTATCTCTCTGAATGTACAGATACATAAATTAAAAAATAAAAACAAATGGTGAAAATCTTCGCATAAATTCACAATGCGTATTCGCTGTTTCGTACTACACTGATAGAATTTTCGTTCATACTATTAATGAATCGATTTCATTAATCTGAATTCACTGATTTAATGAAAAAAGTTCATTGAGTTATTGAAAAATTCATTGAAAAAATGTCATTGAGTTAATGAAAAATTCATTAATTTAATGAATTTTTTCATTATATATTTTCAACTAACCCGTAAGATATGCTATAATTTTTATAAGGGTTTTGAATTTGCTAATTACTAAAATAGATATATGTTCCAGTAATGAACGCTAGGGTTGCAAACTGAAATTATTTAAATATAAAAGTCCAAATAATGACATCATTTTGTTTTGGCTATTTAGATCAATCGGTAACGCGATAATGTTTACATTCTGGTGATTGCGGGTTCAAGTCGACTTCAGGGAGATGTCAAAAACGTTGTAAAAACGAAAAAGAAATATATGTACAAATAAAAATTAATAAAATAAAAATAAATAAAAAAAGTAACGCAAAAAAATATATTTTTTTCAATTAGTTTTCATTTAATGAATACGTTTCATTGATCTAATGAACGCGTTCTTTGGGGACTTTTCAATGAAAAAAATCATTGGGTTAATGAACAAATTCATTAATACTATGCACAAAATTCTATCAGTGTATGGGTGTTCATCAGAGTAGGAAAATAAACTGTACACAACATGTAGCGTACGGCTAAGGAACACATACCCTATCTATCGTTTTAGCGGTTGTGTGTTTGTACACAAACCGAATGCGGTACACTACCATTCTCTGATAACGACCGCAAACGCAACGATTATGTACTGTACTTTCAACACATATTCACACCTGTAGCGTACCGAATTCGTGTTGTGTGTATAAACACTTACACTAATTGGAGAGAATAGCGTATGTGTTTTCTACGCAACAAATATGTTTGTGTACTGTGTTCGCTATGTGCAGTACACTTATAAAAAAAGTTAGTACAAAAGTGTGTTAAACGCGTTCTGGCGCAAATGAACTGATTTTTTCTGTTATTTTGTTTTAAAATTTAGGATTGAACTAATATTTTTGTAAATTGTAAATTAGCATAACAATTACTTTCATCCGTATTTGAACTAACTTTGCATCCTAATTTTTAGTAATTTATGTTTCTTAATTTTACAAATTTTTCAGGTAATTTAAACCCCAATTATTTCCTAAAGTTTATATTTTTGTGTCTCTGCTATCAATATCACATACAGATGGCGCTATATTTTCATAATTTTTTATTCTATTATCACAAAATGGCTTATATCTCGGAAACTAAGCGAGATAGAGAAAAATGGACAAAAATTCGATAATAAGAACTTATCAATCTTTATAAGCCATCTATACTCCCAACAATAAATATGGGCCTGTCTCGGGACAGATCCGTAGAGCCCAAAAACAAACACTTTAAGCGACATTTTAGCAGAAATTTTCAGTTAAATCAGGTAACGTTTCTGTTAAATTTAGGTCACATTTCTTAGCTAAGTTAACTAGAATTGTCTGTGTATTGAGTAGTTCATTGAAAATTCTGCTGTTGCAAATACAGGTACTATTTCCTGTTATTTTTGAGGAATTTTGAACTATTTTGAAGGGCTTTTTATATGAGTGTACGCAACCCTAACGTACGGTTCGTTAGAGATTATTTTCCTACTCTGGTGTTCATCGGGATTGACTTTTAAAAATATAGGAATTCAGGATTTAAAAATTTATAAAACGTAAAATTGTTGCTTTTCAAAAAGTGTTGATTTATGACCTTAGTTTACCAAATGAGGCAGTTCATTTGCAATAGTACAAAATTCTCGTCCCGTTGAATTTTTGTACGTTATATAATGTTTCGGTTTGTGTGTCCAATCATCATTTTCTTATTGCGGACAACTGGTGTGTTGGGGTAATGCCCACGAAACAATTGTATTGTATATCATAAAAATGGTAGTGTTTCCAATTATTCGACGTAGGCGATTAACCGGTTAATGCATTATTCGAAAAATGCCTAAAATTGATTAATTGATTGATTGATTGGGTAGGTTAATCGAGAAAATTGGCGATTAATCGATTAATCGTTTAATACAAAATTAATGTATTTCCTTAATTTTTTATCAATAAAAACTAGTGTTTCCAATTCGGTTAATCGATTAACCGATTCCTCGATTAATCGCCTCTATTTCGGTTAATGTCGAAACAAATAATTTAGAACTCAAATAATTATTCGACCCGAATAATCGGTTAAAATAGGTCGATTAACCGGTTAAATTTTTAATATGTAATTTTTAGCTTTATTTTTGCCCAAAACTTCATAATTGTCTTAACTTTGGCTAAAAAATTATAAGAAACACTTAAAAAACAAATACTAACTAAAATACGATCAAATTGTTTTGAAATCGATTGAAGGAGAAACCTTTAGATACAATTTTTTGAGCAACTCCAAGCAAGTCGACATTGAACCAGCGAGACACGTCATGGGTTTAAAAATACTCTTAAAACGGATTTGTTTTACATTATCGCAATTAATTTTTAATAAAATTTTTTTGAATTTTTTAAACAAAATAATAAAGTTTCTATTTGTAAAAAAATGCTTTAACGTTGTGCTGGCTGAAGCAGGCTTTAGGAAATGCAATAGACAATTTTTCAATTCTTTTAAAATGTAAAATTAATTTTCTAAAGTGAGAGCAGTTTTTCAGCCTCTAGTTGATGAATTTATTTATATTTATTTTAACAAAAACAGTGCGTATTAATTTTTAAAATTTTATTATTGCAAACATACATATAATTTTGAAAAGCCGAAAATCTGCGATAAAGTTCGAACAAACAAATCTGGTTAAGATTTGACATCTGCACACTGAGGGAATTGTCTACATGCTTTTTATGAATTTTGATATTGATTCAATGAAATTTCGCTCAAATTCGTCCATTGAAACACGGAGGAGATTGGAAGATAAACAAAAATGTATCTACAGAAAATTAGTTTAGACAATGCAATTTGATCGTGACGACAGAAATTAGTTGGCCTGAATAAAAATTCGGAAGAATTAACGTTCATACTATCCTGGGTGTCATATTTGACTCCATTCGTAGCATAGCTATATTTCATCGTTCTGTTACAAAAAAAAAAACTAGAATAATAACAGATCATTGAAATTTCTAAATAATGGGACCGTTTCCTGTACTTAAAAAACTGGATTTTTTCATGCCAAAAAATTGTTTTGTTTTGGGGTCTGTATAGGAAGAAATGTGTAAGGTTTTTTAGGATGGTATGATGGTTAACCGAAAAATTTTGTTTTAACCAAACCATTCGGTTGAAAACAAATTAGGTAGGCTGCATAATAATTTTTATGATGATGATAATATTTTTTTAAAATTTGTACTGATTTTTAATTTTTTTTTTAATTTTTTATTTTTTTTTTTTTTTTAATTTATTTCAATCATTGGTACATATAAGACTTAGAGTCTCTTAAAGCACCTCAAACATTTTAAGTCACAGTGATTAAATGCTTAAATAAGATACATAAAATCTTAAAAATAGACAGTAATAATAACAACAAAACTAAAAAAAACAGAACAACATAAACGATTAATCTTTGAACAAATTCATAATTGCCATTTTAAAAAACAATACACGGGGTTCGGATTTAATTTGATTAGGTAAAGAGTTCCACAATTTCACAGCACTAACAAAGAACAATCTTGAGGATGATAAGTAATTATAAGCAGGCATAACAATATTGCTTGTTCGACTTGATCTGGACATATTAATTTTCCGGTACAAATAATCAGGTTCCTTCGTATATATAATTTTGTGTAAAAATATTAAATTTCGAATGTTTAGATATGAAGTTAGATTACATCCCAAGATTTGAAGGGAGTATTGAGATATTCTATCATATTTTCTCTTGTTGAATACAAATCTAGCACAATTATTAATAACCATTTATAATTTAGTATTAGATGTGGCATCGAGGTTTCCAAAAACAATTGCTCCATAAGTCAAAATTGGTATAAGTAACGTTTTCACCAATTTGAGCTTAGTGTGACTCGGAACAAACGCTGATGCATACCAGAGTTTCCGTAGAGCACAATAGATTTTAGTAATTGTATAATTAATATGATCCTTGCAATTAATCTCAGAATTAATTAAAAATCCAAGATTTTTTACCACTCTCACATATTCAACTACTTCATTCTGCATGGTGATATCTGGCAATATTTCAGAAGAGCAACTGCCAATTAATAGGGCTTGAGTTTTCGAAGCATTAATTAACAGATTATTTTCCAACGACCAACGGCAAATTTCGTGCAAGTCCTCATTAAGTCGGCAACCCAAATCTTCCATAAGTCCAGGAGGGCGCGAAAGATATATTTGGGCGTCGTCTGCATATAAGTGAATATTAGAGCTTTTACAGCAGTGTACTATATCATTAATAAAAATACTAAACAGAATAGGACCAAGAATTGAACCTTGAGGTACTCCTGAAAAAACAGGTTTCATAGTTGAGAAAGACTCCCTACAACTAACCCCTTGTGACCGACCTGACAGATACGATCTGATAAGATTAGAGGCAAAATTACTGAAACCGAAATACTTAATCAGTTTTAATAATAATACATCATGATTAACGGTATCAAATGCTTTAGAAAAGTCTATAAGAACCATGATAGTGAGATGGCCTCGATCAAAAGATGGACGAATGTCCTCTAGGACTTTAAGTAAGGCAGTACTGCAGCTTCTCCCTGCTCTGTAACCAGATTGATTTTCAGTAAGAAGGTTATTGCTTGCCAGATGTTTGATAATTTGTTTCGAAATTAAAGCTCAAATGATTTGGAAATACTTGATAAAATACTGATTGGCCGGTAGTCTTCAGGTAAAGTAGGTTGATTCTTTTTACCAACAGGGATGATATTTGCAATCTTCCAAGATTCTGGAAATTGTGACGTCGTTATTATGTGGTTAAAGATATGGGTTAAGGCAGGCAACACAAAGGGTAAAATAAGTTTAATAAATTTAATATTTATACCATCGTATCCAACAGCATTTGATTTCATTGAAGTTATAGCTTTTCCAACATCCTCGACAGTAAATGGTTCAAAATACAGTAAATTACCCTGGTACAGCAGACTGGTATTCTCATTAAATGAATTTGCATTACTACTAACTGTAGATTTCAGGAAAAAGTCATTCATGATTTCAGGGCAAATATCGCATTCAGTTTTCTTTTTTCTAACACCAATTTGGTCAAGATTTTTCCATAGCTCACTAGCTGGAATATTCGCATTCAGTTTACTCTGATAGTATAATTTTTTCATGTTTTTAGTAACAACATGTACTTTGTTCCTAGCCACACGATAATTTTCCCAGTTGTTGTCGTTTTGTCTTAATCTCCACATCGCATAAAGTCTGTCACGCCGTTTGATAGCTGATTTAACCTCATTATTAAACCATGGCTGTTTATGATTATTGATTTTAATTTTACGCAAAGGAACGTGTTTTTCATATAGTAACAATACGTTACTAACGAAGAAATTAAGTTTGTCATTACTATTTTCGAAAAACCAGCAGTTATTCCACAGAGTATTCGCAGATTTGAAGTCAGAAAAAATGGTCACCCTATATTAATTACAATATTAAAAAAAATGTTTGCTGATTTTTACAGAGCAAATTGGTATTTTCAAATAAATCTTAACGTTTTTTATATTGATGGCTCAATGCAAAAGGCTCTTCTAGTTTTTAATGTTAAAAAAGTCAGCCCTTTGTGTTTTTATTGATAAAATGTTAACAAAATCCATTTATTTTTATTAAACGATTAATCGATTAATCGCCAATTTTCTCGATTAACCGACCCGAATAACCGGTTAATTAATTTTAGTGATTTTTCGAATAATGCATTAACCGGTTAACCGCCTATGTCGAATAATTGGAAACACTAATAAAAACACAAAGAGCTGCCTGTTTTTGTTAAATATAAACGTGACATACATATAAACTCGCTATATTTAAAACAAGTTTCCATATTCTAAGGTTGGAAAGTTTTGGAATCTGAGGTTTTTTTAAATTAAAAATTTTCTTAGTAGACAAAGGTCTGCAAAAATTTTGATAAAGCTACTAAAATTTCATTGAAAATGGCAGAAAGAACTGCTGAAACTAGCAGATTTTTGGTTTGGCAAATATTTGTAATTTAAGAATAATAATCAATACTGCCGCAAAAAAATTAATATTGCATTTAAATATATGTTATATCTAAAGTTTTGAAGATTTTATTAAGATTCTTCCTTCTCCCCTGAAGAAATAAAAAACGAGCCCTCGATATAAAAAAAATAGTTGAGTTGAATTTCAGTTAATGAAAATATTAATTTACGCTGCAAAAATTAGAATAACATTTTTCTGATTTTCTCAGTCTCTTTACCGTTTTTTAAGGGCCATTAATAATAAAAAAATAACCTAAAGTTTGAGCGAACTTTCGTCAAACGAGTTGTAATGAAAATTTTCAGTAAGCTAATGAAGTTTTCTTCCCAATGTGACAAAGCTTCATTATTTTTATGAAGCTCTTTTTAATAAAACCTTTTTTGGGTGCCCAAGTAAAAAAAAATGATATGGAGCCATATAAAGTTATATTTAATTATATATAATCTTCTATGTAATTAGATATAATTATATCCGAAAAATGAGAACGTCTTATTGTATCATATTGTATCGAATTGTATACAAGTGTATACAATTTGGTACAATTTGATACAATTCGATACAATATGATACAATTGTATCCGAATTTTGTCCTCATCCAATTACATAAAATTATATCTTTTTGTATAAAATTATATAAAATGTTATAAAAGTGGACACAGTTTGATACAATTATACCTAAATATTAACCCTATATTTTTACCATAATATATATGACCATATCTAACAATATACAAAATTATATTTTTAAATAAAAAAAGATATACAATATCTGAAGATCATACCTGAGGGATTTCAATTACAATTACTTGTAATTGAAATTACAAGCAATTGTAATTGAAAATTTTCAATTACAAATTACTAGTAATTGTAATTGAAAGTGATTTCAATTACATTTAGAATTAAAAAGTGTTTTTTGTTAAAATTTTGTATAAAAATCTGACTGGGATAGGTTGCATAGGCATGGATGCGCATTAAACATGAACAAATTTTTCTTTGTTTTTAGTAATTTTAAAATAAGGTTAACAATACTGAAATTTTTAACTTAATAGGATTGTGATATACAACTAAGATATAAGAGATCAGTCAAGTGTGCGTTATAGTATAGAGAATTCCATATTAAAGCTTCAGTATTGTTAATTTTATGGGCGCGTTAGCCATTTTAACTCACGCTCCTAAACAAATTACTCAAGCACGAGCATTTCGTGTCTTACTCACGCAGACATGAGTATATTAAAAACTTACTCACAATCAGAAAATTCTTACGCAAAACAGTAAAAATTACTAAAAAACATATGATGCAAAAAATAAACTCACACACGATTCATGCACGGGTTATATATTCTTACTCACGCTCACGTACGAATTATATATTCTCACTCTAACGGGCGAATTACTTTGGTATAGTAATTATTACTCACGATCACTTGTGAATAACTTCACTCACGATCGTGTCATGCGCCAATCCCTAGTAATTACAAAATCTAAAACTATTTCAAAATCATTTTTAATATGGAACCACATTTAATACAATACGGTTTTAAAAGGACCTTATACATATATTTTTATATAAAATCACTTTGAAAAAATTGCTAATGTGGGATAATATATAACACTATGCGACATTCAAAATCGGGATGGGATGAAACCAACGGGAAATGTTATATCGGTCAAAAACAAGTTATACGTGTCCCGGCGTTTCGCTGGGTCAACCCTAGGACTCGAGATATATCTTTTTTTTTTGACATAACTCGAGAACCACTAGTCCAATTTTGCTCAAACAATTTTAAAAAAAATTAAAAATTACAATTCCTTTAATCTGTTCATATAACGTTTTTCTATATACTCAACAGTTTTGCCGGTAAAAATAAATGTTTGTTACCGCTACCATAAAAATCAATAACCTTTTGTTTATTACTTCTTTTTAATATTTTAGGCAAAAAATATTTTTTTCTTCATACATTTATTTTTACCGGCAAAACTGTTGAGTATATAGAAAAACGTTATATGAACAGATTAAAGGAATTGTAATTTTTATTTTTTTTTAAATTGTTTGAGCAAAATCGGACTAGTGGTTCTCGAGTTATGTAAAAAAGACCACCAAAGGTCAAATCGATATATCTCGATTCCTAGGGGTGACCCAGCGAAACGCCGGGACACGTATAACTTCTTTTTTACCGATATAACTTTCCCCGGTAGTTTGAACCCTTCTCGATCACTGACCCCTACCATTTGTCTCACAGTGTAATTATAGATGATTTTATAAAGAATGTTATATCGTTATATATAAAAGAAATCATGAAATATTGTAGATATGAAACCATACTAAGTTATATATGGGTTCATATGCGTCAATATATAATCATATATAACACCTATTATATAATATTTCTTAAATGGCTCCATATATAGTTTTATATTATTATGTATAGTGTCATACTAAATTATATATAAACGTATATGTAATTATATCTTTTATATATTACTTTGTGTACTTATATATAGCACATACACTTATATGCAGGCCAGTATGTAATAATATAAAATCACATATGTCTCAATATTAAAACCTTTGAGGCAAAACTATTTCATATATGACTATATAAAAGTCTATATGCTTCAATTTAAAAGCATATGTGGCCATATTTAACTATAAGTTACTATATGTAATTACATAAAATAATATATGATTATATCAAAACTTTTTTACTCGGGTGTATACAATTTTTAATAAATAATATGAAATTTTTTATAAAATTATATCTAAAACTGCATCAGTTCAATGAAAACTTTCAATAGACGAATTCCAGCGAAACTTAATTGAATCAATGTAAAAAATCATAAATAGCATGTAGGTACACAATTTTCTCAGTGTGCAGTTATAAATGTCAAATTCCATATAAATTAAAATTTTTTAACTTTCATTTTCTGCTTTTTGGTTATTTGTTTTAATTCGAATAAAAATTTCATTTCATTGAAACGGGTTCGGGTTCCATGGTATTCTAGTGGAACATGTCGTAGAATTGATGTGGTTTTGAACCGATTGTACACACTTTTTTGAGAGAAGTAAGAAAAGCTAGAGTTCTTACAGAATTAATATGTCAATTGTGTGACACAGTTTTAAAACAAATGCAACTTTGTCTTAAGTGACATGGAAAAATAATTTAGTTTTAATTTTTAGACGAATTAAAACCGAAAAGAAACATTGTCTATTGTATTTCCTAAAACCTGCCCAACAAAGTTTTGAAAACACCTTTATATGGGCCTTTCGCGATGTTTTTTAAAGCTCTTTTTTACAAATAGAAACTTCGATATTTTGTTATAATATTTGCAAACAAATTTTATTAAAATTTATCAGTCTCTTAAAACAGATGAAGTGTCTCGCTGGTGCAATGCCGACTTGCTTAGAGTTCCTTCAAAAAAGGTATTTAAAGGCTTAAGGATCTCTTTCTCTCGATTTTATAGTAAATTTTGAATTTGGTGGTATTTTTAGTTAGTATTTGTTTTTCTAATAAGCTTTTTTTGCAATTTTCTAGCCAATGCTAAGAAAATTATGAAATTTTGGGAAAAAATAAAGGAAAAATTCCTTATTAAAAATGTAACCGGTTAATCGACCTATTTTAACCGATTATTCGGGTCGAATAATTATTTGAGTTTTAAATTATTTGTTTCGACATTAACCGAAATAGAGGCGATTAATCGAGGAATCGGTTAATCGAATATCCGAATTGGAAACACTAAAAACTGGTCAACCTTTTTGAAACAACAAATAAAATCTAATATGACAATATCATACTAGAATTTGGACTTGAGACAAAACAATATTCTAACAAAAATTTTAAATCTATGTAAAAAATATAATAAAATATAATTATTTTACATGCTTTATTACATTATCCCGTATTTATATGAATTAAAGAATCTAATATGTAGTACAAAAAGTCAAAAGCTAATAAATCAAGCTCGTCGATTTCTTGTGTAGGTATTGGTTTTTTAAATAATTTTACACCATCCAAATAAAAAAAATTATCTATAAAATTTAAGGCTTTTTCCATAAAGTTCAGTTTTAATTGAGCAATTAAATTATATCAATTGTAGAACTCTACTCTGCACAACCTTTTTTTTTCTTTGTTTGCTTTGGAGCAGAGTAGATGGTTTAGTAAAAAGAATACTTTTAGGCACAGTCTACACTAGTCTAGAAACAGGGAAATAGGGAAATTCCCCCCCCCCCCCCTCAGCGAAATCGAAAAAGAAAAAAAAAGGAAAAAGAGGGAAAAAGGAGAGAAAAAAGGAAAATGAGGGAAAAATGAAAGAAAAAAAGAGGAGAAAAAATGATAAAGTGAAAGAAATACAAATTTGTTATGAATAATAACATGAAATATAAAATTTTTTCCTTATTTTCATTTAACCAGTCGTCATTTAAAAAATTTCAATAGATATTTTAACAAATTCATTAAAAAACTGATAATTTTGATTATAAATAAATTAAAGTTTGTGGAGAAATGTAGTTAAAAGCTCTAAATTTCAAATTAGATTTTCAAAATTATATGTACATAGATCAATTTCGTTTGAAATTTTTCTTATTTCAAATGACAAAAAGAAATTTAATTTTAAAATTTCGCATTTTTTAATACAAAATTCCAATTTTAATTGAAAATTTTTTAAATAAAAATAAACGCCCTTACTATTTAAATTTTCCAAATGTATATTTTTGTTGACTTTAGTTAAAATTTTGGAGCATTCTGATTGGTTAATTTATTTTCAACCAATTAAAACCCTATAAACATTTTCACTGGAATTCAAGTTGAAATCAAATTCAATTCCAGCCCTGTTTTCCAGTTTCAAGGCTTGAATTCAACTTTTATTACATTTTATTTCAATAGCATACTCCAGGAAAAGGGAAACAAAAATTCAAGTTTGAAATATTTTTGTTAAAAAAACAAGTGCTAGAATTTGAAATATACTTTACTTCAAGCAAAATTTCAAGCACTTGAATTTTTAAAACCTATGTGCTTATTGGGAAATATTTGAAAATGTAAATATTTCTTTAGGATTTTTATACACAAAATGAACAAAGCCGTTTAAATCAGGGGTATGGCATCACCAAAAAAATAAGTTATAAAAACATCGTTATCACTAGATGGCACTTTGTTCAAAAAATTGACAATTTTCTTTTTTTTATTTAAATTTAAATAATAACAAACAACAAAGAATAAAACAAACGGATATTTCAAAAGTTTATTATTTGAATATATTCTGAGCTTGTTTTTTCGTTATTTTGAGCAGTTTCGAGTTTTACAATATATTCTCAGCTGATACTTAACTGATACTAAATAGTTGCTCAGGTAATACTAAATTACAGCGCCCTCTACCGGTGAGTAGTGTATGTTTTGATTTCCTATCTCTATAATTAATTGTCTCTGGTTTAAATATAAAGTCGACTTTAAAAGTAAAATACTGTTTGATAGTAAAGCACCGTAAGTTGTTCGGATTTAACGTGAAAAAATTGTTATACTCTTCAATATAAAAAAAAATGATAATTTTCCACGACAATGAATTTCACGTGAAAACTGAGTAGAGATTGTTTTCACGCAAATTTAATGTACAAGCCTATTATTTTTCTTGGGGAAAAATCACATTTTTTGTATATTGTGATTGTGTCTTTGATATAAAATTGAAAAATTGTTCATTTTTATAATTTAAATTAAAATTTGAGTAAAATTAAAGTTCGAGTAAAATTTTGCCACGTGAAAAACCACTTACTATGCTTTTGGGAAAAAGACTAACTTTTATTTTGAATTTTTTTCATTAAAATTGCAGAACTGAACTTCTAATGGAATTTTCTAAATTTGAAGTGGTAAATGCTACTATATTTTAGAATTTTCTCATTTCGAAATAAAAAATCGAAATTTCTCTCAATATTGTAAGAAAACAATTAATTACCGTTATTTTTGTTCAGATTTAAGATCAAATTTGACAAATTCCAAATAGAATTCACAATTAATTTCACTTCAAATTCTCCAAATTTCATTCGGAAAGATATAGTGGAGTTCTTTTTTAGGTCTTTCCAAAGGATCGTATTGAACTTATTCCAGTCTGTCTTTCGGAAAACCTGAGTATACATGTTGATATCGTAGAGTATATAGTTATGTTCCTGAAATAATTTCTTTTGAAATACTCAATTTTTGATTGCCTGCGAGTAATTGATTAGCGTTAGATCCTGCACTTCCTCCCAACCTGCAAAGTGTTTTAACTTTAAAATACGGAATGTTGGTGTAGCGTCAAAGCAAAATTGGCCAGTAATTCTTTTTGTTAATAACGACATCTGACTCCCACAGCTATACCAAAACCGATATGAAAATTTAATTATACAAAGTTTTCCAAATGTTGATCACGAACCCCTGAATTTTTTAAATATTAGAAGTTTTTAGTTAAAATTTATAACTGAAGTATAAAAAATCAGCTTTTAATAAATAAAGTGAATATAAAAATAACGAAAATAATTTCAAAACTTTTCAGGAAATATTAACTTTTTGTATTGTTGTTAAAAAGTAATCTCTGAGTTAAATCCTTGTGATCATCTCAATCAAATTTTGAGGACTTTTCAGACTCCGGCGACGTTTTTCGTAAAATTTTCAAAGTTTAATTTAATGAAATCCGCGATTTAAATCGTCATATGTATATCGAAAAATGGATTCTTTGAAATTTCTGAAAAAATATATGCGGTGTGTTCGATTAGTCGAAATTCTTACTACTTTTACAACAATTGGAAAGTTTTGTTTACTTTTTATATTGAAATTTTGCAGCTGTAGTAAAAGTAGTAACTAGTAGTAAGTAAACGAACACGCTTGTGTTGTTCCTCATTACTTTATTTTTGCCTTTACGAAATCTTATACTGGCACTCTTATTGGGTCTTTTTTCACACAAATGCTGAAAAATCGAACTGTTTTTTTTTTATTTAATACTATACTATAACTCAGGAACCAAAAGGACTACCAAACTGATATTTGACAGTGTCATTGATAAAAAACTAAGAACTAATACAAAAATATTAAAAGGCTACGATAAAGTATCCCGAACCGCGTATTAAGATAAAATGGCTTTAGACCTTTGATAACGATAAATGGTTAAAGTTCATTTCAAAATAGTAACTATTCACGTGGCTCAATCATGGCTTCAATTATAAAAGGATAGAAACAATTAATTAATTGTAGAAAAATTCTCACGCTTTCAGAAGCTTTAAAGTCATATATCAACCAGTCACATAGCTAAAATAATACAAAAGTTAGACCCAAATATGTACGGAAAGTCTATAGCAAATTTGATAAGTTTCGCCAAATTGAACACCAATTTTAGCTACCCGAGTAAAAAAGTTTATATAAAATTATATATGAATGGATATATTTGTAATATGTAACTGGATATAATTTCATCCGAAAAATGGTTATATTAAATTGTATCAATTTGGATATAATTATATTTACAAGGATACAAATTTATATCAAATTATCAACTTATATCCGAGTTTTGTCCCGATCAAATTGGATATAATTTAATACAATACGATATGATTAAATTTAAATGATAAAAAAAATTTGTATTAGAGGGCAGCAGGATTTCACGTCCTACACACTACCAGCCGCAGGTTACTGTTGATAATAAGTCATTTTGAATACGGAAAATGATCTATAACAATATTCAATGTCTTATTTCTACACTCAAAACTTATCGGACCAGAACAAAATATATATGTCGTTGGAAAGGTACTTGAAATACCTTACCTATGGTATGCAACATGCCTTGACTTATTAACCCATTACGAGCCGGGTCATGATCTTAAATATTAATTTTTTTTAAATTGGAGTTTTTAAATTAAAAAAAAACTTAAAAATAAGAAAGCTCAGAAAATATTAATTTAATGAAAAAATTTAGTAAAACAAAAAACATAGTTTTTGATGAAATGAGTTTCGAACTTGTGTCTGAGATTAACTATTGTAATATATAAAATAAAATCAAAAATATTTTTCGTATCTATTTATATATAAAATTTTTAACGGTTTTATCAATTATATATTCTTATATAAAAAATTTTCAATAAACCAAATACTGATATATGATTTAATATAATTACATATGAGAAAATTTCTAAAAGTTTTTCTAATATATCATCATATAAAAACATATAAAGTTGCAAACAATATTTTATATTATCATATATTTTAATATTAAAAAATATATGTTATATATACTCTTTTTTACTCTCATATGTAATCATATTAATTCATATATCAGTATTTGCTTTATTGCAAATTGTATATATAGGAATATATTATTGATAAAACCGTTCAAAATTTTATATATAAATAGATACGAAAAATATTTTTAATTTTATTTTTTATATAACCATATCGTCGGCTTGCCTGCAAGTACTGTAATGTGTTCTTTAACAGGTTTTCAGGAGGGCGAAAAAACTGCCCAGGTAGAAAATTACAAAGGGGCCAGCACTGGCAAAGCACCGAAATGGGTGCTTGTTAACAGCGCTTTCCCAATGCCCAAATGATAACACCGTTCCACGGTGGTGCCAACGCTTTACCAAGCCCTGGGAAAGCACCTATAAACATAAAAATCAAATGCTTTGAGAACGCTCAAATAAAAAAATTAAAGTGCTTTCCTGATAACACCGATCTATTTAATGGTTTGCAAAGTATCGAGATAGCACCAAGACCACACAAAAATCAAGTGTTTTCCCTGCCACCAAATTATGTGCCCTCATCACTGAAGAATTTTAAATTACTCTAAAAATAGATGATTCTTGGAGTTATTGTATTGTGGAGTAAAAAATTATCTAAATGTCCACTCTTCTTTGAAGCTTCTTTTAAAAACAAAATAATGTTTTAGGAAAACAAGCGCTGGGAAGTCACCCTTTTCAAGCGTTGGTAAAGTGTCCAAATTTAGTGGTTTGCCAGTACTTCTCTTTGTAAGACCGCGGTCTACTTGTGCTTTGCCAGTGCTTCTTTTTGTTACCACACATAATTTCTACCTGGGTGGTTTATATTATCCTTTTAATATATTTCATAAACATTATATGCCTTAATAATGATTGTAATAAATAAGGTCGTGAATCATTAGGGCATATGATGTCAATAAAATATCTTAAAAGGATAATATAAATCAGTTTTTTCGCTCTCCTTAAAACCTGTTAAAACCAAAAACATAGCACTTCTTGCAGGCAAGCCGAAGATATATTAGTTAATATCAGACCCAAGTTCGAGATTAACTAATATATTTGAGATTAATGTATTATTTGATCAAAAACAATTTTTTATATGCTTTACTCAATTTTTTCATTAAATTAATATTTTCTGAGCTTTTTTACTTCTAAAAGTTTTTTTTTAATTTAAAAAATCCAATTTAAAAAAATTAACATTTGAAATCATGGCCCGGCTCGTAATGGGTTAATAAGTCTAGGCATGTTGCATATCATTGGAAAGGTATTTCAAGTACCTCCCCAACGATATATATATTTTGTTCTGGTCCGATAAGTTTTGAGTGGAAAAATAAGCCATTGAATATTGTTGTAGATCATCTTCAGCTCCATAAATCGGGAACTATGAGCCTCCAACAAAAAAGAAGTGCATTGCCGGGGTAACTATTAAAATTTTATTTAAAATAAAAAAAGCTTAACATATTTAAAAAAAATTTCTAAGTCCAAAGAAAATTCCCATATTTGATAAAAAAAAAATTATCTAGACTTTAAAGAATAACAGATTTATACATTAACGTCTTTAATAGTTACTCATTATCAACAGTAGCCCTCGGCTAACAGTCAAGTGGTGACATCAAAATGTACACTTCTTTTTATATATATAGATAAAACACATATAAACGAAAGTACCATTCAAAGAAACTTACATAGTTCTGAAAGAAACTTTTTATGTAGACAAAGATTCTTCAAACAATTAATCTTCAAAAAAAAACAAAAATGTAGTTTTTTACTTTTAAACTTGTGGCCCGTCAAAACTTTAACTCAACATTATTTTGGTTCCGACAGTATGAAAGACCAGCCGTTAAGAAATGGCTGAATTATTTCCAAAATATTTTGATTCTACCCCAATATGTGCAGAAGAGTTGGTCCAAAGGGCCTCATATTTGTATTTTGTAATTTTTTGTATATAAAATAGCCATTCTTTGAAATAATATAACAAAAATTTTGTAATTCTTTTTTGTGTAATTTCCTATGGTTTTGGATAATTTTTGACCTACAGCTGTGTAATTTTTTGATCTACTGGTGGCAAAACTGGTAAAATGATATATTTCTTTTCATTTATAACATTAGTGCCTACCCGGTTAAAAAAGTTTATATAAAATTATATGTGAATGGATATATTTGCAATATGTAACTGGATATAATTTCATCCGAAAAATGGTTATTTTAAATTGTATCAAATCGGATATAATTGCATTTACAAGGATACAAAGTTATATCAAATGATAAACTTATATCCGAATTTTGTCCCGATCAAATTGGATATAAGTTCCCAGCGAAAGAAGAGATGCCGAAGCAGTAGAAAAAGCACTACAATTGATGATCTAGATGTACTTCCTTTTTAACATACTCCGACTTTAACATTTTTTCAGTACTTTATGAACGAGTGCAAAGGAAGCTCTTTTAAACCAATTAAAAGTTTAAAAAAATTCTTCACAAAAAAATTATATTTTTTTTTACAAAAGTTTTTTTATTGCCGCCACCGGGTATTGAACTTGCGACCTCATGATTGCTAGTCGCTGAGCTCTACCGCTGAGCTCTACCGCTGAGCTATTCTTTGATATGAAAATTGACTGGCATAAAAACACCACTTTGTTAATGCGAGATATTGTTCCTTATTCTCTTCACTAAAAGTACTTATTAAACAAGTGTAAAAGGTGCACTCCAATTTAATATTGGTTTCAGTACTATTTTTACAGGTACATAAAAATAATTTCTCACCATTTTTTTATATATACATATTTCTAAAAAGTTAAAAATTAAATAAATATTAAATTTAAACAAATTAATTATAAATATTAAAAAAAAAATTAATAGAATAAAAAAAAATTTAAAAAAAAATAAAAAAAAATATTGGTCCCGCCGTGAATCGAACCCGGGACCCTCTGTTTGGAAATGCCAAATGATACCAAAATCACTTTACGAACACTTTTAGAGCAATTACTCTTTAGAAGCAATACTTAAGTGATTTTTTGAATGTGGTTCAGAAGTAATTCTAAAAAAGCTGTAAAAATGTAATAACGGATACTTGGGAAGCAATGAAAGAAGTGATTTTTTGAAGTTGTTCAGAAGTAATACTAAAAAAGCTGTAAAAATGTAATAACGGATACTTGTGAAGCATTAAAAGAAGTAGTTTGTAAAGCACTACTTGCAATTTTTTTGCTGGGTTATTACAATACGATATTATTAAATTTAAATGATAAAAAAAACTTTGTGTTGGAGGGCAGCAGGATTTCGGGTCCTACACACTCAGGGGTTTGATGAAAATCGAAAAAGAACAGTTTTTCAATCTCTAAAGGGTGAGCACACCAAAATTGCGACACTTTGGAAAACTTATAACTTACTCAAAAAAATTTATATATTTTGAAATTCATATTCATTCGAATTTGACTTTTAGTTTCGTCAAAAATGACCACCGAGTTAGAAACGAGGCAAATTATTTTGCACGAATATATAAAAAATCCCGTTCTCAGTGCGCGTAAAATTGCGAATTGTAAAAGTGCACCACTCGACAGTTTCCAGGGTTCTAAATCGCTACAGAGAAGGTCTGACAATTGCTAGAAAGCCTGGTAGCGGAGGTGAGCATGACCAAAGTGATACAAACAGTGCTCGGAAGGTCCTCAGGGCATTTTCGCAAGTTCCGAAGATTTCGTCACGTTCTCTTGCAAAATCTGTACGTAAATCGCAGTTTACAAAAGGTAAAGCGGCAAGCATCACTGAGAAGATTTAAAGCTCAAACAGCACCAGATCGAGACGCAAAGCAAAATGTTTCCGCGAAATCCCGCAGCCGCAAGTTGTACGGATCCCAAATCTCGAAATATGAATGCATTGTCATGGACGACGAAACCTACTGCTTTCAAAATTTCAAATATATTGCTGGCCAAGATTTTTATGTTATTGCAAGTCATAAAGATGCCCCTGAGGGGCAATACAGAATTGCCCCTCTGAAAGCTGTAAATTGAAAATGAAGTCCAAGTTTTCAAATAAATAAATACATGGTTTGGCAAGCCATTTGCTCCTGTGGTCGTAAAACCAGCCCTTTCATCACATCTGGAACAATGAACGCTCAAATTTATCGGGATGAGAGCCTCAAAAAGCGTCTTCTGCCATTTATTAAGAGTCACGTCACCAAACCACTGTTCTGGCCGGACCTGGCAAGCTGCCACTATGCCAAGGACACATTGCAGATAAAATCGATTTTATACCTCGCGACTGCAATCCACCCATTAGCCAGGGCTACGCCCTATTGAGGAATATTGTTTAATAGTGAAGGGAATATTGAAGAAGACATGTGAACTGGTAAAAGATATTTCAGAATTCAAAACCAAGTGGTTGTCGGCGTCGCGAAAAGTCGGTAATGCACTCGTGCAAAGATGATGGCGCGTGTGCGACGAAAAGTCAACTGATCGGACTTTTCGTAATGTAATGTAACAAATAATAACTAATATTTTAATATTTTTATTACCTCTAAACTTCAAAGTATTCGAATAAAAAAAAAATTGGCATGGTCGTTTTTATAAGTAGTCACGCTTACCCGCTCGCTTACGAAAAAAAGAGAAATAAGTAGTTATGAGATTTTGAATAATAAGTGGTTACAGACCTGCTTACAAAAAGTTGAATTATAAGTGGTTATCCGATTGCTTACTTGATTCTTAAAAATAAGGAATTACACAAATACTATTAGTTTAAAGAAATACATTCACAAAAATTTAAGTTTTTCTAGTGCGTGATTTTAGGACTCGCCATAAAAATTTAAATATAAAACATATTTACATCCCAGTGTAGAAAATCATTACCATATATGTAGTTATGTAACTACATACTTGGTAATGGTAACTAGTTACTTTTGTTATTACATTTCTTATTACCTTTATATGGCGATGTCGCGAAAAATAATGAGTTATGGTTACACACCAGCATACGAAAAATCAAAAAATATATCGTTACCTATGTGCTTACCAGTACAGACAAAAATAATAAGTCTAAAAATAGATTTTCTAAAAAATAAATTATATAAAAAAAAATATTTTTTATTGTATTTTTTTTTTTTTTTTTAATAAAATTTGCTGGTGCGGGAATCGAACCTGGGTCTACAGATTGCCAGTCAGCAGCTCTACCATCTGAGCTATATCGACATGTAATATTTAATAGATAAAAACACAATTGACCTGCTGCACACAAGTAGCTTACTCGCCAACATACAAATAATCAAAAAATATGTGGTTACATATATCCTTACCAGTGTTTAAAAAATATTGAGTCTAAAAATAGATTTCAAAAAATCTAAAAAATTATTTTCTATTTGAAATAATGATAAAAATAAGTCATTATCAGTAACTCATTATTATATGTTTTAAAATAATACAGAAGGTAAGTGGGTGTCATTACTGGAAGTCCAAAAAATAATGATATGTCATTACCGTTTCTACACTGGGAGATTTCAAAAAAATCTAGAAAATTATTAATAATGATAAAAATAAGTAATTATCAGTAACTCATTACTATATGTTTTAAAATAATGTAGAAGGTAAGTGGGTGTCATTACTGGTAGTCCAAAAAATAATGATATGTCATTACCGTTTCTACACTGGGATATAATAAATAAAAATGTACAAAATTTAACTGTGTAAATACTACTTATTTAAACTATTACGAGTAAGTCATTATTTTATATTTAGAAACAATGAATACAATAGCCCGTTATTAGGAAGTCATTATTTTATATTATAAAATAATGCAAAAGGTAATGATATATCATTTTTGGTAATGCAGATAGTAATGAGGTGTCATTGCCAATATAAGACGGATTTTTTGGAAATGTTTGGGAGGGGCAAAAAGGGGAAAAGTCTCCCCCTTGACGGCCTGCTCAAACTGCTGGAGCTATGAAGTTAAAATTTGGTATGTAGGTTCCTCGATTTTTGTTTGCAGATTGTTAATCGCTGATTAAGTTTTTTTTTCATTTTTGTGCCATAAAGCCTTTTTTCGCGTTCCGCGATTATTTTGCAATTTATTACTTGTGGTTATTTAGAATCATAACCTAGGGTATATAAGCCGAATTCATAGAATAAAATTCGGTGGCTAGTTGTAAAAATTACCGCGAAAAAATGTAGCGCAACAGAAATTTTGTAAAAAGGAAAATTCTTACATCAGTATATTTTTTCGCAGAATGAAAATCGCTGATTAAGTTTTTTAATTAAATTTTTGTAGCATAAAATCTTTTTTCGCGTTTCACGATTATTTTACAATTTTTTAAGTGCGGTTTTGTTAAAAATATAATCTAGGGACAATAATACCCAATTCATAGAAAAAAAGTTATGTAATTAATTGAAAAAAGAAATCGCGAAAAAAGTCGCGGAAAAAAATTTCCAAAAAGGAAAATTTTTATATCAGTATGTTTGTTTGCAGAATGAAAATCGCTGATTAAGTTTTTTAATTTAATTGTTGTACCATAAAATCTTTTTTCGCTTTCCGCGATTATTTTGCAATTTTTTAAGTGCGGTTTTTTTTAATTTATAATCTAGGGACTACAACACCCATTTCATAGAACAAAGTTCGGTGGCTAGTTGAAAAAAAAAATCGCGGAAAAAAAATTTTGCAAAAAGGAAAATTCTTACATCAGTATATTTGTTTGCAGAATAAATATCGCTGATTAAGTTTTTTAATTAAAATTATGTACCATAAAGTCTTTTTTCGTGTTCCGTGATTATTTTGCAATTTTTTTAGTGTGGTTTTGAAAATTTATAATCTAGGGACTATAATACCCAATTCATAGAATAAAGTTCGGTGATTAATTGAGAAAAGGAATCGTGAAAAAAGTCGCGGAAAAAAAAATTTACAAAAGGAAAATTCTTACATCAGTATGTTTGTTTGCAGAATGAAAATCGCTGATTAAGTTTTTTAATTAAATTTTTGTACCATAAAGACTTTTTTCGCGTTCCGCGATTGTTTTGCCATTTTTAAGTGCGGTTTTTTAAAATTTATAATCTGGGACTATAACACCCATTTCATAGAACAAAGTTCGGTGGCTAGTTGAAAAAAAAGCAATATATTCTTCCCCTTTTTTTTTGTAAACAAATGCTTTTTTTTACTCAATTGTTCATAGTTTTTAAGGCATTAGTGCGATTTCATTAGCATTAGTATTACAAATTCTAATTCCAGAAAATTTCAGTACCATTAAATGGTAATGAAATTTTTTTGCCATTAGCATTAGTCGACTAATGATAATGAAATTTCAATGCCAATGAAAAAATTCAAGTATGATTCAGGGGTACCGCAGGGTTCTGTTCTTTCTCCTTCCCTATTTCTTATCTTTCTCAATGGCCTTCTTGGTCAAACTTTCAACCCTATCTACTCTTTTGCAGATGACAGCAACATTAGTCATTCATTTTCCTTCAATAGTAGGCCAAGCCTTGAGGAGATTGGGGGCAAAAGGCAAATTATGAATGATACACTCAATCGTGACCTTTCCACAATCTCAGAATGGGGTCGTGTGAATAAGGTCAACTTTAATGCACGCAAGACCCAATGTTGTATGTTGACCCATAGGGCTGTGGGGTCAGCACTGCCATCTGTAAATATGGGTACTATCGATATTGAGGAATCGGATACTCTCGATGTTCTGGGCATGAAAATTCAGTGTGACGTCCGTTGGAATAAGCATGTTTTCCAAGTGTCGAAAGAAGCATTCAAGTGTCTAGGTTTTCTACGTCGGTGCAAGAAGTACTTCACTCCATTCGATTTACTCAATATTTATACCACCTGCATCCGACCGAAGATGGAATACAACTCCAATATATGGGCAGGAGCTCCGAAGTCTATTTTGGAGCTTCTGAACCGTGTGCAAAGGAGGGCGTCGGCGCTTATCAATGACATTAGAGTATCCAGCTCTATTGACTCATTGGAGCATCGTCGGAATGTGAGTTGTGTGACTCTGTTCTATCGATATTACCATGGGAAGTGTTCTGCTGAGATAAGTGAACTTATCCACAGAGCCCGAGTTTTTATTCGTAATACTCGCCTATCAAGTAGAGCACATCCGTTTGTAGTCGATTGTCCAGTGGATCACACAACGCATTACAGAGAGAATTCGTTTATCAGTCGCACCAGCCGTATGTGGAATAAACTACCCGCAGAAGTCTTCCCTGTTACTTGCAATGTAGAGAAATTCAAATCAAATATTCACAAACACTACTCCCTCTTTCCTCCTCCCCATAACCTATTTTCCTAATACTAACACAATGCACTGCGTTAATAGGGGACATCCCCTGAGTGTTGGTCCAACAAAAAAAAAAATTAATGTACAAATATAAGAAAAAGCTATAAATGCAAAAACAAGAAAGGCGATCATTTAAAATCCTACGAGACCTCGCAAAAAGCATACGTAGGTGAAACATCAAGCAGAAAAAGGTCGAACTACAAGCTGCAGCAGCAACAAAAAACGGAAGCAAGAACAACGAAAACGGCCGCAATAAAAACAAAATCGGCTGCAGTAGCAACAAAAAAAAAAGGCAGCAAGAACAACAAAATCGGCTGCAGTAGCAACGAAAAACGGTAGCAACAACAACAAAACCGCTGCCGTAACCACGTCACCAGTAACAACAGAAAAAACTGCCGCAGCAACGTCACCCGTAGCCAGAGCTTTGAAGAATTAATTCCTTAATTCAATTTTTCAATTCTGAATTAAAAATTCGATGAATTAATTCACTAAGCACCATATATTGAATGGAATTAATTCATATTTGCTTTCGTTCGATTTATTTTGTTACGAATTAATTCAATTGCAATAGTTCTTTTTATTAAATCAAATGAATTAATTCAATGGTGAACACGTTCAATTCTATAAATCGAACGGAAAAAAGTGAATTAATTCCTTACTGAATTAATTCACTACTGAATTCGTTCAATTTCATTTTCATTCAGTGAATTAAAAAAAATAAAATTACGTTCAGTGAATTAAAAAATATAAAATTACGTTCAGTGAATTAAAAAACAAAATAATAAGTTCACTGAATTGACAAAAAAAAAAATAAAATAAGTTCACTGAATTGAAAAAAAATAAAATAAGTTCACTAAATTCAAAGCCTGTTTTCTGCCGTTCAGTAGAAGACAACAATAATGTACAAATAAAATGTTTAAATAAGTAATTTTACAGCGTGTGCTAGTAAAAATAAACAAAATAGAAACGGGATGCTGTTTATCAACCTACATGATTCAAAAATAAAGCCTTTTACTATTAAAAATAAAAACTTTACAGATATAGATAAATTTGGAAAAAAAATATAACTATTAATTTTTCAAACTAGTTATATAGTTATATTTTTTTTCCCAAATTTTTCTATATCTGTAAAGTTTTTATTTTTAATAGTAAAAGGGTTTATTTTTGAATAATTTAGGTTGATAAACAGCATCCGGTTTCTAATTTGTTCATTTTTACTAGCACACGCTGTAAAATTGCTTATTTAATAATTTTATTTTATCTGAATTCAGTGAACTTATTTTATTTTTTTTTTCAATTCAGTGAACTTATTATTTTTTTTTTTAATTCACTGAACGTAATTTTATTTTTTTTTATTCACTGAACGAAAATGAAATTGAACGAATTCAGTAGTGAATTAATTCAGAAATGAATTAATTCACTTTTTCCCGTTCGATTTATAAAATTGAACGCGTTCACCGGTGAATTAATTCATTTAATAAAATAAAAATAATAAAAAGAACTATTGCAATTGAATTAATTCTTTGAATTTGTTGTTTGATGAACGCATTCAGTTGAACGAATTCAGTGAATTACTTAAGAAAAGGAATTCATTCAATTGTAGAGAAAATTGAATTCGATTGGTAGTGAATTCATTCAAAAAGGAATTAATTCTTCAAAGCTCTGCCCGTAGCTACAGCTAAAACTGCAGCAACAACAACCAACTGCAACAACAACGTCATCAGTAACTACAGCAAAAACTGCGCAGTAACATCCAAAAGCAACAACAACGTCATCCGTAAATATAAACCTTTTGTTTTTTGATATATTTAGCTTTATTGTAGTGGATATTATTAATATTTAAACGTATACGTAGTAGTCCGGCTACTCAATACCACTCGTTTTTTTTTTTGAAATCTCGATGCCACTAAAATACTTAAACAAATTTAAAATACTTAAACAAATTTAAGAAACTAAAATATTTAAACGAATTTGAAAAACGTACAGAAAAAGAAACTAAGATATTTAATCAAATTTTAAAAACGTAAAGTCAAATAAGAAACCTTAATATTTAATCAAATTTGAAAAACGTAAAGAAAAAGAAACTAAGATATTTAATCAAATTTTAAAAAACTTAAAGTCATTTAAGAAACCTAAATATTTAATCCAAAATTGAAAACCAATAAGAAAAATAAAACCGTATGCATATGAGTTACCTTTAAGAAGCAAAACATATATATAGTTATGTAGATATAGATATGTACTAACCAAGGTTGGTTACCGAAACGAATAACGGTAAGGGTAACGGTAACGGTATCAGATTTCGTTTGTTTAGGTAACGGTAAAGGTAACGGTATTTGAGACTGTTTCGGTAACGGTATACCGTTATCGAAACAGCAATACCGGTACGTACCGGTATTAAAAATTATGTTAAAAACATATAAAAACAAGTAAAAACATGGCATATTTTTAATTTTAAGTACTGAAAATACAGATTTTAAGCTATAAATTCAATACTGGTAGTTTTAATAAGTAAATTTATTATCTATAAATTTTTTGTAAAAAAAACACTCAAGATTATAAAATAAAAAATAAAAAAATTGTAATTTTTATATAAAATAATAAATACCGGTAAAATACCGGTAACTACCCATAAAAATAACGGTATCGGTAACGATAACGGTATTTACAAATGTTTTTAGAGGTATCGATAACGGTAACGGTATTCAATTTGAAACGGTATTTTAGCGATAACGGTATTATAACGATAACGGTAACCAACCTTGTTACTAACACATAATAAATATGTGGTGTAACGATTTCATTTGAATCTTATTTGTATTTACCAACACCATCATTTTTGTGTACTTAAGTTTTTACGTTACACAACACATTCAATTGTCGTGCTAGATTATTCGAGAACAGACGCTTCTTGATTAGTAAAATTAAAGTTAAAGTTTTTGTAATTAGAATAAGTTTAATAAGCCTTGGTAAAATAAATTTAAAATAAATAACTCGCTACAAATATATTAAATAAAATTAGATTTCATACGAATATCATATGAAATTATTTGAAAATACCACCATGTGTTAATTTCTGAGGTAGACGGGTAACGTATAGGCACGGCTAACCAAACCGTGGCATAATAGGGGCGCTGATCAGAAAAGTCGCCACTTGGGGATTCTGCTTGTAATCCAAAGGGTGGGCCACGGTGGGTACTCATCATCTAGCTACCCACCATCCGAACCGACTCTACCTCAACGATTCAACCTGACACCTTCTACGTTTTAATGCATATTTTTTTTTTCTTTTGTATGGGGACGAAAGTGGAGAAGAACCTCGCAACTCCGGCAAGACTAGCTGGGCTATCGTGCATTCCAGTTCACTTTGTACATCAAGTACACGTCTGCCACAACAAATTAAGAAAAACTGTTGTTATTTTTCAATTTATAAAATTTTAGTTTCAGTACAATCTGCAAACGAATTAATGATGCAAAAATTTTATATTTTGCAAAAATTTGTTTTTTTTTTGTTTTGCAACAAAAAACTAGTGTTTCCAATTCGGTTAATCGATTAACCGATTCCTCGATTAATCGCCTCTATTTCGGTTAATGTCGAAACAAATAATTTAAAACTGAAATAATTATTCGACCCGAATAATCGGTTAAAATAGGTCGATTAACCGGTTAAATTTTTAATATGTAATTTTTTGCTTTATTTTTTCCCAAAACTTCATAATTTTGTTAACTTTGGCTAAAAAATTGCAAGAAATGCTTAAAAAAACAAATACTATTGTAAATTAAATACGATCAAATTATTTTAAAACCGATTGAAAGAGAAACCTTTAGATACCATTTTTTGAGCAACTCCAAGCAAGTCGACATTGAGCCAGCGAGACACGTCATAGGTTTTAAGAGACTCTTAAAACGGATTTGCAAATAATGTTTAATAAATTTTTTTTTTGAATTTTTTAACAAAATAATAAAGTTTCTATTTGTAAAAGAAATGCTTTATGTGTTGGCTGGAGCAGGCTTTAGGAAATATAATAGACAATTTTTAATTTCTGTTTTAATTCTTTTAAAGTGTAAAATTAATTTTCAAAAGTGGGATCAGTTTTTCAGCCTCTAGCCGATGATTTTATTTATATTTACCCAATAAACAGTTTTGCTGGAATTCAAGTTGAAATCAAGCGTAATTCCAGTCACATTTTCTAATTTCAAGCCTTGATATATACTTGATTTACACTGTAATTCAATAGCATACTCCAGCAAAAGGGACACTGGAATTCCAGTCGAACATAACACTGTAAATATGCTTGAATTCAAGCCTTGAATTACAGTCTAATTCAAGTTCAAACAACACACTAAAAACCCTTGCATTCAAGCCCTATCTTCAAGCACAAATCAAGCCAAATAAAACACGATAATTGTAATATTTGATGCAATTTATTTGCAGTAATACATATAATTATTTTTTCATACATACATTAACATTTTTATTGTTCTTTTAAAATCCAACATTTTGATGCGGCGGAAGCCAATTTTGTTGTAGTTTCTCCTTCCTTTTTCTGGCAGCGTCAAACGTTTTATTGCTTTTCGTAGCTAAGGAGAAAAGAATAACGTTAGAATAAAGTTTAGGCTCAAAGAAATAGCAATTACTTAAATCTTTATTATAATCCATGGAAGGAATTCAGATTCCTTTTAAAAAAAATGGTTTTAAGTTTATTTTTCCAGTATTGACAAGAATAGAAAAACAAATTATTTCAATTTGTATTAACTGGATTTTCACTGGAAAAAAACACTTAAAACAAAGCTGAATTCAAGCATTTTTTACAGCACTTGAATTTTTAGTTTTTCAGTGTTTATTGGGTATTTTATCAAAATCAGTGCGTATTCATTTTTAAAATTTTATTATTGCAAACATAAAATTTTGAAAGGCTGAAAAACTGCTGTCACTTTCGAAAATCTGTGATAAAGTTCGATCAAACAAATCTGTTTGAGATTTGACATCTGTTACTGCACACTGAGGGAATTGTCTACATCTTTTTATGAATTTTTATATTGATTCAATGAAATTTCGCTGGAATTCATCAATTGAAACACGGAGGAGTTTGGAATATAAACAAAAATCTAAAAACAGAATGTTTGTATTGATCGCTTCTGAGTAAAAACAATAACAGAAACCTGAATAGGAAAGAAAACAACGAATTAGTTATATTGCATTCAAGGCCTTACTTGGGTGAGATGGTTAAGCTGTCGCGCTTTAGTATAGTTAGGTTTGAATGTGGGATCATGTATCCGATTCCTACAGCCGACGGGTTGTTGAAAAAAATTATCATATAAAGACAATCTGATAATAAAACATATAAATAATTAATACAATTTAATGGAAATTCACTGACGACGCCTGTCCTACAAAAGATATAGTCTGAGGTTAATTCTTCTTCTTAACCTCAAATCTATTAATTAAAATTGATAAAATTGCATATTAATTACAATATTAATTGCAGCTGTCTATAGGATGTTAAAACAACACTGTGCTAAACTTTTCATTGAATTGATGCAGTTTTATGAAAAAATTTCGTAATATTTATTGAAAATTACACACACCCAATGAAAAAGTTTTTTCGTGAAATTTGTTTTGCATTAACTTTGTGAAAAAAAACTTCATTAGTTTAGTGAAAACTTTCATTAAAACTCGTCCAATTAAATGCTCTCTGCGTAAATTAGCTTAAAATTAGTTTATTGTTAATGGCCCTTAAAAACAGAAAATACTGAGAATTTAACAATTATTTATGATATTCTCAGACTACCAATATTGAGCAAAATTTTTTGCTGATTTTTGGAGAATAAATTGATATTTTCAAATAGAGTTTAACATTTATTATATTGATGGCTCAATCCCACTGTAGAAAATCATTACCAGATATGTGGTTATGTAACTACATACTTGGTAATGGTAACTAGTTACTTTTGTTATTACATTTCTTATTACCTTTATATGGCGATGTCGCGAAAAATAATGAGTTGTCGTTACACACCAGCATACGAAAAATCAAAAAATATATCGTTACCTATGTGCTTACCAGTACTGACAAAAATAATGAGTCTAAAAATAGATTTTCTAAAAAATATTTATTGCATTTTTTTTTTAAATAGAATTTGCTGGTGCGGGAATCGAACCTGGGTCTACAGATTGCCAGTCAACAGCTCTACCATCTGAGCTATATCTACATGTAATATTTAATAGATAAAAACACAATTGACCTGCTGCACACAAGTAAGCTTACCCGCCAACATACAAAAAATCAAAAAATATGTGGTTACATATATCCTTACCAGTGTTTAAAAAATATTGAGTCTAAAAATAGATTTCAAAAAATTTTCAAAAAAATCTAAAAAATTATTTTCTATTTGAAATAATGATAAAAATAAGTAATTATCAGTTACTCATTATTATATGTTTTAAAATAATGCAGAAGGTAAGTGGGTGTCATTACTGGTAGTCCAAAAAATAATGATATGTCATTACCTTTTCTACACTGGATGTAAAAGGCTCTTATAGTTTTTAATATTAAAAAAGTCAGTTCTTTTTGTTTATACCCTACACCACTAAGTGGACAGGGTATAATAAGTTTGTGATGATGTTTATAACACCAAAAAATATTGGACCTAGACCGACCTTTTAGTATACCGACCGACTCAGAATCACATTTTGTTTTGATTTAACGATGTCCATCTGTCCGTCCGTCCATCCGTCTGTCCATGCATTCTTGTGCGCACTCTACAGTTCGCAAATATTAAGATATTTTGATGAAATTTGGTACACCGACCAGAGAAACAAGCCAGCCGCCGTGAGCCGTTTAAGCCGCCGCCGCCGGTCATTTTTGCTTCAGCCGCCGCCGCCGATTTTTTTCGGCTCATTTCGGCTGGAAGTATCAATTTTCAAATATAAAAAATTTAAAAATAAATATATTTTTTAAAAAGAATTTACTAATTCATTAAACTTGAACAACCAGAGCTAAAAACAATTTTTTTATATGAAAAGAAAAAAGTTAAAATCTTCTAAATATTAAATTTTTATAAATATAATTTTTTTAAGCTATAAAAGCTTATATAAATTTATACTGTGAATAAAATTAAAAAAAAAAGTTCTTAATGGGTTAATATAATACTTCAGAATGCAACTCTTTGCAGATGTGTAAAAAATCAATTAATAAAAAAACATAGCTGCTTAACTTTGCATTTAAAACTCAATATATGTATTTGGTGTAGGCATTTTTATCAAAAATTATGACGAAAAATCGTTACAGAGTTGAAGTCGTGTTAGCATAAATTTACGAAAAAGTTTGTAAAATGTATTAATTTTTGTTAAAAGCGTTACTTCTCCTCTTCATATAAATTCTTACAGTTAGTGTTTAGCTTCATTGGTTATTAAAATATAAGCTATTAAAGTTAAAAAACCTTACGAGTTACTGGTTACGGAGTTTACATTTGGCCTATAAAATTGGTTAAAAATTTTATGTATTAACCAAAAATTGGTCAGATTGTTATAAATTTTGTAAAACAGGTGACAATGCGCTGATATATATCGAAATATATAACTCAAATGGTTTTTATCACATTTTTTGATATCACCCATATATATTTTTTCAATTCTAAAATACATTTTTAAAAATGGTCCAGTTGAATATTTTGGATAAATGAGACATTTTGTAACAAATAAATGAAAAAGTAAAGATAAGAGATATTGTAAAATTCTATAATATTTAGAAAAGGACACTTTTACGGATAAAATGCTCAAACCAATGTTCGAATTGATCACATAATTTCATCATTTAAGGACATTATTGATTGGGCATCTAATTCAAATGGGTCCATACAAGATATGTGCATCCTGCCCAAACTTTCTAACAAAGCCTCCATTCAAAAGCCTTCAAACAAGTTTAATTTAAATCAATCGATATGTATTTTTTCTATGGTCTTTATTTATTCCTTAATTTGTTAAAATTAAAAAGAATAAATAAAAAAAAAATTGATTCCCATTATGCTTTAATTTTCTGAAAATTCTATAAGAGGCAAACATTTTTTTGAGTTCCAAGGGGGTTACATTTTCCCAATGTTGGGATTACTTTGGAGCCCTTTACATTGGCAAAAAAATGTGCTGGCAAAATTAATATTTTGCAAGTTATATTTCAACGAAAAGGACTTGGTACTAAAAGGGTATGTTTATAATTTATTAAATAAAACTTGTATGTTATATTAAATATTTAGGACCATTTGTTAGATATAGTCTTGATTAGCTATGGATCTGTGCGAACATGAAACAAATCACACGTGAACCAACAACAAATCTTATATAAATTGATTTTATATATATTTTTTTGCGAGTGATTTTCTGACCGTGATAAAGTGCAGACGTTAATTGTGATCTCTTTTCTATAATTCTATTTAAAATTAAAAGCAATAACATTTGTTATTGTTTTAAGAAAAAACTTTTTTTTAATACATTGTATCAGTGTTGCCATAACGGCGATTTTCTCGCCAGATCTAGCGATTTTATTTCGCCCCTAGCGGGAAAAATTGTCCTGTAGCTATTAGCCAAAAATCTAGCGATTTTTTTATCAGCCGTAATATAATTTTTAAAACTCGGTTTTATGTTGAAAAATATTATAAAACTCGCACATTGATATTCCTTTATTATAAAACACAACATCTTAAACGATTTTAGTAAAAAAAACTCTAAAAATACACATTTCGATAAAATATGGGTATGCACTTTTTCATCGTACAACGCCCTCTATTCTGTATTCGCAATACTAAGATTAATTCAATGAAAATCAGGACTCATTATTTGAAGCTTAATCGTAAAATTTTTTATTATTTACAAGTTTATAACACTTCTTATTAACATATTAAAGAAATTTTTGAGTAAAAACTGCTTTAAGTACCATTTTTCAACAATCTAGCGATAAAATCGCTAAATATTTACACTGTTTATAATCTAGAGATTTTCTATAGATTTTTGGGTCTGATCTAGCCATTTATTTTGAAAATTTGTTGGCAACACTGCATTGTATATTGAAATCAACAACAAATTATTACTTATTATTAAGTAGTAAACAAAGGGATTAATATTCTACTATACTAATCCTCTGCTGTTACAGCAAAATGGATAGTAGCAGCGAGTCTAGTGAAGCAAGCGATATTGTCTGGTAGACAGTCGCTGAAAACAAAACAACGAAACGACGACAAAATCGATCACCCAGGATTAGTTAAGCATGCAATCAATATAAAAAAAAACTACCAACAATGATGATTAGGGCAAGGAATTCCATGCAAATGTATGTTATTTCTCGATAGTCCAAAACTAATATGGACTAAACATTTATCCGAATCATCAAATTTAGAACAAACTGGCATCGATTTGTAGTTGCATATTTTGACATAAATGCATGTTTTTGCATATTTCGACTTTAAATGCATATTTGGTGGCTTTTTAATGCATATTTTGTGCTTTTTAATGTATATTTGTTCATATTTTTCATTTTTAGTAGCATTTTTTATTTTGTAAAAAAATATAAAAAAGTGATACGTTTTCATATTTTGATTCAATCAAAATAAACATTTTTAAAACTTTATTGACCTATGGGAAATCTTCGAGTTTTGTGTCTGTTTGCAAAATAACTAACTTAAATATATTTTTAAGTTTTAAAGTGCATTAGTTTTGCAAAAATTATAGTTTTTAGTGCATATTTTTTATATTGTTAGTGCATATTTTTCTTTTTTAACCGCATATTTTAGGCGCATATTTTTAATTTTTAAGTGCATGAAATTCCTTGCCCTAATGATGATATACCAAGTACCTACTAGCAACAACATGTTTGCTGCACTTGATTTAGACAATAATGATGATGTTAATTATATTAACGATAATGCTAAGAAAGAGCTGTGTGAAGAAAAACCGCCTCCAATAATTATTCCAAATGTTGCCGATATAAGAGCGATGATGAATAACTTTTCAAAAATAGTAAACCTTGAAGATTATTCGTACAAATCCTTGAGAGATAGTCAGGTAAGAGTAATGGCAAAAAACGTAAAGGCATATAGAGTGATAGTAAAATATCTATCTTTCGTAAAAAAACTTAAACGTTTTCAAATCACATTACAAAATGTTGTTTTCAGCCGATCAAGCCGCCGCCGCCGCCGATTATTTGGTTGCGCCGCCGCCGCCGATTTTATCCGGCTCAACCTCAATCGCCGCCGCCGCCGCCGATTTTTTGCTTGCGCCGCCGCCGCCGATTATTTTGGTCGGCTTGTTTCTCTGACACCGACCTATGTCGGCTCAAGGACGAAGCCCATTTTAACCCATTTGAATTTAGGATTCAAACATTAGTTGGCTTTTAGCCAGACTGGTGTAGGGTATTATATAGTTGGCTTACCCGACTTTTAACTTTTTCACTCGTTTTATTGATAAAAAGTTGAGAGAATACATTAATTTTGCATTAAACGATTGATCGCCAATTTTCTCGATTAACCGACCCGAATAACCGGTTAATTAATTTTAGTGATTTTTCGAATAATGCATTAACCGGTTAACCGCCTATGTCGAATAATTGTAAACACTACAAAAAAACTAAATTTTACAAAAAGTAAAATTCTTACATCAGTAGGTATATTTGTTTGCAGAATGAATATCGCTGATGAGGTTTTTCAATACAATTTTTTTACCATAAAGGCTTTTTTTGTTAGCAGAGTTAAAAATCGTGATGTGTTTTCTTTGGTAATAAAATTGTGAGTGATTTAAAATTTTTATTTTCAATTTAACTTTACTGAAATACAATTCAAAGAAAAACATTTTCATAATAAGTCTGTTCGGGTACTCAACATTGGGATCCCGTGGGATCCCAATTTTACCAAAAAGCGTTTTCTTACTGCACAATTGGGTAAATGAGAGCTGTCATGAGAGAGTAATATTCTTGTTCTTCTAGTACGAAAAAGCCCAGACTTTTTTTCGTGTTAGTGTAGGCCCAGAATAAGAGCGCAGAGGCTAGCGATTATATATGTTATATATAACAAGGAGACTTTATGCTTAGTTTACTGCAAACCAGGCTTCGTAATGCACGCACATGTGCGCACATGCACATGTGCGCACATGCACATGTGCAAAAATTGATGTGCAGACAAAAGATGCACATGCACATGTGCATGTGCAAGTGCAAGTGCATATGCACGTGCATTAGAAAAACAGCTAACATTAGAAAAAAATCGCTAATATTGTCGAAAATCGCAAATATATAAAAAAAATCGATAATAATTAAAAAAAAAATGCAAAAATGGATACAAAATCGCCAAAATTGAAAAAAAAAAATCGCCGAAATTAAAAAAGAACTGTCCAAATTTTCAAAAAATCGCCAAAAATTAAAAAAAAATTGACAAATATGAAAAAATCGCCAATTTAAAAAAATCTTTAAAATTTAAAAAAATTGCATAATTTAAAAAAAAAAATTTCAAATTTTAAAAAAATCGCCAATATTGGAAAAAATCGTCAAAACTTGAAAAATCGTCAAAAATTTGAAAAAATCTGCAAAATTTAAAAAATTGCCAAAATTGAAAAAATCGTTAAAAATTGGAAAAAAAATCACCAAAATTTTAAAAAATCGTCAAAATTTGAAAAAAAAAATTCCAAAATTTGAAAAAACACTAAATTCGAAAAAAAAGTAAAAATTTGAAAAATTTGACAAAATCTTCAAAAATTAAAAAAAATCGCCAAAATTTTAAAAAATTTCCAAAATTGGAAAAATCCCAAAAAGTGGAAAAAAATCGTCAAAATTTGAAAAATCGTCAAAAATTTGAAAAAATCGTCAAAAAAAATTTAATTTAAAAAAATTGCCGAAATTGAAAAAATCGTTAAAAATTCCAAAATGGAAAAAAATTTGAAAAAAACACTAAAATTGAAAAAAAGTCAAAATTTGGCAAAATCTTCAAAAATTAAAAAAAAATCGCCAAAATTGAAAAAAAATCGTCAAAATTTGAAAAATTTTCCAAAATTGGAAAAAAGCCCAAAAATTAGAAAAAATCGTCAAAATTTGAAAAATCGTCAAAAATTTTAAAAAATCGTCAAAAATTTCTATAATTGGAAAAATTCCCAAAATTTAAAAAAATCGCCAAAAATTCAGAAAAATCGCCAAAATTGAAAAATCTCCAAAATTTGAAAATAGTCATGTGTTGAAAAAATCGGCATAATTTGAAAAATTCGCGAATATTTGAAAAAACTGCAAAAATTAAAAAAAGTAAAATTTAAAAAAAATCGTCAAAATTAAAAAAAAAAAAATCGAAAATGGCAGAACTGTCAGAAATTCGAAATCATGAAATTCTCTCTACGACGCTAAGTTTTCGAGAAAAACGCGATTTTAAAATCTAGCAATGCAAGTCAAAATCTAGTTCCGCTATGGGGGCGAGTGTTGAACTTTGGTGCACTCAGTTTTCCTCTAGCTTTTCTAGTTTTCGAGATATGGACGATTTAAATTTTATATAAGCGATTTTCGCACTTATTTTTCCACATATGACTCACTATGACTTCCGTGTTCCAAAACCGTTGTCCGTTTTCATCTAACTCATTTAGTTTTCGAGATACGGGAGATATTCCAAATAAAAGCCCTTTTCTCTCTACGACGCTTAATTTTCGAGAAAAACGCGATTTTAAAATCTAGCAATACAAGTCAAAATCTAGTTCCGCTATCGGGGTATTGGTGGCGAGTTTTGAACTTTGGTGCACTCAGTTTTCCTCTAGCTCTTCTAGTTTTCGAGATATGGACGATTTAAATTTTATATAAGCGATTTTCGCACTTATTTTTCCACATATGACTCACGATGACTTCCGTGTTCCAAAACCGTTGTCCGTTTTCATCTAACTCATTTAGTTTTCGAGATACGGGAGATATTCCAAATAAAAGCCCTTTTCTCTCTACGACGCTTAGTTTTCGAGAAAAACGCGATTTTAAAATCTAGCAATGCAAGTCAAAATCTAGTTCCGCTATCGGGTTATTGGTGGCGAATGTTGAACTTTGGTGCACTCAGTTTTCCTCTAGCTCTTCTAGTTTTCGAGATATGGACGATTTAAATTTTTTATAAGCGATTTTCGCACTTATTTTTTCACAGATGACTCACTATGACTTCCGTGTTCCAAAACCGTTGTCCGTTTTCATCTAACTCATTTAGTTTTCGAGATACGAGAGATATTCCAAATAAAAGCCCTTTTCTCTCTACGACGCTTAGTTTTCGAGAAAAACGCGATTTTAAAATCTAGCAATGCAAGTCAAAATCTAGTTTCGCTATCGGGGTATTGGTGGTGAGTTTTGAACTTTGGTGCAGTCAGTTTTCCTCTAGCTCTTCTAGTTTTCGAGATATGGACGATTTAAATTTTATATAAGCGATTTTCGCACTTATTTTTTCACAGATGACTCACTATGACTTCCGTGTTCCAAAACCGTTGTCCGTTTTCATCTAACGCATTTAGTTTTCGAGATACGGGAGATATTCCATATAAAAGCGCTTTTCTCTCTACGACGCTTAGTTTTCGAGAAAAACGCGATTTTAAAATCTAGCAATGCAAGTCAAAATCTAGTTTCGCTATCGGGGTATTGGTGGTGAGTTTTGAACTTTGGTGCAGTCAGTTTTCCTCTAGCTCTTCTAGTTTTCGAGATATGGAAGATTTAAATTTTATTTAAGCGATTTTCGCACTTAGTTTTCCACAGATGACTTCCCTGTTCCAAAACCGTTGTCCGTTTTCTTCTGACTCATTTCGTTTTCGAGATACGGGAGATATTCCAAATAAAAACCCTTTTCTCTCTACGAGGCTTAGTTTTCGAGAAAAACGCGATTTTAAAATCTAGGAATGCAAGTCAAAATCTAGTTTCGCTATCGGGGTATTGGTGGTGAGTTTTGAACTTTGGTGCAGTCACTTTTCCTCTACCTCTTCTAGTTTTCGAGATATGGACGATTTAAATTTTATTTAAGCGATTTTCGCATCATCTGTGAAAAAACAATACAGAATATCTCTCGTATCTCGAAAACTAAATGAGTTAGATGAAAACGGACAATGGTTTTGGAACACGGAAGTCATAGTGAGTCATCTGTGAAAAAATAAGTGCGAAAATCGCTTATAAAAAATTTAAATCGTCCATATCTCGAAAACTAGAAGAGCTAGAGGAAAACTGAGTGCACCAAAGTTCAAAACTCGCCACCAATACCCCGATAGCGGAACTAGATATTGACTTGTATTGCTAGATTTTAAAATCGCGTTTTTCTCGAAAACTAAGCGTCGTAGAGAGAAAAGGGCTTTTATTTGGAATATCTCCCGTATCTCGAAAACTAAATGAGTTAGATGAAAACGGACAACGGTTTTGGAACACGGAAGTCATAGTGAGTCATATGTGGAAAAATAAGTGCGAAAATCGCTTATATAAAATTTAAATCGTCCATATCTCGAAAACTAGAAAAGCTAGAGGAAAACTGAGTGCACCAAAGTTCAACACTCGCCACCAATACCCCCATAGCGGAACTAGATTTTGACTTGCATTGCTAGATTTTAAAATCGCGTTTTTCTCGAAAACTAAGCGTCGTAGAGAGAAAAGGGCTTTTATTTGGAATATCTCCCGTATCTCGAAAACTAAATGAGTTAGATGAATACGGACAACGGTTTTGGAACACGGAAGTCATAGTGAGTCATATGTGGAAAAATAAGTGCGAAAATCGCTTATATTAAATTTAAATCGTCCATATCTCGAAAACTAGAAAAGCTAGAGGAAAACTGAGTGCACCAAAGTTCAAAACTCACCACCAATACCCCGATAGCGAAACTAGATTTTGACTTGCATTGCTAGATTTTAAAATCGCGTTTTTCTCGAAAACTAAGCGTCGTAGAGAGAAAAGGGCTTTTATTTGGAATATCTCTCGTATCTCGAAAACTAAATGAGTTAGATGAAAACGGACAACGGTTTTGGAACACGGAAGTCATAGTGAGTCATATGTGGAAAAATAAGTGCGAAAATCGCTTATATAAAATTTAAATCGTCCATATCTCGAAAACTAGAAGAGCTAGAGGAAAACTGAGTGCACCAAAGTTCGAAACTCGCCACCAATACCCCGATAGCGGAACTAGATTTTGACTTGTATTGCTAGATTTTAAAATCGCGTTTTTCTCGAAAACTAAGCGAAAAGGGCTTTTATTTGGAATATCTCCCGTATCTCGAAAACTAAATGAGTTAGATGAAAACGGACAACGGTTTTGGAACAAGGAAAAATATTCGAGAAACAATTTTTGTCGATTTTCACAAATTTTTACGACTTTTTCAATTCTGGCATTTTGCAATTTTTTTCCAATTTTTGGCGACTTTTTGAAATTTTGATATTTTTAAAAAATTTTTCAATTTTGGCAATTTTTTTAAATTTTCCGACTTTTTCCAATTTTTGACGACTTTTTGAAATTTTGACGATTTTGGTATTTTTTTCAAATATTGACAATTTTTTCAAAATTTTTACGATATTTCGCAATTTTGGCGATTTTGTCTAATTTTTGAAGATTTTTTTATTAAATTTTGACTATTTGGGCAATATTTTCAAATATTGACGATTTTTTCAGTTATGACGATTTTTTCAAAATTTTTCAATTTTGGCAATTTTTCAAAATTTTCCGATTTTTTCCAATTTTTGAAGACTTTTTGAAATTTTGTCGATTTTGGTAATTTTTTCAAATATTGACAATTTTTTTCAAAATTTTTACGATATTTCGCATTTTTGTCTAATTTTTGACGATTTTTTTTAAATTTTGACTATTTGGCCAATTTTTTCAAATATTGACAATTTTTTTAAATTTTGTCGATTTTTTCAAAATTTTTACGATATTTTGCAATTTTGTAAATTTCTGACAATTTTTTTTAATTTTGGGCAATTCTTTCAAATATTGACGATTTTTTCAAGTTATGACGATTTTTTCAAAATTTTTACAAAATTTTTCAATTTTTCGATTTTTTCCAATTTTTGACGACTTTTTGAAATTTTGACGATTTTGGTACTTTTTTCAAATTTTGTCGATTTTTTCAAAATTTTTACGATATTTTGCAATTTTGTATAATTTCTGACGATTTTTTTTAATTTTGGGCAATTCTTTCAAATATTGACGATTTTTTCAAGTTATGACGATTTTTTCAAAATTTTTACAAAATTTTTAAATTTTTACAAAATTTTTCAGTTTTTACAAAATTTTTTCAATTTTTTCGATTTTTTCCAATTTTTGACGACTTTTTGAAATTTTTGACGATTTTTTTTAATTTGGGGCAATTTTTTCAAATATTGACGATTTTTTCAAAATTTTTCATTTTTGGAAATTTTTTAAATTTTTGGCGATTTTTGGTGTTTTTTTTTTTTCAATTTTGACGATTTTTAAAAATTTTTGCATTTTTTTTTCTTGTTTCGGCGTTTTTTTCTGATATTGAAACTTTTATCAATTTCAGCGGTTTTTTGCATCCATGTGCGCGCACATGTGTGCACATTTTGCACATACACATGTTGATGTGTAATGTGCAAGTACCAGTCTGCACTTGCACATGTGCATGTGCGAATTTGTATTCGCACATCGCACATGGAGATGTGCATGTGTGGATAGCATTCGCACATGCACATTTTGATGTGCATGTGCGAAAATATTTTGCACTTCGCACATCAAGATGTGCAAGTGCAAATACTATAAATATTTTCGCACATGCACATGTGCAAGTGCAAAGTATAAAGTCAAATGCGAAGTATAAACAAAAATTTGCACATGCACATGTGCATGTGCGAAGTATAAACACAAATTTGCACATGCACATGTGCAAGTGCAAGATGTGTGAAAATGTGCGCACATGTGCGTGCAAATACGAACCCTGCTGCAAACATAATATACAATGCTAAACGATGAACTAACGAGCTACTAATAATGTTCAATGGGTTATATGAATAAAACTTAGCAATTACTTCGAAGTAATTACTTTGGGCTTAGGAATGGCTTTTAACTCCAAATTTACCAATTGGCTGGTAGAATAGGATGAAATGTAAACGAAAAGTTAAAAATTTAATTTCTAGTCTACTCCCAAGTAGACTAGATTTGTGAAGTAATTGCTTAAAAAACCCTGTATTTCCCCCTATTAGTAATATCTATTTTTTATTCATATGAGCCAATGACTCATATGAATAAAAAATAGATACTACTAATAGGGGGAAATACAGGGTTTTTTAAGCAATTACTTCACAAATCTAGTCTGCTTGGGAGTAGACTAGAAATTTATTTTTTAAATTTTCGTTTACATTTCATGCTATTCTACCAGCCAATTGGTAAATTTGGAGTTAAAAGCCATTCCTAAGCCAAAAGTAATTACTTCGAAGTAATTGCTAAGTTTTATTCATATAACTCAATATCTCAATTGAATATAGAAAACAAAATTTTAATAATTAAAAAATTAAATTAAATTTTTTTGTTTTTTCAAAAAAAATAGAAAAAGAGTCAGAAGAGCCAGAAGAGCCATTGATTTGTTAGCTGTACTCTTTGATGTAGTGAACACCAGCAAAAATAACAATAGAGTTGACAACATTGGTGAGAGTATGAGAAAGAAAAAACGGGAGAATAGCAAAAACCGGTATTAAAATAAAATATATTCTATCTCACAACAGCTACGCCCAGCGATTTTTAAATTTCAAAATGTATGGAAAAAATCACTGCGCTCTTATTCTGGGCCTACACTAAATTTGGGTAAATTGTTTTTATCAGCTGTTCTATCATCAGTTGGGTTCAACTAGTTCAATTGAACTGTGCACTAAATTGAACCAAAGACCTAGTTCACAACTAATAGCTCTTTTAGTTCAATCGCTCATTTAATTCATTCAGAAAATATGTTTATCATTTACAAAAATTAGTATAAAAGTTGCAAAAGTTTATCGGTTATGTTACAACTCCATAAAATTACCGACAATTTTTTGAAGACGCTTGTTTAAATGTGTTAAAGAGATAAATATGTAAATAAATCGAAGCTTTTGTTTAATATTAAAATCTTTACCAAATTTAATAAATTACGTATTCCTTTTTGTATATAAAAATGCCTGAGAAGAAAATTTTTATTAAAATTTTTGATTTAAAAAGGGGTTTAACTAGAAAATCTATCTAGATTTTTTAGTGTTTCCAATTCGATTAACCGATTCCTCGATTAATCGCCTCTATTTCGGTTAATGTCGAAACAAATAATTTAAAACTCAAATAATTATTCGATCCGAATAATCGGTTAAAACAGGTCAATTAACTGGTTACAATTTTAATATGGAATTTTTCCCTTATTTTTTTCCCAAAACTTCATAATTTTCTTAACTTTGGTTAAAAAATTACAAGAGAACTTAGAATAAACATCAAATTACAAAAATAACATCAAATTGTTTTAAAATTGAGTGAAAGAGGCCGTTAAGCCTTTAGATACCTTTTTAAGCAAAATAAAGGTGTTTCTAAAACTACCCAAAATACACGAATGTCTGGCTGGATCATCGTCGAAGTGCTCTATAGGCTTTAATCAATACAGTAGGCGATTTTTGATTCTGTTCAAGGTTGCATTTTTATTTTATTTATTTTATTTTTTCAAATATGTGTCCCACAACTGTCAACTGACATCTTAATTCTGTAGAAACTCTACATTTTCTCACATCTCCAAAGAAACTGTGTATAATCGATTCCAAACCACATCAATTCTACAACATCTCCAACTACACCATTTTCAGTTTTATTTCAAAATTGTTTAAAAATGTTTTAAAATTATCCAAATATTTTTTAAAATTGTCTAAAAAGGTTTCAAAATTGTCTAAAATGTTTCAAAATTATCCAGAAATTTTTTAAATTCTTCGAAAAATATTTTAAAATTGTCCAAAAATCACTCAAAATTGTTCAAAAATGTTTTAGAATTATCCAAATATCTTCCAAAATTGTCCAAATATTTTTTAAAATTGTCTAAAAAACTTTGATATTTGTCCAATTGCATTTCCAAATTGTCCAAAATGTATTTTAAAACTTTCAAAATGGATTTCAAAATTACAAATATATTTTAATATATTTTATTTGTATTTAAGAAAATTATATTTGTATTTTAAAATTGTTCAAATACATTTCAAAATTATTCGCTTGCATTTAAAAATTTTAAATATGTGACGCGCATAGAGAAAGGGACCTAGGGTAAAAAAATCAAATTTTTTTTTTTTGATGTGGACAACATCTGAGCATAGAATGAGACCGTCCCATGCCCCAAAAGTGTTCCCTCCCAGAGATATGCGCGTTTTATGAAAGTGAAGTCGACGATAAAGTAAATCTACTTCTTCGAATTCGTCCACCATTTCATCCTAAAACAAACAGTAAGAATGTTATCAGTTTTAAATTATTTTCGTGAATAACATAATAAGGTTATGTGAAAAAATTTTCGTACTAACAGAGTGATATTCGCGATTTAAAAGAATTATAAATGAGTATTTATTATAATTCACAATTAATAATTTCAGAAAATAAAGCTGGATTCGAAAAACCGCGAGCAAAATTGATATCAAACTCATGGAAACAGCGCGCTAGGTAGAAAACGGTAAAAACCAACTACACAAAACAAGAGGTAGGGATGACCTACGCGCGTTTTCAAGGTTGACCAACACGTTCCTGACGTCATGAGATGTGTCGCTTTCAAATGAGACCAATACCAACACGCTCAGTGATGGTACACCAAAGATACGCGTATTTAAATCTATAAAATGGCTCTCCTGAACAAAACCGGTCTTTACCCTTAGGTCCCTTTCTATTTTGCGCGTTACATATGTATTTCAGAATTGTAAAATTGCATTCAAAATAATTCCATTTGTATTTCAAAATTCTCCAAATGTATTTCAGAAATTTCCAAATGTATTTAAAGACTCTATTTGTATTCCAAATGTATTTAATAAAATTCAAATTGCATTTCAAATTTTTCATAATGTATTTCAGAAATTTCTACTTTTATTTTAAAAGCATTTTTACAAACATACATGTTTTTTTTCTCTTTCATAACGAAAATTTTATAGGAATTAAGAGAAAGAGAAAGCATGTATATTTGAAAAAATGCTTTTGAAATAAAAATGGAAATTTCTGAAATACATTTGGAAAAATATACCCCTCAATTCATAAATGCTTTTTAAGCCCCGTTTAGATTATCACACAAGTCTGTTATACATGTCAGAAATGTGTTGTATAACGAAAATGTATAATAGTGTGAACACTGTTCGTTACACACATGTCAAAATGGGTGCACACATTTTAAAAAGCGGACACACTTTTTTGACAAGATTTATTTTTTGAAATATTTCATAAAGTTACCACTTGTCTTAACACAAGTGTTGTGTTATTCACAAATAATTGTAAACAAAGATTAAAAACAACTAATGGTGAAAAAAGTAATAATAGAAGAAAAAATAACTGTTTTAATTTATTTGTTGTGTGTGTCGATAACAGTCTGAACACTGAAAAGATTTTCTTTTATACTTTTTTGACAACCCGACAATTTCAGCATACTTTTTGTCATACTTGTGTGAAAAAAAGTATAAGCACTTGTGTGATAATGTGAACGGGGCTTTAAAGTTATAGCAGGTTAACAAAACGTCATTTTCATACAAAATTTGTTCAATAAACCTCCAATAATTTTACAAAGCGTTTATGAATTTAGGGGTTATAATTTTATTAAATACATAAATACAGAAGGGAATGTTAACTCAAACTTTGAATAATTTTTTTTATTGTCAATGGCCCTTAAAAACGGAAAAAAAGACTGAGAAATTTAACAATTGTTTATGATATTCTTTAGTCTACTAACTCTGCTATTCAGAAAATTTTTTTGCAAATTTTTGTAGAGTAAATTGGTATTTTCATTTAACTAATATTTTACTCAAATGCAACTAAATTTTTTTTTTATTTCTTCAGGGAAGGAGGAAGAACTTTGGATAATAATTTTTTTAAATGCAATATTATATTTATTGTAGTATTGATTAAATTTGCATTCAAAGAAATTTTGTATCCAAAGTTTTACAGATTAAAAAAAAATTTCGTAAGAAGAAAAAAATCTCCTAGTTTCAGCAGTTTCTTTTTGCCATTTTTAACTAATTTTTAATAGCTTCAGCTACATTTTACATACATTTTTCTATTAGTATAAGAAATTTTTCAATTTAGATAATCTCCGATTCCGAAACTTTTCAACCTTAAGGTACATTTACACGCGAGAGAAAACTGCTAGAGATGGAGCAAAAACACTCCAAAATAGCTTAACTCATTCAAAATAGAAATTTAGAGGTGATTTTTGTTTTATCTCTAGCATTTTCTCTCCAGTGTAGATGTGCTTTTTTAATTTGAAAAATTTTTTTAAATACATCGTGTTCATGTGTCATGTTGATATTTAACAAAAACAGGAATCTGTTAGTGTTTTTATTGGTAAAAAGTTAAGGAAATACATTAATTTTGTTTTAAACGATTAATCGATTAATCGCCAATTTTCTCGAATAACCGACCCGAATAACCGATTAATCAGTTTTAGTGATTTTTCGAATAATGCAATAACCGGTTAACCGCCTATGTCGAATAATTGGAAACAGTAAGTTTTTTACAACAAATTTAACAAGAACTAGAAAGAGCGCTAACCAAAACAAACTATAATGCACAAATCTATTGACGTTTGTTTTTCGGGCTTCAAATATGTTTTTTCGCGTTCGTTTACTTTTGGGCATTTTTGTCACTTCGTGAGTGTATTTCTTGTTAACTCTCATTTTACCGAACTTTACCCAAAAAAGTATAGAAACACACCTAATAATAAAACAAAACAAGTATATAATTCAATACAGTGTGAATGAATAATTATTGTACAAAAACAAACCAAATCTCAACACTTTTGTTTTAATAATTATTCATCCATTTACATTAATTAACATTTAACAAATTCTTAATTTTATTAAACTGTTGCTTTAATAGCGGCTTTGTAAGAATATCGGCCAGTTGTTCCGAAGTTGGCACATACCTCAGTTGGGTTTTCGAGATTGAGGCCATTTTGTAAAATGGCGATTTTTTAAAATGGCCCGTATCTCGAAAACTAAGCGAGATAGAGCAAAACGGACGAAATTTTTGCTCGTGTGGGTCACCGTGACTGTTCATAAAAATTGATTCCTGGGAATCGCTCTCGGATGTACCTCATGTGGATCAATGTATGCGCTCCTATTATTCACTTGAGGTCACGGTGACCCACGTGACTGTTTAATAGAAATTGATCAATCGGAAACGTTGCAAGAGCGGGCTTATTTGTATTATTGGGGTGTGTTAATACTCCTGTGGAGCAAAAATTTCGTATTGAGTGATTTTGCTATCTTCACTCACGTAAGAAAAGTTTACAAGAGAGTGAAAATAAATTTCAATACTTCAAACATATACACACAAACAAATATATGATTGCTTTTCTACAATATCTTCAAAAAAACATGAGTTTGGCAGGTAAACGGTGGTGCGACTCGGCCACCCAAGCAAAGTTTACACGCAGAAAAATAACAGGTGGAACTATATCTAAGTGCTATGTAATTATACAACTACATATGTAAGTTCGAAGTAAGTTTTACAAATTTCCAGCAAAACATGTAATTTTTCGGATATTTTCCACTACACATGTATATATTTTGCAAGGATTGTATATAGTTTACAAAAAAATGTGGATATTTTACTAGAACTTTGTAAAACTAACTTGAAAATTATGTAGTTGTAGAATTACATACGAATCTTCGTTAACAATTATTGCCGACATATTCAGTGTGTTCCCGTATGTTCCCAAAGTTACCGAAATTTACCCAAACGCGTTCCCGTACTCGAGAATTGGGTAAATTAGAGCGCTAATGAGAGTGTATTAGTGCTTCTCTTTTTACCAAAATTTACCCAGACTTTTTCTTCGGGTAAACTTTGGTAAAACAGCTGATGCAAATATAAACAAAAAACAATTGTGAAATTAAATTAAAAATTGTAATTAAATAAAGAAATAAGCAAAAGAAACTTGGTTTTTTGTTAAAATTAATTGAATAAAATCAAAAACAACTTTTTGGCACAATCTAAGATTGATTGTAGAGTTGTAAAAGTATTGAGTATTCCGGTACTGAGTACTCAATACTGACTGTTATTTTGAGTACTCAATACTAAAATGGTACTACTCAATACTTTTAAAGATGCAATTTTCCGTAGAAATGTGTATTTTACGTATGAAAATACAACTCTAAAAATAGTACTAAAAATACAACTATGGAAATACAACTCTGGAAATACAACTCTATTTGTGAAGCAAAGAAATTTGTAATGAATTTTTGGGAAAAATTATTTAATTAATTTATTTAAAATGTTTGAAATTTATTAAAATGTAAGTAACAATAGTTATTTAACACGTGTATGTGAATTGTTATTATTTTTCCTTATAAATACGAACTCATAACATTTTTATTTTTAAATTCAAAAAAACCGTTAAAAGTATTGAGTAGTATCGAGTACTCAATTGAAAAGTATTGAGTTGTATTGAGTACTCAAAAAGTATCGAAATTTCACAACTCTACAATAGTGCCACAAATGGCACTTTTGTGCCACTTTTACCAACAGTGATTTATTAGCCTCATCCGGCAACAATTTAATATCGGCTTTGTTCTCTGAATGTATTAGTTTTTTAAAGAACCAAAACCGCACTGAACGTACCCCTTGAAACTAGAGCATATTAGAGTTGTGAAATTTCGGTATATTTTGAGTACTCAATACTACTCAATACTTTTCAATTGAGTACTCGATACTACTCAATACTTTTAACAGTTTTTTTAATTTAAAAATAAAAATGTTATGAATTCGTATTTATTAGGAAAAATTATAACAATTCACATACACGTGTTAAATAACTATTGTTATTTACATTTTAATTAATTTAAAACATTTTAAATAAATTAATTAAATAATTTTTCCCAAAAATTCGTTACAAATTTCTTTGCTCCACAAATAGAGTTGTATTTTCAGAGCTGTATTTTTAGAGTACTATTTTTAGAGTTGTATTTTTATACGAAAAATACATATTTCTACGGAAAATTGCATCTTTAAGCTGCCTACACACTAGGGAACATACTTAAAAAATGAGAGCATTTTTTGTGAATGTGTGAGTGCGTTTGTGTGTGTGTGAGTGTTGAGAGCGTGCATTTCGTGTTTACAAAATTTTTTGATATTTTTTGTTCCCTCAACCATGTTCCCTAGTGTGTAGGCAGCTTTAAAAGTATTGAGTAGTACCGTTTTAGTATTGAGTACTCAAAAAAACAGTAAGTATTGAGTACTCAGTACCGGAATACTCAATACTTTTACAACTCTAGAGCATATTGAACATATGTCGTAAAAAAGAAACAAATTTGTTTTTTTTTTGTTTATTTCCTATCGGAAATTAGATAAAAGTTCTATTAAAATTTTACATCTACCAAAATGGGGGCCGATGAAAAATCTATCCTGAAAAAATGTGGCGAAATATTAATAAATTTAAGAATGAAAAATAAAAAAACTAAAACATATACTTTTAATTGTGCATATTGTGAAACAAATTTTGATCAACTGAAAAAGTTCTCTCAACATCTGGAGGATAAACATTTGCTACAAATTACTGACGAGGAAGCTGAGGAAAAAGTTGTAATATTTGAACCGGAAATCAAAATTGAAGTCAACACTGATACAAAAACAGCAAGTGGTGCAATAACAGATTGTGAAAGCTCCAAAGAAATAAGTTTTATTGAAGATCCCTTGGAGACTGAAAAGAGTGAAAACACAACCAAAGGTATCGCAAATTCATTGGACGTCAAAGACGAAAATCAAGCAATTTTCAGTAATGAGAATAAAGATGACATACATAATTCCAGTAATGATAATATGGATTATGAAGATTGTTTTGATGACAATGACGACGACTATGAGCCGACCACAAAAAGGAAAAGTAAATCTAAAAAAAATTGTCGTTCTAAAAAAGTATGTACCATATATTTATGTAATATTACGTTCATATGGCACCCAAACTTATAAATTGTTTAATTACTTTAGAAATCAAGATCTTTTTCTGACGAAAGCTCGGATGATTCTAATAATGCCGATAACGTAAGTATACAAACAACTTATGGCAAAACTAAACTTCATCGGGAATTCCAAGAAAGTTCCTAAGCAAGGTCAGGGTATATAAACTTCATTTTTAAGTGCGTAAGAAAAACAAAATACATGACCACCTCCGGTATAACAAAAAAAAAAAAGAAAAAAATAAATTAAGAATTTCGATTAAACGATTAATTACACTGTGCACGAATCGGAGCTTTTTTCCCCGACAGGTGGGTCATCCAGTGGGTAAAATTAATTTATGGTGTTCCAAGCGCCCCAAAAACTCGATTTTTAATTTTTTTTATCGTTGTCTGGTTTGACGATTTGTTATTTGTATATTCCGTTGTAACTGTATAGAGGAATTTCCAATTCCTCGAATTGATTTAAAAACAAACTTCAGTATTTGCATTCTGTATAAGCCTCTTATGGGTAGAATAGTGGTAATTTCTAAAAAGATCCAAGCAATTTTTTAACAAAATTTTTCGATTAATCGATTGAATACTCTCTCACTCATTCAAAAAGGCCCAACCCAAATCGCCAGAGCTGAAAGTTGAAATTTTGTATTTACGTTTCCCTCTGACGTCTGCGAAGACCGGATTTTTGGAAATTCCTACCGGAACGTCATAAAATAGAAAAAGTCTCCCTCTTGGCTTGTCAAAACCCCTTTGGCTAGAAACCTGAAATTTGAAAACTTTTTTATTACTCATACGTCACGTATAACTAATTTTACCAAACCCAACAACGCGATAAAATATACCATACATGGGCAAATGCGGCCCGTCAACCAATTTCGTGCGGACCTTCACTAATTTTATAACAATCAAAAATTTTTTTTTAAATTTTAAACAAAATTAAAAAAAAAATTTAAAATAAATAAAAAAAAAATAAAAACAGAATTTAAAAAAAAAAATACAAAATATAGAAAATAGCGATAACAAAGTAAACATTAAATGGAGCCTCAAAAAAATTACACCGATCAACAAATAAGTATTTTCGCCTCCTACATACGAATATTTAATGAAAAATTTCTTCTTTTTTATTTAAACCTTAAGCCTGGGGAAAATATTGTATGGCTCAATATGACGCAGAAGCACTTCAATTAAAAAAATTACCTTTCATTTTAGGAAATGTTTAAGGCTGTTCTACGGACTCCGTAAGGATCTCTAAAATATACTTTCGGGAACTGTCGTAAACCAGTTAGGCACAATAAAATTTTATTCATAAACTCATAGATATAAACCTGTGAAAATAGCAAAACAATTAGCTTTTTTTTTTTGCTATTTTTACAGGTTTATTATTTAAAACTGACTTTGCAGAAAATTTTTTGCCGATTTTCGGTAAATGTTAGTAAGACTAGAAGAGCAAAAATAAAGTGTTAAATATAATAATAATCATCCTGCTAAAATCAACAGAAATGTATGATGAAAAATAGTAGACTGCTGATTTCACAAAAATATATTTTTATTCTCTCAAAACAATTAATTTTTTTTTTGAATTTGTTAATTATACAAATATACAGCAAAATTTGTTGCTGATTCTAGCAGAGTAAATTTCACTTAACTAAAATTTAGCTCAAAAACAACTAAACTTTTATATATTTAACAGCTTTATTTTTGATATTTTTATCTCATTAATATTTAGCAAGTTCTGCAGTTTTTTATGTTAGGTAATTTTTAACTAATTTTTAGCAGCTTTAGCAAAACTTTTTACAGGCTTTTTTCTATTAGTGTACTTAACCTGACCAACCATCCCGCTTTTTTATCCGCTGAATTTTTATCCCGCTTTTAAAGCAAACAATTCCACCTTATCCAAATTTTTTTTATATGATATTCAACTTTTGAATAAAGTTTTCATAATTTAAATTTCTTTCCCAGCTAGCAAACGAGCACAAACATGAATCTGAAAAGTGCTCAAAATATATTATTAAACTTTTACTTGTATGAAAGTGGTACATCCAAAAGAGCCTTCTTTTTTGATTAAAAAATTACTCAAAGAAATACTCTAAAAAATTATTTAGGCAAAAAACTAATTTTTTTTTATTCATTCTTGAATTGTTCACAAAATATTAAAATTTATTTACATTTCTGAGTCGTTTCTGAATCATCTTTGGATTTCAAAATTTGTCTCAACTGTTTGTGCCTTTTATGATTCATTTTACTAATGCGCAATTTTTGACAAACAAGTTTAAAATTTAAAAAATATGTGTTTTGTTTGAATAATTTTTGACTTACAGAATGAGAACCCTCATAAAAGTATCCAACATTTTAGGCTGGATTATGAGTCTTGTGATTGAATTTTTAAAATTTATATATTACGAAAATGGTCTAAACGAAAGCAAAATAACGAAAATTTCTTTTTGTTTCCCATGTAATTTTGTCGAAAGTAATTGTCAATTTCTATCGACTTAGACTTAGACAAGGCCATAATTTAATGCAATCAGAGCGTGAGAGGTTTGATATTTGTTTTAAATTTCATTTACATTCAGATTTTCGAAAAAATTATATTTTTCCACAAAATTCCGTTCGCACATGATTCATGTTACACATTTCAATAAATAAAACAAGGGATCAAAATCCATTAAGTAAATTTAAAATATTTTCCCCGCCAGAAATTGACAAACATAAAAGCGTTCTGAAAGCATTTTGTGGTTGAACCGTTACACTATGCGACAGTCAAAATCGGGATGGGATGAAACCAACGGGAAATGTTATATCGGTCAAAAACAAGTTATACGTGTCCCGGCGTTTCGCTGGGTCACGTCTAGGAATCGAGATATATCTTTTTTTTGACATAACTCGAGAACCACTAAAAATTACAATTCCTTTAATCTGTTCATGTAACGTTTTTCTATATACTCAACAGTTTTGCCGTTAAAAATAAATGTTTGTTACCGCTACCATAAAAATCAATAACCTTTTGTTTATTACTTTTTTTTAATATTTTAGGCAAAAAATATTTTTTTCTTCATACATTTATTAAAGATTAAAGGAATTGTAATTTTTAATTTTTTTAAAATTGTTTGTGCAAAATCGGAGTTTGAGTTATGTCAAAAAAAAGACCACCAAAGGTCAAATCGATATATCTCGATTCCTAGACGTGACCCAGCGAAACGCCGGGACACGTATAACTTCTTTTTTACCGATATAACTTTCCCCGGTAATTTGAACCCTTCCAGATCACTGACCCCTACCATTTGTCTCACAGTGTTATCAAAGCAACATATTTTTGGGTTTTATAGTGTTCTCAGAACATTAAAATGATAACCATGATTTACGGTCTCATGTTTGTATTTAGAGTATTTTAGAAATGGTGCAAAAGCAAAAAATAAAGCAAGGTTGGTTACCGAAACGAATAACGGTAAGGATAACGGTAATGGTATCGAATTTCGTTTGTTTCGGTAACGGTAAAGGTAACGGTATTTAAGATTGATTCGGTAACTGTATACCGTTATCGAAACAGCAATACCGGTACGTACCGGTATTAAAAATTTCGTTAAAAACATATAAAAACAAGTAAAAAACAGCATATTCTTGCTTTTAAGTCTTAAAAATACAGATTTTAACCTATAAATTCAATGTTGGTAGTTTTAGTAATTAAAATTATTTTCTATAAATTTTGTTGCAAAAATAACTCAAGATTATAAAATAAAAAAGTTAAAAAATTGTCATTTTTTATATAAATTAATAAATACCGGTAAAATACCGGTAACTGCCCATAAAAATAACGGTATCGGTAACGATAACGGTATTGAGCAATTTTTTTACAGGTATCGGTAACGGTATTCAATTTGAAACGGTATTTTAGCGATAACGGTATTTTAACGATAACGGTAACCAACCTTGAAATAAAGTGATTTTAAAGCGTTATAATTTTTGTTTATAGAACGTTTTGAAAACATTAGAAAAACTAAAAATAAAGTGATTTTAAAGTGTATTAATACAGAAGTGGAGGGTCTTCCGAGAATTTTAAAAACGAAAAGTAGAGCAATTTTCCGGTACTCTAAATACAAAAAATAAAGTAATTTCTTAGTACTTAAAAAACATTTCTTTTTTTTATATATTTTATTAGAACTTAAATTAGTTTTAAATGATTAAGTTAAAAAATTATAGGATATTAAGAGAAATGTAGATGTGTTCAATTTTTTGGTGGTGTAGGGTTCTGACGACAATGAAATAGTTAAAACTGAAGTGTTTGATGAAGAAGTAGTAGAGGAAAATTTAGATTCAGATGATGAGGAAGTTGGTAGTTCCAGTTTAAGCACACCTGGAGAAACAAGTTCGGATGAATTATTCCTGAGGAATCTATAAGTGATTTAAGCACATTTACATGTGGTCATATTGAGCAAAAACTAAAAAAAAATTGGGTTGTAAGGAAAATCAAAACTCTTACACAAACCTCTATAGACGAAATATTAATGGTACTGAGATCTGAGGACTATACATACATCTCTTCCGAAATGTTCTAAAACTTTATTAGGAACTTCTACCTTGAGCGTCGATTCTAAAGTGATGCTAGGTTTAGACAATACTTTGGGAAATTTTCAAATTTCAAAAGAAAATTAAAATTATAATTCATGTAGATGGAATGGATGTAGTATTTGAAAAATCGAAAAAGAACTTTTGGTTCATAATGGGAAAGGGGTTTTCAACCGCATACATTTCCAAGCCATTTTTAATTAGTCTCTATTATGGAAATTCAAAACCGCATTCGGCTAGAAAATTTATGGAAGAACTTGTTTTGGAAGCCAAGTTTTTAACTAATGAAGGTATACATTTTTTTTAGTCGCAAACTTAATTAAGTAATCTAATTTTTATTAATTTAAGATTTTAAGAAAATTTGTGGAACTTATGCCACATTTTTATGGCTCAAGCTCAGTGACAATGAATATTCATAATCTAATACATATTTCAAATGACGTAAATAATATGGGGGCGCCTATATCACAATTTTCAGCATTTGCTTTTGAAAATAGCTTAGGTTTTGTTAAATCTATTGTAAAATCGCATGTTTTTAATACCAATTCCCCAAATAATATTCCATAAAAGGGGCAACTATTCTCTGGGGAAACCTTTACACACTTCTGAATCTAGAGTTTTTCTTTCGTAAACATTTATGGATTTCAAATTACATCCATGCATCCTGATAATACATATATATATGTATGTATGTTTATTACACAATGGGAACATTATGATTGTGAAAGAAATTTTTAGTACAAAACATACGAAACACAAATCCAGTGGTTTGCATTTGAAAGGCAACATTTTCAAAGAAACTAAAATTTTTTTTGACTACCCGATCTAATCAAAGGCGATAGGATTATATAAGCTCTGTTTCTTTACTTTTTGGGTAAAGTTCGGTAAAATGAGAGTTAACAAGAAATACTCTCCCGAAATAACAAAAATGCACAAAAGTAAACGAACGCGAAAAACAACAGGTGTGTTTCTTTACTTTTTGGTAGTGTTTCCAATTATTCGACATAGGCGGTTAACCGGTTAACGCATTATTCGAAAAATGTCTAAAATTGATTAACCGGTTATTCGGTTCGGTTAATCGAGAAAATTGGCGATTAATCGATTAATCGTTTAATACAAAATTAATGTATTTCCTTAAGTTTTTATCAATAAAAACACAAAGATCTGCCTGTTTTTGTTAAATATCAACGTGATATATAAACTCGCTATATTTAAAGAAAGTTTCAATATTCTAACGTTGAAAAGTTTTGGAATCTGAGGTTTTTTTTAATTAAAAATTTTCTTAGAAGACAAAGGTCTGCAAAAATTTTTCTAAAGCTATTAAAATTTGATTAAAATGGCAGAAAGAACTGCTGAAAGATTTTTGGTTTGGCAAATATTAGTAATTTAAGAACAATAGTCAATAATGCCGCAAAAAATTTAATATTGCATTTAAATAAATGTTATATCTGAAGTTTTGAAGATTTTATTAAGATTCTTCCTTCTCCCCTGAAGAAATAAAAATCGAGACCTCGATATAAAAAAAAATAGTTGAGTTGAATTTCAGTTAATGAAAATACTAAATTACGCTGCAAAAGTCAGAATAACATATTTCTGATTTTCTCAGTCTCCGTTTTCTAAGGGCCATTAACCCTCTAATGCTCTTTCTTCTGATTACAATAATATTTAAACCATATATTTGTCGTTGAAAATCTGCTATGGAACAAATATTAAAGTTTTAATTTATCGCTTTATTTAGGCGATATAGCACAACAAAGGTTTAAGACGTATCTTGAAACCAGTAGTCAAATAATTTCGGTTTTTCCTGTAAATAAAATAAAAATGAAAAATGAAATAACACTATCAATAAAATAAAATTACGCACCGAAAATTGTTGATCAATTGTTGTTATTTCAAAAGTTATGGCGATTTTCGCTTTTTGAAAATTACGAAATTTGGCGAATTTGGCACTAAACATCAATAAATTTTGACGGAATTAGTTCTGCTTACTATTACCTCCAAGTATATAATCTGTGTTTAATTTCAAGAAAATCTGTTGGCCAGTTTTAGAGTTAGAGAGATATTTGTAAAACGTATCCTGGCGTTATCCTGTGAGTCCTGGAGAAAAATTTTTAACTGATTTTACAATTAGAGACTCTAAAGTAGATTTGTTATTATCGGTAATGTACGCCAAATCTTAAATGTATTTTTGGGAATTTTTCAAATATTTTTTTCTGTTTTAAAGTTATTTTTTTCAAATTTTCTAAATTTTCACTTTACATGCTTCTGGCTTGAAAACCGTTCCTTATACAAAAAAAGTTTGAAGGCAAAAAAAGTAGGTAGTTAAGTTTTCTATGGATATAAGACAACTTCATAAATAAAATATTATTATTTAGCCAAAAACTATTTGAAATCTGAAGACCGCCTTTTGGCGGCCTTGGGCATTAGAGGGTTAATAATAAAAAAAATAACCTAAAGTTTGAGCGACGCGTTACGCAGATATCATTTCGTCAGACAAGTTTTAATGAAAATTTTCAGTTAATGAAGTTTTCTTCCCAAAGTGAATTATTTTTATGAAGCTCTTTTTAATAAAACATTTTTTGGGTGTATAAAATTTTTAATAAATAATATGAAATTTTTCGTAAAATTTTATCAAAAACTGAAACAGTTCAATGAAAACTTTCAATGGACGAATTCCAGCGAAACTTAATTAAATCAATGTAAAAATTCATAAATAGCATGTACACAATTTTCTCAGTGTGCGGTTATAGATGTCAAATTGCATATAAATTTTAATTTTTTAACTTTCATTTTCTGCTTTTTGGTTATTTTTTTAATTCGAATAAAAATTTAATTTCATTGAAACGGGTTCTGGTTACATGGTATTCTAGTGAAACATGTCGTAGAATTGATGTGGTTTTGAACCGATTGTACACACTCTTTTGAGAGAAGTAAGAAAAGCTAGAGTTCTTACAGAATTAATATGTCAATTGTGTGACACAGTTTTAAAACAAATGCAACCTTGTCTTAAGGGACATGGAAATATAATTTAGTTTTAATTTTTAAAAGAATTAAAACAGAAATGAAGCATTGTCTATTGTATTTCCTAAAACCTGCCAAACACGTCGTGTGTTTTGAAAAAGTTTTAAAAAACACCTTTATTTGGGCCTTTCGCGATGTTTTTTTTAAAGATCTTTTTTACAAATAGAAACTTCGATATTTTGTTAAAATATTTGCAAACAAATTTTATTAAAATTTATCAGTCTCTTAAAACAGATGACGTGTATCGCTGGTGCAATGCCGACTTGCTTGGAGTTTCTCCAAAAAAGGTATTTCAAGGCTTAAGGTCCTCTTTCTCTCGATTTTTAAAGAGTTTGGTGGTATTTTTAGTTAGTATTTGTTTTTCTAAGCTTTTCTTGCAATTTTTTAGCCAAGGCTAAGAAAATTATGAAGTTTTGGGGAAAAATAAAGGAAAAATTCCATATTAAAAATGTAACCGGTTAATCGACCTATTTTAACCGATTATTCGGGTCGAATAATTATTTGAGTTTTAAATTATTTGTTTCGACATTAACCGAAATAGAGGCGATTAATCGAGGAATCGGTTAATCGATTAACCGAATTGGAAACACTACTTTTTGGGTAAAGTTCGGTAAAATGAGAGTAAGCACAAAATCCTCTCACAAAATGACAAAATTACCCAATAGTACAGGAACGCAAAAAACCACTTTTCTAGCCCAAAAACTTATTTCAAAGAATAATGTTAAACAGTGATGGGACTTGAAAAATTTTGTTTTGTGCCAAGTGTGTGACTAAAATGTGCCAAATGGGCCTTTATTGTGCCAAAACTCAATTTTCACTTAGAAACCGTGTTTTCAATTTTCATTTTGTAAATGCATTCTTATGGAATTATTTTGAATTCTTATGGAATTAATTATATTTGAATGAATTAAAATTTTCTTTCAATTAAAAGGTGAATGATAAATTAAATTCATCCGATACTTATTAAAGATTTGGGAATGCAGCCAATGAATGAATTCTTTAGGAATGGTTGCACGGAATGGTATGCATATAAACATTTTCTAAAACTGAATTAATTTTTTTATGAATTAAACTTAAATTAATTCTTTCGAAGCTCTGAGATAAATTTATAGCATTTGAATTTTTAAAATTCTATGGATTAAGCACCGTAAGTTGTTCAGTTTTCACGTGAAAAAACTGTTATACTCCATATAAAAAAAAATTATTTTTCACTACAATGAGTTTCACGTGAAAATTGTGCAAACTTAGTTTTCACGCAAATTTAATGTACAATACTATTATTTTTCTGGTGAAAAAGTGACATTTTGTGTTAATTGTGATTGTGGCTTTGTTATAAAATTAAAATATTGTTAATTTTTTTAACTTAAATTGCGATTTAAAGCATTTAAAGTCTGAGAGAAATTTTTTCATGTGAAAAACAACTTACGGTGCTTTATTCGGTAATATCTTCGATGCCATTTTTTAGTTTCGCTTTATTCGAAAAGGTATTTTAATACCAGTAAATGCTTAGAAACTAAAAATTAAAGAATTGTTATTTTTTAAATTCATTTTCTATTAAATTTTGTAGATAACCAAAATGTGCCAAAATAGTATCGGTTGTGCCATTGTACCAATCAATCTTAGATTGTGCCAAAAATCCCATCACTGATGTGAAAATACGTATAATTTCAGTTTGCAAATCGGCACAAATAGACATATTTATTCGCATTTAAAAGTTGTTTTTGATTTTATTCAATTAATTTTAACAAAAAACCAAGTTTCTTTTGCTTATTTCTTTATTTAATTACAACTTTTAATTTAATTTCGCAATTGTTTTTTGTTTATATTTGCATCAGCTGTTTTACCAAAGTTTACCCGAAGAAAAAGTCTGGGTAAATTTTGGTAAAAAGAGAAGCACTAATACACTCTCATTAGCGCTCTCATTTACCCAATTCTCGAGTACGGGAACGCTTTTGGGTAAATTTCGGTAACTTTGGGTAAATTTCGGTAACATTGGGAACGTACGGGAACACACTGAACATTTGAAGCCCGAAAAACAAATGTTAATGGATTTGTGCATTATTGTTCGTTTTGGTGAGCGCTCTTTCTAGTTCTTGTTCAATTTGTTGCAAAAATCTAGATAGCTTTTCTAGTTAAACCCCTTTTTAAATCAAAAATTTAATAAAAATTTCGTTTTTAGGCATTTCTATTTACAAAAAGGAATACATAGTTTATTAAATTTGGAAAAGATTTTAATATTAAACAAAAGCTTCGATTTATTTAACTCTTTAACACATTTAAACAAGCGTCTTCACAATATTGTCGGTAATTTTATGGAGTTGTAAAATCACCGATAGGCTTTTGCAACTATTATACTAATTTTTGTAAATGATAAACATATTTTCTGAATGAATGAAATGGCCGATTGAACTAAAAGAGCTATTAGTTGTGAACTAGGTCTTTGGTTCAAATCAGTGAAGAGTTCAATTGAACTAGTTGCACCCAACTGATGATATAACAGCTGATTAAAACAATTTACCCAAATTTATTACTCTCTCATGACAGCTCTGATTTACCCAATTGTGTAGTAAGAAAACGCTTTTTGGTAAAATTGGGATCCCGCGCGACAAACACGAGTGACTTCATCAGGACGGCACGTCCGATTTCCTCATAAATATCATTAGTTGGTAACTAGGTGGGGGTATTGTGGTGTAACGACGTACGTAACGATTTCATTTTCATTTTATTTGTATTTACCAACACTATAGTTTTTGTGTACTTAGTGTTTTTACGTTATACAACACGTTCAATTGACTTGCTAGATTATTCTAGAACAGACACTTCGTGATTAGTGTAGTTAAAAGTTTTGTAATATAGTATAAGTTTAATAAGCCTAATAAAATTTGGAAAATTAAATAACTCGCTACAGATTAACAGTGAATTTTTTAAGTTATTTAAAAATTCTAAATATAAAATTAACAAATTATAAAAAATAATCTGTTAAAAGCATGTCCCTATCCAAATTTTATTCTTGAATAAAGGCAATCGTCAGGGGGCGACGTTTTTAGTATTTCTAGAAATATTTGTTAAGTTAAAGTGCAAACTCAATGAGAATTTCTTCTTCTCGTCTAGGAGGGTTTCTAAACATTTACTTAAAATATCAAAGAAAAAACAAAAAAAAAAAAATACCACAATTTGCTTTGTAATCTTCCAATATACTACTCTGTTGTTTTGACAGATCTAGCAATGTAGTGTCATCCATTCAAGTATAATCAAGAAAATAAAAGTTTTTCTAAAGTGTCAGTAAAATTTATATTTGCACAAGAACTTTCATATTAAGTAGTTAGATTTTTAACAAAAATTTTTTATAGTTAAGCTAATTTTAATTCTAACCCCCATTAACAATAAACAAATAACCTGAAGTTAACACAAACTGAAAGTTAAAAATTTCAAATTTGTATGGAATTTGACATATATAACTCTAAGTTAGCTCAAACTTTAGGTTAATTTGTTTATTGTTAATGGCCCTAAATAAATAAAACTTATATTCAATTAAGAACCCAGTATGCCCAGTTTCGAAGCGGTTGATTTTTTCGAAGATTTATCGAAGTTTTTTAGAAAAAATGAATAGAAATCTATATGAAATAGGGTTGTCATTTTAAGGTTTCTCGAACACATTTTTTAATCGAAAATTTCATCGATTTCGACACTTTATCATATCGTAATTTCTCAATTTCCAATCTATTTCAAATCTAAATATTAAAATTTCTCGATATTAATTTTCATCCAAAAATTACTCGATTAATAATTTGTTTTTATGCTATTTAGTGTTAAAAATGTAGTTTATCTAATAAAAGTAAAAAAGGATATACATAGTTATATAAAAAATAAAAAAAAAAAAAAAATTGGGCTGCAATAGAGATTTGAACCACGACCCTCATAAAGTGAAATTTTGTCTATGTCTGACCTTCAAGACATCTACACCACAACCGATTTGAAAATTGTATGAATTAAATTTGAATTTAAAATATTTTGACATACCCAGCAAACAAATATGATCATTAATGACTCAGAAATGAGCTCCAAAAACATAAACATTTTTCCACTTTTTCCTATGAAAGTGGTCCGTCCAAAAGAGCGCCCTGTGTACTCAGAAATTACTAAGAAAAAAGAACATATAAAATCGAAATTTTCTTCATCGATTTAAATAATTTTGGAATCTTCTTTGAGTCCGAAAAATGAACCCTCGTTTTGAGAGAGCTTTTTAGATTTTAGAGACAACTTTTAGGATTGTTTTCTGAGCGTTCATATTTTCTACCAAAAAAAGAGTGTTTTCAAAAAAACAATAATCATTTCTATGAGCCATTCAAAAATCTTATTTATGAGCGCTCCGAAATTGCTGGCTGGGTATCTATAAATTGAACAAAGGGAACTTTAAACAAACAAATGTACCCAGCAAACAATTTGAATTTATAAAAACGAGTTTTGTAGCTGCACGACAAGTAAAACTGAACAACTGTAAACTTCGTTTTATATCTAAATTCTTTTGTTGGTTTTATATTAAAGATTTCAATTTTAAATGATATGAATTCAACCAGAGTTTAGGACAACGAAATTATCGAAAGCGATTGCCAAATTTATTTGAATTGTTGGTAAAATGTTTAAATTGATTTGACAGTGACGGGATTACCGGGTTGTAAAAATTTGAAGAAATCTCGATGTCAGTTGCTATCATTAGGGTCGACATATACGACTTAAATGTTCACCACACAAATAGTTATAAAAACTAAAAATATTAAATACAAAAATAAAATTTAAAAACAAACACTTTTTATAATGCCCTTTGCGGGTCTTTTTATATTTTTTTTTATTTTTAATTTTACGTGGAAGTAAATATGATAGATTTTATATTTTAGCAGAATCAAATATATAGAATAAAATATCAAATAAAAGTTTAACTGTAAAAATCAAAAAAAGTAAATATAACGCAAGTTTTTCTCAATTAAAATTGAATTTTATAAACTGCAGTTAAACATTAAATTCTAGGTACTTTGATTTATGCAAATTTGTGTTGCTGACTAACTAATCTTATTAAAATGAGAAATCTTAATTCAGAGTGTATTGTCACTTTTAAAATAATTATCTTCAAACAGGACGGTTTTAAAATCTATTAGATTATTTTAGTATAAACATATTTTTATGCAATTTTGCTCCAAAGTTTAATATCGATGGCTGAGTGAAGACAGACACTAACTTAATTCTTAATTTCTATTGAAGGGAAGGCAATACAAATCTAAAAACCTTCGATATAGAGTTTTCTGAATGATTTTTTTTATTAATACAAAAACAATAAAATAAAAAGTAACAAAATTTGTATCTGATTCGACCTTTTTTCTTTTTTCCAGCTTGATTATTTAAGAAAATTGACAATAAAATAAAAAGTATAATCAAAGTTTTTCAGATTTTATTTTCTTTCCTGTATTAAGGCCTCTCTGTATTAAGCATTAAATTTATTTACGAAAAATTGGAAAAGAACGCATATTCGTTCTTACACCTAGGGCATTTCTTTTAACTTTTACATTCATGTTTGTTGGGTAATATGAAGATTATAAAGGTAGATTCAAATAAAATAAAAACAATTTGAATTATAAAAAATGTTTATGAAACTATATGTATCATTACGGTTTGGCTCAAGGGGTAAGGCGATGAACTTCTAAACCAAAGCACGTTGGTTCGAATCTTGGCTGGTGTTGGAACAAAATAAAATTGCTTGAATTTAACAAAATAAAATTGCTTGAATTTAAAATTAAATTAAAGAGAAATAAAAAATAAACAAAGAGAAAGGTAAAAAAAGAAAAGAAAAATGTTTTTTTCTTTTTATTAATCAATTTTTCCTCGAAAAATATTCGTTGTTTCGATGAAATATCGAATCTATAAATCAACAATTTTTCGGATCTATGTATATCAACTTGCACGCCACATAGGAAAATACCCTCATTCTTGGTATTATATCGAACTCGAAGAAATTTTACAAGAAAATGATTCAGTTTCGATACAAGCTCGACTCATTTGGCATACTGGGTTCATATCAAACCTAGGATATAAAAAATGTTGCAGTGTCAAAGAGTTTTTCGAATACAAAAATGTTTCCAAATCTAATAGGTTTAATATAGAATCAGTGCCTAACGGGCAGTTTTATAATCAGAACTAGCTTCTTTAAAATTTTTTTATTAAAGTAGGGCATACACGTTCAATATTATTGAACATGTATGTTTGCCTTAAGAAATATTTAAGAAAAACAAAATTTCTTACTTAAAAATATATAAGAAAAAATCTACCTTTGTTCTGACTATGAAACTGGCCCTAATTATTACAACTTTTGAATAAAAAAAATCCAAAAACTTTGAAAACAAAAACTTTAAATTAAAGAAAATAAACAACTAACGATCACGATGGGTTCTATCCGATTTTAATAAAATTCGGATATGGGATAAAATTCTGCGGCAAAAGTTGCCAAATATCTAAATCTCAATAAAACTTTCTATTATTACCCGGTAATGAGTTTTATAAGAAGAAGCTAAGGTATGCGATTGGAGATTATGAGATTTCCTAATTTTCTATTATATAACGTATTATTTTAGCAAGGACATGTCGATTGAGGTAACTCCCTACAAACACTCATTAACCCTACACACAGAGAGTTTTGCTCGACGAGTTTTAATAAAATTTTTCATTAAACTAATGAAATTTTCTTAACAAAACAAATAAAAAAATTTTTTAAACTGATGAAAAAGCTTCATATACTTTATGAAAATTTTTCATTCCTTTCATAAATAAAAGGAATTTCCATATATTTAGTTAGAATATTGTGCTACCTCAAGTCCAAATTCTAATATGATATCGTCATATTAGATTTTATTTGTTGTTTCAAAAAGGTTGATCATTTACAAGATAGACAATACAATTATTTCGTGGGCATCAGCCCAACTCTTCAGTTGTCCGCAATAAGAAAAGGATAGCTTGAGCATTACTTACGGATGAGATGGTCATCCTAAGACCATTAAATAAAAAAAAAAAGATTTAAGAAGGTCGGTTAAGAGGTTTTAAAAATAGTGCACTTAAGTTTAAAAAAGAAGAAAATTGTAGTATTCACTTTAAAATAAAAGGTAAGTTTTTTAGTAGAACTAAGCACGATTCTTTTCTTAAATATAACTTAAGTAATTTCGTTTGAAATCTATCTTTGTTCTGATAATAAAACTGACCCTCAATACTAGTTTTTTGGTAAAATGCCTCAAAACACTTGTTTAATTGCGAAAAATAGTTAATAGTTTCATATTAATTCTGCAAAAAAAGCTCATTACAAAAAAATTTTGAGAATTATCTCTTGAAAAAATGTAGAATCTCTCAGGCTTCCTGCACAAAAGATATTCTTGAATCCAAGAATCTACACAAAATCTCTAAATTAAAAATGTTTGTTTAATGTCAAATTCTAAAATGTATGTATGTTTATTTAATTATTCATGTTTTCCATTATAGCATTATTTGAAAAAAAAGTTTTTTGGTCCTCCTATGGGGGCTGAAGCGCCCCCCCCCTTGTATCCGCGCCTGCAGACAGCAATGAGGTATCATTACCAATATTTTGTTGGGAGATTTATATTTAAACAGCTAGACCTTGAGCTTGAAAAATTATTTCTATGAAGAACAACTGAAAGGTCGAATAAAAAAGATTTAGAATTAATATTTGAAATTTTTCAAAAAATTTTGTCTAACTTACATGCCATTATACTTGTGTGTACTTACGAAGTATATTGGATTGTGGGCCATTACAATGCGGCCATACCCTGGGTAAAGTAAGCCAGCTTCTGTGTAGAGTTTGAAAGTACTCGGATGTTCTAGTAAGTAGACACACGTATCTCCGAGTACTTTCAAACTCTACACACAAGCTGGCTTACTTTACCCAGGGTATGGCCGCATTGTAATGGGCCACGATGTAAGCTAGACAAAATTTTCTAAAAATTTCAAATATTTTTAGTTTCATATACAGTGATGTGCAATCAAATAGAACCATTCAAGTTTTTTTTCTAATTTTTTCTCGTTGCCTTTATTTTTAAAGATCAAAATAGTGGATAGATTCGCCCAAAAATGCGAGGAGATAGTTCAGAAAATTATGTAGAATTTTTACGTGACGTTTGTTTTTTTCATTTTGTTACTTGTTTAAAGTAGGCGTGGCTTTTAATGAAAAATAAGCGATATCGACCTTCTATCAAATTACATAGTAAAATTTTGCAAGTATAAACGTTCCTCCCATGAGGGAGACATCCACTAAGACGGGATTTTTGGAAATTCCTACATGGAGGGTCAAAAAGGGGAGAAGTCTCCCCCTTGACGGCCTGGCCAAACTACTGGAACTAGGAAGCTAAAATTCGCTACGTAGATTCCTCCTCCAGCGTAGACGACCGCTAAGACGGCATTTTTGGAAATTCTTACTGGAAGGGCAAAAGGGGGTAAAAAAGTACCTTTTTAACAAAGTACCATATTCCAAAATAGTACCTATTTTCAAAAAAGTACCTTTTTCAAAAAAAAGTACATTTTTCCAAAAAAGTACCTTTTCAAAAAAGTACCAATTTTCAAAAAAAGTACCTTTTTCCAAAAAAGTACATTTTTCCAAAAAAAAAAATACCTTTTTCCAAAAAAAGTACCTTTTCTTAAAAAAAAAGTACCTTTTTCTAAAAAAGTACCGTTTTGCAAAAAAAGTACCTTTTTCTAAAAAAGTACCGTTTTGCAAAAAAAGTACCTTTTTCCAAAAAAGTACCATTTTCCAAAAAAGTACCATTTTCAAAAAAACAAAAGCACCTTTTCCAAAAAAGTACATTTTTTCAAAAAAGTATCTTTTCCCAAAAAAGAACTTTGTCAAAAAAAGTACTTTTAAAAAAGTCCTTTTTTTCCTTCCTCAACTAAAACGGGATTTCTGAATATACCTTTTTCCCAAGAGGGACTTTCTCCAAAAATAGAACAATACTTTTTAAAAAGAGGAGGTAGGAAGTTAAAATATATATGGTATAAAGGTTCCCCCTCTAGCGTAGACATCCACAAGACTGGATTTTTGGAAATCCCTACAGGGGGAAAGTCTCCCCCTTTACGGCCTGCCCAAACTACTGGAACTAGGTAGCGGAAATTCGAAATGTAAGTTCCTCCTCCTGTGTAGATATCCGCTAAGACGGGATTTTTAGAAATCCGAATTTAAGCTCCCTAGTTCCAGCAGTTTGGCCAGGCCGTTAAGGGGGAGACTTTTCCTGTTTGTGACCCTACCTGTGGAAATGTCCAAAAATCTCATCTTAGCGAATGTCTACAATAGAGGAGGAACTTTAATACCAAATTTCAACTTCCTACCTCCAGCGGTTTGGGCAGGCCCTTAAGGGGCACTTTTCGCTTCATTAATCCCCATTTTTGCAATGTCCCTGCCCAAAGTTCCAAAAAACACCTTCCCGATAATTGAGCCCATACTCAAAGGAACATATGTTTTACATTTCAGGTTTCTAGCCAACTTTTACTATTTGTGCCACTCTCGGTTGGAATTTCCGAAAATCCATCAACAGGAAATTTCAGCTTCCTAGTTCCAGCAGTTTGAGCAGGCTGTCAAGGGGGACACTTTTTCTTTTTTTGTCCCTCCCGGTTGCAATTAGGCTGGAAGAGGAACCTAAGTACCGAATTTCAGCTTCCTAGTTCCAGCAGTTTGGACAGGTCGTTAAGAGGAGGCTTTTCTTCTTTTTGCCTCTCCCTTTAGGAATTTACAAAAATTCCATCTTCGTGGCTATCTGGGATGGATGAGGAACATTCATACCAAATTTCAACTTCATTGCCTCAGCGGTTTGGGCATGCCGTTATTGGGGACATTTTTCCCTTTCAACCACCATTTTTACTATGTTCCTGCTCCAAAATAGGAAAATTACGTTGCTGGTGAGTTAGTCCTACTCCAAGGAACACATATTTAAAATTTTAGGTTGGCCAAAAGGGATTGGGCAGGCCGTCAAGGAGGAGACTTTTCCTCTTATTTCCCCTCCCTATAAGAATTTCAAAAATTCCGTCTAAGCGGACGCCTACACAGAAGGAGGAACTCACATACCGAATTTCCTTTTGGGATATCCTGTAGAGAATTCCAAAAATACAAACTTAGTCGATGTCTACTACAGTGGAGGAACCTTTATACCAAATTTCAACTTCTTACCTCCAGTGGTTTGGGCAGGCACTTTTCCAATTTGTGAGACTGTTTATGGTGAGACTTTTCCCCTTTTTGCCCGTTCCGGTAGGAATTTCCAAAAATCACGTCTTAGCGCACGTCTATGCCGAATATCAAGAAACCTTGTTTTAGTGGAGATATCCATGGGGGGAGGAAAAAAAGTACTTTTTTGAAATTATATTTTTTTAATTGGTACTTTTTGGAAAAAGCGAAATTTTTTGGAAAAAGATACTTTGTTTTTACAAAGTACTTTATTTGTACTTTTCTTTAAAAATGTATTTTTTTTTGGAAAAATGTATTTTTTTTGGAAAAACGTACTTTTTTGGAAAAGGTACTTTTTTTGAAAAAGGTATTTTTTTGGAAAAATGTATGTTTTTTGGAAAAGGTACTTTTTTTGGAAAAGGTAAATTTTTTTAGAAAAAGGTACTTTTTTTGGAAAAAGGTACGTTTTTTGGAAAAAGGTACATTTGGAAAAATATACTTTTTTTTGGAAAAAGGTACTTTTTTTGGAAAAAGGTACTATTTTTTGGAAAAAGGTACTTTTTTTGAAAAGGTACTTTTTTTGGAAAAAGGTACTTTTTTTCTGAAAAAGGTACTTTTTTTTTTGGAAAACGGTACCTTTTTTGGAAAACGGTACTTTTTTGAAAAAAGTACTTTTTTTTGGAAAAAGGTACTTTTTTCTGAAAAAGGTACTTTTTTGGAAAAAGGTACTTTTTTTGGAAAATGGTACTTATTTTTTGGAAAAAGGTACTTTGTTTTTTTGAAAAAAGTACTTTTTTTTTGGAAAAAGGTACTTTTTTTTGGGAAAGGGTACTTTTTTTATCCCCTTTTTGCCCCTCCCGATAAGAATTTCCAAAAATGCCGTCTCAACGGATGTCTACACCGGTCGAGGAACCTATGTACATACCAAATTTCAACTTCATAGCTCCAGCAGTTTGAGCATGCCGTCAAGGGGGAGACTTTTCCCCTTTTTAACCCCCATATTTACAACGTCCCTGTCCAAAATTCTAGAAAGTACTTTCCAGAAAAGTTAGCCCCTACTCCAAGGAACACATATCTTAAATTTCAGCTTTCTAGCCAAAGGGGTTTTGGCAGGCCGTCAAGGGGGAGAATTTTCCCATTTTTGCCCGGTAGGAATTTCCAAAAATCCCGTCTTACGGACGTCTACGCCGAAAGAGGAACCTACATACCAAATTTCTACTTCCTAGCTTCAGCGGTTTGGGCTGGGCGATGTTGAGTCAGTCAGTCAGTCACGTTATTCTTTTATATATAGAGATCATCGGTGATTTTTGTTTGAGTTTGCCCCAAAAGCAACAGGTTCTTTTCCTCCAAACTAGAACAGGTTGCTTTGGAACTAGGGTTTGGGATTTCCCGGACTTTTTTATTTCCCGGGAAACGGGAATGAAAAAATTTGATTCCCGGGATTCCCGGGAATCCCGGAAAATATTTTTGAACAAAATTGTTAATGAAAACCACCTATATAAGTAATTTTTGTTAAAAAAAAACTATTTCAGTACAAATGCAGTCTGTGTAGTGAGAATTCAAAGTAAAAAATATCAGAATGTTGACCATTTGATTTCACATAAATTACTCGCAGCACTGCCAAATAAATTGCATGATTCCAGCAGAAATCACTTACTACTGGACTGTCGGAAACAAACCGTTTCATCACACTTGGCCCATTAGATATGGTGGCCACAATGTTATTTTCCAAAGACAAATAAAACTCTTCTAGTCTTATTTCTACAATTCTTCTTATTTCATCAGCATTACATCTTCCTGATATATAAACCAACCTCAGGTTATAAAATGAATTATTTCCGTTTATACATATGTTCAAATATCTCTTTTGTGATATTCTTGTCCATTCATCTAAGATTATAGTAAATCTCCTATTGTTAGAAATATTGCTCGATATTTCTTTCAACATGATATCTTTTACATGATTGTAGTAATTTAATATAACGTTCTTTACATCGGTTTCATTTTTTTGCAATGCCAGGTTTTTATTATAAAAACTTTCTCGAATAAACGAAGATCTAGTTATGGTGCGGATTGACTGCGGCTAATTTGGATACCATTTCAGGAAATGTTTGCCCTACCATAAAACCTTTAATGTCTATTCAGCTTACACGTTTTTCTTCGGGTACTTTGCTAATTTTAGCTGAAACGTTATTCTTGTTGTTGCTTTCTTCAAGAGAAGTTGCATGATCATCAATTTTTTTTTTGTGAACCAAATTCAGATGTCGGATAACCAAATTTAGATACCACCGTTAACCATTAGTCTTTTCTTTTCACATTTATTAATGAAAACGTTACTTATAAAATTATTGACCCTTAATATAAAAGAGTATTTTAAATTTAAAGTCGACTTTATTTTTAATCAAACGGTTTTGTTCATTTTGTGTATGAAAACCTTACAAAAATATTTATATTTTCAAACATTTTGATTGGTTGAAAATAAATTAATCAATCAGAATTCTCCAAAAATAAACCAAGTCAAGGTATACTGCCACCCAATATTTTAACTAAAGTCGACTTTAACTAAAATATACATTTGAAAAATTTAGATAGTAAAGACCATTATTTGTAAGAAACAAAACTTTTTTCATATTTCTTTTAAACATTTTACCAAGTTTTTAGGTTTTACTACTTAAATTTTGAACAAGTTATGCGAAAAATCTTTATTAGTTGAAATGCAATCTTTATTAGTTGGCAAAGATTTTATTTGTGTGTCAAATAAATTTATTCCCTTTTAAAAGATTTAACAATGACATTTCTGTTTTGGTATTTAAAATGTTTTTTATGACTAAAATTAAAAAATCCTATTCGAAACAAAAACAATTTAAAAAATTTAATATTTTTAAAATTTCCCGTTTTCCCGGGAAAAATATATTATTTTCCCGGGAATTCCCGGCAAACTTTTCCCGGGATTTCCCGGGAATTCCCACCCGGGAATTCCCGAACCCCAAACCCTAGACATGACAGATACGATCTCAATAATTTAACTGCCGTATTTGCAAAACTGAAAAGGTGTCTCAGTTTTTTACATAGAATATTGTGGTCCACTGTATCAAATGCTTTTGAGTGATCCAATAACACAAAAAGTTCATATGATTATCATCAACATCACGTCGTATATCATCTGATACATTCAGCAAAGCAGTTACACACCCATGCTTTGGACGAAAGCCAGATTGACAATCAGTAAGAAGATTATAAGCATTCAAATACCTGGTGATTTGACCATGCAATATTTTCTCAAACACTTTCGAAAGAAAAGGGAGAATGGCAATGGGTCTATACTCGGAAATTTGCTTAGGTACAGGTATTATTTTTGCATGTTTCCAAATAAGTGGATATGAGCTAGTAGTGATTATCGAATTAAAGAGATGTGTAACAGTGATGGTATTTAAGAATTTTCGTTTGGTGCCTCAATGAAGCCAAAAAAGTGCCAAAAAAGCTTTAAAAGTGCAAAAAAAAAAAAAAAAATTAAGCAACATTTAATATTTCAAAAAAAATATGTTCAGCTTTTATTTCAAATATTTATACATTTAGTTACTTAACCCTTAAATGCATGGTGTAGCCATTTGGCAACATACCAGTTTCTTAATAAACAACGCCACTTGAAGAATAAAACTCAATTTTTGGGCATTGGGGCCCTTTCTGCACAAAGTGCTCTTATAAACTATAACTCAGATTTTTTAAACAGTTATAGGAAAAATCTTGGTTTTGCTTCGTATGTTTGTGAAAAATCTAAAACACGCGTTTTTTTACAAAAAGTGCAATATTCAAAAATGTTTGTTTAAATATTTAAAGTGGTATTCTCGCAATAAAATTAATTTTGGCAACAATAAATATATAATTAATATTTCATATATTTTTTTTTGTTTCTTTTTTTTCATACACGTTAAAATAATCACAATTTAGCTATTTGGCAATTTTTTTGGTATTTTTCTTGAAATGTACACGCCTTTAGAAATCATATATAAAAAAATGGTTAAAATTGTAGATATCATGCATTTAAGGGTTAAGTAAAAAGACAAAGAAAAAAGGCGGGCAACTTATCTAAAAAGTAACCCTAGTTTAACATTACCTACCACAAATATTTTCATATAAAAATGCCATTCTTAACTATAGTAAAGCACTAAACTTACGTTATTTTAAGATAAGTTAGCAGGTCCAAGACTTTAAAAAATTTTACGATTAAATTTGACAATACAATAGAATCAATTAAAGTTTTTCTAATTTTATCCCCGTTGCTTTTATTTTTAAATATCAAAATAATGATTAAATTCTCCCCGAAAAACTGGAAGGTAGTCCAAAAAATTGTAGATATTTTTAGTGTAGCATTTGTTTTTTAATTTTGCTACCCCTTCTTAATAGGCGTGGCTTTTAATGAAAAACCAGCGATATCGACCTTTTATCAAATTATATAGAAATTTTCGTAAAAAGTGCCAAAATTCTATGGAGAGTGCCAAGGTGCCATTGAACATTCAATAGTGCCACAAATGGCACTTTTGTGCCACTTTTACCAACAGTGATGTGTAATATGTGGTATTAGATGAGGCAAGAGTAGTTTTAAAAATTTAGGGTGAATATTATCGAACCCAACAGAATTTGATTTTATATCCAAACAGTATGATAAGACATCCAGTTGACATGTAGTTTGAAATTCAAACTCATTATCATGTTCCCCGTTGTCTTCAGATGGGATTTCATTGTTATTGAAATTATAAAAGCCAGGGTTTGACTGAACTATAGGAGTGCTAAGAAAAGTTTCATTAATTTCATCGACATTAAGAGTAGAATTACAATTGTTATTAGTTTTACCAATACCAATATCCTTGATTGTTTGCCAAGTTTGTTTGTTGTTGAGAGCGCTGGAAAAACGATTAGAGTAATAATCACACTTGGCCTTTCTTATTCTATTATTGACCTCTCATCTTGCAATGCAATATTCATTGCGCAACTGAGTTGTTCTAAAACGTTTCCAACGTAGATAGGCTGTATCTCGTTGTTCTATAGAGATTTTAATTGCTAATGTGAACTATGGTCTAGTTTTATGAGAAATTACCTTAGTCCTTAAGGGCACTGATATATCATATAGACGTGAAACATTGGATTCTATAAAGGAAAGTTTTGAATCAACATTGACTTGGTAGTAAAGTTCATTCCAATCAATACTCATGAAATTTTCTTCCAATTGATCAAAATTAATATTCTTAAAATCTCGGTAAGTAAATGATTGTTCCTGAAGCTCTATTTGAAAATCATACGAAAGAAATATTAAATCATGTTTGGAAAAACATGATGCAGATATTTGGTCATAGAGCAGAATTGAAGATATTTTTCCAACAAAGAAAATATCAATTAAAGTGTCATTCCCAGTAGTGTGATGTGTTGGCATATGTGTATTAGTTGGCGAAAACCCTAATGATAACATTCGGGAAGCCAGAGATGATTCTAATAGCAAATTTGAATTAAAATCTCCTGATATTATGACCTCTTCAAACGGCATAGTTATATTCTCCAAGCTTTCGAAAAAACTATCAGTTTTTGTTCTCTTATCAGGCCTATAGACACAGCCAATCAGCATTTTTCTCCCATATGATAATACCTCGACAAAAATATATTCAACTTTATCTTCCCTTTTAGAAATACAATTTAATTTACAAGTTATACTATCCTTGACGAAAATAGCCACGCCACCAGCATGTTTTTCCCTGTCAGCTCTAAAAATTCTATAGCCATTCAAAGAAACAATACGATTTGATGTTTTCGGTTTCAGCCACGGCTCAGAAACACAGATTATATCAACTCCAGAGTTCTCAAAAGTAAAACGAAATTCATCCATCTTATTTTTAAGACTCTGAGCATTAATATGACAGATCTGAACACCAGATTTTTGTCTTGCCAATATCCTAACCATATTCATCGTCATAACTTTGGAACTACATCTCATATTATCCGAAACAGACATTAACATATAAATTTAAAGTTTGATCAGCCCTAACGGTAACGCATTCACAGTAAAAAATGTAATATATTGTACAATTTTTAAAATAAAAATAGTTATTATAAGCATAAGAAAGGTACTTTTTTTTAGAAAAAGGTACTGCTTAAAAAAGCCATATTTTTGAAAAAGATTTTTTTTTGGAAAAATGTACTTTCATGGAAAAAGTACTTTCTTTTGGGAAAAAGGTCTTTTTTGCAAAAAAGGTAACTTTTTTTGAAAAATGTGTAAACAGAAAGTGATATTAATTTATGATCTTGAGTCAAACTAAAATAACATTCATTTAAATGTGATTTTTTAAAAAAAAACATATTTTTTTTTGAAAAAGGGTACTTTTTTTTTGAAAAAACGTACTTTTTTTTGGAAAAGGGTACTTTTTTTGGGAAAAAGTACTTTTCCATACAAAATTAATTTTTTTAAACGTGTTATAAGGTTTTCAAATTATTATGCATAAGCATTTAAAACTTTTGGTATTAGCTTCAATTTTTATAGAGCGATAAAAATAAAAAATCCCGGGAAATCCCACACTTAATTACCGGGATTGATAAATGAGCGGGGTTCCCGGGAATCTCGCCCCGGGAATTCCTGGTACATAAACCCTAACCTGGACCTACCTTTTAGAATACCGATCATAAATCACATCACGTTTTTAATCGATTTACCGATGTTTGTATCTTGCGATCATGCTACTGGTCACAAATACATAATAAGATATTTTGATGTAGTTTAGTATATCGACTTATATCGGCCCAAGGACGCTTTTGGTTTAAATCGGTCCATGTTTGGACCTAGTGCCCATCAGGCGCTGATACAAGGGGGGGGGGGGGGGGCTATGGGGGCTAATAGTCAACATAATTAATTTTGTAAACAGACATTATTTCACATTAAACAAACATATTTAATTTTGAGATTTTGTGTAGATTCTTGGTTTGAAGAATTTCTTTTGTTCAGGAAACCTGACAGATTTTACTTTTTTTCAGGAGATAATGCTCAAAATTTTTTTATAATGAGCTTTTTGTTAGAGAATTAATATGATACCATTAACCATTTTTTGCAATTAAACAAATGTTTTAAGGCATTTTACTGAACAATTAATAATTAGGGCCATTTTCCTTTTCAGAACTTAAAACGATTTAAGAAAACCTCTTAAGTGAACTTCTTAAATGATTTTTTAAATTTAATTGCCTTAGGATCTCAACCATAAGTAATGCTCAGAAAAACCTTGAAATCTATAAATCTAGGAAAAAAATGTCACTTAAGTATTTGGTTTTATTTAAGTGTGTACTATAATATTCGCCCTCAGATTTTATTTCTAATGATAATTATAAAACTCTAAACTTTTTTCGAAGAAACTCCTTATACCGTAGAAAAATTTTGCATTAAAAAAAATGCTAATTCCAATACATTAAAAAATATCAGATTTGTAGTCATATTTTCATAAAAAAATCACACATTAGCATAAGCCAGGGATGGCAAAATTATGACACGCGTGTCAGTAGTGGCACGCGAGTGGATTTTAGGTCGCACGCGACGTTTTGTTGGATATTTTCAAAAAATTTAAACTATTAGAAGACCAGCAAAAAATTCAGTTAAATGTTAAATTTCGCTACAAAGTTGTGTGATTTAACTCCATAGTGGTGAAATTTTTCATAGAGCTTCGTATTTTAAAATGAATAAAACTCAGTATTGCCACCATTTTTTGTTTAAAGAAATATGGTTAATACAGAACTTGCAAATTCGATTATCAGAAAATTCTGGGAAAATTTCTAAAATTCTAGATTGAAAGAAGTTTAAATGTTTCGATGAGAAAATGATTCATAATCGGAGAAGTAAAAAGTACCAGAAAATTGCACAAAAATGGAAAACAACTTGTAGTAAAATTGGATCTTAAAAATTAAGTTTTTTTTTAAGGGAAATAGGTGTTACGAAATAACCCTCAATTAAATAAAGGCTGAAAATAAGTTTCGTAATGAAATGATCGTGTTCCGCAGAGCCATTTCATCTGAAATCCTGTTCAAATCCATAATATTGGCTTTTTATTCATTATTATGATGATCAAAACCGCGCGATTTATTTTAACAAAATCAAATGTTTGTCCGAAGCACATTTTTCAACAAGTTTCTTACGTACTTAAATAATTGATGGCGCCCAATAATTTAACTTTTTTTTTAACAATATGAAATAACCACCAAATATGGAATAACCCTAAAAAAAATGAAAAGGCAATAATGTTCAATTTAATTTTTTCATAATGATCTTAATATTTAAAGAGTAAATAAACTCCCAAAAATTAAATAACCGTCAAACATTTTTACGTCATTTCTTGGATGTTATTTAATTTTTCCCTTTGGGGGTTATTTCATGGGGGTTATCCGTAGCGCTGATAAATATGTACATCTGCGATGATATATTTATGAGATATTTTCTAAATTTTAAAAATTTTTAAAAAAGGACTTTTAAAAGACAACTAAAATTAAGGTTGCACGCGAGAAATTTTTACAAAAAAAATTTGTCCGTTTCTGGCACGCAGCGAAAAAAGTCTTGCCACCTCTGGTATAAGCAAAAATTACCCTATTTAAATTATTTTTAGTGTTTTTCGCATTCTTTCAAAGGAATTGTAGACAGATTAAATATCATTGCATATTTTATAGTGTTTTTTTTGTTTGGAAATAACTGGCGTTTCTAAACACGGAGGAAAAAGACGTTTTTGTTTATGTTTGGAGGTAATTATATTATATTTACAAACTACCATATATGTATTTGGAGTATGCTTACAATTATATTGTTTTTATAGCTACTATACATATATTTCCCGGTAAACATGTGTTTGTTTGTAAATTAGTCATATTTTGTCATCTAAGAATACATATTTTTGCATTTATATTATATTTGTGGGATACAATTAACATATATTTGGAAAAACGGCGAATTTCCATTCTTGATATATATTCTTGATATATATTTGTAGTTGGTAATAATCGTTTAGTTTAGCTAGACTATAATAAAAAATAAATGAAGAGATTGTAGTTATTGTTTTTCATTGAAAGATTTGTATTAGATGTAAAATTCAATGTGCTTTATAATATATTTAGTTATTAAATAATCGCCAAACAGTAGATGTGTTAATTTTACTTTTTATGTTTTTCCATTAAAATATAGAGAAATTTGGAGAGTAGAATAAATACGCCTATTGTTTGGCATATATCAATAATTGCTTTATAACTAAATATATTATTTATATATAGTATTTGCATGGAAACATAATTTGTTTGTGACACACATATTATATGTTTGCTGCAACATATGATATTTGTCGATAGCGTCATTTCATCCAAACATTATATATTTACAGGCAAATATAATATATTTACAGGCAAATATAATATATTTGCTTGCAAACATAATATATTTGCATGCAAATATATATTGTTTCTAGTAAAAAGACGGCGAATATGTTTAACAATTTCTCCAAATATATGTATATATATTACCAGCAAAAATATGTTTGGGACAGGCCGTTTTTTTTTCAGCGTGAAAGCTTTTAGTTTTTGATTACAAATTTATATTTAATTTTACAATTAAATACAAGTAGTTTTCAGAAACTATTATTTTTTGGTTAAGTGTAAATGTAGAATTAAAAATATGTTAATTTTAAATTAATAAACAATGAAGGAATTCACAGTTTAAACGCTATAGTTTGCACTTTGTAAAATAGAATGATTTTGTCAAACATAGAAAATTGTCAAATTTTCGAAAAATGATAATTTACTACATTAAAGGAAGTAAATATGCTAAAATCCCAAAACGTATTTAACAAATTGTGAAAAATAATCAGCTGAAGGCATGTCCCTATCCGGTTTTCATTCTTGCCTAAGGAAAAAACGTCAGGTATGACGTTTTTAGAATTTCTAGAAATATTTGTTAAGTTAAATTACAAACTCAATGAGAGTTTCTTGTTCTTGTCTAGGAGCGTTATTAAACATTTAAAATATCAAGGAAAAAACAAGAACAAAAAATTTACAACAATTTGCTTTGTCATCTTCCAGTATACTACTACTACTACTACTTAAAATAGTACTAACTGTGAAATCCATCAATATAAAAAATATTTAAATTGAAAAAAACTCATTATTTTTAACCTACACTGAGGGAATTATCTGCATGCTATTAATGAGTATTTGTATACAACCAATGAAGTTTCACTGGAACTTTTCATTGAATTATTTGAATTTTTCATAAATTAATGTGAAAAGTTTCCTTTTATTTATTAAAAGTATCATACACTCAATGAAAAAGTTTCATAAAATATATGAATCCTTTTCATAAATTTATTCATTTATTTCGATAACAAAACTTCATTAGTTTAATGAAAAATTTCATTAGAACTCGTCGACTAAAATTCTCTCTGTGTAGGGGTAATGAGTGTTTTGTAGGGAGTTACCTCGATAGACTTGTCTTAATACGTTTTGTAATAGAAAAGTAAGAGGCTACCTACCTTAACTTCTTCCTTCAAAACTCATTACCGGATAATAATATAAGCTTTTATTGAGATTTGGATATATGACGACTTTCGCGGCAGAGCTCTATCACATATCCGAATTTCACTAAGATCGGAAGGAACCTATCGGAATAATTTCCTCTTTAGTTTCTTATTTTTTTTTAATTTCAAGGTTTTGTTTCCAAACTAAATGTATACATACAATATATTTGACAAATATTTTTCAATTTTTTCAAACTTTCAAATTGTTCATAATTTGTTAATTTCTTATTTCCTGAAGATGCTACACAATGGAGTAGCGAAATATCGAAAATAATAAAAAACTTTTTATAAGAAAAATCAAACCTTACGCTCAAGAAAATTGTGAAATTAAAAACATAAAAAGAAGGTTAAATAAAAGACAAAAAAAAAAAAAAAAAAAAAAAAAAAAAAAAAAAAAACAAACTTTTGGTATTGAAAATCTTTAAAATTTTAAGATATTATTCTTTATAATTATTTTTGACACTGGAAAGTTTTTTATATTCTAACCCCTAAATTCAAAAACGCTTTGTAAAATTATAGGAGGTTTATTGAACAAATTTTGTATGAAAATGACGTTTTGTAAACCTGCTATAACTTTACAAAGCATTTATGAATTGAGGGGTAAGTTTGATACGAAAATTGTAGGATTTGGAATAATTTTTCTTATAAAAAAATCATATTCTGAGAATTTTTCTAATATCAAAATCTCCATTGTTTTTCCTGTGAAAACACTATTTTATTTTTAAATTAGGTTGTTCATAAGGGGTGTGCTATCTGTTGTATCGTTGTATCGTCCTAACAAAAAACCGAGTTGTTAAAATTTTTATTTGTGTTTAACAACGATTTTCTATTCAGTTTTCTATCTGTTAGCACACTCAAACATAGGACACTAAACATACGTAAAAATGTTGTATCGTGCTATTCTCAAATGTTGTATTTTTTCAATTTAATTTTTAACAACTCTGTTTTTTGTTAGGACGATACAACGATACAACAAATAGCACACCCCTTGTGAAAACCCTTAATGATTTTTACACGTATGAAGTTTGCGAATTTAGAGATATTTTCTTTTAAAAAGAGTTCGGATTCTGTACTGCGATTTCTGAACTTATTTATGACAAAATTCAATAGTTAACGAAAAAATTTCTTGAATGTGGAAAAATATATCGTTAACTTATTACAATAAAACATTCTTCTAAGTTTATGTTAACAATTTTTTTGGTTAACTCATACATTTTCAAAACAACTAAAACTCAAATTAATTTTGTTAGTTCTTCTTATAAAAAATTACAGAATAAGCTTTATGCTGACTTAACCGTTTTCTTGAGTTAGCTATATCGAAGATAGAATACCACACTAATAAACAGATTTTCCCGAACTCCTTATTTCATACTTTTTGGAACAACTTGACAAACCTATGCTAAAACAAGTATAAAAACTTCTAGTTCGTAAAATATCTATAGATATGACAAGGTCCCATAAAATTTGTCTCTTATGCTTGTTCGAACGTTACAGGTCGCAAAAATGGGTCCATCTTTGAACTCATATGGACTATATTTCCGACCTTGTCCTAAATGCACCTAACATTAAGTAAGCAAAATCAAAATTTCTTACAGAGTTTCATAATTTTTTTTTTATCAATCCCTTTTAACCCATTACAATTTCGGATTCGAACATTATTTGATTTTCAACCAGACTTGACTTTTAAAATAATTAAATTTTTTGTTTCATTTTTTATGTAGACTAAGAAAGAAAAACAAAAGACATTGAAACAAAAGAAGATTTTGAATGAAATGAAAGTTAATGAAGAAGAACTTATCATAGCTTTATTAGAAGCTTTTAAAAAACAACATTATCTTTGGAATGTTGAAGAACGCGCCAGAGATGTAAACATTTGTCAAAAAGGTTATGAAATTATTGCAAATGAAGTTAGCGAGAAATTAAAAACAAATATAACTAGGAATATGGCAAAAAAACGTATTACTGACTTGCGTGTTGAATACTCAAAAGAAGTGGAAAAACAACGTAGATCCGAAGAATTTAAAATGCCCTGGTACAAAGAACACATGGACTTTTTGCAGGAAAATATAGAAAAAATGTTAGAACTACGAGTAAGTATAGTTTAACATCATATGAAACCTTTCTTTTTTATATTGAATTCTGTATTTTCAGCATAAAAAGGGTAGATATAAACGTTGGGTAAGTAAATTATTATACAGTACAACAAAATAAGAAAAATTTGATGCATCGGGGTTGCGATCCATCATTTCTAATAGACTTTAGGAAGCTGATCACGAACATGGCCTTAGAATGTCACAGACAATACCAAGTAATTAAGCGAGTAAGTGGCACCCCACACTCAAAAAAAAAAGTCAGTAAAGTCAGCAAAAAATGTTGGTGTGTCAGCAAATTTTAGTCAGGAGCGTGCTTGCAAAAAAGTTGGTAATTTCAGCAAAAGGTTTGCTGAAAATCAGCGAGCTGATTTTTACCAAAAAAATAGTAATCTTCAGCAAAAGTTTTGCTAACACTTAGTCGACTGCAAATGAAAAAAATCCTTGCTAAAATCACCAAACTTTTTGCTGAATATTAGTAGACTGAAAAAAACTCAAAAAACTTGTAGCGAAATTTTACTTTAGTTAATTTATTTGCTGAAAATTTAAATATAGAATATGTGTACAGTTGTTTTCCTTTTTTTGTCATTTCCGTTTCCAGACAAGCTGCGACATCTACATCTAGTCTATCTGGTTGTCGTCCACACTATGAATGCTGTTATCAGCACAATTTTTGTAGCAAAATAAATTAGTAAAACATTAGTTCAAAATTAGTTTAGTGCTAAAAAAATATAACTAAAATTTTTGCTGAAAACGGAATTTTAGCAAAAAACAAGACGTTTTACTAATTTTTCTACCAAATTATTTTTTTGAGTGTAGTTACAAGGCTATTTACTCGCTCACTTACATTTGTTCCCGATATCCCAAAATTCATGGGATGTCATTAACCTCTCGCTTACAAAAAAAAGTGCAAATAATGAGTTACCTACCTGCATAGTTACAAAGATTAAATAAATTTTTAATCAAAAAAAGTAGTTGATCCCCTCTACAATTAAACCAGAAATTTTTTTTCTATTATCGCTAAGGGGGGCCGGCCGAGGCCCCTGGGGCCCTAAAAACATACACTTATAGGTACACAAATGCAAATAAATTTTATTAGTATTTCAAAAATGGATTTTATTTTCTGATCCGTGATATGTGGCTCCCTCTAGGTTCATTTAAGACCCCTTGGGGGCTATGATAACTATACCATCGCGTGATTTTTTTCTAAAAAAATATTTCTTCCGGCGTTACATTCAAAGAGACAAATAATTTGCCATTTTTTTACTAAAGCAGGATAAAAAAACCAAACTAAAAGCATTTTTACACAAATTTTTAAAAATATTCGCGCGCTTTTCGTAAGAAATTTTATTATATAAAATTAAAGACTCTCGGCGGTATTCAAAATGAAAATTTAGCATAGAGTTACCATGAGTTTCATTCATATACACTCCATTTCATAACTATAGCCGCACTATAAAACAGCTGATATGTGAGGTTCTAAATAATTTAGACATATAAAAGACCATATAACTAAAACTTACATCTAAAAGACATATATTTCCACAAAAAAATAATTTTTTTAACGTAGATTAATTTAAATCACCATTTCTTTTTTACTAGTGTTTCATAACTATAGCCGCACTTTCAGAAAAATGGGTTTGGAAGTTTAAAGCATTTGAGTAAAAAATTAAATAAAATAATTAGATAAAGTCGACCTGATTTTAAAAAATACCAAAAATCCCATTTGGCATCCACCATTGTCCACTGTCCACCAATTTTGTTCATTCATTGGTCTTCAAACACGAGTTTATGCCCTTTTAAGGTCAAAAACTGTTTGATACTATCGACTTTCTGGAAAACAATTACATACAAAAACTCCGTAGGTATTCTAAATTCGGCTCTTATCCCGAAAATATATAGGTCATTCCATAGCTTTAGTATTTTCAGTTTGAAAGCATCCCTGAGTAAGTGCATTTTTAAGACCTGTGCGTTGTCAGGTTGAAAAATCAGTTTTTGTGAAAAATTTTTCTTAAAAAAATGTATAAATTTCTCTTCCAAGATTAAAGCATACTCCAATGATCTCATCCGTGACACACCAAAACAACAAAGCAAGCTTTCCTGTTACAATAAAATATTCCCCGAACCACTAACAAATAACCCCGAAGTGAATGTTTAGAAATGCCAAAATTTCTTCTTCAGATGGATCCAATAGTTATTAATATCATCTATACTTTTCAGATTTTAATTATTTTAATCGATTTTAATCAGGGTTGGCAGGCAATACCGCTAAAATACGGTTACCGATTCAAAACCCTTTCAACTAACTACCGTTACCCCTAAAATACCGTTACCGAAATAACTGAAATACCGTTATCCTTAAAATACCGATACCGAAACAAACGAAATAATGATACCCTTAAAATACCGTTACCGAAACAAATGAAATGCCGTTAACCCTAAAATACCGTTACCGTTATTTTTAGTTGCACGTGGATATTCAGTTTTTTCGTAAATTATGTTGGAAAATTGGTTCTGTTTTTAATATCGTTTGTTTTTTGTAAAAAAATTGCGACATGAACCGAAATAACTGACTACCGTTATCCTTAAAATACCGTGACCGAAATAATAAAAAAACCGTTATCCTTAAAATACCGTTACCGAAATAACTGAAAAACCGTTATCCTTAAAATACCGATACCGAAATAAATGACATAGCGTTACCCTTAAAATACCGTTACCGAAATAATCTAAAATAGCGTTACCCTTAAGGATAACCGCATCGTTTCGGTTACCACCCATGATGAAAGATCTACTTATTTGTTGTGAGGGTATGGTTGATTTGGTGTTACCTGGTACACAGATGAGATCACTGAAGTAGTCTTAAATCCTGGAAGAGAAATTTATGCAGTTTTTAAGAAAAAATGTTCATAAGAACTGATTGCAACGCATCAGGTCTTAAAAATCCACTTATTCAAGGATGCTTTCAAACTGAAAATACTAAAAGCTATGGAATGACCCATATATTTTTGGGATCAGATCCGAATTTAGAATACCTACGGAATTTTGTTATGTAATTGTTTTCCAGAAAGTCGATAGTATCAAACAGTTTTTGATCTTAAAAGGGCAGAAACTCGTGTTTGAAGACCAACGAAAGAACAAAATTGGTGGACAGTAGACAATGGTGGATTTTTGGTATTAATTAAAATCAGGTCGACTTTATCTAACATTAAATTATTTTATTTAATTTTTTACTCAAATGCCTTAAACTTCCTAACCCATTTTTCTGAAAATGCGGCTATAGTTATGAAACACTAGTAAAAAAAATGGCGATTTAAATTAATCTACGTTAAATTTTTTTTTTGTGGAAATATATGTCTTTTAGATGTAACTTTTAGTTATAAGGTCTTTTATGTGTCTAAATTATTTAAAACCTCACATATCAGCTGTTTTATAGTGCGGCTATAGTTATGAAACGGAGTGTACCTACTATTGTTAAACTCATTCTAGTATTGTTGCTAAATTCCTTCTAATGTTCTGTTGTCAAACGCCAAAAAAAAAACTCCATTCACAATAATAAAAAAGCCTTGTATTTTCAAGCACAGGGTTGGTCTTAATCGGTGTGCTACAGAGAACGGGTTGAGTGCCTTATTTTATGCTTTTGAATGCAATCACAAAAAATGTGCATATTGTTGTCAATACACCTCATTTCAGTAAAGCAATACAGACACAATTGAAAAAAAAGTGAGTATGACGAAAGCCATGCATTGCACTGCATGTCTTCTGTTAATCTTACCTAACAAGCAACGAATATAAAATTATTGGTATGAATACAAACCGATTATTACGAAAGGTCTCAATCTTGGTTGTATAAAAATTTAAAATTTTTTTCTGTCATACATTTTAGTATATTTTTGGTGTTTATTTTTTTCACTTAAACATTAACAAAATGAGAAAATATATGCATATTTCATATTTAAATAAAAAAAAAAAAATGGAAATTTCTTCACACTGCATTTTTCAAAATACTGCAACAGGTCAACGAATACTAAATGAATGTTGTGATTGATTTTATTTTTTTAATGCGCCATCTCTTCATTTCGTTGCTTGACATGTAGTGGAATTATAAAAATAATGCGTAAAAACCACTCATCAAAAACAATGATTGTATATAATAGCAAAAGCATTAGTTATTGTTGTTGCATGAATACATGGCAAAAGCAATAAATGGTATGACTGGACAATGAAAACGAATGTACTCAAACCGTTCTCTGGTGTGCTAAGAAATCATTTTGAATAAACTCTATTCTAACTAGGCCTAAAAACATTCTAGTTAATAGCTCGTTCTGTGCGATGTATAAGAAGCTACTAACTTATTATTTTGAATACTGGGGTCTGTATTTAGGGAGAACGCTTTAAGAACTACCAGGGGTATTCATAATGAAAATTTAGCACAGAGTTAACATGAGTTTTATTCATAATGCTGTTGTTAAACTCATTTTAGTATTGTTGCTAAATTTCTTTTAATGTTCTGTTATTAAACCCCAAAAACCAAAAAATTCCATTCACAATAATAAAAAGCATTATTTTCAAACACAGGGTTGCTCTTAATCGTTGTGCTAAGAAATCATTATGTATAAACTCTATTCTAACAATTCTAGTTAACAGCTCGTTGTGTACGATGAATAATTAGCTACTAACTTTTCATTATGAATACGGGGGTACATTTTTGCAGGAACCGCAGAAATTTGTTTATTTTTTCCCTTGAAAAAAATTTATAAGAAAGATGCAACTAAAACAAACACGAAACGTCAGTTTTTCACTAGGGGTTTATTTATGATATTTTTAAAGACACACGATAGTGAAATGACACCTATATAATTATCGTTTTGATGATGGAACTGTACTTATAAATCTTATGAGTTATAAATGCCATATAACACTAAGGCATTATTACTGAATGGGACTTTAACTGACACATTTGTTGTTGTTTTCCATACAAAGTTTGAATTTAACTGACCGATAAATTTTAACTGGACACTCAATAATCAGGCTTAAAACAAATAAATTTTATCATTCATATTCCTGAAACGATAATGATTTAGGAGTCATTTCACTATCGTGTGTCGTTAAAAAGACACATAATTATTGTAGAATAAAGATAAATAATAGTCATTTATATTAAATTTGCTGAAAAAATTTTTCATGTGAAACACTTTATCCTGAAAAACATTTTGTTTATATGTGAAATCAAAACAACTTACTGTGCTTAAAATAAGAAATTTTTAAAAATTTATTGAGGGAACGTTTTTGCATCACAAATTTTTTCAGAATGGTTTTCTTATTCTGCAAACTCTACAATTGTTTCTATTTTGAAACTATGTAACTTCAAAATGTAATCATAATTTTACATTTTTTTCCTTCGGTATGCAATAATAGTATAGATGAATTATTTTAATGAGAATTTGATCAAAATCTGAGCATTTTTTACACAAAAAAAAAAATATTTTCACAAAAAAAGCGACTTGCAACTGAACTATAAAATGTTAAAAATGATTTATGGTCTTGAAATCTGCGGAGGTTAAGCTTTCATTTGAATATAATAATGTTTTTATGTTCGTAGTTTTATCCAAGATTAAGAAAATTCTCATTTTTTAGTCATTCATTATTATTACCATTTTACCTTTTCCAATACTACGCAGATAGCAAAATACGAACGGCATAGTGCTGGCACGGCATTGAAAACGGTAGTACATGTACTGGCGATGTGTCGGATTTTTAACGTTTCCGGTACTGGTACGTAAAGAAAAATTGTTCCTTTCAACAAATTTAAACAAAAATGGCATTTTTGAATCACTTCAAAAAATATTTAAATTTAATAACAAGAAACTCGGAATTTTTCCTGAAAATGTACCTATATGTATGGACCTAATTCTATGACAGCCCTTAGAATATATGTTAACACATTTTGAATTTTGTAACGAAGTAATAGCTATTTTTACACAAATAATTTAATGTTACATAAAATTGTTAAACAAATTTAATAAACGGTCTTAAATTTGCAGAAAACAGGTGGCAAAGCACCTTTTAGTGGTACTGGCATAATTAGAAAAAACAGTGCTCTCCCAGTACTATTTATACCCTACACCACTACGTGGAGAGGGTATAATAAGTTTGTGCTGATGTTCGACTCAAAATCACTTTTTGTTTCGATTTATCGATGTCCGTTCGTCTGTCTGTCTGTCCATGCATTCTTGTGCGCACTCTACAGGTCGCAAATATTAAGATATTTTAATGACATTTGGTACACAGACCTATGTCGGCCCAAGGACGAAGGCTATTGATTTTGGTTAAAATCTGTCCATGTTTAGACCTAGTGCCCATATAAGGCTCCCCCCAAAATTGGCTTTTTTACACGCTGCAGGTCGTAAATACGAAGATATTTCAATAAAAATTGGTTCGCTGACTCACATGGTCCCAAGGACAAAGCCTATTGATTCTAGATAGGATCAGTCCATATTTGGACCTATGGCCCATATGGGCTATATTTTAGATTTTTTCATCATTTATCATTTTATAGAAAATTTTGACGCAAGTCCGTTTTAACCCATTCGAATTTCGGATCGAAACATAAGTTGGCTTTTAACCAGTATATAGTCGGAATGTCCGACTTTTAACTTGTTTTTTTTCTACCGTGGGCAATTTCTATCTGGTTAGACACTATAATGAACAATATTTTGTATCAAAATTGCAAAACCACTGGAAATGCCCCAAAATATTTAAAAAATCTAAATTTCAACCAAACTTTGTAACGACGTGTTTTCACTTTTTAAGCTGGGGCATAGTCAGCGTGCCCAGGATCCCTTACAAACTATTTATATTTCGATAAGAGAAGAAAACACTGTGCAATTTAACATTTTTTTCATAACACGTTATAAACTTTATTATTTAATTTTTCTTAATACGTAACCAGAGCTTCGAAGAATTAATTCCCTAATTCCCTTTTTTTGAACTGAATTTATATTTTGGGAATGAATTACCTGACCAAACTTAAGGAATTGAATGAATTCCTTTTTTTTCATTCGATTTATATTAAAGGAATTAATTCATTTTTTTCTAATGCCTTCATAAAATTTTATGAATTTATTCAACAAGGAATTCATTCAATTCTAGTTAATTCAACTTTTGGTAAAGGAATTCATTCAATTCTAATTAATTCAACTTTTGGTCAATGAATTCATTCAATTCGAGTTAATTCAACTTTTGATCAAGGAATTCATTCAATTCTAGTTAATTCAACTTTTGGTCAAGGAATTCATTCAATTCTAGTTAATTCAACTTTTGGTCAAGGAATTCATTCCCTAGGAATTAAACGAAAAAAATTAATTCCTTGACTAAAAGTAGAATTAACTAGAATTGAATGAATTCCTTGACTAAAAGTTGAATTAACTAGAATTCAATGAACTCCTTGACCAAAAGTTGAACTTGAATGAATTCCTTGACCAAAAGTTGAATTAACTAGAATTGAATGAATTCCTTGACCAAAAGTTAAATTAACTAGAATTGAATGAATTCCTTGATCAAAAGTTGAATCAAGTGCACAGTTGAATGAATTCCTTAGTCAAAAGTTGAATTAACTAGAATTGAATGAATTCCTTGACTTCAAATTGAATTAAATAGTGTTGAATGAATTCTTTAGTGAATGAATTATTTAATTTTAATTCTTTACGCTTTGGTCAGGGAATTCATACTATAAATTTGAATTCTTTGAATTCATTCACAGGAATTAATTCTTGCTTATGCCTTATTGATGAATTCATTCCTCGAATTAAAGAATTTAATTAAATTTTTGGGAATTCATTCCAAAACGGAATTAATTCTTTAAAGCTCTGTACGTAACAAGTTGACACGATACGAATATTTATTTTTATAGCCAGCAGATCTCGGTCACGTAGCAAACGACAGTACTATGTAGTGGGGTAGAGCAGAACGATAGTTCACGCTCACAGCGATTAATTGAGCAGAGCGATAGTTCACGCTCACGGCGATGATTGAGCAGAGCGATAGCTCAAGCTCACGGCGATGATTGAGCAGAGCGATAGCTCACGCTCACGGCGAAGATTGAGCAGAGCGATAGCTTACGCTCACGGCGAGATTGAGCAGAGTGATTACTCACGCTCACGGCGAAGATTGAGCAGAGCGATAGCTCACGCTCTCGGCGATGATTGAGCAGAGCGATAGCTCACGCTCACGGCCAAGATTGAACAGAGCGATAGCTCACGGCGATGATTGAGCAGAGCGATAGCTCACGCTCACGGCGATGATTGAAGCCTGAATTAGCCAGACGTAAACGGATATCTGCGTAGCTGAATTAATAACCCAGCAAAAAAAATTGCATGTAGTGCTTTACAAACTACTTCTTTTAATGCTTCACAAGTATCCGTTAGTGCCCAGCAAAATCTTTCATTACCAAATAAGTGGTTATATAATAAAAATTCATAGCTCCGCACAACTTATTTTTTGGCGTCTAAACTCATTATTTTTGTTTGGCGTGGTCGTTTTTATAAGTAGTCACGCTTACCCGCTCGCTTACGAAAAAATGAGAAATAAGTAGTTATGAGATTTTGAATAATAAGTGGTTACACACATGCTTACAAAACGTTGAATTATAAGCGGTTATCCGATTGCTTACTTGATTCTTAAAAATAAGGAGTTAAGCAAATACTATTAGCTTAAGGAAATACATTCAGAAAAATTTAAGTTTTTTCTAGTGTGTAATTTTAGGACTCGTCATAAAAATTTAAACATTAAACATATTTACATATAATAAATAAAAATGTATAAAATTTAACTGTGTGAAAAATACTTATTTAAACGATTACGAGTAAGTCATTATTTTATATTTAGAAAGAATGAATACAATAGGCCGTTATTAGGAAGTCATTATTTTATATTATAAAATAATGCAAAAGGTAATGATATATCATTTTTGGTAATGCAAATAGTAATGAGGTGTCATTTTGCTGGGTGTATTTTTACTGCTTTTTTAGAAGTTATTCGAAACAACTTCAAAAAATTGCTTCTTTCATTGCTTCGCAAGTATCCGTTATTACATTTTTACAGCTTTTTTAGAATTACTTCTGAACAACTTCAAAAAATCACTTCTTTCATTGCTTCCCAAGTATCCGTTATTACATTTTTACAGATTTTTTAGAATTACTTCTGAACCACATCCAAAAAATCACTTAAGTATTGCTTCTAAAGAGTAATTGCTCTAAAAGTGATCGTAAAAAGTGATTTTGGTATCATTTGGCATTTCCAAACAGAGGGTCCCGGGTTCGATTCCCGGCGGGACCAATATTTTTTTTATTTTTTTTTAAATTTTTTTTTATTCTATTATTTTTTTTTTAATATTTATAATTAATTTGTTTAAATTCAATATTTTTAAATTTTTAAATTTTTATATATATAGAGCAATTCCATATGAAAACGATCAAAATTGGCAAATTTTTGGACGACCCCTCTCCGATTTTAAAATAAATAGTCTCAATCGATTGCCCAGCAAAAAATAATGTACCTACATATATTTTTTTTTTTTTTATAGTGACTGGTTTAGTGGTGGTGTACACCACTGTCATGTGACAAAATTGAAGAATTCTTCATAAGGGACCTCATTGAAAGTTGTTTTAAAAAAAAAACTACTAAAGCGATCGCAACGAGTGATAGCTCGTTGGAAAGGTATTGGATCAGGCTTTAATTGAAAAATAAAATTTTCCTAATTTTTCTCAGAAATTTACCTTTTTTCCCATGAAAATTAAATTTTTCCATGAAAATTAAATTTTCCGAATTTCCACAGAAGCTCCTAAATTTTCCGGCTAATTTTTTTTTTTGGATTCCTCATAATTTTTGCTTTAAGAATCAGCAATAAAAAAATGGGCCCCGACTCCTTGTTTGGACAGGAGAGGAGCATTTAAGAGACCACCTTGTTCTCATTGTTTTTATATTTTTTATAATTGAATTATTTGTAATTATTTAACATTATTTTATTTTATTATTAAAAATACATTTTAAAAATTATTTTACAGTTAAAAATACATTTATGAAGAAAAAATCAATTTTTTTTAAGAGCCCCAAGTTGAGTGTGTAGTGAATATGGTCTGCCTGCCTTCACAAGATCGGCCGTAAATCCATGGATAATAGCAGCAGTGGCATGTAATGGCACACCAAACCCGACTGAGGCTACAGGTCATAAAATGTTTTGTAAATTTTTTAAATTACCAGGTAATAAATATTTCGCCTAAAATGACACGTGCAGAAACAAGTCATAAAACACGGATTTTCCATAAATATGGCGAAATATTTATTACCTGGTAATTTAAAAAATTTACAAAACATTTTATTACCTGTGGTCGGCTTATTGGCAGTAACCAATTAAGTCCCTCTTTAAAAAAACATTTTATGACCAGTAGTTCACGCAAATTTTCCTATTAAAGAAAAGCAAATATCGCTTATTTTTTTTTACCTATTTTTTACCAAAAAATAAATATAAATACTTCACACACTCTGAGTCAAATTTTAGTTGAATACTAAACGTGAAAGTGTTAAAGTGTTTTTTTTGTAAAGTAAAGAGTGAAGCTGTAAAGACAATTTAAAGTAAAATGAATAAATTTTGCTGCAATCCGTTTAACAAGAGTGGACATCGTTCGAAAAAGATAAAAGTATTAAAATTAACTGGTGTTTCGAAGCGATACATGAATGAATTAAATATACAATAAGGTGAAGAAGCAGAATTCATTTGCCCCAAGTGTAAAATCAATTTGTCTCAACAAGCAAATGCATTGAAACAAATGCAACCACAATCCGAGAGTGAAATGACAATTGAACAAAATGTTTTATCTGATAGTGAGGCAGACATTCCGATGGTCAATATGTCTTTGAGTCCTTTGAATGAGGCTATTACCACTTTAGGTGAATCGCGTATTACAAAAAGAAAGTTGCGAAGTGAAAAATACAGGAAAGAGAAAAAAGGCAAGGTTATGAGTGCAATCGCGACAATATTTGATGAAGGCTCTGATAACGAATGCAGTCAAGCAGATGACGTTGATGACGGCAAACAAATGATTGAGCAGTTGAAAAGAAAATTCAATTTAGCGACCACTTTTCCGGAGAAATATCTCATTTTATCTGTGCTGCCTCAATCATGGTCTATACGCAAGATTTCTGAACAGTTTCAAACATCTTTTTACATCGCGAGAAGAAGCAAAGAAATAGTTCGACAGAAGGGCATATTGGCGACTCCCACCAAGAAATTTGGCTCAAGGACCCTCAGCGAAGCAACGGTGAAATTGATTCAAGATTTTTACTGCAATGATGACAACAGCCGCGCCTGCCCAGGTACACGTGACTATGTTATCACACGTGAAGATGGAGAAAAAGTACACAAGCAGCGCAGATTATTATTATGTAATCTATCCGAAGCATACCATCAGTTCAAAGAGAAATACCCAGCAGAAAAAGTGGGATTTTCTAAGTTTGCCATCCTACGACCAAAAGAATGCGTGCTGGCATTAGACAGGCACGGAACGCATTCAGTCTGCGTTTGCATGTTTCATCAAAACATCAAATTAATGTTCTTTCCATGCAAGAAATTGAAAGTATTTCACGGTGAAATTGAAACATATAGGGACCTCCTGTCGAAGTCGTTGTGCGCATACCCCACGGAAAATTGTCATCTGTCCAAATGCGACAATTGTCCGAAGATTGACGAGCTAGAGCAATATTTGGCGGAAAAGTTTGAACGGCTGTTAATTCAGGAGGTGCATTTCAAACAGTGGATAATTAGCAGCGGCAGATGTTCCCTTGAGACCGTGGTAAAGCAGATTCCGGAATTCATCGAGGAATTCGGATTCAAGTTGAATGAACTGAAGGCGCACCATTTCATATCCGAGATGCAATCGAAATTTCTAAAGGAAAGTAAGGAGAAATTAGTCCAAAATGAATTCATTGTGATAAGCGACTTTGCCGAGAATTACACTTTTCTCGTTCAGGATGAAATTCAGGCTTATCACTGGGCAAACGACCAGTGCACGGTGCATCTTTTTGCATTTATTTCAAAAACGAAGATAACGAACTACAGACCGTAAGCCTTGTTGTTGTCGCGGAGAGTTTAGCTCATAATTATGTGTCCGTTTATTTATTTCAAATGAAACTGTTTGAATTCTTAAGATCAAAATTCGATGCAATCGACAAAGTAACGTTTTTCTCAGTACAAGAATAAAAAAATTTTTTACAATCTTTGCATAATTGAAGAAGAACAAAACTGCAAGGTCGAGTGGCACTTTTTTGCGACGTCCCACGGTAAGGGCCCATGCGATGCGTTAGGGGGAACCCTAAAACGCATGGCGACTAAGGCAAGTTTGTAAAGGCCATATACTGACCAGATCTTAAATGTACAACATTTGTTTTCGTGGATTCAAAGCAAGGAAATTGCCATTAACACAGTTTTATGCACTCAATAAGAACACGCTGCCATGGAGCGACGAATTCAAAACAGATATAATAATGTCAAAACTATAACTGGAACGCAAAAGTTTCATTGCTTCATACCAAATATTTCTGATATGTCAATTAATGTAAAGCGGTACTCTTCGTCTGCCGACGTGCTAAATTTAAAGTTACTTTAATTTTATAATGATGCCAAGACAATTGAAATTTTTAATAAATATTGTAATTAAGTATAAGCAGCAAAATAAGAAAGATTTTTTCTTCATAAATATATTTTTAACTGTAAAATAATTTTTAAAATGTATTTTTAATAATAAAATAAAATAATGTTAAATAATTACAAATAATTCAATTATAAAAAATATAAAAACAATGAGAACAAGGTGGTCTCTTAAATGCTCCTCTCCTGTCCAAACAAGGAGTCGGGGCTTATTTTTTTATTGCTGATTCTTAAAGCAAAAATTATGAGGAATCCAAAAAAAAAAAAATTAGCCGGAAAATTTAGGAGCTTCTGTGGAAAATCGGAAAATTTAATTTTCATGGGAAAAAAGGTAAATTTCTGAGAAAAATTAGGAAAATTTTATTTTTCAATTAAAGCCTGATTCAATACCTTTCCAAAGAGCTATCACTCGTTGCGATCGCTTTAGTAGTTTTTTTTAAAACAACTTTCAATGAGGTCCCTTATGAAGAATTCTTCAATTTTGTCACATGACAGTGGTGTACACCACCACTAAACCAGTCACTATAAAAAAAAAAAAAATATGTAGGTACATTATTTTTTGCTGGGCAATCGATTGAGACTATTTATTTTATAATCGGAGAGGGGTCGTCCAAAAGGTGATCGCTTTCATATGGAATTGCTCTATATATAAAAAAATGGTGATAAATTATTTTTATGTACCTGTAAAAATAGTACTGAAACCAATATTAAATTGGAGTGCACCTTTTACACTTGTTTAATAAGTACACTCATAGAAATAAATCCGTAAATATAGCAGAAAAAGTTACTAAAAATTAGTTAAAAATGATGCTGCAGAAAAAACTGCTAAAATTAGCAGATTTTTTTACTAAATACTAGTAAAATGAGAACAGCAAAATTAAAACTGCTAAATTTACAGAATTTTAGTTATATTTAGGCTAACTTTTAGTTAATTGAAAATAGCAAATTGTACTGTAAAATCTGCAGAAAATTTTGCTAAATATTTGTAGACTAAAAATAGCAAAAATAAACTGTTAAATCTACAAAATTTTTGCTATTTTTAAGCTAAATTTAGTTGAATGCAAATAGCAGTCTATTCTGCTAAAATCAGCAGAAATATTTGCTAAAAAATTGTAAACTGCTGTTTTCAAAAGGCTCGATTTTTATTTGCATTTAAAAAAAAAAATCGAAAAAAAACTTCGAAAATTTTAAATTTTTTGGTGATTTTTTAGGCTACTAATTATTTAGCAAAATTTTTTGCTGATTTTAGCAGGTTAATTTGCTAATCTCCATTTACAAAACTTTAGCTCATATATAACTAAAATTCTGTATATTTAACAGTTTTAGTTTTGCTGTTCCTATATTACTAATATATAGCAAAAATAATCTGCTAATTTAGCAGTTTTTTTCTGCAGCATCATTTTTAACTAATTTTTAGTAGTTTTTACTAAATTTTTTACGGACTTTTTTCTATTAGTGTACTTTTATTGAAGAGAATAAGGAACAATATCTCGCATTAACAAAGTGGTGTTTTTATGCCAGTCAATTTTCATATCAAAGAATAGCTCAGCGGTAGAGCTCAGCGACTAGCAATCGTGAGGTCGCAAGTTCCATCGCAGCCCCATTTACATATCAACGTTAATTCAGGGCGGTTACCGCGTAACTCGATTCGAAAAAAAATTTTCGAATTCGTAAATTTTGTACCTTCCCTAGTAAAAATGATTTTTATATAATCAGATATGATTTTTATATAATCATTTATGATTTTATACAATTAAAACTTGTCGAGTATTGTGAAACATATATTTTTATATGATTATATCAAAAGATATCTAATTATATAAAATTATATTAACCAGATCCACCATTTTCCGGATCAAATCATGTATGGGTTAATATAATTATATAAAAAATATATTATCTGATCCGAAAAATGGTGGATATGGTTAATATAACTTTATATAATTAAATATCTTTTGATATAATCATATAAAAATATATGTTTCATTATTATTGTATAAAATCATAAATGATTGTATAAAAATCATATATGAATATATAAAAATCATTTTTACTAGGGTTATGTAAAAAGAAAAGCTTTTGCATAAAACTTACTTTTTGAATTTTTATATGTAGTGTACAAGGCTAAGAATAAAAATAAATTTAAAAAAAAATTTTTTTCGAATCAAGTTACGCGGTTACCCCCCAGAGTTGTGGCATTTTGCTAAGTCTTCCTTACTAAAATTAGAAATAATTCTCGATGCTGTTTTATCTAGCAATTGGGAAAGTTCAACACTGCCACTTTTAGAGTTTACTTCTACTGGTGATGGCACAATTTTGTTTTCCGTTTCTTTAATTGACTGACTGTTTGGTAAAATATCGTATCCTTTTTCCTAGAGTGCTTTTCTCAAGATACCTTGTTTCTCGATAATCCTAAGCTTAGTATTAGAGCTAACGTATCTTCTTCTGTGAAAGATTTTGATAATGTTGGAGTTAAAATACTTTGCATCATACGATTCAATCGCTCGGGAGATGCTGTTGGTAATACGTCTACAATTTTTCCAGCTTTTTTTGGTTGTGTTTGTATTAAAACTGCTTCGAAGGAATCCTTTATTTCGTTTGAAGAAAATTTTTTAACGATTTCTTCTTGTCGTACTTTTTTGTCTTTTGTTGAACATTTTCGTAATCCTTTTTTGGCCGACCTAATTTTTTTCAGCCGATCTCTAGATTGAGCTCCATATTTAACCAATCATTTTATTTCTCCTTAAACCGTGTCTTTGACATCTTAGCTTCGTATTTCTTTTCATAACTTTTATAAAAATTTTCAATTTGGATATTTCCCTCAGTAGTGCGATTCCCTAACTTTTTAACGACAAAAATCGGTAGTTTGATTGTCAAAATTCGATAGTTATCTACAATTGTAGTTATAACTGATTCCGTAACTTTTTCTACCGAATTTTGTCGTTAAATAATATCGTTAACTTCCGACAATTATTGTTAAGTTAACGACAGAAAAAAAGTTGTAGATAAGGTAACGGATGAGCAAAAAAAAAATGTGAAAAGTTGCAAAATTAGTTAAAGAAATGTATTTAGTGCAAATTTCATAAATATTTACATTAAGGAAAAGGAACTGGTGTTAAAAAGAATGCATTTTAGAGCATTGTGATATGGTTAGCTAGTGCATTAAATTTAATGGCCCTCGTTTAACAGTGAATCGCTTATGCTCTTAATTTCAAGCAATATATGCTTATCAGTGTTTTGATACCCACTGGTTTTTGTTCGTCTACGCGGAAGATATCTAAGCACAGATAGGTATCAATTTCTTGAAATTACAGGCACTAATAATCCCAATTTTAAAGCCGACTTGAAAATCCTTTTAAGCTAATTCTTTTCTTCTAAAATAGAATTCATTAAGCTCGATTCACAATGCTGGAGTACTCCACGCTTCATTGTTAATCGAGCTTAATGATCTCTTAAAAAAAATTTTTGTCTGCTAATGAGTCGGCTATAATTTTTATAAATCGCGAACATAAGGATTTTAGTCGATTTTTTTATAGAACATTAATGGAATACCATTCTATATGCCTGCAAATAAGAGTTTCCAATATTCATAATGGCTTAGTGCTTAAAATAAATAATGTAACTTTTCACCCTACATGCATAAATAAAATTAACCTAATTAGGTCGTTGCAATTCAACTGCATCAAATTAATTCAATTGGATGAATTTTAACATTAATTAACATTTACGAATAACTGTTTTCACGCTTTTTTAGGGATTTACTTTCTTTTTTCGTGCTTTTGAATTTTTTTGTAGTGATAATTATATTCAACCCGGCAAAAAAATAGACAAAATCTTTGGAGTCAAAAATTTTTTTGTAATTATCATTACTCCTTGTCATTACTATTGCATATACGTAATTGTAATGAAATATTTTTTTCATTTCCATTACATTCAAGTAATTGTAATGAAATTAATTTTAATGTTCATTGCAAAATTAGACATGGATTTTCATTACCGTTACTTTTACACAAGTAGCACTAAAATTGCACTTCTAGTTCTGCAGTGCTGCTAAACCCATATCTTTTTTTTTTTGCTGGGATATAAAACAACTTATTTCAAAATAACAAGAAAATAAAAATATAGAATACCGGATCTCATATTTTTTCGAATCGCGGTTAGCGTTTCGCGTTAAATTTGACGTATATTTTCTAAACTATAGAAGTATTGAAATTAAATCCATTAGGTGTGTGTTATAAATGCGACTGAATTTTTTTTTTCATTTCTTTAAAAAGCGAAGCGTTACGCGCTCTATCGCGGTTTTTAATTTTTAATTGGTAAACTGTGTGATTGTTAGTGAAATTAAAGTTATTCAAGTGATTGAAATAGAAAGACGTGTGAAATATCTCACCTGTGCAAGCCGAGAATGTTTCGTATCACTCAACTTTATATAATTTAGTCACTGAACAAATTTAAATTAGAAAAGCAGGGAATATCACGGTAATTGCAAAACTGTGCCACTGACTTTGTAACTGATTAACGGGGGTTATTTCAACTTGGAATACGTACAATTCACTTGAATAACCTTAATTTCTCTAACGATCCAACAGTTTCACAATTACAAAAAAAAAACAAGAACCGCGGTGGGGCGCGTAATGCCTTTACAAACTTTTAATTAAATTTCCAGTCACTTTTATCGATTAATCGAAAAAATGTTATGTAAAATAATATACATTTGTTGTATTTTCAATAATTTTATTTAAAAAAAAAGAACAAAAAGAGTTTCGCAAACTCTTTTAAAATTAATAAAAACAAAAATACTATAATTGAGATCATATTTTATAAAAATTTGTATTACTTCTGTCCTCTCTGTAATATATTCAAATTTTATCCAAATTGTGGAGAACCACAACGGAGACCTTTCTTTAAATTTAGCATTTTATAAAAATTAGCCAGATTTTCCCTCCATGTTTGCGTCCCTCCATACCTTTATTTGATTTTAGCAACTATTTGCAGGAACTTAAAAAAAAACCTTGTGATTAATTTTGACAAATTTGTTTCTAGCAGAGTTAGCTGAATTGGGCTCTGAAAGTTCATATATATAAAAGGTTATCTAGTTCTCATTAAACATTATTTATCTTTTCAAATAAAAAAACACCTGGATATGTTTATTTGTCTTTTAATTTGCCATTTATTAATTCGAATCCTATGGCTTCGGATAATATCCTTTGCTAAAGGATATTATGAATGCAGAGTGACCACTACTTTTGATATTTTTTTTTATTTTTTCTTTAATATTTAAGATGTTTTTTACAATTTGTTAAATAAGTTTTAATCAAATTTTTTTTTTTTTTTTTTACCAATTTCGATTAATCGATTAATCGTATTAAATTATTCGAATTATTCGTTATTCGAAATATGGCCGTTTTTAATTATTCGAACAATTTTTGAACAAAATTGTTCGATTTATCGAATAACGATTAATCGACTGAATACCCTAATAAACACACTTTAAATTTAACGCATTTAGGCTTTCGCGATTAAAAAAAAATCTATATGGAACGGTATTCCATATTTTTTAAGTCCGGTAGCATGCAAGAAACCACAAAAAAGCTCTCTTGTTCGCCGGTTTTCAAAAAAAATTTTTCGTTGATACAAATGTTGTTTTTTATTTTGTTTTTTATTTACAAATATTTTGTATCAAATTGTTTGGCATTTTTTTATTTCTACCGAAATTTGTCGGTAACTTATTTAGCGAATAATCTCGTTAACTAAAATATAGTGAATCACTTTTTCGGTAGCTCAACCGACAATTATTGTTAGTTAACGAATTCGATAAAATCGTTAAAAAAAAAAAGTTAGAGAATCACACTACAGATGTAATATTTAAACCATACGTGTGATGGATCAAGTATCAAGAAGTTTTGCTATTTTTCTCGCACGTAAGGATATATCTCCGAGATTTTGCCAAATGACCTCGCACAAGGAATAATGTTTTAATGTTATCTCCATGATAGATTATACTTAATAAGTCATATTTAAACAATATCGCGGCTTATATATTGAATAATAATTCTCAACAGGTAAAAATTTAGTCACGTATTAAGCTACTTTTAACAAAAGGGTTGCGCAAAATATCCTGAGAGTAAATACCCAAGTAAAAAAGTTTATATAAAATTATATGTGAATGGATATATTTGCAATATGTAACTGGATATAATTTCATCCGAAAAATGGTTATATTAAATTGTATCAAATAGGATATAATTGTATTTACAAGGATACAAAGTTATATCAAATGATAAACTTATATCCGAATTTTGTCCCGATCAAATTGGATATAAATTAATACAATACGATATGGTTAAATTTAAATGATAAAAAAAATTTGTGTTGGAGGGCAGCAGGATTTTGGGTCCTACACACTCTGGGGTGTGATGAAAATCGAAAAAGAAAACGAAGAGTTTTTCAATCTAGAATAATTAGTTTCGCGAAAATCAAATTGGCTTCAAATTATTATTTATCGTTTTATTTGACTCCGGACATCTAAATTAGGAAATAAAAAATAATTGGTATTGTACAGATCGTAAAATATTAACCATTGAAAATCAGATCGTTTTCGATATTTATCACATGCCTGACTATTAGCCGAGGGCTACTGTCGATAAAAAGTAACTATTAAAGACGTTAATGTATAAATCCGTTATTCTTGAAAGACTAGATAATTTTTTATCAAATATGGGAATTTTCTTTTGAAAATTTTTTTTAAATATGTTTTTGTTTTTTTATTTTAAATAAAATTTTAATGGTGTCAATGAAATATATTAAAAGGATAATATAAATCAGTTTTTTCGCCCTCCTAAAAACCTGTTAAAGAACACATAACACTACTTGCATGCAAGCCGACGATATTGTTATATAAAAAATAAAATTAAAAATATTTTTCGTATCTGTTTATATATAAAATTTTGAACGGTTTTATCAATAATATATTTCTATATATACAATTTGCAATAAAGCAAATATTGATATATGATTTAATATGATTACATATGAGAAAATTTCTAAAAAATTTTCTAATATATCATTATATAAAAACATATAAGATCGCATACAATATTTTATATTATCATATATTTTAATATTAAAAAATATATGTTATATATACTCTTTTTTACTCGGGTAATCAATCATTAGTTATTTATATTATACTTTATAATATACACCTGTAAAATATTTGTCCCATGTTGAAAAATGTTTTTTTTTACCTGGGGTGTTTGTTTTGAATGCAATAATTGTAGGTACCTGTCCCAAAATGGAAAAAAAAAATTTTTTTTATTACCTGGGGTGTATGTTTTGAATGCAATAATTGTACCTGTTACCAATACTTTTTATATACCTTTAATACATGAATGGAAAGGGAAATATGTCTACACCTTTTGCAACTGTAATTCAGAAAATATCAATTGAAATTCAGAATTTCCATTTGAAATTCAGAAAATATCAATTGAAATTCAGAATTTCCATTTGAAATTCAGAAAACATCAATTGAAATTCAGAATTTCCATTTGAAATTCAGAAAACATCAATTGAAATTCAGATTTTCCATTTGAAATTCAGAAAATATCAATTGAAATTCAGAAAATATCATTTGAAATTCAGAAAATATCAATTGAAATTCAGAAAATATCATTTCAAATTCAGAAAATATCATTTGAAATTCAGAAAATATCAATTATTATTCAGAAAACATTAATTGAAATTCAGAAAATATCAATTGAAATTCAGAAAATATCAATTGAAATTCAGAAATCGTCATTTGAAATTCAGAAAATATCAATTGAAATTCAGAAACCGTCATTTGAAATTCAGAAAATATCATTTGAAATTCAGAAAATGTCAATTGAAATTCAGAAATCATCATTTGAAATTCAGAAAATATCATTTGAAATTCAGAAAATATCAATTGAAATTCAGAAAACATCAATTGAAATTCAGAAAATATCAATTGAAATTCAGAAATCGTCATTTGAAATTCAGAAAATATCAATAGAATTTCAATTGATATTTTCTGAATTTCAATTGATGTTTTCTGAATATCAATTGATATTTTCTGAATTTCAATTGACATTTTCTGAATTTCAAATGATATTTTCTGAATTTCAAATGATATTTTCTGAATTTCAAATGATGATTTCTGAATTTCAATTGACATTTTCTGAATTTCAAATGATATTTTCTGAATTTCAATTGATATTTTCTGAATTTCAAATGACGGTTTCTGAATTTCAATTGATATTTTCTGAATTTCAAATGAGGATTTCTGAATTTCAATTGATATTTTCTGAATTTCAATTGATATTTTCTGAATTTCAATTGATGTTTTCTGAATAATAATTGATATTTTCTGAATTTCAAATGATATTTTCTGAATTTCAAATGATATTTTCTGAATTTCAATTGATATTTTCTGAATTTCAAATGATATTTTCTGAATTTCAATTGATATTTTCTGAATTTCAAATGGAAAATCTGAATTTCAATTGATGTTTTCTGAATTTCAAATGGAAATTCTGAATTTCAATTGATGTTTTCTGAATTTCAAATAGAAATTCTGAATTTCAATTGATATTTTCTGAATTTCAATTGATATTTTCTGAATTACAATTGCAAAAGGTGTAGTTTATTGTGGTGTTAGTTTTTAGTAACATTCAAAAGTACCTTAAACAATTCTGGGAAAAATCTACGAAAAACCTAAAAAACAAGAAAGTGAAAGTTTGCACAATTGCATGTGGTTATATTTTTTGACCTGAGGTGTGTGTTTTAAATGCAATAATTTTACCTGTTATCAATACTTTTTATATATGTTTAATACATCAATGAAAAGGAAAACATGTCTAGTTTATTGCACTGTTAATTTTTAAGTAAGGGAAAAATCTACGAAAAAATAAAAAGTGTCCCAGCAAAAAAAAATAGATGCCGAAGCAGTAGAAAAAGGACAACAATTGATGATCTAGATGTACTTCTTTTTTAACATAAACACTAATGATTTTAACATTGAGTTGTCATAGGAGAGGAGTACTCCCACTTTAACATTTTTTCATTACTGCTTGAACGAGTGCAAAGGAAGCTCTTTTTCACCAATTAAAAGATAAAAAAAAAAATTCTTTACAAAAAAAATTCTTTACAAAAACAATTATACTTTTTTATTTTACAAAAGTTTTTTTTATTGCCGCCACCGGGGATCGAACTTGCGACCTCACGATTGGTAGTCCAGCGATCTACCGCTGAGCTATTCTTTGATATGAAAGTTGACTGGCATAAAAACACCACTTTGTTAATGCGAGATATTGTTCCTTATTCTCTTCAACAAAAGTACTTATTAAACAAGTGGTGAAATCAAAAAATGTGATAAATTTTTGGGCCAAATTTGTGAGAAGCAAAAAGTGTTAATATTTCGGTTTTTTCTTAATGGAATCAGTAAGTTTAGTCATTATAAACCTAATTGCAAAAAATCTCTTCTACAAGTTGTCGCAATAACTTTTTTTGCACAATTTTAATTTTTTTGTGGTAACGGAGTTTACATTTCTGCAAGCAAAAGATATAACAAAAAAAATTGCGTACGAATTTTCTTCAATTAGTTTTTCGTATTTGGGTTTTCAACTTGCTTTCCAATGATATATAATTTGTGTTTATCAAATTGGCGGTTTCGCGAATAAAAATACAATTCATTCCGCGAAAAAAAAAAATTTCTTTTTTAATTTTGTATTTTTGGTCCTTTTAAATGCTTTTCAAAAATATAAAATTTTTTAAAATCCAAACAGTTACAAAATAATATATTAAAAACATAACATTTCGGGATCAAAAAATTCCAAGGTTGGTTACCGTTATCGTTATAATACCGTTATCGCTAAAATACCGTATCAAATTGAATACCGTTACCGTTACCAATACCTCAAAAAATTTCCCAATACCGTTATCGTTACCGATACCGTTATTTTTATGGGTAGTTACCGGTATTTTACCGGTATTTATTAATTTATATAAAAATGCCAATTTTGTAACTTTTTTTATTTTATAATCTTGAGTTATTTTTACAAAAAAAATTATAGACAATGATTTTAAGTATTAGAACTACCAGCATTGAATTTGTAGGTTATAATCTGTATTTTTAGGACTTCAAAATAAGAATATGCAATGTTTTTACTTGTTTTTATATATTTTTAACGCAATTTTTAATACCGGTATGTACCGGTATTGCTGTTTCGATAACGGTATACCGTTACCGAATCAGTCGTAAATACCGTTACCTTTACCGTTACCGAAACAAACGAAATTCGATACCGTTACCGTTATCCTTACCGTTATTCGTTTCGGTAACCAACCTTGAAAAATTCTTAAATTGTGTGAAACAAATTTAATTTGTCAAACTAATGTCAGTAATGACTCGAAATATCGATTCAAAAATCAATCGTTTTTCGCTTCAGCAGCTTAGGGTAAAAAACTGATAACTTTTTTTGATTTGACGCAAAATTATTAGTTGAATCGTCTTTTGACGCATAAATATTAGTTGAATCACCTCTGGTTATGGTTATTTTAAAATATTTTAAACATTTATCTACATTTATTTGAATGAAATTGATGCAAACAATTGTGGTTACGGAGTTTACAGTTACGGAGTTTACATTTGGTTACTTTTTTCGTTTTCTTTCAGAAACGCTTTGTCAGAATTTTTTTTTCCGAAACAAAATCGCATGATGCCTACAAGGTGAATTCAAATATGACATTGTTTTTCTTACTCGTAAAATAGTTTGGTGTAAAAATTAGGAACGGAGTTTACAACATTTTTTCAAATCTTATTAAAGACATCCTTTTTCATCTCGAGAATGTTACATGCTGCAGAAAAGCTTCAAGTCTGTTTGAGTATAAATAACATTATACTTTTCGCAATATAAATAATAGATAATTCCAAAATTCTGGTATATGCAGTTTTATCAAAAATTATGACGAAAAATCGTTACAGAGTTGAAGTCGTGATAGCTAAGATATACGAAAAAGTTTGTAAAATGTATTAATTTTTATTAAAAACGGCACTTTTCCTCTTCATAAAAATTCTTACAGTTAGTGTTTAGCTTTATTGGTAATTAAAATATAAGCTATTAAAGTTAAAAAACCTTATGAGTTACTTGTTACGGAGTTTACATTTGGCCTATAAAATTGGTCAGAAATTTTATGTATTAACCAAAAATTGGTCAGATTGTTATATATTTTGTAAAACAGGTGATAATGCGCTGATATATATTGAAATATATAACTCAAATGTAATCCATGCATTAGAAATTAGGTGGTTACACGGTTTTTATCACATTTTTTGATACCACCCATATACATATTTTTAAAAATTTAAAAGTTAAAAAAATATTGAATTTAAACAAATTAATTATTAATATTAAAAAAAAAATTAATAGAATAAAAAAAAAATTAAAAAAAAATAAAAAATATTGGTCCCACCGGGAATCGACCCTCTGTTTGGAAATGCCAAAATCACTTTTTACGATCACTTTTAGAGCAATTACTCTTTAGAAGCAATACTTAAGGAATTTTTTGGATGCGGTTCAGAAGCATTGAAAGAAGTATTTTGTAAAGCACTACTGGCAATATTTTTTGCTGGGGTATTTTTTACAAAATCATCTTTGAAAGTTGACTTTCAATATCTTAAAAACTATCCAAGGTTCATGAATGATTTTTTGCATCAATAAAGACTATTTTATTGTTCATGTAAAACAATTAAAAAAGTGAAAAATTGAAAGCATCTTTTTGAGAAAAAAATGCAATTTTTTCGATCAGCGAAAAATGTTTGACTTTGGAAATTTCTCAACAATAAAAGGTTCGAGATACTTAAAAAAACGTTTTCTTGAACTGTTGCCTATACGTCAGTATTTTTTAAAAAATTATCGTTATAATATCGAATTCACAATCGGCCAAAAACTAAAAAGTGGAAGAGAAAAATGAAATACTTTAAAACCCATAACAGTTATTATAGTAAAGTAAGCATGTTTTTTCTTCGTTTCTGCAAGCTCATTCCAAAATATAAAAAATCAACCATATTTGGCAATAATTGAAAGAGCTACGCGGTCCAAAAGCTATTTTACTTTTGAGGTGGTCTACTTTGACGCCCAATAAGTCACGCTGTGATAACACAGGGTAACCATGAATCCAAAATTCAGAAAGCCTGGGTCCTCCTTAACAATTATCTCATACATACTGATGCAATCGGACTTATAGTTTAGAAGATACAGACTTATTACCCCTTTTTTTTATTCATACCACTGTGCGCTGGTTGGCTGAAAAATGTATTTAGAAACCAGCGTTTTTTAACATAACAAGTGGTCAGTTGGACACCAAGTTCACAAACAGGTTAATTTATATTTTTTTTTTATAGAAAATGCTTAATTAAAGGTTTTAATATCGATTTTCATGTCAAAGGACATTTGTACACTTTTTTACATTTCAAAAATTTGGGGTCAATTTGACCCCATGTGCCTATAAGGGTTAATTTCTAATTTTTTATTACTATGTATAAAATTGGTTGTTGACAGAATTATTTGGACAACTTTTACCAAATTCCGCAAGAAACAACACATTGTTTTGATATACTTCCAGGAAAAATCGAAAAATTTCAAAAATTTCACCTTTGACCTTGGTAAAGAAAGGGTTAACGTTGTCGGAGTTTTACAAAATTTTCGGAAAACAATCTTTTGTATCAGAATTAAAACAAATCGGAAGTAATTTTGTTACATCTAGCGAAACACAAAAAAAAATGAATACTATTATCTAAATTATTGGCCAAAATCACACTTTTTTTCAAATTTAAAACGCCGTCACTATTAAATTAAAAGAGGGATATGTGTAATTTCCAGTAGAATTATTCTCTAAGGTGTATTTAATAAACCCCTATGCGTTGACAACTTTTTTTTTTATATTTTGTTAAACAAAATTTTACAAAACTCAAAACTAGGGATTTGCGAATTTATAAAAACAAATCCCATCTTTGGTACGATTTTCATAATTTATGTCATTTTAACCCTACACTCAAAAAAAAAAGTCAGTACAGTCAGCAAAAAATGTTACTGTGTCAGCAAATTTTTAGTCAGGAGCATGCTTGCAAAAAAGTTGGTCATTTCAGCAAAAGTGTTTGCTGAAAATCAGCGAGCTGATTTTTACCACCAAAAATAGTAATCTTAGCAAAAGTTTTGCTAACACTTAGTCGATTGAAAATGAAAAAAATCCTTGCTAAAACCACTAAACTTTTTGCTGAATATTAGTAGACTTAAAAAAACTCAAAAAATTTGTAGAGAAATTTTACTTTAGTTAATTTATTTTCTGAAAACCCAGGTGAAAATGTTCATATATGTTCATATATTGTCATATATGGTTTCATGTATGAGCATATATGGTTTAATGTATGATCATATATGAACATATATGTTATGTATGGAATAGGGATGCCAAACGGGAAATCCCGAATCCCGAAATCCCGGGATTTTCGGGATTGGCAAAATCCCGAATCCCGGGATTATTTCTCAAAAATCCCGGGATTTTCTTATTTTTTAATATTAATATAAACGTAAATAAACAAAGTGAGCAATTTTAGATTACCTACGTTTTTTCTTGAATTTTCTCATATTGACAAGAAATTGATTCCAAGATATTGGTAAAATTATAAATTAAGTAGATTATTCGAGTAAACTATGCAAATACTTTGCAGAAAAATTTGAAATTTCGGTAAACAATATTAAGTTTTTGAGTAATACATGCGAAAAATCAAGTTTGTTTGTTATTTTACCGATTTATTCTTCCAAGCGAAATTCGATTTCTGAAACTGGGACTGTAAGTTTTGGCTGGGACTGTAAGTTTGAATTCTTCCATGAAAACATTTGATAACGATAACCAAAAAACTTTGTTGTTGTAATTACACGATTTAGTGGGCAAGGTTATCGCAACGAATCTGTTTTAAAATCTGCTTACAAAATACTGGGCTCAAGTGTACTTAATGACAGGCCTTCATATATTATCCCAGCCAGAAAAATACAAACGGGAAAGCGATGGCAAGGTATTTTAACAGGCGGTAAAAGTACTGACAAAAATTGCTTTCCCATTTCCAATATGATAACGCCAATAGACAAAAGGACCGGCAGTTCAAAGAGCGCCGGAAAAGTACTGGAGAAACAAAATTTTTAACTTTGGCAAAACGCTGCCAAAACCAATAAATAGGTGGTTTGGAATTATATTTTCCAAAATAAAAATTAAAAAATGTTCATATATATATTTTTTTTGCCCTGCCGTGATGTTTTGTAAAACAAATACTGGAAAAACGATTTTTGCAAACGCTGGCAAAGCGTCCCAAATGAGTGTTCTGCCAGTCATTTATTTTTAACATCGCGGTTACCCAGTGGTATGCAAGTACTTGATTTTTTGTACCACTGACAATTTCTGACTGAGATGTTTCAATATTCATAAAATGTACCTACCACATTATTAATTAACAACTATTAAATAATTATAAAACGCTTTATTCTATAAAAAAATTAGTTACATAACATAAAAATTTTTACAAAAAAGGAAAATTTAAATCCCGAAATCCCGTAAAATCCCGGGATTCCATAGTCCTGAAAATCCCGGGATCCCGATCTCGGGATCCCGGGATTTCATACAAAATCCCGAATCCCGGGATTTTCAAATATCAATCCCGATTGGCATCCCTAGTATGGAAGCATATATGGGTAAATACATTCAAATGTATGAATCCATATATGATAATATACTGCATTTATTGGTCCATATATTGGTTCATATATTCCATATATCTTCATATATGAATTCATATATTATTCCATATATGGGTAATGTTTTAAGTTTTTTTTTTATCATAGGGGTAATTACGTGAGCGGATTCAAAAAATATTGAAATACCACACATTTGATTATTTCTTAAATACAATTGGCAATTTCTAAAATACAGTTGCCAGTTTCAGAAATACAATTGATTATTTGTAAAATTCATTTGATAATTTCTTAAATACAATTAGTAAATTTCTGAAATACAATTTTCAGTTTCTGAAATACAATTTATAATTTCTGAAATACAATTAGTAGTTTCTGATATACAATTGATAAATATGAAAATCAATTGATTTCTGAAAAGCAATTATAAAACTGGAAATAAGTTGATTATTTCTGAAATACAATTGGTAAATCTGAAAAACAAATCATAACTTCTACAATGCAATTGAGTAAACTGAAATTCAATTGATTATTTCTGAAATACAATTGATAAATCAGAAAAAGAACTGATAACTTCTGAAATAAAATGATAAATTTTGAAATACAATTGAAAATGTTGCAGTAAGATAAAAACAGCAAAAATAAAACTTCTAAATTTAGAAAATCTGCAGAAAATTTTGCAAAATATTAGTAAACTAAAAATGGCTAAAACAAACTGTTGTATCTAAAAAAATTTTTGTTAAATTTTGTTCAGTGCAAATAGCACTTTATAAAATCAACAGAAATATTTGCTAAAAATATTTAAATTTAGCTCAATTATAACTCAAATTTTGTAAATATATTAAACAGTTTTATTTTCGCTGTTCCTATTTTATTTATATTTAGCAAAACTACTATAATTCAGCAGTTTTTCATTTTGAACTAATTTTTAGTAGCTTTAACTAAAATGTTTACACACTTTTTCTATTAGTGTATAAACAATCATTAAATAATCAAAAATCAGTCATAAAATATTTTCTAAACTTGAAGTAAAATGTTTATGTCCATTAAAAATTTCATAATTTCTCAATTTCATTCAAATGTACAAATTCATCAGTAACGTATAAATAGAATTATAATATTTACATTTAATTTGAATAAAAAAAAGAAATATTTTTATTAAAATTTAAAAAAAGCAATATTTTTATTAAAAATTAAAAAAAAAAATTATATGAACATTCATATATCTCCATATATGGCCATATACCCTCAAATTTCGGATCCGAACCCATATATGAACCCATATATGTTGCCATATATGACCATATATGAACATTTTCACCTGGGAACTAAAATATAGAAATTGTGTAGAGTTGTTTTTTTAATTATCATTTCCGTTGTCTGTACTACATCCAGACAAGCTGCGATATCTACATCTTGTCTATCTGGTTGTCGTCCACGCTATAATTGCGGTTACCAGCACAATTTTTTTTAGCAAAATAAATTAGTAAAATATTAGTTCAAAATTAGTTTAGTTCTAAAAAAATATAACTAAAACTTTTGCTGAAAACCAGGGACGTAACAGTTATAACTTTTATTAAAAAAACTGATTGTTTTACAATTATTTCTTGTTTGAGTATTTTTAATTTTCTGTTTATTTGCTCTGTTTGATTTTTATTTTTAATACAAACAAAAACAATCCAAAGACGATTTTTATATTTTCAAAAATAATAAAAGTTATTTTGTGATTTTTTTTTTTTATCAAAAAATAACAATTAAAAATATAAATCAAAAGCCATAGAAGCAATGACTTCAACAATTATAATATCCTGATGATGTCAACTAGTGTTAATAAAATATTGGAAAGTGATTTAAAGTGAGTAAATATGTACATTCCAGCAACTTCCGGCATTCAATTTAGGTCAATTTTTAATTTTTATTTTATTATCAAATGAAAAAGTTACTGCTTAATTTTTTCAAAAAAATCATTCTGTAACTTTTATAAAAAGTTTTAAAATAAAAATCAAAAATCAACAGAAATTCATCGAGTAAAATATAAAAATTGAAAAAATTAAAATCTTCGCCAAAGTTTGTGATTTTTTTGTGTAATATGATTTATAAAATATAGTGCATTATTGAAATATTATAATTAAATAAATTTGGATGGTAACTTTTTTAGAAATATAACAGTTATTTTGGGTCTCTGCTGAAAACGGAATTTCAGCAAAAAAATTCCTGAAAACTAGTAAACTTGATATACAAGACGTTTTACTAATTTTTCTACTAACTTATTTTTTTGAGTGTACAATGGTCTGAGGAAATTGGAATTGCTAAAATATATTCCAACCGATTTTGGACTTTTATACATTACCAGAAAAGCAATTCAGTCTGGATTATGATTCTATTTACATTTTCTAAAAATACAGTTATAGCCAGCATTTTGAAAGAAAGCCAAAAAAGTGATTTTTTCGCCTTGTAAATCGTATTTCAAACTTCAGGGCCGATGCGGCAAGTGTTCTCGTTATCCGATCACTCTAATTTTTTGCATGGTGTATTTTTATACCCATTAGCACATTTCTAGGGGTGAATGGCCTTAAATCGCAAGTTGAAAAAATAAGGTCCATCCTGAGCAGCGTTGCCAATTTAGCCATTTTATGGCTAGATTTAGCCATTTTTGAACACGTTTAGCCAGAAAAAATTGGATTTAGCCATTAGCCATTATTGTAGCCATTTTTAGAAAATGTTTAGCCATTTTTTAGCTATTTTTAGTTTTTGTACAAAATATAATTTTTGAGTGTGAATTTATAGCTAAATAAAATAATTTTGCTCAATCTGCCAAATAAATGCTAAAGTTCAAAATCTTATTTAACAAATTGTGAAAAATATTTATAATAAGCAGGGCAAGTTTAAAATGGCACAAAAAAAGTTGAAATTGACAGGCAAATTGGAACGAAAAAATAGTAAAATTGGCACAAAAACGCAAAAATGGCACGCTTATTCCAAAAATTTTAAAGTATAATAGTTGATTTAAGTCTTTTTCTGAATGTTTTTAACAAAAATATAATAATCAAGGAATTTATTGTTGAACTGCTAAAGTGCATTCGCCGTATATTAGTATGATTTAAAAAAAAATCAGGAACTTTGTGAAATATTAAAAAATATCGTTTTTTTTGTTAATTTTTTCCAAAAATTATTTACAAAGATTGAGTTTTTACTGAATCCTACAGAATTTTTTTAATGAAAAGTCTAAAAAAATAGTCAAAATGGCTTTTTTCGGCAAGGATTTGTAAAAATGGCATTTTTACGAAATAAGGGAAAAAATGGCAAAAAATGGCATTTAATGGCAAATGCCAAAAAAACTTGCCCTGCTATAAGTATTGATACAATTTTCAAACACCTGCTTTGTTTAAAAAAATAACGGAACAAAAATAAATTTCTACACTTTGTAAAAGTTCGTGTGAAGCAAAACTGTTTTTTTTTTTTAATTAAAAAAAATTAAAAATTTGTATTTAATTGCGTTAAAAATATCAGGATTTAATTATAAAACTTAATTAAAGTCAACTCACTGTACTTAAAATAATACGTCAGTAAAAAAATATGCAAACGGGTTTAAAATTGATTTGGCTAATTTCCAAATTTTTAGTTGAAACATTGATTTAAACAAAGAGTTTAGTTATCCTCATTTAACACAATACTGAAATTCCTCAGTACTTTAACTTATTTTCAGTGTAAATTTACAAAATTTTTATAACTAATTTTTAAGAACCCATTCGTTAAATTTTACAAAATTTATTGTTAAAATATAATATTTTCATGTTTCTGTTATTACCCGGTAGATGGCACCACTAATGTTTCCGAAGCTTTAAGGATGGCGATATTTCCTCCCCCTCCCCCCCGATTTTTTAAAATGTCCCATATCTCGAAAACTAACAGAGATAGAGCAAAACGGCCAAAATGAAAACATAATATTCGGCGGCAGAAATCATAAAAATTCTTCGCTATTGAGAGGTCTTTTAAGTTTTTAAGTGTCCGCATTTGACTAAGAGATGATTCCCTACTTTTTGGTAATTTTTAACTCCAAAATTTTCATATAAAGAGCCGCTGCTCAAAAATTGTCTTTTAAATGACTGTTAGAATGAATGTTTTTGGTAGGTTTCACTGCGTTTAATAAATTTTTAAAGAAAATCGGGAGATTCATCTTAAAAATTGGTCAGCCATTTTTTAGCTTTATTTTAGCCATTATTTCCCAGAAATTTAGCCATTTTTGGTAACCAAGTTCTGGCAACACTGATCCTAAGGTACATACACTACACTCTAAAAAAATGCATGTAAATTTACTGCTTTAAAGAAAGTAAATTTTCATTTAAAATATATAAAATGCGTGAATATAAGCACAAAATATGTAATAAATATTTTTAAGCATTTTTGTCTATAATATTACATACAAAATCTGGTATATTGAATGTTGATAAACATGTTTATAATACTGTACATATTAATTTAGGAAAATTACAGTTTTTATGTAGTACTCAAAAAATGTATACAGCTTTTAGGCACAAAGTGTGTAGGTTCAATTTGTCAAATACAAAAAAACAACACATAAAATACCAAATTCTTTAAATATAAAACAATCTCGTTTGAAGTCCAAATTTTAGGCTGATTTTAGCGTAATATACAATGGTGAGTGTAATTTACTTCCAGAATTTCCAATGCTATTAATAATTTCCATATTTTTTAGGGATGTCATATCCTTTTTGGTCTAAAGGTCTTCCAATCCCAAGAAATAACAAGAATTTAAAAATGTATTTTTTTTTTGTTAAATATTAGCATTTGCACACTGCAGAGTAAATTTTAAGAATAGTATCAATATCAAAACCAAACGGTCACCACTAAAGCCTGGATCAGCCAGACGTAAACGTAAACGTATCTCTGCATAGCTGAATTAATAAGTTAAATAAGAACAGGAGATGTGTTGTGTTTTTTGTTTCATTCTTATGCATTCAATATAGAGCAGACGAAAATACACAACAAAAATCTGTTGTGAATAGATTTTCGTTGTATATTTACGTTTGCTCTATATTGCATGCATAAGAATGAAACAAAAAACACAACACATCTCCTGTTCTTATTTAACTTATTAATTCAGCTATGCAGAGATACGTTTACGTTTACGTCTGGCTGATCCAGGCTTAAGGCAGATATGAACGTTTTTTAACAACATCTGCGACATAAATAAGCTCAACAAAAAAAGCGAAGCTTCAAATTGAATTGAGCTGGTTGAGCCCTAAACCCAAGGTAACATAATACTATGCAAAATAGAGCAAAAAGCTGTTAAAGTCCACCTCGCCAATATTCAAAAATAAGCCAATCCAGTCATTTGGGAGCTGCTTGTAGACTGTGTTCAATATCTTGTTTTTGTTTGCCTTAGAACTACGGGATGTAAATAGTTACTGGACAATTTTGGATTTTCTTTTTCCCGCTTGGATCAATTTAGGATAAAATTAGTTGTTAGAGTGCACTACTTATGTAATTTTTAAGAAAAGCTAAGCTAAAGATAATGACTGTTGCAATTGTTAAACTTAAGGCCTGTGAATAAATGCTTATATGGCTCCTATTTTATTTGTGTTTAACGAATTCTCGACTTTACGATTGGGCATTTTTATCAATTATCTTGTTAGATATATCAAAACAATTACGATTTCCGAATTTAAATTTGGGCCATATAGCCGACTAGAGGCTGCAGATATTGATTGGTTTCGAAATTGTTCTTAAAGTATATTTTTTTTTAATTCGCATGTGCAGTATGCAAATGCAGAAATAAACAAATTTTGTATATAAGGATGTGTGCGCCAAATAGCGAAAATTGTCGATTAAAGAAATTTTTCCTTAACATATTTAGTTTTTATATTACTGTTTTAAAATTAATGGGGGAAATGTTTTAGTTGATCTGTTATTTTTAAGTAAATGAATGTTATTTTAGTTTGACTATAAATTAACCTTTATAATAATATATAATATGTTATAAAGTTACAATCTAATAGTAATTATAAAATATTTTATAATAAAACAAACATTTTACAATAAATAAAACTAAAATAACATTCATTTGTTTTAAATATTTTAATAAAAGTTATAAAAAGCAATCCGAATTAAAATAGATTTCTTTATTTTTAGTGTTTTAAATAGGCTCCTAATAAAAATCCTTTAAAATGTATCTTTGCTCCTTTAGTAAGGTTTTTTATGCATATTCAATGTAAATTTACATGTTATTAGTAGTAGAGTAGATTGTTGCTAAGCACTTTTTAATATATTAAAACTGGTAGGTTTACACTACTGTTTCCAATTATTCGACATAGGCGGTTAACCGGTTCTTGCATTATTCGAAAAATCACTAAAACTGATTAACTGGTTATTCGGTTCGGTTATTCGAGAAAATTGGCGATTAATCGGTTAACCGTTTAAAACAAAATTAATGTATTTCCTTAACTTTTTACCAACAAAAACACTAACAGCTTCCTGTTTTTGTTAAATATCAACATCAACACGATGTATTTAAAAAAAATTTTTCAAATTAAAAAAGCACATCTACACAAGTAGAAAATGCTAGAGATGAAACAAAAATCACCTGTAATTAGCTCTATTTTGAATGAGTTTATCTATTTTGGAGTGTTTTTGCTCCATCCCTAGCAATTTTCTCTCGCGTTAAGGTTGAAAAGTTTCGGAATCTGAGATTATCTAAATTGAAACATTTCTTATACTAATTGAAAAATTTATGTAAAATATAGCTGAAGCTATTAAAAATTAGTTAAAAATGGCAAAAAAAAACTGCTGAAACTATGAGATTTTTTTCTAAATATTAGTAAGTTAAAAATAGCATAACTCACGGTAGATTTTTTATTTCTTACGATTTTTTTTTTTAATCTGTAAAACTTTGGATACAAAATTTCTTTGAATGCATATTTAATCAATACTACAATAAATATAATATTGCATTTAAAAAAATTATTATCCAAAGTTCTTCCTCCTCCCCTGAAGGAATAAAAAAAATTTAGTTCCATTTGAGTAAAATATTAGTTAAATGAATATACCAATTTACTCAACAAAAATTTGCAAAAAAAAATTTCTGATTAGTACACTAAAAAAAAAGTCAGTAAAGTCAGCAAAAAATGTTGCTGTGTCAGAAAATTTTTAGTCAGGAGCGTGCTTGCAAAAAAAGTTGGTAATTTCAGCAAAAGGTTTGCTGAAAATCAGCGAGCTGATTTTTACCAAAAAAAAATAATATTCAGCAAAAGGTTTGCTAACACTTAGTCGACTGCAAATGAAAAAAATCCTTTCTAAATCATCAAACTTTTTGCTGAATATTAGTAGACTGAAAAAAACTCAAAAAACTTGTAGCGAAATTTTACTTTAGTTAATTTATTTGCTGAAAATTTAAATAGAGTTGTTTTTCTTTTTTTGTCATTTCCGTTTCCAGACAAGCTGCGACATCTACATCTTGTCTATCTGGTTGCCGTTCACGCTATGAATACGGTTATCAGCACAATTTCAAAATTAGTTTAGTGCTAAAAAAATATAACTAAAATGTTTGCTGAAAACGGAATTTCAGCAAAAAAATTGCTGAAAACTAGAACACTTGATATACAAGACGTTTTACTAATTTTTCTACTAACTTATTTTTTTTGAGTGTAGAGTTAGTAGACTAAAGAATATCATAAACAATTGTTAAATTTCTCAGTCTTTTTTCGTTTTTAAGGGTCATTGACAATAAACAAAATTATCCAAAGTTTGAGCTAACATTCCCTTCTGTATTTATGTATTTAATAAAATTCTAAATTTTTCCAAATGTATTTCAGAAATTTCTATTTTTATTTTAAAAGCATTTTTTCAAACATACACTCTTTCTCTTTCTCTTAAGTCTCATAATCCCTATAAAATTTTCATTATGAAAGAGAAGACATGTATGTTTGTAAAAATGCTTTTAAAATAAAAGTAGAAATTTCTGAAATACATTTGGAAAAATTTGAAATGCAATTGGAATTTTATTAAATACATTTGGAAAATTTTGGAATACAAATAGAGTCTTTTTAAATACATTTGGAAATTTCTGAAATACATTTGGAGAATTTTGAAATACAAATGGAATTATTTTGAGTGCAATTTTACAATTCTGAAATACAGATTTAAAATTTTTAAATGCAAGTGAATAATTTTGAAATGTATTTGAACAATTTTTAAATACAAATATAATTTTCTTAAATACAAATAATATATATTAAAATATATTTGTAATTTTGAAATACATTTGGAAAATTTTAAAATACATTTTGGACAATTTTGAAATGCAATTGGACAAATATCAAAGTTTTTTAGACAATTTTAATTTTTTAGACGGATTTTTGGATAATTCTAAAACATTTTTGAACAATTTTGAGTGATTTTTGGACAATTTTAAAATATTTTTGGAAGAATCAACAAGTATAAATCTATAGAGAGACTACCGTCCTCACCAAATTTTGTTGTTGTGTGGCGAACTTGGGAAAGGCTAAGAAAACATGTTGATAATGTTGTTAAGAGAAAAAATGAGTTGGAAGAGCATTTTGAGAAACATTTTTTCGTTTTTTTTCTTTTGAAAAAAACTTCTTTGATCTGTATTGTCAAGTTTGATTTTCCATTTAGGGGTTTTTTAATGAGTGTAGTAAATTTTTTTCAACTACTGTTTTTAATAATTTTTGTTAATATTATTTGAAAATTTTGTAAATAATTTATTTTATTATACAAATAATATATAATTAATGTTCACCGTTCTTGTTAATTTAAATGTATATTGTTTTTGTTAAAATAAACTATATTTTAAAAAATAAAACTATATTAACTATCAATATCAGTTAAAAAAAAACCGAAAATTGACACCATTGACAAATGTTTGTTAGCACGGGAAATTTTTGCATGTTGAGGCAACATTGGAATCTCTTAAATCCTCTTAAAAATCTGAAAATTCTCTTAAAAATCTGAAAAAAACTCACTCAACTTTTTATAAAGGGAAATGTGTAAAAAAAAACACTCAATCTCTCATTTTTTTACAATGTTTACCAACATGTTTTAGTTTGCGTTCCCGACTTCACGAACAAAAATAAAGAGTAAAGGTTAACAGAGGAAGATTGGTATAGAAACCCACTGGAAGAATTTAAAAAATTTCTGGATAATTTTGGATCATTTTGGACAATTTTGAAAATTTTTAAACAATTTTAAAATATATTTGGATAATTTTAATAAATTTTTAAACAATTTTGAAATAAAACTGAAAATGGTGTAGTTGGAAATGTTGTAGAATTGATGTGGTTTTGAATCGATTATACTTTCTTTGGAGATGTGAGAAAAGGTAGAGTTTCTACAGAATTAAGATGTCAGTTGACAGTTGTAGGACACATATTTGAAAAAATGCAACCTTGCCTTGAAGGACATGGAAATAGAATTTACATTAGCTTTAATTTTTAAAAGAACACAATCAAAAATTTCCTACTGTATTGATTAAAGCCTATAGAGCACTTCGACGCTGATCCAGACAGACACTTCGTGGTTTGGGTAGTTTTAGAAATACCTTTATTTTGCTTAAAAAAGGTATCTTAAGGCTTAACGACCTCTTTCACTCAATTTTAAAAGAATTTGGTGGTATTTTAGTAATTTTATGTTTATTATAAGCTTTTCTTGTAATTTTTAGCCAAAGTTAAGAAAATTATGAAGATTTGGGAAAAAATAAGGGAAAAATTCCATATTAAAATTGTAACCGGTTAATCGACCTGTTTTAACCGATTATTCGGATCGAATAATTATTTGAGTTTTAAATTATTTGTTTCGAAATTAACCGAAATAGAGGCGATTAATCAAGGAATCGGTTAATCGATTAACCGAATTGGAAACACTAGTTTACACACATTAGGTTTGTTCCACGTAATTCTGGGTAAAGTAAACAAATAATTATCTCAAAAAATGGTAAAATTGCTCACAATACCTGGAACGTACAAAACCACATTTCAAGCCCAAAAGTTAACGTCAAAGTTATTCATATAAACAAAAGCTATTTTTACGAATAACATATCGAAGGGAATAAAGAAAAAATGTTATAACGTGGTATTTGTTAACGATATTAATTATTGTTTACAAGTTTTGTTAATATTTTAATTATTTTTACAAATTTAAAAGAGCTGATTTATAAACAACTAGTGATTTGACATTTTTACCATTTTACCCGCAAAAAAAGTACGGGTAACTTCTGGTAAAAAGAGAAACAAATTATTCTCTCATCAACGCTCTCATTTACCCAATTTTTAACAATAGAAACGTTTTTTTGGTAAGATTGGGTTCCCGCGGGTACCCGCGGTAACGTACGTGGAACAGAGCTATTGTGTCTATTTAATTACAAACAAAGAATATAAATATTTCAATTTAGGCACAAAATGTATTTTTACTGTAATTATAGTAGAACAGATACATACTATAAATAGGGTAAAGTTACATGAATTTTTATTAGATTGTAGGGCAACAAATGATACTTAGGGACACGATTTTGGCTATAACTCGGAGACGAATCGAGATACCAGCTAAATTTTTCACACAAATGTAGAAGAGAGTATAACAGTAATCAGATATTTTTTTAAGAATTTTAAAAAATGCGCATTTCGAGCAATGGGAATTTGAACTCAAGACCCTAAAAAGTGACCTTTGACCCTTTCATGAAATAAATCAATATGCATATCATTTTAAAGGGCACTTTCTTACCTAATAAAAAACACCAAAATTTTATATCTTAAAGACAATTTTGTAAGTAAATGAGCAGGCCTAATGTAAGATTTTTACTGTTTTCAAAACATATAATTTTGCATAAGTAAAATTGAAATAATTAACTTTATTTTAAGCTGGATTTTTTGAAATCCCGGGATTCCCGGTCCAAATTCCCGGGAATGCGGGAACTGAAAAATGCCTAATTTCCCGGGAATCCCGGGATGCATTCCCTAGTTGCAAGGATTATCTTACGTCTTTCACCTAATCGAAAGAAATGGATATAATTATTAAAGCCCATAGTCCATATTTTAAAAGCATGCCAAAAATTATCCGTATTTAATTCGGGTATGAAAATTAATAAGAAATAAAAAGAAACTTAGGGCTGGGATCTTATCTCCAATGCTTAGTTTACTTTAATCATTGATATAGAAATCATTAATTAGCCCTTAAACTTGCTTAAAATAATATCGGTAACTTATAAAAATTTAATCAATGATTTGTTAATTTTAGATATTTTTATTTGACAATACGAATAAGAAATAAAAGAAAATAGAACAAGTTTGGAAACTCGCGAAATAAGAGTTTTTTATTGAATTTTTCGCATGATACGGGGTCATAAAATTATAAAATAGATGACCAAATTGTTGTTTTAAAAATCATCAATCGCTAAATGCCTCAAATAGGAAGTGTCTTTTTGCATGCTACATGAATATCTTAATTTTTTTCATTGGGTAAGTGTGTATAATTATAAATTTGTTTTTAGTCAAGGAAGGTGTTATTAAGAAATATTTATGAAGGACAAGATGATTTTTGATGATTTTGATACATTCAATACAAATTTTAAAGTCAGAATTTATTAGGAAACTATGTTCAAAGGAAAAGTAAAATAGCTATGCCTCTATATTATTTGTTATTCGTTTAGGTTAATATATATTTTCTTAATTCTAATGGGTATTTTTAGCGAATATATATGTGCAAGTTACTAAAGATGTTCATTATTTACATGGCACATAAAGATGTTGTACGGTGTTTATTTACAAATTAATTAGTCTACATAAAACTTTTTAAAAAGTTACCAACATTAGAAAAAAATGTTAATACTAACATGATTTGTAGGGTAGAAAATCTATGTTTAAGGTCTTAATCACAGAAATTTCTTTAATTAAATTTAAGCAATGTTTAAAGTAAAATCAGAGATTAAAATTTGATGAGTTACTGTAATTAAGTGATACACAATGATTTTCTTCTTAATCATTGTTTAATATCACATAAGATACCAGGCCTTAATAAAATAAAAACTTTAATAAAAGTAAAATTTACGAATATTTCAAAAAGTAGAGCTTATTTAAAAACTTTGGGTTGTGTGTTCGTGATCTACGCCCTTAAATCTATCCGAAATGATAGGTTTAATTTCCGATGCATTACTAGTGTTTGTGTTAAATGATATCTTATTTATTAATTGTTCTTTTTTTATTTATGATCTTTTACCTTTTATAGAAAAAAATTAGCGACGCACAATTAACTATTTTAATTGAATTATATAAAAAGCACGAAATTCTTTGGCAAGTAAGTAATATAGCTTTTAGAATTGGTAGCAAACGTGATGAAGTTTATAGCCAAATGATTGAAGAATTAAAAGTTAATCATAGTTTTGATATAACAACAGAGATTTTGCAAGATTATATCAAATACATAAATCGTTTATATTCTAAAAACAAAGAACAGCAATTGAAATGTGAGTTGGAAAATCGAGAATTCGTGCCGTCATCCCCATTTTATGAGTCAATAATGTTCCTTAATAAAAGCCAGGGACCATTTAAATGTCCAAAATGTGAGAAAATTGTACAAAAATATGTCAACTATCATATACATGTTGCTCAGCACGATAATAGCATGCCATTTAAGTGTTCTCTGTGTGAAATGGGCTATAAAGGATTCGGATCATATTTAACACATTGTAAAACGCATTTAGGCATTTATAATTTCAACTGTAAAGTATGCGGAAAAGGTTATCAAACTACAGGGGAAATCGACTATCATATGACTTCCCACACGGGTGATAAACCATACTTATGTCAAGTATGTGGTGCCGGTTTTAGAGCTCGCCATGAATATGATAATCACATACGCCGTCATGAAAAACGCTATCGTTATGAATGTCATATATGTAAGCAAACATTTAATCACTTGCATAAATTCAATGATCATGTGAAGTCCCATCTAAATATACGTGACGTCATTTGCAATATATGTGGCAAAGGTTTTACAGCTGTAAAATATTTGCGAATACATAAACTTATACATGAAGATAAGAAACGCTTTAAATGTGAAGTTTGCGGTAAGGAATTCGCACAGAATGCTGGATTAAGACAACATCGTAAACAACATCAGCCACATTTAACAGCTGCTGAGAAGAAAATTAAAAATGAAACGAATTTAAGTTATCTTTCTGAATGTACAGATACATAAATTAAAAAATAAAAACAAATGGTGAAAATCTTCGCATAAATTTACAATGCGTATTCGCAGATTCATACTATGGGTGTTCATCAGAGTAGGAAAATACACTGTACACAACATGTAGGGTACGGCTAAGGAACACATACCCTATCTATCGTTTTAGCGGTTGTGTGTTTGTATACAAACCGAATGCGGTACACTACAATTCGAATTCGGGTTGTGTGTATAAACACTTACACTAATTGGAGAGAATAGCGTATGTGTTTTCTAAGCAACAAATATGTTTGTGTACTGTGTTCGCGATGCGCAGTGCACTTATAAAAAAAAGTTAGTACAACAGTCTGTTAAACGCGTTCTGGAGCAAATGAACTGATTTTTTCTGTTATATTGTCTTAAAATTTAGGATTGAACTAATATTTTTGTAAATCCCATTTAGCATAACAATACTTTCATCCGTATTTGAACTAACTTTGCATCCTAATTTTTAGTAATTTATGTTTCTTAATTTTACAAATTTTTCAGGTAATTTAAACCCCAATTATTTCCTAAAGTTTATATTTTTGTGTCTCTGCTATCAATATCACATACACATGGCGCTATATTTTCATAATTTTTTATTCTATTATCACAAAATGGCTCATATCTCGGAAACTAAGCGAGATAGAGAAAAATGAACAAAAATTCGATAATATGAACTTATCAATCTTTATAAGCCACCTATACTCCCAACAATAAATATGGGCCTGTCTAGGGATAGATCCGTAGAGCCCAAAAACAAACACTTTAAGCGACATTTTAGCAGAAATTTTCAGTTAAATCAGGTAACGTTTCTATTAAATTCAGCTCAAATTTCTTAGCTAAGTTAACTAGAATTGTCTGTGTATTTAGTAGTGTGTAAAATTTAGCTTACCTAAATTTAGCAGACCATAATTCTCAGCTTCATTGAAAATTCTGCTGGTGCAAATACAGGTACTATTTCCTGTTAGTTTAGCAGAATTTTGAACTAAATATTTGTAGGGCTTTTTATAAGAGTGTACGCAACCCTAACGTACGGTTCGTTAGAGATTATTTTCCTACTCTGGTGTTCATCGGGATTGACTTTTAAAAATATAGGAATTCAGGATTTAAAAATTTATAAAACGTAAAATTGTTGCTTTTCAAAAAGTGTTGATTTATGACCTTAGTTTACCAAATGAGGCAGTTCATTTGCAATAGTACAAAATTCTCGTCCCGTTGAATTTTTGTACGTTATGTAATGTTTCGGTTTGTGTGTCCAATCATCATTTTCTTATTGCGGACAACTGGTGTGTTGGGGTAATGCCCACGAAACAATTGTTTTGTATATCATAAAAATGGTCAACCTTTTTGAAACAACAAATAAAATCTAACAATATCATACTAGAATTTGGACTTGAGACAAAAAAATATTCTAACAAAACTTTGAAATCTATGTAAAAAATATAATAAAATATAATTATTTTACATGTTTTATTACATTATCGTGAATTTATATGAATTAAAGAATCAAATATGTAGTACAAAAAGTCAAAAGCTAAGAAATCAAGGTCGTCGGTTTCTTGTGTAGGTATTGGTTTTTAAATAATTTTACACCATCCAAATAAAAAAAAATTATCTATAAAATTTAAGGCTTTTTCCATAAAGTTCAGTTTTGATTGAGCAATTTAATTATATCAATTGTAGAACTCTACTCTGCACAACCTTTTTTTTCTTTGCTTGCTTTGCAGCAGAGTTGATGGTTTAGTAAAAAGAATACTTTTAGGCACAGTCCACACTAGTCTAGAAACAGAGTTGATTTTCTGGTATTTTAGAATATGGCTACCACAGTAAGAACTCAATGGCTGAATCTTATTTACAGTGGCATACAGTATATAAGTATACATACCCCTTGAAAATCCAGTTTTATGAAATATAATTGTATTTCCGAAAAAAATTATGTAAAATGGTATATTTCTTTTCATTTAAAACATTAGTGCCTACCCGATTAAAAAAGTTTATATAAAATTATATGTGAATGGATATATTTGCAATATGTAACTGGATATAATTTCATCCGAAAAATGGTTATTTTAAATTGTATCAAATCGGATATAATTGTATTTACAAGGATACAAAGTTATATCAAATGATAAACTTATATCCGAATTTTGTACCGATCAAATTGGATACAAGTTATTAAGGAGTGAGATCATAAAAATGTTAATACACATTTTTGCCCATAACTTAAAGCTTCTCATATTTTTTCGGCAATTTACATTTTAAAAATATGTCAGTTAATAAATTGATTGACATCATGAGTTTTAATTTGCAATTTTTTACACAATGGACGATGAAAGAAAAGTGCGTTCAAAAATAATTCAATATTTTCCACAAAACCAAACATGGACATACAAAAAAATTGCAAAAGAGACTAATGTATGCCGTCAAACAGTTTCAGAAGTGATAAAAAGATATCTGGAACACCTAACAATAGAAAAGAAGCCGGAAACAGGAACAACAACTGGTTATCGTAACATTGGTAAGGCATATAAAGTTGAAGGCATCCTTAAGAGAGCTCCTAACACATCTGGCAGAAAAACAGCTCGGTTAGCCCAATGCTCGGACTTTTTTGTACGTAAAGTGAAACGTAAGGCAGGACTAAAGTCCTACAAAGTTCAAAAAGTTCCCGATAGAAACGCTTTTAAAAATTTGGAGGCCAAAACCAGAGCTCGAAAATTGAAATCAAATTTTATACAAAAATACAACTGTTGTGTAATGGGCGACGAAACTTATGTCCTGGCTGATTTTTCGCAGCTCCCTGGTCAACAATTTTATATTTCCGATGTTCGAGGAAATGTTGCGGAAAAATTTAGGTCGAAAAAGCAAACGAAATTCCCTAAAAAATTCCTAGTATGGTAAGCCATATGTAGCTGCGACCAAAGAAGCCAGTCATTTGTGACATCTGGCTCTATAAACAGCGAAATTTATATCAAGGAATGTTCTTCCATTTTTGAGTCAGCACAATGTATCCACTTACTTTTGGCCCGATTTAGCATATTGTCACTACAGCAAGAAAGCGCTGGAGTGGTATAATGATAATAATGTGGTTTTTGTACCAAGAGAGGCAAATCCACCAAACCGCCCGGAGTTCAGGCTAGTGGAGAGATATTAGGATCTTGTTAAAAGAAAATTAAAGGGCACAAAAAAGGTCTCCCAGGACATGCAAGATTTCAAATGTAGATGGACCACCTGCTCTAAAAAGGTAACAGAAACTACCAGAAAAGCTTTAATGAGAGGGTTTCAGAAAAAGTGGATAACTTTGTTCGTAGTGGTTAGAATTCCATGCGGTTTTTTTTGCTTGATTTTATATTAAATTTCATTTAATAAAAATTTGGTTTGAAGTCTCAAAATTCAGTGGTTTGTTATACCCTACACCACTATGTGGTCAGGGTATTATAAGTTTGTGCTGATGTTTGTAACACCAAAAAATATTGGTCGTAGACCCACCTTATAGTATACCGATCGGTTCAGAATTTTTTTTTATTTCGATTTAACGATGTCCGTCTGTCCGTCCGTCCGTCTGTCTGTCTGTCCATGCAATCTTGTGCGCACTCTACAGGTCGCACCTATTAAGATATTTTGATGAAATTTGGTACGCAGACCTATGTTGGCCCAAGGACGAACAAGTTTGATTTTTTTGAACATCGGTCCATGTTTAGACCTAGTGCCCATATAAGGGTCCTACCAAAATTATACTGTTTATATGCTGCAGGTCGTAAATATTAAGATATTTTGATGAAATTTGGTACACAGACCTATATTGGCCCAATAATGCAGCCTATTGATTTTGGTGAACATCGGTCCATGTTTAGACCTAGTGCCCATATAAGGGTCCTACCAAAATTATACTGTTTATACGCTGCAGGTCGTAAATATTAAGATATTTTGATGAAATTTGGTACACAGACCTATATTGGCCCAATAATGCAGCCTATTGATTTTGGTGAACATCGGTCCATGTTTAGACCTAGTGCCCATATAAGGGTCCTACCAAAATTATACTGTTTATACGCTGCAGGTCGTAAATATTAAGATATTTTGATGAAATTTGGTACACAGACCTACATTGGGCCAATAACGCAGCCTATTGATTTTGGTAAACATCGATCCATGTTTAGACCTAGTGCCCATATAAGGGTCCTACCAAAATTATAATGTTTATACGCTGCAGGTCGCAAATATTAAGATATTTTGATGAAATTTGATACACAGACCTATATTGGCCCAATAACGCAGCCTATTGATTTTGGTGAACATCGGTCCATGTTTAGACCTAGTGCCCATATAAGGGTCCTACCAAAATTATACTGTTTATACGCTGCAGGTCGCAAATATTATGATATTTTGATGAAATTTGGTACATAGACCTATGTTGGCCCAAGGACGAAGCCTATTGATTTTGGTGAACATCGGTCCATGTTTAGAACTAGTGCCCATATAAGGGTCCCCCCAAAATTATATTGTTTATACGCTGCAGGTCGCAAATATTAAGCTATTTTGATGAAATTTGGTACATAGACCTATGTTGGCCCAAGGACGAAGCCTATTGATTTTGGTGAACATCGGTCCATGTTTAGAACTAGTGCCCATATAAGGGTCCCCCCAAAATTGGCTTGGTTACAAACTGCAGGTCGCAAATATTAAGATATTTTAATGAAATTTGGTGCGCTGACTCACATTATAGAAAATTTTGACATAAGCCCCATTTTAACCCATTCGAATTTCGGATCCAAACAATACACCAAACTGGTGTAGGGTATTGTATAGTCGGCATGCCCGACTTTAACCTTTTTACTCGTTTTTTATTTAACTTTATGTGTGTTAACATTTTTATGATCTCACTCCTTACAATACGATATTATTAAATTTAAATGATAAAAAACCTTTGTATTGGAGGGCAGCAGGATTTCGGGTCCTATACACACAGGGGTGTGATGAAAATCGAAAAAGAACAGTTTTTCAATCTCTAAAGGGTGAGCACACCAAAATTGAGACACTTTGGAAAACTTATAACTTAAAAAAATTTATATTTTTTGAAATTCACATACCCTGAGTAGGCCATGACCTAAATTTCATGTATGAGAAATTTCATTCGAATTTGACTTTCAGTTTCGTCAAAAATGACCACCGAGTTAGAAACGAGGCAAATTATTTTGCACGAATATATAAAAAATCCGGTTCTCAGTGCGCGTAAAATTGGGAAATTGTAAAAGTGCACCACTCGACAGTTTCCAGGGATCTAAATCGCTACAGAGAAGGTCTGACAATTGCTAGAAAGCCTGGTAGCGGAGGTGAGCATGACCAAAGTGATACAAACAGTGCTCGGAAGGTCCTCAGGGCATTTTCGCAAGTTCCGAAGATTTCGTCACGTTCTGTTGCAAAATCTGTACATAAATCGCAGTTTTTCGTACAAAAGGTAAAGCGGCAAGCTTCACTGAGAAGATTTAAAGCTCAAACAGCACCAGATCGAGACGCAAAGCAAAATGTTACGGCGAAATCCCGCAGCCGCAAATTGTACGAATCCCAAATTACGAAATATGAATGCATTGTCGTGGACGACGAAACCTACTGCTTTCAAAATTTCAAATATATTGCTGGCCAAGATTTTTATGTTATTGCAAGTCATAAAGATGCTCCTGAAAGCTGTAAATTGAAAATGAAGTCCAAGTTTTCAAATAAATACAAGGTTTGGCAAGCCATTTGCTCCTGTGGTCGTAAAAGCAGCCCTTTTATCACATCTGGAACAACGAACGCTCAAATTTATCGGGATGAGTGCCTCAAAAAGCGTAATCTGCCATTTATTACGTCACCAAACCACTGTTCTGGCCGGACCTGGCAAGCTGCCACTATGCCAAGGACACATTGCAGATAAAATCGATTTTGTACCTCGCGACTGCAATCCACCCATTAGCCCAGAGCTACGCCCTATTGAGGAATATTGGTTAATAGTGAAGGGAATATTGAAAAAGACAGGTGAACTGGTAAAAGATATTTCAGAATTCAAAACCAAGTGGTTGTCGGCGTCGCGAAATGTCACTCGTGTAAAAGATGATGGCGCGTGTGCGACGAAAAGTCCGATCAGTTGCATATGGAACAAATAATAACTAATATTTTAATATTTTTATTACCTCTAAACTTCAAAGTATTCGAATAAAAAAAAATTTATTTCAAAGCCCTCTAGTTTTTTTTTTGCTATTAGTTTCTAAGTGTCGCAGTTTTTGTGTGTTCACTAGGGTTTGGGATTTCCCGGACTTTTTTATTTCCCGGGAAACGGGAATAAAAAAATTTGATTCCCGGGAAATATTTTTGAACAAAATTGTTAATGAAAACCACCTATATAAGTAATTTTTGTTAAAAAAAAACACTATTTCAGTACAAATTCAGTCTGTGTTGTGAGAATTCAAAGTAAAAATATCAGAATGTTGCATATTTGATTTCACAGAAATTACTCTAAGCACTGCCAAATAAATTGCATGATTCCAGCAGAAAGCACCCACTACTGGACTGTCGGAAACAAACCGTTTCATCGCATTTGGCCCATTAGATATGGTGCCACAATGTTATTTTCCAAAGACAAATAAAACTCTTCTAGTCTTATTTCTACAATTCTTCTTCTTTCATCAGCATTACATCTTCCTGATATATAACCCAACCGCAGGTTATAAAATCAATTATTTCCGTTTATACATATGTTCAAATATCTGTTTTGTGATATTCTTGTCCATTCATCTAAGATTATAGTAAATCTCCTATTGTTAGAAATATTGTTCGATATTTCTTTTATCATGATATCTTTTACATGATTGTAGTAATTTAATATAATGTTCTTTACATCGGTTTCATTTTTTGGCAATGCCAGGTTTTTATTATAAAAACTTTCTCGAATAAACGAAGATCTAGTTATGGAGCGGATTGACATTCCGTCGACTGCGTCTAATTTGGATACCATTTCAGGAAATGTTTGCCCTACCATAAAACGTTCAATGCCTATTCAGCTTACACTTTTTTCTTCGGGTACTTTGCTAATTTTAGCTGGAACGTTATTCTTGTTATTGTTTTCTTCAAGAGAAGTTCCATGACCATCAATTTTTTTTTGTGAACCAAATTTAGATGTCGGATAACCAAATTTAGATACCTCCGTTAACCATTAGTCTTTTAGGGCAAATATTGCAATACGCTGCATTGTCCTTTTTGGTGAAGTATTTCTATAATCCTGACATTTCTTTAATATAAAAGAATATATTAGTTTGAAAGCAGGTGTATTAAAATAAAGTAAACTTAGTTGAAAATATCACATTTATTAATGAAAACGTTACTAATAAAATTATTGGCCCTTAATATAAAGGAGTATTTTAAATTTGAAGTCGACTTTATTTTTAATCATACACAGAAAAAACAGTAGGCACCAACAATGGGAATTTGTAAAAGCAATCACATTTTCTTTGAAATTGAAATTTTATTTCCAACAATTTTTTTGTTTGAAATATTTGTAACTCGTTTCTAAATTGTTATCTTTCCTATAAAAATTGTTTAAAAATAAAAATTCAAAGTTCATCCAATTTTTTTTGGATTTACAAAATTCTTTGTTGGTGCCTTTTTAAAAAGTTTTTTTTTTGTATTTACAAATTTGGTATGAGAAAGGTGTTTAAAAATTTAATAAGAATTTTGTAAATTCTTTCTGTGTACGGTTTTTGTTCATTTTGTATATGAAAACCTTACAAAAATATTTATATTTTCAAACAGTTTGATTCGTTGAAAATAAATTAACCGATCAGAATGCTCTAAAAAAAACCAAGTCATGGTATACTGCCACCTAATATTTTAACTAAAGTCGACTATAACTAAAATATACATTTGAAAAATTTAGATAGTAAGGGCGATTATTTGTAAGAAACAAAACTTTTTTTCATATTTCTTTTAAACATTTTAACAAGTTTTTGGGTTTTATTACTTAAATTTTGAATAAGTTATGCGAAAAATCTTTATTAGTTGAAATGCTCCTAATTACTTGGAAAAGATTTTTTTGCGTGTCAAATAAACTGATTCCCTTTTAAAAGATTTTAACAATAAGTGTGTTCCCGTACGTTCCCAATGTTACCGAAATTTACCCAAAGTTACCGAAATTTACCCAAATGCGTTCCCGTACTCGAAAATTGGGTAAATGAGAGCGCTAATGCAAGTGTATTAGTGTTTCTCTTTTTACCAAAATTTACCCAGACTTTTTCTTCGGGTAAACTTTGGTAAAACAGCTGATGTAAATATAAACAAAAAACAATTGTGAAAATAGATTTAAAATTTTAATTAAATAAAGAAATAAACAAAAGAAACTGGTTTTTTTATAAGAATTAATTGAATAACATCAAAAACAACTTTCAAATACGAATAAATATGTGTATTTGTGCCAATTTGCAAACTGAAATTATACGCATTTTCACATTAGTGATGAGATTTGTGGCACAATCTAAGATTGATTGGTACAATGGCACAACCGATACAATTTTGGCACATTTTGGTTATCTACAAAATTTAATAGAAAATGGATATAAAAAATAACAATTCTATAAAAATTCCTTAATTTTTAGTTTCTAAGCATTTATTGGTTTAAAATACCTTTTCGAACAAAGCAAAACTAAAAAATGTCATCGAAGATATTACCGAATAAGCCATTGAATTTTAAAAATTCAAATGATTTAAATTTAAAATTTAAGTTTAATTCATGAAAAATTTACTGCAGTTTTAGAAAATGTTTCTATGTACACCATTACGTGTAACCATTCCTAAAGAATTCATTCATTGGCTGCATTCTCAAATCTTTAATAAGAATCGAATGAATTTAATTTATCATTCACCTTTTAATTGAATGAATTCAAGAAAATGTTAATTCATTCGGTTAGAATTCATTCAAAACAGAATTCCATAAGAATGCTATTACGAAATGAAATTAAAGTTGAATTACACGAAATGAAATTAAAGTTGAAAACACGGGTACTGAGTGAAAATTGAGTTTTGGCACAATGAAGGCCCATTTGGCACATATTAGTCACACGCTTGGCACAAAACAAAAATTTTGAAGTCCCATCACTGTTTCACATTATTCTTTGAAATAAGATTTTGTGATAGAAAAGTGGTTTTTTGTGTTCCCGTACTATTGGGTAATTTTGTCATTTTGCGAGAGGATTTTGTGCTTAGGGTAGAGGGGGGATCCTTCGCCAGTGGGGCACATACACTAATCCCATTTTTCTCTGATGTTAAGGGAGATAAAAATTTGTAAAAAATATATTTTGTGCATTTTTCAATTGCCTTTCCTTGACATCCACTTTGACGAATTTATATCACATGTGATCGCAGATAGACGTGTTTTTGTGTTTTTTTGGGGTGCCAAAAAAATAATTGAAAGCAACTACATTTTGCAATAACTTCGTCAAATCGTGTGATAAAAAAAATAAGTTTTCATTATGTTACACCTATGATCCTAAGCTTTCAGAAAATAATAATTTGATTTTAATAAATGCTTAAAAAGTGTGAAAAAATATTAATTTTATGTTAGTGCCTGCGTCTGGGGCACAATCACCAGATGGCCCCTGGAGCTACGAACAGTTGGTGCTTCCCTGCCTAAAATGCTCTATAAGACTTTTCTATATGTTTAAAATATGTTCAATAGTAAATTAGTACAATCGCGTTTATTCTGAAATTTATATTAATTACTCAGTTTTTTGTAATTTTGAAGAATCATTATAGTATAGTTTTAAATTATTTTTTTTAATGTAGTGGAGATTTATTGATTAAAAAGAATCATATACCTTGAAGAACTTATTCTAAATTATTTATTTCAGTCATTAAAACATTGAATTTGCCGTATTAACAATATTTTTTTGTTGAAATTGTATATAGCTCTTTTGGCGAATATCCCCCAAGTTTGGGGCAGTTACGCCGATTTGGGTTACTTTGGAAATCATAAAAAAAGTAATAGAAAATATGCAAATAATTAGAATAAAAATCATTGAAATTAAAGCCAAGATATGTAGATCTTCAATTTGAAAGTAATTTTTGATAAATAATTAGGGGTTAGCAAATCACAGTGCTTTGAAAAAAAAGTGGCGAAGGATCCCCCCTCTACCCTACTCTCATTTTACCGAACTTTACCCAAAAAGTAAAGAAACACACCTAATGACATTTTTGTTTTGGTATTGAAAATGTTTTTTATGACTAAAATTAAAAATCCTATTCCAAAAAAAAAAACAATTTAAAAAATTTAATATTTTTAAAATTTCCAGTTTTCCCGGGAAAAATATATTTCCCCGGGAATTCCCGGCAAACTTTTTCCGGGATTTTCCCAAACCCTAATATTGTACTACAAAAGGGAAATATAATCTTTCCAGAAAAATAAAAAAAGCAAGTTTAGACTCTACTTTTTGTACTCTGTAGACAGAAAAAAAATATTTACACAAAACTTAACTGAATACAAACAAACGAGAATCTGTAATAATAAGAAGTGCACGACGAGTTTCAGCTGAATTCAGGACCCAATGTTGTATGTTGACCCATAGGGCTGTGGGGTCAACACTGCCATCTATAAATATGGGTACTATCGATATTGAGGAATCGGATACTCTTGATGTTCTGGGCATGAAAATTCAGTGTGACGTCCGTTGGAATAAGCATGTTTTCCAAGTGTCGAAAGAAACATTCAAGTGTCTAGGTTTTCTACGTCGGTGCAAAAAGTACTTCACTCCATCCGATTTACTCAATATTTATACCACCTTTATCCGACCGAAGATGGAATACAACTCCCATATATGGGCAGGAGCTCCGAAGTCTATTTTGGAGCTTCTGGACCGTGTGCAAAGGAGGGCGTCGGCTCTTATCAATGACAGTAGGGTATTCTATTGACTCATTGGAGCATAGTCGGAATGTGGGTTGTGTGACTCTGTTCTATCGATATTACCATGGGAAGTGTTCTGCTGAGATAAGTGAACTTATCCCCAGAGCCCGAGTTTTTATTCGTAATACTCGCCTATCAAGTAGAGCACATCCGTTTGTAGTCGATTGTCCAGCGGATCGCACAACGCATTATTTGTATTCAGTGTTGCCAATTTAGCATATTTTTGAAGCTTTTAGCATGAAAAAAAATCATCTAGCATATAGCATTTTTTTTAGCATTTTTCCAAAAAATTTTAGCATATTTAAAACATTTTTTGTTTTCTTTTTATAATATTTTGCATTCATTTGGAGTTTTATGCTTTAAAAATATTATTACTGTTGCTTCCGATATAAAAACGTAACAAACATTGAATCAAAATTCACGGCTCTTGTTTTATCAAATGAACTGGGATTTTTAGAGTTTATAATAAAATGCTAAAATTGTGTTAATAGTGGCACTTTTAATTAATTATTTTAGATTTTTTAAACAATTTTAATTAAATTTTACGTTTTCTTTGTGTTGTTTATTATATTCTGAATATGCTTTAAAATATCACTACAGTTTCAAAATCCCAGTTGTCTATTACAATTTGGAGACCTTTTAAAAAGGGTTGAGTGCAGTAAATCCTCCTTATTCTAACTCTCATTGCTTGAATCATTAAACATCTTATTTTACGATTTAATTTTGAATATAACCGAACATAAAACAATTTATTTTTTTTATCTTCAAAAAACTTTTAGAATTGCGGTTAATGTAAATACCTCCTACAATGAAAGAATTATCATTGATGATATTAATGATATAACTTCGTAGAATTTTTTTCGTAGAATCAATGAAGAATTTCATAATGTATATAATATTTAATTAATATTATGAAATTTTTCATATCTTTTCTTTCATAAAATTTCATAATTTCATTAAAAAAATTCTTTGAATTTCATAAATTATATCTTCATAAATTTAATGAAATTGTTGTTTATATATGTATATGAAATTGTTCAATAGTATTTCCTTTTTTTTAATTTTTTTATAAAATATCGTCATTTCATTAATTTTTAAAAATTTTCATACAATTAGAATTTTATATTAAAATTTAATTCTCAAATACAATACCCAGCAAAACTTTCTATTACCTGGTAATAAGGTTTGTAAGAAGAAATTAAGGTATGTAACCTCTTACTTTGCTATTCCAACAGCTATTATTTTAACAAGGGCATGTCATTGGAGGTATGTACTTTCCAAAAGAGGGCTAGGTAACAACATAAGAACATGTTACTTTAATGTTACATGTTAGGAGTTACGTAACCACTTACATAACCGATACTGAGCACAATACTACTTACATAACAGCTTAAAGTAAGGCCAAAAAAATGTGTTACAAACAGGTCTGAAATAACACATTAAAATTATGCGCTTACTTACTGTATAAAAATTTATAATTACTTCTTACAAAAAAAAATTAAAATAAGACGTTATCGTGTTGGTTTTTTATAAATGCTAAAACGAAGCATATTCATATTTAATTAATATCACTGTGAGACAAATGGTAGGGGTCAGTGATCGGGAAGGGTTCAAACTACCAGGGAAAGTTATATCGGTAAAAAAGAAGTTATACGTGTCCCGGCGTTTCGCTGGGTCACCCCTAGGAATCGAGATATATCGATTTGACCTTTGTTGGTCTTTTTTTTGACATAACTCGAGAACCACTAGTCCGATTTTGCTCAAACAATTTTAAAACAACAGTTTTGCCGGTAAAAATAAATGTATGAAGAAAAATATTTTTTGCCTAAAATATTAAAAAAAAGTAATAAACAAAAGGTTATTGATTTTTATGGTAGCGGTACCAAACATTTATTTTTACCGGCAAAACTGTTGAGTATATAGAAAAACGTTATATGAACAGATTAAAGGAATTGTAATTTTTAATTTTTTTAAAATTGTTTAAGCAAAATCGGACTAGTGGTTCTCGAGTTATGTCAAAAAAAAAGATATATCTCGATTCCTAGGGGTGACCCAGCGAAACGCCGGGACACGTATAACTTGTTTTTGACCGATATAACATTTCCCGTTGGTTTCATCCCATCCCGATTTTGACTGTCGCATAGTGTATTTACTCAGATTAATATAAAGTTAACAAAAAACATAAAAGATATTCCAGTCAATATGTATAAAACATATAAATTATTTGTATCGAATATTTTAAATAGAAAATAACACTCATGTATCGCATTACAAATAACTCCTTATTTTGAGGTATTTGAATACACCATCGGTAATAAGTGGCTATTTCTATTAAGTGATCACGTATCACATTAAAAGTAACTCCTTATTTTACGGTTTTAAAATATCCCATCTGTAATAAGTCGCTGCTATTATTTAGAACTCATGTTGTGTATTACAAGTAACTCTTTTCTTTGAGGTGTTTAAATATATCATTGGTAATAAGTTGCTATTACTACCCAGTAGTTATGCAGCACATTATACGTAAGACATTACATTTTAGATATGAAATAATGCAATGGTAAGGGGTATGGTATTACCAGGTAATGTGTTCTGTAATACCAACATATTACCAAGGTTTTGCTGGGTAGTTTTATATAACCATAAGGCAGAGTTTTAGTGATGTGCATTAATTTTCATACTCAGAGAATTATCTTATAATTTTTATTTATTTTTTATTTTTTTTTATTAATTTGTTATTATTAATTTTTTGTTATTAATTTTTTATTATTAATTTTGGACTATGAAATTTTTTATAAATCATATTAATTTTTTCGAAACATTGATGATGCATTTCATTAATTGAATTAAGCTTATAAAATTCTATGAAACTTTTTAATTTTATGAATTCCTTCATTAGATATATTTTATACATCCGTAAAATATGGTCCAATTTACTAGGCTTTTTGCATTTGCCAAATACTTTTTATTTATCCACTCCAGCTTAGCAACGACAACAACCATCTATAATAAATAATAATAAATGATATTGCTTCATAAATTTTATGAAGCTCTTCATTGGCTGAATAATTTATTCATTGGAGGAGTGGGATATTCATTTTATGAGAGTTTCAGTAATTTTATGATATTTTCATAAACATTGACTTTAATGAAACCTGTTTCATAGATTCTATGAAAAGCTTCAATGGACAAGTTCCAGTGACAATTTACATTGAAACTATGAAGAAATTCATTACTGAAGGGATGATAATTATCTCAGTGTATCTCAGAAACTAGGGCTCGCTTGGGAAATATTTTTATACGTTCATATTATTTATTGATGTATGACATAAAATATGAAGTTTTGTGAATAATCGCAACAGTTAATTTTCAGTAACAAATAAAATTGGCGTTTTCCTATCTCCGTGAAATTAGCATTTTCCTATGTTTTAAGAATTTCAGTGAGTTCTAATTTTTTTTAAGTTTAACACCTATACATTTTTTCATTAAATCATTAAAACATACAGAACTTTGGCAGAAAACTGAAAAAACATAATGGGTATTTCACATTACCAGCACTTCCTCGCAAAAAGCTAATTTTTTGACCTTATTTTAAAGGTTTTATGATTTTTTTACAAGCATTAACTTTTGAACTGTTTTTAATTAATCTTTTATATAATTTTACTGGGTGTTTTTGTAAAAAGAATCAGAAGAATTCGTTAACAAATTTGTATGAAATACACTAATTTGAAAACGTATTTGTTTCAAACTTTTTGCACAAATTTGTTAAACCATCTATGCAGAACAGATGCGGCAAAAAAGTTTTAAGAAAAATGTTTTTAAGTTTGTGTTTTTCACACAAATGTTTTAACGAATTCGTCCGATTCTTTTTATAAAAACAGGCAGTTAGTTAACAAAATTAATTGAAGGCATAATTGTTTTCAATTTAATTGTAAAAAGCCACTAAAATACTTTCTTTTAACGAATTTAATAAAAAAAAAGAAAACTTTTAGCATATTTTTTCTAGCATATTTTGATAAAATAAATTTAAATTAAACAACTCGCTACAAATTCGTGACCCCGACGAGAGTCTGGCCGGCCATTCCGGCCGGACCACGCTACAAATTGATAACCCCGACGTACAGGCTTTTGAACTTTCTCGGAAATAGTTACAAATGGTAAGCACGAATTTTGTGATGGCTGGTGAAAACGACGGCAAGGAAATAAAGGTAAACGCCACCACTGCTACCGACAGCAATCGTCTCCATTGCTACATTCGCAATCGAGTTATTTTCAGCGCAGCTATTCATCGAATCAAGAACATGCTAACTCCTTTGATGGTCACACCAATATAATAAAGGAACGTTTAGATTCTTTTCAATCGAATATGTTGCAGCTGTCACGAGGGGTAACACCACGACCACAAACACCGCCACACAACTTACAACTTCAGCAGCAACAACGTCATTATAATCAACATCCACCTTTAACACAAACTTATTCATCCGAATCATGTCCTATCAACACATGGGAATCGTTCAGAATCCCCCATATACATCAACACTACGACAATCAACCCGAGCAATGCTACACTCAACGATGCCAACCAAATAGTTAAGCGCGTAGCTGTCAAGGTTCCACCATTTTGGCCTGGGATATGGCTAGCTCAAGTAGAAGCACAATTTGCTGTCGCCGGAATCACAAGTGATGCATCGAAATTTAACACACTCGAGCAACAAATAAATAGGCTTTGTATATACAACAACAACGATAAACGTCGTTCACGATCTGTATCCGCTAAACGCCAGAAATGTCTTGAGCCTTGCGCGAACGCAAAATCGCACGCAAACGCAAAATCGAACGCAAAAGCAAAATCAAACAGAATTCATAGGCGAGAGTCGAAAATATCTATCGATCGTCTTAAAGCCGCATACATATTTAATGATGTGCCAGATACAGAAACAACAACGCCTCAATACCAGCGAAGAACCACAACACAACGACAATGAAGATACACAAGTCAGCAGCGATGGCGTGGATCCTACATCTCGAGAAGACGAAGAAATTGAGAGCACTACTCCGAGGCGACAAACACGAGTGACTTCATCAGGGCGGCACGTCCGATTTCCTTTTAAATACCGTTAGTTGATAACTAGGTGGGGGGTATTGTGGTGTAACGATTTCATTTGAATATTATTTGTATTTACCAACACTATCATTTTTGTGTACTTAAGTTTTTACGTTACACAACACATTGAATTGTCGTGCTAGATTATTCGAGAACAGACGCTTCTTGATTAGTAAAATTAAAGTTTTTGTAATTAGAATAAGTTTAATAAGCCTTGATAAAATAAATTTAAAATAAATAACTCGCTACAAATATATTAAATAAAATCATACGAATATCATAATATGAAATTATTTGAAAATACCACCATGTGTTAACGGGTAACGTATAGGCACGGCTAACCAAGCCGTCGCATAATAGGGGCGCTGATCAGAAAAGTCGCCATTTGGGGATTCTGCTTGTAATCCAAAGGGTGGGCCACGGTAGCTACCCACCATCCGAACCGACTCGACCTCAACGATTCAACCTGACACCTTCTACTTTTTAATGCACATTTTTTTATCTTTTGTATGGGGACGAAAGTGGAGAAGAACCTCGCAACTCCGCCAAGACTAGCTGGGCTATCGTGCATTCCAGTCCACTTTGTACATCAAGTACACGTCTGCCACAACATATTAAGGAAAACAGTTTTTATTTTTCAATTTATAAAATTTTAGTTTCAGTACAATCTGCAAACGAATTAATAATGCAAAAATTTTACATTTTTACATGCATCTTCTTCTACCTTTAGCAATAACTTAAAGAGCTTTGAGTTTTCTCTTATGCCTTTTAAATAAACTTTACCATTACGTTTGAAAACGCATTCATCTGCTTGAGCTTCCATAGTGTATCCCTAGTCCAAACATGCATTTGCAGAAAATATATTTAATTTTATATTCGGAACATATAACACATTTGACAGAAATTTGTCGTTAAAAAGTTACAGAATTGCCCCTCTGATACTTTTTTGGAGTATCAAACTTGATATAATTTTTGAACCATTCTATCTTACTTGACATGTGATCACTAGCACCGGAGTCCACAAACCAGGCACGTTCATCAGAAGAATCTACAAATAAATTTTCTCCCACAAAAGCATTTCTCTCACTAGACTTTTTACAGTTTTTGTTGTTGGGACACTCATTCTTCCAATGTCCATACTTGTTACAGATAAAGCATTTACATACCTTTCTTATTGATATAACCACTCTTGTTTTGTGGACCATTTTTAAACAATACTACTACCTTGTTTCGCTAGAAAAGCTTCCGATTTTGAAGGTTGAATTCCCAATCTTGATTCTTCCATACACAATTTTGACGTTAGATTTTTATGGGTTCTTTCTTCCTTACCTGTGGCTTCCCATGATGCAAAGAAATGTTTGAAGTCTGCAGGTAACGTCATCAAAATCTTAGTAATTAACATGTTGTCGGAAATTTTTTTACCAAGATCTTCAAGTTGTCTAGCCATCTTTTGCAATTTTGAAATATGTACGGAAATTGCATCTTCAGGAGCCTTCTCATATTGAAAAAATTGCTGTTGAAGCAAATGGATTGACGTTTCAAATTTCTGCTGGTATACGCTTTCAAGCATCGACCACATAGCTGCTGCTGTATCACAATTAATCACGTGCAACATAGATTCCTCACCCATAGAAACAACCAAAATTTTCTGAGCCTTAGCATCTGAGGAAATCCAACTTTCTAATTATTTTCCAGCCTGTGCGGGTTTATTTGTGACTCCACTTGTAATATTCCAAAGGTTACTAGCCCGTAGTACCACCTTTACCTGGAATTTCCACAGAGTCCAGCCTTCCGCACCCTCCAATTTGTTTATCTTGAATTCCTCCATTATCGATTTTGCACAAAGAGTCCGTTCTTGAAACCAATATAATCAATTACGAGTAAATAACACGACAATAACTAACAGTGACCAAATTTAATCCGTAAAACGTTTAACCAACTGGGCTCATAACCTGTTAGCAGAGTTAACCGTCTAATGCTCTTTATTCTGATTACAATAATATTTAAACCATATATTTGGCGTTGAAAATCTACTATGGAAAAAATATTAAAATTTTAATTTATCGCTTTATTTAGGCGATATAGCACAACAAAGGTTAAAGACGTATCTTGAAACCCAGTGGTCAAATAATTTCAGTTTTTGCTGTAAATAACACTATCAATAAAATAAAATTACGTACCGAAAATTGTTTATCAATTGTTGTTATTTCAAAAGTTATGGCGATTTTCGCTTTTTGAAAATTACGAAATTTGGCAAATGTGGCACTCAACATCAATAAATTTTGACGAAATTCTGCTTACTACTACCTCTAAGTATATAATCTGTGTTTAATTTTAAGAAAATCTGTTGGCTAGTTTTTGCGTTAGAGAGATATTTGTAAAACATATTCTAGCGTTATCCTGTGAGTCCTGGAGAAAAATTCTTAACTGATTTTACAATTAGAGACTTAAGCTAGCTTTGTTATTATCGGTAATGTACGCCAGATCGTAAATGTATTTTTGGCAATTTTTCAAATATTTTTTTCTGTTTTAAAAAGTTAATTTTTTCAAATTTTCTAAATTTTCACTTCACATGCTTCTCCCTTGAAAACAGTTTCTTATACAAAAAAAAAGTTGAAAGGCAAAAAAGTAGATAGTTAATTATAAAACAAAACAAGTATATAATTCAATACAGTGTGAATGAATAACACTATACGACAGTCAAAATCGGGATGGGATGAAACCAACGGGAAATGTTATATTGGTCAAAAACAAGTTATACGTGTCCCGGCGTTTCGCTGGGTCACCCCTAGGAATCGAGATATATCTTTTTTTTTTTTACATAACTCGAGAGCCACTAGTCCGATTTTGCTCAAACAATTTTAAAAAAATTAAAAATTACAATTCCTTTAATCATATAACGTTTTTCTATATACTCAACAGTTTTGCCGGTAAAAATAAATGTTTGTTACCGCTACCATAAAAATCAATAACCTTTTGTTTATTACTTTTTTTTAATATTTTAGGCAAAAAATATTTTTTTCTTCATACATTTATTTTTACCGGCAAAATTGTTGAGTATATAGAAAAACGTTATATGAACAGATTAAAGGAATTGTAATTTTTAATTTTTTTAAAATTGTTTGAGAAAAATCGGACTAGTGGTTCTCGAGTTATGTCAAAAAAAAGACCACCAAAGGTCAAATCGATATATCTCGATTCCTAGGGGTGACCCAGCGAAACGCCGGGACACGTATAACTTCTTATTTACCGATATAACTTTCCCCGGTATTTTGAACCCTTCCCGATCACTGACCCCTACCATTTGTCTCACAGTACATATTATAATTATTGTAAAATTTGCTTTAAGGAAAATTGTAAGATCAGTATATTTGTTTGCAGAATGACAATCGCTGATGAGGTTTTTTAATACAATTTTTTTACCATAAAGTGTTTTTTCGCGTTCCGCCAATATTTTGCAATTTTTTAGGTGCGGTTTTGTTAATCTTTGACGACCAATGGTTAATATATGTCCCATTTTTATTTTTTGTTATAAGGAGTGAGATCATAAAAATGTTAACACACATTTTTGCCTATAACTTTGGTTTAAAGCTTCTGATATTTTTTTTTCGGCAGTTTACATTTTAAAAATATGTCAGTTAACCCTTTGGCGAGTGGCGTACATTATAATGTACGTCGACTTCATCAACTCGTCACTGATTTGAATTTTAACCAAAGCGCTATTTATTTACTAATATCGGTTCGTTATTTTGTTCTTATTAAAATTTTATGCAGGCTGTGAAATTTCAAAACAACATGAGAGCAGTAGAGTGCGTTTGGTCTTGTGATCATCAACGCTGCTGAGAATATGTTAAAATTTAAAAGTTAAAAAAAGGCTAAAGTTTAGTCTCAAAAATTGTGTGATGAATAAAATTCAAAAATTCAAAAGGTTTTATGTAGAGATTAGTAATAGCAAAAATATAAAATTAAAAATTTTAATCCGCTCGGAGTCGGCAGCATGTTAATGTTTGAACTTTAATTCCCAATATCTCAGCTAGGGGGCGCTGTAAAGCCATAAAAGTAATAAATAATATTTCATGGGCATAGATCTACATTTCCACGAAGTTTAGTCGGCAAATTCCTAGCCATTAAAATTCCCGTGTCAAAGGGTTAATAAATTAATTTACATCATGAGTTTTAATTAGCAATTTTTTACAGAATGGATGATGAAAGAAAAGTGCGTTCAAAAATAATTAAATATGTTCAACAAAACCAAACATGGGCATACAGAGAAACTAATGCATGCCGCCAAACAGTTTCAAAAGTGGTACAAAGGTATCTGGAACCCCTAACAATTGAAAGGAAGCCGGGAACAGGAACAACGACTGGTTATCGTAACATTGGTAAGGCATATAAAGTTAAAAGCATCCTTAAGAGAGCTCCTAACACATCTGGCAGAAAAACAGCTCGGTTAGCCCAATGCTCGGACTTTTTTGTACGTAAATGAAACGTAAGGCAGGACTGAAGTCCTACAAAGTTCAAAAAGATCCCGATAGAAAAGCTTTTAAAAATTTGGAGGCCAAAACCAGAGCTCGAAAATTGAAATCAAATTTTATAGAAAAATACAACTGTTGTGTAATGGACGACGAAACTGATTTTTTGCAGCTCCCTGGTCAAGAATTTTATGTTTCCGATGTTCGAGGAAATGTTACGGAAATATTTAGGTCGAAAAAGCAAACGAAATTCCCTAAAAAATTCCTAGTATGGCAAGCCATATGTAGCTGCGACCAAAGAAGCCAGTCATTTGTGACATCTGGCTCTATAAACAGCGAAATTTATATCAAGGAGTGTTTGTGGAAGAGACTTCTTCCATTTTTGAGTCAGCACAATGTATCCACTTACTTTTGGGCCGATTTAGCATCTTGTCATTACAGCAAGAAAGAGTGGTATAATGATAATAATGTGGTTCTTGTACCAAGAGAGGCAAATCCAACAAACTGCCCACAGCTCAGGCCAGTGGAGAGATATTGGGCTCTTGTTAAAAGAGAATTAAAGGGCACAAAAAAGGTCTCCCAGGACATACAATATTTCAAAGTAGATGGATCACCTGCTCTAAAAAGGTGACAGAAACTACCATAAAAGATTTAATGGGAGGGTTTCCCGAAAAAGTGGATAACTTTGTTCGTAGTGGTTAGAATTCCATGCGGTTTGTTAGATTTTGTATGCGGTTGTTAGATTTTGTATTAAATTTCATTTAATAAAAATTTAGTTTGAAGTCTTAAAATTCAGTGGTTTGTTTGTTATTTAACTTTATGTGTGTTAACATTTTTATGATCTCACTCCTTATTTGCCACATTTTCAAACCGATTTTTTTTAAACTGACTTGTGTTAATAGAGGACAGTTTTTGCTTTGAGATTATACCAAATAAGTGGCCTCATATGTTCTTAGCGCCTAATTAATTAACCAACTTCTGAAAAATAAGTTTTTTGTTCATCTTTTTTGGATATCATTTATTCATATGTTATTGGTTTTGCAAGACTAAAATTTTGATATAGCATGGACCTGTGCTTCCTGTTTTCAGAAATACCAAAACATTGGGAATAGTTTTGTTTTCTTGCCTACAGGGCGAAAATTCAGCATGGGACATATGTGTCCCATTGGTCGTCAAAGGTAAACAAAGAAGTTTTATAGTTTTATTATACCCTCCATCCCACTGTGCAGGAGGGTATATATCATTTTGTGATTCCGTTTGTAACTCATCGAAAAAAAAATCTGGGACATAAAAAAAATATATATTCCTGATCGTTATCAATAGCGAAACCGATATAGCCGTGTCCGTCTGTTGAAATCACGATCACGCTCAAAATAGTTGTGCTAGGATGTTAATTTTTAGTCAAAATTTTGGTCCAATTTCTTAAGCAGTTTGCTATTGGAAATGGGCGTATTTGGTCCAGACGTTTAAAAGTTATGAAAGAAAATGTGGAAGCACCTCTAGAATTTTCCATATTAACATGAAAAATATATTAACTGTGTGTTGTTGTTGTTACTGAATAAGAAAAAAATACAAACATACACACCCAGACCTTGAAAGAGTTAATTCTTTTTTTGAATTTATATGCATAAAATTGAATTCATTTTATAAATTACTGAATAATTCATAATGCCTTTAAATCAATAAGGGTTTTCACAAGGGGTGTACTATTTGTTGTATCGTTGTATCGTCCTAACAAAAAACAGAGTTGTTAAAAATTAAATTGAAAAAATACAACATTTGAGAATAGCACGATACAACATTTTTACGTATGTTTAGTGTCCTATGTTTGAGTATGTCAACAGAAGAAAATTGAATAGAAAATCGTTGTTAAACACAAATAAAAATTTTAACAACTCTGTTTTTTGTTAGAACGATACAACGATACAACAGATAGCACACCCCTTATGAACAACCTAAATGATTGGACATTGAATAAAGTGAGATAAAATTTGTTCCTATTTGTGTTGATTCAATTTTGATTCGATTGAATATGTTGGCTTTAGAAGCACCTCACCGATTGATTCTAAATTTTTACTACCGATATAACTCTCTTTTGGGGGCCCGGTTTAAAGTTTAAAAATGAACTTAACTATATTTTCTTCATTTATGATAGGGTTGGAACAATATGTACACCATTGGAAAGGTAATAAAAATAGCTTTAGGATAGCATTTTTTGTTGACCCATTATGATTCGGCGTAGGAATTAAAATTTTTTTGTTTTTTTATGTTTTTATTCAATAGAAAACCTATAAAAGAACAAAAAGAAAAAAATAAAGTGAGATAAGATTTGTTCCTTTTTGTGTTGATTCAATTTTGATTCGATTGAATAATTTGGACGTATGTTGGCTTTAGACGCATCTCACCGATTGATTCTAAATTTTTACTACTGATATAACTCTCTTTTGGGGCCCCGAAGAAATTTTTTTTTCACCGAAAAGCCTGTATGGGGAGTTACTTCGGTTTAAAGTTTAAAAATGAACTTAACTATATTTTCTTCATTTATGATAGGGTTGGAACAATATGTACACCATTGGAAAGGTAATAAAAATATCTTTAGGATAGCATTTTTTTATTGACCCATTATGATTCGGCGTAGGAATTTTAATTTTTTTGTTTTTTTTAATGTTTTTATTCCATAAAAATCCTATATAAGAACAAAAATTGTGCTTATTAGAATGTTATCAAGACGAAAAGCTTTTATTTGATATATAGATAGGCTTGACTTCTAATATCTTCGGTGTTTGAAGTGATAAAATTTGAACTACATCTTAAAAGTTTTTAATCTTGAGAATATATTAATAAGTAAAAAATTATGTGGTAGTATACGGTGGTTTTTATAAAAACGGTTTATTTTAAAAAATCTTAAAAATAAATCTCATTCGCCGGTAATGGGTAAACAAACAAAAAAATGTCGTCCATAAGATATTTTTACTATCTTTCAATGATATATATATATTGTTCCAATCTGACTATAAATGACTTAGATATATGTAGCTAAGTCCATTTCCAAACTTTTCACAGAAATAAACTCCCTACAGAGGTCTTTCCGCGGATTTTTTTTAACAGCTTGAAAAGGACTACATCGGGGTAAAAAAAAAATTCACTGAGATCAACTTGTTGCAAAATTGAGATTTAAAATACGAATTAAGGAATTATATTTTTAAAGGTCTGCATACATCTATATGAATAACATAAGCAGTGTTGCCACTTTATGGGTAGGGCATGGATGACAGCAATTATTAAATTGTTTAGTTTTTCACTTAAATTTCAATTCAAATGAATGAATTGAGAAAGTTATCAAATTTGTAAATAAAAAAATATATTATACATAAAAAAAGAATTTAATTCATAAACTAGCCAATAGATAGTGGGTCTATGAATACAACATAGCAATTACTTCAAAGCATTGTTGGTAGCAGAAACGGTGCGATTATCGGTGAGGGTAAGTAACGCTATCATAGATTATTTCGGTTACAGTATTTTAAGGATAATTGTATTTCGATAACGGTATTTTAAGGTTAACTATATTGCAATTATTTCGATATATATTTGTTCCTTTTACTCCTGCAAGGAGCATAGGTATTTTAAGATAATACACTTTCCGATACATCAGGAAAGTGTATTAATCTATACATGCTTTGAAATTCTTTCGTTATACAAATAAGCTATTAACGTACACAAAAAAATCGTTACCAAGTAATTAAGCAAATTTCAACTAATAAAGTTTTATCGAATAATTTATTACATTGTGTATGCCACAAAAACATTAGTTTAGTTGAAGTGCTCCCAATTGCTTGCCAAAGATTTTTTTGTGTGTATTTAAAAACGCAAATAAAACTTGATTTTTGAAAGACTCTAAAATTAGATTATTTTTAAATCGTTCACATGTGATCATAACTGACTCTTATTTACAAGCTTTTTAAGTGCTTTGTTCTAAAGTTATTTTTTCTCTAAATTTTATGCAGATTCATATAAGACTCAAAAGTTCATCATAAATGCTGCATATTTAAGGAACTTTTCTTTGTAATAATATAACGCCCAGAACGATGGGACAATCGAAATGGCCAAATCACTTTTTTTTAAGTTTACTGATGAGGTTATTACCTTTTTTCGGAGTTCAAATTGTAATAATATGTTAATTGAAGTCATTTATAATTTCATATTTTTTGGGGAATTTTGTCTACACTTTTGGGAATTTTGAATCTTGCTTTTGGCAGCACTGAGATTAAACTGAAATATTTACTTGTAGTGGTGGAAAAAATCATACACATTTGTTGCACAGTGGATTGACCGAATACAAAATGGGTAATAATTCATACTTTTTTGTACTTAGTAGAATCCCCGAATAAAAACACCAGGATGGAGGGTATCTAAAGACTCGGCACAGCCGAATTTAATCTTTGGTTTGTATAAGTTCCCAGTCACCTGGGGACTTATACAAACCATCGAGCGGGCTTTAGCCCGCTTGTTTTTTCATTAAATTAAACAAAAAATTAATATCATATCATATATATGTATGAAAGAAAAAAATATTTTTTGCCTAAAATATTAAAAAAAAGTAATAAACAAAAGGTTATTGATTTTTATGGTAGCGGTAACAAACATTTATTTTTACCGGCAAAACTGTTGAGTATATAGAAAAACGTTATATGAACAGATTAAAGGAATTGTAATTTTTAATTTTTTTAAAATTGTTTGAGCAAAATCGGACTAGTGGTTCTCGAGTTATGTGTTAAAAAATATATATCTCGATTCCTAGGGGCATGCGCGGTTCCAGCAATTAATATAAGGGGAAAAATCATACGCCACAGTAGACAAATACATTAAGTTGGCCACTGAGGCGTATGATTTTTCCCCTTATATTAATTGCTGGAACCGCGCATGCCTAGGGGTGACCCAGCGAAACGCCGGGACACGTATAACTTGTTTTTGACCGATATAAAATTTCCCGTTGGTTTCATCCCATCCCGATTTTGACTGTCGCATAGTGTAATTATTCTAAATTGGTTGAATTCTAAATGCTCGATCATATGATGGATCGTGATGGCTTGGTTGCTGAGCATTGTTTGTGAAATCCGAATTTCTTCAAATCGTGGCCGAACGATGACAACCAAGATGCACAGAGTATACTGGTAATGTTAATTGGCGGGTTTCATCATTTTCATATGCGTTAAGCAATTCTATAACTTCATCATCTGCTGCATAAAATTGACGTTGATTATTTCTTTTCTTCTTGCAGTTATATATTACAACGTGCAACATTTTCAAATTTTGCTCTCACACATGGAGGAATGAAAATATATGTGAAGGTAGACACCATTTATAGATGAACTGCATATCCATCACGTCAGATGTCCTCTTTAAAGGACTTCGAAATACTAATGCATACTAAACTGGCAATATATATATATTTTTTTTCACTTCTCTCCAAAATGGGCATCAAACAAGAAAGGACAATGAAGAAAATATTTTTTTAAATTTTCAGTAGAAAAAGAAGAAAAGCTTCTTTTAAAATGTAGAAATTCTCCTCTTTCATTTGATCCCCATATCACCATCATGGAATGTACAAAATATCCTTAAAAAAAGAGTTTGCCAAAACCATGCGCTGAAAATTTAAAGTCCTTTTTCAAGGACTACTAAAGTGATCACGCATTTTTACTAAACGTGGTTTCTTCTTTCACTTGTTAATCGATTTTTCCAAATGAGCAAAATTATTTTGAAAAAACGTTAGAACACTCGACTTTAAGCTCAAAACGCGATATGCAAACTACTTCGCATGATAAGAAAAACAAAAAAACTAGTAATCGACACTTTATGTAAAACTATACAACAACAACAAAACCAAAAATGCAACTATTTCTTCAAAAACTATAACAAAACACACTATACTCGATACGAGCAGAGTAAGTTAGTTGTTCACAAATTTTTACCGTTGACGACCAATGGGATATATATGTCCCATGGATTTTTTCGATGAAGGAGTTGAAAAAAAATATTTTTGACGACACTTTTGTTTATAAATGTTGGGTCGATTATCACGAATCCGCAAAAAAATACAAATTTTCCAGCAGTTTATGATCGGTCGTCAAAGGGTTAAATATGTAATCTAGAGACTATAATACCCATTTCATACAACAAAGTTTGTTGACTAATTGCAAAAAAATTGCGAAAAAAATTTGCAAAAAGGAAAATTCTTACATCAGTATATTTGTTTGCAGAATGACAATCGCTGATGAGGTTTTTCAATACAATTTTTTTACCATAAAGTCTTTTTTCGCGTTCCGCCAATATTTTGCAATTTTTTAGGTGCGGTTTTGTTAAATATATAATCTAGAGACTATAATACCCATTTCATACAACAAAGTTTGGTGGCTAATTGCAACAAAATCGCGAAAAAGTCGCGGAAAAAAAATTTGCAAAAAGGAAAATACTTACGTCAGCATATTTGTTTGCAGAATGACAATCGCTGATAAGGTTTTTCAATACAATTTTTGTACCATGTAGTCTTTTTTCGCGTTCCGCCAAAATTTCGCGGTTTTTAGGTGCTGTTTTGTTAAATATGTAATCTAGAGACTATAATACCCAATTCATAGAACAAAGTTCGGTGGCTAGTTGCAAAAAACAAATCGCAAAAAATGTCGCGGAAAAAAGATTTTCAAAAACGCATTTTAGGCCAAATATCAAAGCCTTATTTTTGAAATGCTACGATTAAACAAAAAAAACATATATATATATTAGAGTTCGTCAGAAATATATAAAATTACTTTGATTTTGGGATATCATAATTTTTTTTAAGTTTTTGCATCGAAAAAAAGAATGGCATTTTTTTTTATTTCAACTCCTTCCAATGGCGCAAGTCGGCCAAAAACGCTGATTTGGAGACCCCTCTTAAAATCAGCGTTTTTGGCCGACTTGCGCCAGTGGAAAGAGTTGAAATAAAAAAGAAAAAAAACGCCATTCTTTTTTTCTATTCAAAAACTTTAAAAAAGTGATGATATCCGAAAATTAGATATGTAAAATTTCAAATTACGTGTTTGTGGGCATTTTTTTCTTCAATAAATGTTATGTTGGAAATTTCCATCATCATGCAAAGAAGGGTTAAAAAAACTATCTTTTCAAAAAAAGTACCTTCTATTTTAAAAAGAGCCTTTGTCAAAAAAATAGTCTTTAAAAATAGTCGTTTTTTCTAAAAAAAAAAGGTATCTTATTATACTCCGACATAGACATCCACTAAGACTGCGTTTTTGAAAATCCCTACAGGGAGGGGCCAAAAGGGGAATGTCTCCCCTTGACGGCCAGCCCAAACTGTTAGAACTAGGTAGCTGTAAATCGGAATGTAAGTTCCCCCTCCTGTGTAGATGTCCGCAAAGAAGGTATTTTTAGAATTCCTATCGGGAGGGACAATAAGAGGATAAGTGTCCCTCTTGACAGCCTGTCCAAGCCCTTTTGGCTAGAAACCTAAAATTTCAAATATGAATTCCGTGGAGTGGGACTAACTCACCGACAAGGTACTTTTTTGATTTTGGCACAAGAACATGGTAAAAATGGGGGTCGAATGGGGAAAATGTCGCCAATAACGGCCTTCCCAAACCGCTGAGGCAACGAAGTTGAAATTTGGTATGAAGGTCCCTCCTCCATCGTAGAGAGCCGCGGAAACAAAATTGTTGTTGCCCAAACTGTTGGAACTAGGTAGCTGAAAATCAGAATGTAAGTTCCCTCTCCTGTGTAGATGTCCGCAAAGAAGGTATTTTTAGAAATTCCTATCGGGCCTGCCCAAACCCTTTTGGCTAGAAACCTAAAATTTTAAATATGTATTCCGTGGAGTGGGGCTAACTCACCGATAAGGTACTTTTTCGATTTTCGGACAAGAACATGGTAAAAATGGGGGTCGAATGGGGAAAATGTCCCCATCGGTCTGCCCAAATCGCTGAGGTAACTATCTATCGCAGAGAGCAGCGAAGATGAAATTGTTGGAAATTCCTACAGGGAGGGGCAAAAAGAAGGAAAAATTCCCCTTGATGGCCTGTCAAAACCCCTTTGGCTAGAAACCTGAATTTTAAAATACATTCCCTGGAGTATGGGCTAACTCATCAGAAGGTACTTTCTTAAATTTTGGGGACAGGGGGCTCAAAAAGTGAAAGTGGGCCCTTAACGGCCTGTTAAACTGCTGGAACTAGGAAGCTGAAATTCCTCCAACATAGATCTCTGCTAATAGGCATTTTTGGAAATTCCAACCGGGAGGGGCAGAAAAGAAAAGTCTCCCCCTCGACGTACTGCCCAAACTTCTGGAACTATGAAGCTGAAATTCTTGCCGGGAGGGACATAAATAGTAAAAATCTCCCCTTTGACGGCCTGCCAAAACCCAATGGCTAGAAATCTGAAATGTAAAATATGTGTTCCTTGGAGTATGGGAAGATACTTGTTGGAATTCTGGACATGGACAATGCAAAAATGGAGGTCAAAAAAGGAAAAATGCCCCCTTAAAGGCCTGCCCAAAAAGTTGAAATTTGGTATGAAGGTTCCTCCTCCATTGTAAACGTCGGCTAGGACGGGATTCTTGTAAATTTCTACAGGTAGGGTCAAAAACAGGAAAAATCTCCCCCTTAACGGCCTGGCTAAACTGTTGGAACTAGGGAGCTAAAATTCGGTATGTAGGTTTCTCCTCCAATGTAGACGTCCACTAAGACGAATTTTTTGAAAATTCCTGCCAAGAGGAGTAAAAAGGGAAAGTCAAAATTTGGTACGTAGATTCCTCCTCCAGTGTAAATAGCTAAACTGCATTTTTGAAATTCTTGCCGGAAGGGGCAAAAACTGAACAATTTTTCCCCGTTGATGGCTTGCCCAAACCCCTTTGGCTGGAAACCTGAAATTTATGTGTGTGCCTTGGAGTAGTAGTAGTAGTAAGATTCTTTATTTACAATAAATTTAAATTACAACATCCGTATTGCAAACAGGAATAGAAGTGAGTTCGACAATGTTATATTAAAATGTCTGTCTATTAACCCTCATCGGTCCCTCGAGAAATAAATCTAATCGGTCCCTTTGTATGCGAAAAAGCTAAAAAAAATTAACAACCATTTATGTTTTGTGATTTTTTATGTTTATTATATTGTTTACTTTCATATTAATACATTTGAACTTCATAAAGGTAGATTTAGAATGAAATTAAAATTAGAATATTACATATTAGCAAAAAAAATTGAATTTTGTCAATTATTTGTACATTTTTCGCATAAATTGAAATTATGTTCAGCACAAATGAAATTTCTACACTTTTCTTTTCACAGCGTGTAGCAAAAAGATTTTTGTTATTTTTATATGTGCAGATATAGCATCGGCCTCGTTTTGATGTACTTGGTAAATGGCGAATCTCCCGAAGTCTTTGAATAACACTGGAAGCATCATTACTTTGAGGTTGTTTTTTACGTTTAGTGATCTGTTTTTCAACGAGATTCAATCCAAGCTCCTCGATAAAAAGACGACGACGAATATTATGGTTCGTTTTAGAATTTTTCCAATTCGGGAACAATGCAATGAACGTCACGAATGCATTCAACGCACTAACATCAAGCATGTTACAAAATACTGCCATTGGCCACCAATTGACTTTTCGTTTGCATGTGTACGTTTACCATTTGATCCATAGTATCAACTCCACTCTTGGTTTTGTTGTAGTCTTCAATGATGTTAGGTTTCTTCTGTTCACTATTCTCATTTAAGCTGACAACATTGTGGTATGTACTGAGCAATGTCACAAATCGGTACCGGCGAGGAACATATGACAACATAACTGCTTGCAATTTATGTTCATATACAACTTCTGTATGATAAATTGGCTTTTGACACATGTCGAGTAGAACTAAATGAATTTCAGTCCTATTTTTCCTTATTGTTCCCAAAATAGTCATGCGATTCTTATGCAAATCTTCTGCCAATTCATACGAAGTGAAAAAGTTGTCACACGTTACATTTATGTCAGAAAGTCCTTCCACCAAATCCAAAACAACACGCCGTCCGAGATTGCGTTCAGGAGTGGAATTACGATTCCGACCAACATAAATTTGTGTGTTGTATGCATACCAGCTTTTTGAGTCGCATAGCACCCAAATTTTGATGCCATATTTCGCCGGCTTGGATGAAATATACTGACGAAACGGACATCGCCCACGATACGGAACTAACTGTTCATCTACGGTAATGTTTTTTCCTGGTGTGTATACAGCTTTCAAATTATGATTCCATTTATCGTATACATTTCGAATCGGTGCAAATTTGTCACGAACAGAAGTACTTGTAGATGCAGTGTTGGCCATACGTTGTTCGCGGTCATCAAATCGAATGAAACCATGGATACGCTTAAACATTTTCAAAGAAATTGTTGCTCTAAATATTTGCCGACCAGTTTCTTCATTCCACAGTTTAGTGACACATTCACCGTATGACCGAGTGTCCAAATCAATGTTTTCCCATTCGTCTTTGTACTTTAGCACACCATACAAATTCGTCATGTTCAAAATAATATTCTCAACCGGTCCAAGGAACATATGAAATGCAGACGAAACATCAACTATATTAGCAGCTGCTAATGCCTTTGGACCTGAATTATAACAAAAATGAAACATATAATGAACATGAACCCATAAAAAAGAGGGTATGTTTTTACCTGAAGTGAAATTTTTTGCACGTCGAAATGAATTTCTTCGATTTATTTCAAATGGTTGCGATGAATATTCAATTTTCTTATTTTTTTAAGAATATTTATTTTCAGGATTTGCTGCATTTTCTTCTGCTAAATTTTGCTCAAGTGGCTCAATGTCGTCTTCATCCGAATGCACGCTAACTTAACTTTCATCATTCTCCTCGTCTGATAATGCAAAGTCATCGTCACTATTGCACGGAGATTCACCCGCTTCGCTTTCCAAATCAAAATCCATTTCTGGTTCATCTCGCTGCCTTCTTTCACGTAAAACTCTATCCATTTTTTATCAAATACTTCGAAACACAACCAAAATTCAAATAAATGCGCAAACAAACTTCACTTATGTGTATTCCAGAACAAACTGAATTTCATAAAACGAAAAAATAAGAGCGTGCTATAAATCCACACACAAAAATAAACGGCAATTCCAGGTACCTGCTTATGTGTATGCGCGCACATACACAGGGACCGATTCGTAACTGCACAGGCAAATACAGTAAGGGTACAAATTCAAAAACGGTTCAGGCAAAATAATTCTACTTTGCAAAATACAAGGTCATTCCGCTGAACCGTTTTGATTTTATTCAAGGATAAGGATCAAAATTGTATGCGTGCGCATACGGGGGACCGATGAGGGTTAAATAAAAATATTTAAATTTTTCAAATTAATTAAATTCTCTTATTAAAAAGCTTCTATATTGTAAAGCTGCTCTTAGGAAATCCACCAGTTTTCCCCAATCTGTATTTCTAGCTCCATTTAGAATTTAATTAATTTCCAAATCGAGCAATATCTACTGTCGATTCTAACACCGATTCTTTTTGTTTGAAATTGTCCCAAAAGCAACCACTTCCATAGCTCCAAAGTGTAACCAGTTGCCCTAGAATCAGTTCTGGAACTAGTTCTAGAACTGATCCTACTTCAGTCATACCTTCCATATGGGATCCCAGGGACTCGTTCTGGAACTAGTTCTAGAACTGATTCTACGTCTGTCACTCCATACATGATCCCAGGAACTGGTTCCGGAACCAGTTCCATGGAATTGGTTGCAGTGGAACCAGTTATAGAATAGGTGTGGTTGGCTACCGATTGTAAAAAATTTTCATGGGTTAGTATAGAGATATTTCACAGGTACCTACCTACTAAAGAAATTACTTGAAGAAAGAGTCCGATATGAGATATAAATCCCTTCAAAAACACGTTACATTTATTAGGGATTTTGGCAAAACCCTTTTAAATAAAAATAATTACCAGATTCTGTGTTAGTTTCCTCACAAAAAATTTTCAGATTCTAAAATTACTACCTTAAAAAAATATTAGGGGGTTTCATATAAATTCGTATTCTACTCGTAAACGCTGTAAACCTGGTATGTTTATGAGTTTAATGTCAAACTCCATACATAAAAAATATGGCTTGTATTTATATAAGGTTTACAAGGAATTTACGAGTTTATATGAAAACCCCTATTATGATAAAAACTTATGAGTTACTTGAATAAATTTTCAGATTTATTGATTTAGAAAATGGAAAAATAACATATTTTTGAACAATTGTTGCTATATTTCCTATTGAAAAAAATCGTCAAATCGTCATTTGGCTATTTTCAATGGTAAAAATCGTCAAAATGACGATAAATCGTCAAAACTGGCAACATTCATAACAAGCATCCTTGCTTTACTCCTGATTTTGTTTGAAAATATTCCGATAACTCCTCTCCATTTAAAATCGCAGCTTTGGTGTCAGAATATATAGCTTCTATTATTTTAACAAATTTTTATGACACACCCATTGAATATAATTTGTATATTAGGGATTTTCTTGCTACCTTGTCAAATGCAGCTCGAAAATCAACAAAAAATTCGTATACTTTTTTCTTTTCAGTTAGCTTTATGTTGACTATGCCGGCAAGGTTGTATATATTGTCAACAGTGCAATACTTTTTTCTAAATCCAGCCTGGTATTCTGACAGCACACTATTTTCTTCAACCCATTGATATAACCTATTGCAGGGCTGGCAAAACTATGATACGCGTGTCAGTAGTGGCACGCGACTGGAGTTTAGGTGGCACGCGACGTTTTGTTGGATATTTTCAAAAAATTTAAACTATACCCGAGTAAAAAAAATTATATATAATCATATTTAGCATATATTACAATATATAATTAGACATGTCGTTATGTATATCCATATATAATTATATAAGACGTCTTTTTCCAAAATTTTTCCTTATATTATGCCATATATAATTTCATCTAATTAGATATCGGCCTTTATAACACTGGATATGGTATATATGATTATATATTACATAGCATGGCTGATCTTATTGCATATATAGTTGTACATAGAGCTATATCTTAATATATATGGTGGCATTTTAGCAATGTATAATATAGGGTTTTTCAATAAGAGCGCTACAAAAGTAAAAAAGTTTAAATAAAACAAAAACGGTTTTGGATATCAATGAAATTCTTTATTCCTGTGAAAGTACGTTCGATGCCATTATGTATGGAAATCGATCTCTTTTGCATGGCCACCACGGGCACGCTTGCAGAAGTCCAGACGCTGAACCCAATTTTCGACGGTTTTCAAGCATAAATCGGCCGATACTGCTGCAATTTCACGTTCGATATTCGAACGAAGTTCATCAATCGTCGCTGGCTTGTTGGCATAGACCATAGATTTGACGTAGCCCCACGCTCAATTGTTGATCTGCTAGGACGATTATGACGACCATAAATTGGACGTAGCGCTCTTAACGTTGAGGCCACTGACTCCGAATTTCGGTAGTAAATTTTAATAATTTGGACTCGTTGTTGGCTCGCATATCTTTCCATCATGAAATGGCAAACCTTACTGAAGAGAAATGTCAAAAGAGCGGCAAGAAATATGGCGTCGTTTGCTGTCCCTGTCTTTCTACTTTTGTAGCGTCCCTATTGAACAACCCTTTATATATATATTTGCTTGCAGACATAATATATTTGCATATTATATATATTATGTTTGCCTGTAAATATATAATGTTTGGATGAAATGAAATGACGCTATCGACAAATATTATATTTTTTCACATTTTTCACAATAAAATTAATAAATAAAGGAAAAATATCACTAAATTTTCTGACTAGATGCAGTCTAGCTAAACTAAACTATTATTACCAACTACAAAAGTTGTAATGGCTACATACAACTTTATATGTATCAAGAATGGAAATTCGCCGTTTTTCCAAATATATGTTAATTGTATCCTACAAATATAATTATTACCGGGAAATATATGTATAGTAACTATAAAAACAATATAATTGGAAGCATACTGCAATTACATATGTGGTAGTTTGTAAACATACATTGATTACCTCCAAACATATACAAAAACGTCTTTTTCCTGCGTGTGTGTTCCATAAAAATGGAAAATTTATTATTTTGCTGATACTATTAATATGAAAAATTAAAGGTTTTTCCATTACATTTTTCTAAATATTCTAAATTTTAACTATATATCTAAATCTTCTAAATAGAAATCCCAAGAAACATTTTTACGGACTCTCCGGCATGTACGGAATCATCAGTCCGGCTTTTACGGAACATTATCGGTCCGTAAAATAGGTATCCGTCAAAGCTTGTACGTATACGGAACAAAAACGGACGGTACTTTCGGATTTTCGAATATAATACGTTTTGAATCCGTTTTGTTGTATCAGTTTCTGTACCTTTAAATACGGACTTCACCAATTTTCTCCGGAGCTAACGGTGTTGTCTTTCTTCAGTATATTCGTGAATTTTTGTCGTCAAATTAGAATTATTTAAAAAATTTAATACGGGTCGCGCGGTAAAGTTGATTAAAACAGTTTCTGGATGTCGCAAAAACAAGCATCCTGTTTTGGCCGCTGCCGCAGTAACTAAATTGCTTTAATTCACATAGAATCATTAAATAGTAAGTATTTATTTACATGACATAATACTCCGTTATTTACATGACATAACGGTCCGGAAACGGTCCGGCATTGACGGACTTTCAGCGGACTAGTCCGTTTTTAACATGACATAACGGTCCCTAAACGGTCCGTCATTGAAGGACTTTAAACGTACTTGTCCGTTTTTAACACGACACAACGGTCCGTAAACGGTCCGTCATTGACGGATTTTCAACGGATTCGAATCAGTTTCGATGTTCCGGAGTTGGATTCCGTTTATGACGGACCGAAAATGGTGCATAAACGGAACGAATTGTTAGTTGGGATGTGATGATATTTTTCTTCAAAGTAATATTTTTAATGAAAATATACATACATAAAAAAATAAAATATATTAGTGGTATTCATTTAACCGTACTTTTTTACACAAATGGTAATTTCATAAATTTACACCATAATTTTAATAAACACTTTGTCAAATTTTTTATACTTTCCATCGTATTTGACACATTTTTGAATTTGTTACCCCCTTCCTCTATTGCGTTTTATGAATGCTATCAATATAAATCACGGATAAATTATGTAAAAAATGGAACCTATGGAAAAATCTGTATGCAAACTTGTAAAATTAAAAAAAAACTGATGCAATTTATGTAAAAACAGTACTGGCAAAGCACTGTTTTAGGTAGTACTGGCAAAACAATGGTTTTACAAAAAAATCCGTGCTCTGCCAGTACTACATTTTTTGAAGAGTCGGCAATTTCTGGCTGGGAATGTTCTCAATACACTACATTTTCAAAACGTTTATTAATTTTAATTAATTGTTAGCATGAAATAAATCATAATATATTGAAACTAAAAAGTAAGCTCATCAAAAATACTTTTTTTATGTTTTACATTTATTTTTGGTTTTATATTTCGTAAAATAATATAACAAACTATAAAGGGGCGAATACATTAAGGAACATTGAGTAGGGAAGAAAAAATATCAAAAAATTTTGTAAACACGAATTGCACGAATGTCAACACGAACATTAACATACACAAATCAACATTCGTAAAAAAATGGAAAATTTTTCACGAATGTTCCTTAGTGTATTCCCCGCTTAACCCTTCTTTGAATGATTTTTTCTTTTTTTTTTAAAAAATCACTAATATATTGGGTGACAAGTTTAAACCTGCTAATTGATAATGAAGCTTACTTTAAACTGTTGCTAGCAACGAATAAATTACGATTCAGGTGGTTGTGTGCATTTTTTCTTCAATAACTTTTATGATGGAAATTTCCATCATCATGCAAAGAAGGGTTAAAACATTGTTCCCAAAAAAATGAAACTATAAAACATTTCAATAAGCGTTTATTTTTTATAAATTGTATGCAACACTTTCCCAAATCCATCAAGTTTGTTCTTGTTGACAAAGAGCAAATATAAATGGAAGAAAAAATGCATTTCAGGAATTTTGAATACGGATGAATTGAAAGAAGTTACTTTCAATTTTATCAGCATTACTTTTCGAGAAAAATGTTTAACCGTTTGCTAATATTCGCTTAAGAAATGAGACGATATCTCTTTGCTGTTTAAATAAGTTCTGTTTATTAAATATAGGTGTTCCTCTATTTATAATATTTTCAATACACATAACCCAACAAACAATTCGTTCCGTTTACGTACCGTTTTCGGTCCGTCATAAACGGAACCCAACTCCGTATACGTACCGTTTTCTAGATCCGTTTACGGACCAGAAAACGGAACATGAGGAACATCGAAACTGATTTGAATCCGTTGAAAATCCGTTAATGACGGACCGTTTACGGACCGGTATGTCATGTTAAAAACGGACAAGTCCGTTTAAAGTTCGTCAATGACGGACCGTTTACGGACCGTTATGCCATGTAAAAAACGGACTAGTCCGCTGAAAGACCGTCAATGCCGGACCGTTTCCGGACCGTTATGTCATATAATAACGGAGTATTTCCTTGTCCGTATCCTACCGATTTTTTCCACAAAAATAGACCATATGTTTATTATTTTCAATACAAAGTATTTCTTTTTTTATAAATTTATTAATAATTATTATTTACAATTACAATATTTAGCACATCCGGCTCGGTTTACCCATCTATCCAGCGCTTAGGGACCCGGAGTAAAATCCAACATCTATATGGAAAAGAGACAATAAATTAGTTATGGTTTAATTGACTGTGTACACGATGCAAATTCTCACATGTTATACACAAAACATTGTGAAACATTAAGTTTCATAAATCTTACCTTTTTACTTGATGTTGTTTGATTAATGGTGTGATAGAAAGAATTCCCTCTATTGCGTATTCTCCATATATTCTTCCCATTATAATAATATTTTAACCGACTTTTCCAAAATATAATTTTTTATTTTGTAAACAAACTGCAACCGATGAAATCCATATTTAAAGGTACGGAAACGGATACACCAAAACGGAGTTAAAACGTATTGTGTTCTAAAATCCATTTATACGGTCCGTTAATGTACCTATACGTACAAGCATTGACGGATACGTACATTACAGACAATTAACGTGCCGTAGAAGCCGGATTCATGAATCCGTACGTGCCGGAGAGTCCGTAAAAATGTTTCTTAGGAATATACGATAATATACATCCTGATAAACAAACACAGGTAGGTGATCGTTTATCGGTGCCTGATGTTTCTTCCTAAACACAGAATAAGTTTTTATCTGTTTCATAGCAAAGTTACTAAAAGATTATATTGCTAATCATGGGTTTCTTCTTAAAATACATTTGGTTGTTATTACTAATTATGGGTTTTTCTCTTATGTGATAAGACTTTAAAATACATTTGGTCAATATTACTGATTATGGGTTTTTCTCTTATGTGATAAGACTTAAAAATACATTTGGTTATTGGTCGCAACATCTAATTCGATGTTTTCCATTTTTTCCAATGTAATGTTAAAGTCATTAATTTCCTTATCCGTTAGTATGTCCCTGTTTAGTGTTCGCAATTTTGAAGCCAATAGCAATTCTCTAGCTTGTTCTATCAATTTCCCGACCTGTTCAATTTCGTATCTGAGGTAAGCTTTGCGTGATTCTGTTTTAGTTTGATTGATTAATTCCATATTTTGTATAAGTAATTTAGTCTGTAGGTTTTGCAAATTTGTTAATGTTTTTAATTGTTCGTCAAAATGAGCATTGATTTTGATTTGTTTATTTGATTGTTCGATTACGTTATGATTATTAAGAGTATTGATTCTAAGTTTTTCTTCAATTTCCGTCCTGTCATCATCGTTCATTGTTCCGGACAGGTATTTTAATCCTGTTCCAAAGATATTGATTAGTCCGCGTTTAGCACGGGATCTGGGTATTCAACTCAATAATTGTAGTTTAGTGTGTTTAATTTGATGTTGGAAATATGCGTCATCTAGTGTCATTATTTCGAATTCTAATGTGTTAATGTAAGTTAAATAATCTTCAGTTTTGAATATGTGTAATATTTTCGAGTAATTTTGAATTCAGGATATCTCTCCTGTTTGGATGATAGTGAATCCATTTCCTTGATTAAGATCGGTTGTTAATAGCTTTTGTGCTGCAGCTAGGTTGATCATCAATAGGATCGATAAGGACTTCCAAAATTCTGGAAATATATTTCTTTTGTTTATTGAATTGATCCTTTGAAATTCTTGATTATTATTACGGCACATCTACACGAGAGATAAAACTTCTAGAGATAGAGCAAAAAACACCTCTAATTAGCTCTATTGTGAATGATTTAAGATATTTAGAGGTGTTTTTTGCTCTATCTCTAGCAATTTTATCTCTCGTGTAGATGTGCCTTTAGTGTATTTTTTATTATCTGTTTTCTTTACGATAACTTTCTTTACTTTCTGATCTAATTTGTTTTTGTATGTCTTCACATAGTTTGAGTTTATCTCTTCATTCTTTCCATTTTTGTTTCTATATTCGCGTATTCTTCTTTTTTTATCTTCCATTCTTTCAAATATTTCTTGAAGGTTTATTTTATTGGAAAAATGTAAGTCTATAGGTTTTTTACCTGTAGTGAGGTGAAGTAAATTATTATAATTGCTTAAGGCTTGTATTGGTAAATCTATATTTAGATTGATATCATTTTCTATTTCTCTAATCTTTAATATTCGTATTTGTTCGTTCATTGTTCCATGAAATCTTTCCATATCTGAAATTCCTGTATGTCGATTAGGTGTTGTGAAATGATATTGAATATTTTGTTTTTCCAAAAAATCAGTAAATAGTGGTGATTTAAATCCCTTTTCGTTATCTAGAGTAAGTTTTTTTGGTTTCTTCATTAAAATAAATAACTTCAGATAAGCTTTGATCAGTGTAAGAGTTGTTCTATCGGATATCTCTTCGATCATTGCGTATTTTGTGAATTTGTCTATCATAGTAACATACATTTGTTGGTTGTTTATAACATATATATCCGAATGATAAATTTGAAAAGGTTCTGTTGGAGTTTCCGTGTTTTCAAAAGGTAATTTAATAGGGTTTCGTTCATGCTTAAAGTTACAAATATGGCAGTTATTAATGAATTTAGTAATTTCCTTTTTCAGATTAGGATAGTAATAAATTTTCTTTAATTCCTCATGAGTTTTAGTTATACATGGGTGATTATTATCAAGTCTATGATGTTATGTTATTATTTCTATCATCTCTTCGTAACTTTTTTCTGTTACAGTTTCGTAGGATACAAACACATCAGTTTTTATAATGTTATTCGGATTAGATTGTCTTTCTTTAAATTTATTTTGAAGCGTTATTAAGTCTTCTGTATTGTTACAACGAAGAGCTACTAATTTGTCAACTGTAATCTGATCTAATATTTGCGCTATTAGTTCAGGGTTTAAGTTTTCATAATTGTATGTTGTTCTTCTGTTTGAGAATACTATTTCCTTTTCAATATTACTTTCAATTCCCCTTTTAAGGACAATTTGGTAAAAAAACTTTGGAAAGATTTCTCGGCAGTTTTGAATAAGTCATCATCAGGGATGATAGGAATATTGTCTAATATCGTCATTCTGTGTGGTTCCTTCAATTTTCTTTTTGGTCTAGATTCCTCCGTTAAATCTTCTCTATTATGTATATCTCTTAAATGTTTATTCAGTGAGCTAATTGTGGCATATTTTCCATTACAAAGAGAGCATATATTGTCACCTAATCTGATTGCCTTTTCCCTTCGATTGACGTTAGTTTCTCTAATTCTTGAAAGTGCGTCAGCCACCTTATTCTCCTTTCCCTGTACGTGAGATATATCAAATTCATATCCATTGAGTTTGATTTTCCATCGGATAGTTTAGAATTAGGTTCTTTGAGATTGGCTAACCATATGAGTGGTTTGTGATCTGTTTGAAGATCGAACTTTCTTCCATAGAGGTAATGTCTAAATTGTTTTACGGCCCATACTATGGCTAGTAGTTCCTTTTCTATAGTTGAATAGTTGCATTCATATTTATTCAACGTCCTAGATGCAAATGCTAAGGGTCCGTTTTTTTGAGATAAAACCGCGCCTAATGCATAATTACTTGCATCTGTAGTCAGAATAAATTTTCCATTAAAGTCGGGGTATTTTAGAACCATGTTCGACATTAATATATTTTTCAATTTTTCGAAAGCTTCTTTATAGTCCTTATCATTTACATTGATAATTGAATCCTTTTTAAGGCGGATTGTCAAAGGTTTAGCTATCTTCGCATAATCAGGTATAAATTTACGATAATAACCACTGAGTCCGAGGAAACTTTGTATTTCCTTAATGGTTTTCGGAATAGTTTGACGTTTTATGCCGTCTATTTTATGTGGATTAGGGCTTATGCCATCTTTTGTGACTATGTGTCTTAATAATTCGGTTTCCTTTAAGAAATCTGATTTATTTAAAGATATTTTGAGGTTTGCTTTCCTCAATGTTTTGAATATTCTTTCCAAATTATCGATGTGTTCCTGTAGTGAAGTTGAGAAGACCAAGATGTCATCCATGTACACGACACAGATTCTATTTACATGTTCCCTTAAAACGTTATTCATCATTCTTTGGAATGTCGCCGGAGCGTTTTTCAGTCCAAAAGGCATTCTTGCAAATTCAAAATATCCGTTGTGAGTTGTAAAGGCAGTTTTTTCTCTATCTTCCGGTTCTACTTCTATTTGATAAAATCCTTTAGTTAGATCTAAAGTTGAAAAATAATTTGCTCGTCCTAGCTTGTCTAAGACGTCGTCAATTCTAGGGATAGGATATTTATCTTCTCTAGTGACTTGGTTTAATTTTCGGTAATCAATGACTATTCGCCACTCTTTGTTACCTTTGTCCTCTTTTTTAGAAACAATCCATATAGGAGCATAATATGGGGAATTACTATGTCTAATAATGCCTTGTTCTAGCATTTCATTCATCTGTTTTTCCACTTCTTCAGTATTGGTAACAGGATATCTATAGGTTTTGGTATAAATTGGTCCGGAAGGTCCAGTATCAATTTTGTGTTTAACCTCATTAGTAAAGGTCAAATCGTCACCTTTCTGATAGAAAACGTCTTCGTGGTTCTGAATCAAAATTTTTATTGCTTTTGATTCTTCTGAATTAAGATGCTCTAAACGTAATGGGTCATTAGTCCCTAAATATTCGATATTGAATAATTCTGGTAGTTGATTTAAATCTTTTGGGAGTATTTCCTCTGAATCTCCTTCATAATAAAATGGGAAAGTTTTTTCGTTGATTTTAATCTGTTTTGTTTCATAATTAATTAAGGAGTTATTTTGTTTTAACGTTAGATATCCTAAAAGACCGTTAAAAAATTCGTGGAATTTATAGAGTCCAAAAGTAGTGTCCGAATTTAAAGGGACTTGAATATTATTTTTGGGAATTGTGCTTTCATGGGTAATATGAAAATTTCCTAAAGCGGTTTTAATTTGAATGGGTTTATTTAATTTTTTAATGAATTTAGGTGGACATTGGTCCAAATTGAGAAAATAGATGTATAAAATAGATACAGTAGATCCTGTATCAATTAGTAATCTAAGATTTCTTGTCTGTCCTCTGAGTAAAATATAGGGAAGTCCAAGTCGTTTGGGTTGTCCCTCAGAGAAGAGGCTGGTACATGAAAATTTCCTGATTCGTAAGTTTCTACAATTTCGTCTTTATTTTGGTCAACATTATTTTTATAATTTGTACACTTACAATTACATTCCGTTTTTGGGGTTTGATGATGATTTTGTCTTCTAGTTTGGGTTGTGGTTGTGTCCATTGGTTCTGGTTTTGGTTGCTGAACATAATGTTGTTGTAGGTGAGACCTCTGTTGCCAATTAGGGTTATTATCTCTATGTTGTTGGTTATGCCAAAGAGTATACATAATAAAGAGATTGGGGGACTCTCTATCACTGAGAAAACTCAAACCAATATCACCCAGCAAAGATGGCAATACGAAGAAGATTCTCCGAACATATCGCCAGGAAGAAAACATTTATTACCGGCAATATCAATTTCGTGTTCCGGAAGTTTCCTCCGTCGGAAACAACTGTTACACTAAAACAATACTCCCAGGCAATATGAAAGCAAAAACTCATATAAAAGATAAAAGGGATATCGCTAAATAAACTCCCGGTACAATAAAAATAACGATTTAATTTTTTCATTATTAAATTTAAGCCTGAAAAACAATATCTGCATACATAATCCTTTGACCAACTTATAAGTTATCTTGATTTCATCTTAGCCGATTTTTCCCGCGCAATTAATCTTAACTTTTCACGAGTTTATTTCCTATATATCTTTGGATTGTTTTTGTACAAATTTAGTTTTAATTTTTCCCAAATCGATAAGAGATTTCAAACAAATTTGCTTTATCTTCCAAATGATACAAAGGTGATATTGCCGCAATATTGTCATAAAAAGTTATGACAAAAGATAAAATTTTTGAATTATTTTTTTACAAATATCGCCGTATTATCTTCCAAGTGATAAAAGGAAGACAATTTCAAAGTAAATACTACTTGATTATTTTCATTCAAATGACAAATAGAAGGTATCGCTTTAATATCTTCTTGGAAGGTATATTTTAAATGTTTGCAGGGTCATTATGTGCGCTCTTTGTATGACTCAAAACATCGATTGTAACCAGGGATGGAAAATAATAATTTAGTTATAAAAATCAAGAATGGAACTATACTATGGAATTATACTATTCCAACAGTATTATAGCCCTACATTATGAATTTTCAAAAAACATACGTAAAAAATTGCAAAATAATATCGGAATGCGAAAAAAGGCTTTGGGGTTAAAAAAATTATTTAAAATATTTACATTCTGCAAACGATGCCAAAATTTTCTTTTTTTGCAACTAACCACCAAACTATGTTTTATGAAATGGGCATTATACTCCGTAGATTATAAATTTAAAAAACCGCACTTAAAAAATTGCAAAATAATAGAGGAACGCGCAAAAAGACTTTGTGGTAGAAAAAAATAATTAAAAAACTCAATCAGCGATTAACAATCTACAAATGAATACACTGACGCAAAAATTTTCCTTTTTGCAAATATTTTTTTCGCGATTCATTTTTTTTTTTGCAAACTAAGCACCAAACTTTTGTGTATAAAATTGGTACTATAGACCCTAGATTATAAATTTAAAAAACCCACACTTAAAAAATTGCAAAATAATCGCGGAAAGCGAAAAAAGGCTTTATGGTACAAAAAATTAATTAAAAAACTTAATCAGCGATTTACATTCTGCAAACAAATATATTGATGAAAAAATGTTTCCTTTTTGCAAATTTTATTTTTCGCGATTTTTTTTTTTTTTTGCAACTAGCCACCAAACTTTGTTGTGTGAAATGTGTATTATAGTCCCTAGCAGAGAACGGTTTGAGTGCCTTATTTTAATCCTTAGAATGCAATCACAAAAAATGTGCATATTGTTGTCAATACACATCATTTCAGTAAAGCAATACAGACACAATTGAAAAAAAGTGAGTATGACGAAAGCCATGCATTGCACTGCATGTCTTCTGTTAATCTTACCTAACACTCACAAAAGCAACGAATATAAAATGATGGGTATGAATAGAAACCAATTGTTACGAATAGTCTCAATGTTGGTTGTATAAAAATTTATACTTTTTTCTGTCAAATATTTTAGTATATTTTTGGCGTTTATTTTTTTGACTTAAACATTAACAAAATGAGAAAATATATGCATATTTCATATTTAAATAAAAAAAAAATGGAAATTTCTTCGCACTGCATTTTTCCAAATTCTGCAACAGGTCAACGAATACTAAATGAATGTTGTGATTGAATTTATTTTTTTAATGCGTCATCTCTTCATTTCGTTGACATGTAGTGGCATAATGAAAATAATGCTTAAAAACACTCATTAAAAACAATGAATGTATATAATAGCAATAGCATTAGTTATTGTTGTTGTATGAATACATCCCAAGAAACATTTTTACGGACTCTCCGGCACGTACTGAATTATAAATCCGGCTTTTACGGCACATTAACGGTCCGTAATACACGTATCCGTCAAAGCTTGTACGTATACGGAACATTAACGGACCGTGTAATCGGATTTTCGAACACAATACGTTTTAATTCCGATTCCGTACCGTAAAATACGGACTGAGTTGATTTTAATTTCTGTTCAAAATAAAAACAATTAAATTAAAAAAAAAATGAATCTCAACCCTTCAGTCGGTAAAATAGAATTTTTGTGGCGAGAAATTTGTCGCGATGGCGGGAATAGATGCAACACATCATTAATCAAATAACTTCAAGTCGCATAGCTACATTAGATGGTAAGATTTATGAAATTTAGTGCATGTTTCACAATGGTTTTCGTAAGATGGTTTGTTTTTGTAACAAAAGCTCTGTTCCACCGTATATCCAATTTTTCCAAAAAGCGTTACCATCTTCAAAATTGGTGTCGTTTCGAGTAAATTGGGAACCCGCGGTAACGACGTGGAACAAGCCTAAAGTGTGCGAATTTGAATCGTATGAAAAACACCATTGTAAATACAATCATTAAACCATAAACTATAGCTAATTTATTTTTCCCTTTGCATGTAGATGATCGATTTTATTATGGGTCCCTATCGCGTATTGATTCGCTGAATAGAGCTAAACTGAGCGGGATGTACTAATATATAGTGTAAATAATCAATATCGTTATCAATAAATTTGTAAAAAAGCATAAAAATTACTACTCAATATTAGTAAACATATGGTCAATTAAGGTAGATATACAAGTCCGGAGTCACTCCGTTTATACATGACATAACGGTCCATCAACGGACCTGTCCATTTTTTACACGACGTAACGGTCCGTCGTTGACGGACTTTCAACGGAATTGTCCGTTTTTCACACGACACAACGGTCGGTAAATGGTCCGTCATTGACGGATTTTTAACGGATTCGAATCAGTTTCGCTGTTCCTTAAGTTCGTAAACAGAGTTGGATTCCGTTTATGACGGACCGAAAACGGTGCGTAAACGGAACGAATTGTTTGTTGGGATGGCAAAAGCAATGAATGATATGACTGCACAATAAAAACGAATGTACTCAAACATTTCTCTGGTCCCTAGAATATAAATTAAAAAGAAACGTACTTAAAAAATTGCAAAATAAAAGCAGAACGGGAAAAAAGACTTTGTGGTACAAAAAATTAATTAGGAAACGTAATCAGCGATTAAGATTCTGCAAACAAATATATTGATGCAAAAATTTTCCTTTTTGCAAATTTTATTTTTCGCGATTTTTTTTGCAACTAGCCACCAAACTTTGTTGTATGAAATGTGTATTATAGCCCCTTGATTATAAATTTAAAAAAAATGCACGTAAAGAATTGCAAAATAATAGCCGAATTTTAAAAAAGACTTTAAGGTACAAAAATTTAATCCCTAGGTTATATATGTAAAAAAACCGCACTTAAAAAGTTGCAAAATAACGAGGGAATTCGAAAAAGGCTTTATGGTACAGAAAATGAATTAATAGAGGTAATCAGTGATCGACATTCTGCAAACGAATATATTGTTGCAAAAATTTCGCTTTTTGAAAATGTTTTTTTTTCGCAATTTGTGCTAATATTTGCTAAGATCTAAATATTTAATTTTAATTTTTTTTAACGAGCCAAAGAGGAAGCTATTTTTTAGTTACTTACATTTTTAAATATGTAAGAGCGATCTAACAATTTTTGGTATAAGTGTCCAATTTCTGTTGAGCTGTTGGTTTGGATTACTCTTGGGTTGTTGTTGTAGGCATTCTTTTTTCCTCTGTAAAAAATCCTGATTGAGATAGTTCATGGATGGCTCCTTCCATTGTTTGTGATTGTAAAGCATATAATACTGTTCTCTGTAATACTGTAAAGCATATAATACTGTTCTTTTTCTTGTCATAAAAATTTTTAGAGCTGTTTGAATATTTCTTTGAATATCTTGAAGGTTTCCTTCTTGTCTGGATTTTTCATTCAGCATTGCTAACATGTGTAGTATGAAGTTGTAGTAGTCTAGGGTATTACCTCGATATTGTGCTGCTCTCAGTTCTTCGTATAGTTGATCGGACGTTTGAAATCCTCCGAAATTAGTTTCTAGCATTGATTTTATGTCCGTCCAGTTGTTTAAATGTGGATGTATTTCCTCTTCTAGCTTTTCCAGTTAGTTTAGGTTTTACGATGTTTATACACATTCTTTGAGCTTGTGCATTATAGGTCAAGAGTGTGGGTAAAATATCATCGACGTTGGTACAAAAGGTTGACAAATCTTCTTTTCTACCATCGAATCCCTGTATATTTTCCAAATACGTTAGTGGATTGATGTCAAGCGCTCGTCCTTGTCCTCCACCTGCTACTGCTGCTAGGGCAGGATTTCTTGGGTTGACCGACAATATTCGTTATAGATTTTATTTTCGATAAATCTTTTTTACGAATTTTATACTTTTGTTAATTTTAGCTTAACAAGTATTTCGTTACTATTAGTTTCACTAATAGATTTCTCATTCACAGTTAGCACTTGATATCCTTAATATTCGTTTAAGGATGTTAGCGTACCTTAAGTTCTTATTTGCAGGGATAACAAAACTATTTTGTTATCCTACCGACTGCGCCAATTTTGAATACGGATGAATTGAAAGAAGTTACTTTCAATTTTATCAGCATTACTTTTCGAGAAAAATGTTTAACCTTTTCCTAATATTCGCTTAAGAAATAAGACGATATCTCTTTACTGGTAAAATAACTTCTGTTTATTAAATTTAGTTGTTCCTCTATTTATAATATTTTCAATACACATAATATAATATGCATCCTGATAAACAAACACAGGTAGGTGATCGCTTATCGGTGCCTGATATTTCTTCCTAAACACAGAATAAGTTTTTATCTGTTTCATATAGGGTTTGGGATTTCCCGGACTTTTTTATTTCCCGGGAAACGGAAATGAAAAAGAAAGCACCTACTACTGGACTGTCGGAAACAAACCGTTTCATCACACTTGGCCCATTAGATATGCTGGCCACAATGTTATTTTCCAAAGACAAATAAAACTCTTCTAGTCTTATTTCTACAATTCTTCTTATTTCATCAGCATTACATCTTCCTGATATATAAACCAACCCCAGGTTATAAAATTAATTATTTCCGTTTATACATATGTTCAAATATCTCCCCTACGGGGAAAGGGACCGCTCCCAGATGACACGCAGGATAGGTCCCAAGGGGGCGGAGACCGGTCGTTGTTCGGTCTTTTTGTTTGAAAGAGACATATCACTTTAACATGGCGTTGTCATTGGAAATGACAAATTGCCACAGTTTAGACACCTTGTGACAGTAAGGTGGTGTTTCTAAAAATAGCTTTTCAAATAAACTAATAAAAAATTAAGAATTAAAAATAATCTACTTGGCGTCGAAGTAAGGCTCGATAACACAACCTCCTGCTTGTAAGCAAACGCTCTACCGTCTGAGCTAATGTTGCTTATGCGTGATGGCAGGCTGATGATAAAGTTATATATTTTTCGTTTCTGTTCAAATAAAAAAGAAAAAGAAAAAATAAACACTACAAGCAAATAAAAAAAAATGGAAAAGAAAAAAATAGAAAAGAAAACAACACTAACACACACACAAATATAGTGGAAGTGCCTTCAGTATGCCCCCGATTGACCGGTCACAGGATAGGTCCTTTAATGGCAGTTGACTCGTTTTTTGCGTTGGCCATAATTAAATTAAAAAATCAATTAAAAATTAGAAAATTACCTCAAAAACTCTGATAATATAAATAAAAATTTAAAAAATTGCCCTTAAGTTAAAAAGAAAATTAAATGAAATACCAATTGTTAAAACTAAAACAGCTTTAACATTAAAAAACGTTGAAAATACAAAACTTAAAATTTTTTAGCAAAAAATTATAAAAATTTAAAATAAGAGCTAAAATAAGCAAATCGTAAAAAAATAAAGTTCAAAATAAATAAAAAAAATAAAATAAATATAAAAAAAAATTTAAAAATATGCCGCGAATTTTGTTTTTTTATTTCGGTATCGGTCAAGTTTTTTAAAAGCAACAGTGAAAGTAACGAATCAGAAAATAGTTAGAAAATTAATTCATTGTCTTTGGTTCATATTTGTACTAATTTAGTAATATGTCTTCGGTTGACCGGTCACGGGATAGGTCCTCGGAGGGCAATTGACTCCTCATTCCCCGTAGGGTCTTTTGTGATATTCTTGTCCATTCATCTAAGATTATAGTAAATCTCCTATTGTTAGAAATATGGCTCGATATTTCTTTTATCCTGATATCTTTTACATGATTGTAGTAATTTAATATAATATTCTTTAAATTTTTTCATTTTTTGGCAAAGCCATGTTTTTATTATAAAAAAGTTTCTCGAATAAACGAAAATCTAGTTGTGGTGCGGATTGACATTCCGCCGATATTTGGATACCATTTCAGGAAATGTTTGCCCTACCATAAAACGTTCAATGCCTATTTTAGCTTACACTTTTTTCTTCGGGTACTTTGCTAAAATTAGCTAAACGGTCTGCTGGCCTAATATTTTTCCTGTAATATTACAGTTTTTTCTGTAACTTTTACAGACATTTTTATTTGAGTGTAAATTTATCCCCAAATATATTGCTGGATCTAGTTCGATCTGCCACTTTTTTGGATCAAATTAGATCTGAGTTTATCCACAAATATATTGTTGGATCTAATTCGATCTGCCATTTTTCGGATCAAATTAGATTTAAGTTTATCCACAAGTATATAGCTGGATCTAATTCGATCTGCCATTTTTCGGATCAAATTAGGTCTTACTAAATCCCAAAATATATTGCTGGATCTAATTTGATTTGCCAATTTTCATATAAATTTATATCCAAGTTTATCCCTAAATATATTCCTGGATCTAATTCGATTTGCCATTTTTCGGATAAATTTGGATCTAAGTTTATCCACAAATATATTGCTGGATCTAATTCGATCTGCAAATTTTCGGAACAAATTAGATCTAAGTTAATCTACAAATATATTGCTGGATCTCATTCGATGTGCCATTTTTCGGATCAAATTAGATCTAAGTTTATCCCCAAATATATTGCTGGATCTAATTCGATCTGCCACTTTTTCGGACCAAATTAGATCTAAGTTTATCCACAAATATATAGCTGGATATAATTCGATCCGTAATTTTTCGGATCAAATTAGATCTTGGTTTATCCCCAAAGATATCATTGGACCTCCCAATTATGAGATATAACTTGATCCCATATATGCAATGTGATCTAATACGATATCATTGGATACACCCAATTTTGAGATATAATTGGATCAACTAGATATTACAGCAGATCTTAAACAATATCAAATTGGATATGATTAGATATTGCGCGAGATCAATTTTTTTTTACTCGGGATTAGAAGATCAGCAAAAAATTCAGTTAAATGTTAAATTTCGCTACAAAAATGTGTGACTTAACTCCATAATGGTGAAATTTTTCATAGAGCTTATAAATCGTCTTTAAAATGAATAAAACCCTGCATTGCCATAGGCAATGACCAGATCAGGCCTACCTTAACTAGATTTTAAAATTGCGAATATCTTCTAATCTAAGCTAGATAGCAACAAAAGGACGTTAAATTGGTACTTTGCCTATATCTTAAAAACTAAGCGAGATAGGGCAAAACGGACAAAATTTTGGCCCTATGGGTATTAATATACTCCTAAAACTTATATGCAATGAACAGACCTCTAAACTAAGCTAGATAGCAAAAAAAGGACGTTAATTTGGTACTTTGGCTACATCTATATATATATATATATCAAGGTTGGCAACCGATACCGTTATAATACCGTTATCCGTTTCAAAACCCTTTCAAATTGACAACCGATACCGATACCAATACCGAAATTCTTTATTTCAAAAAATACCGGTATTCAAAAACCTTTTCCCTTAACACCGGTGTCGTACCTGTATGGAATCGGTTTTAAAAAAATTGTTTTTTTTCACGTTTTTAGCAAAAATACAAATTTTTTTAATATAAAATTTCCAAAATTGTTAAACAATTAAACTTTATTATTCATTCCCAAGAAACATTTTTACGGACTCTCCGGCACGTACGGATTCATGAATCCGGCTTTTACGGCACGTTAACTGTCCGTAATGTACGTATCCGTCAATGCTTGTACGTATACGGAACATTAACGGACCGTATAAATGGATTTTCGAACACAATACGTTTTAACTCGGTATTGGTGTATCCGTTTCCGTACCTTTAAATACGGATTTCATCGGTTTGTTTACAAAATAAAAAATTTTTGTTAAGTCGGTGAAAATATTATTATAATGGGAATATATGGAGAATATCCAATAGAGGGAATTCTTTCTATCACACCATTAATCAAACAACATCAAGTAACAAGGTAAGATTTATGAAACTTAATGTTTCACAATGTTTTGTGTATAACATGTGAGAATTTGCATTGTGTACACAGTCAATTAAACCATAACTAATTTATTGTCTCTTTTCCATATAGATGTTGGATTTTACTCCGGGTCGCTAAGCGCTGGATAGATAGGTAGACCGAGCTGGATGTGCTAAATATTGTAATTATAAATAATAATTGTTAATGAATTTATAAAAAAGAAAAAAAAGTACTTTGTATTGAAAATAATAAACATATGGTCTATTTTTTTGAAAAAATCGGTAGGATATGGACAAGGAAATACTCCGTTATTACACGACATAACGGTCCGGAAACGGTCCGGCATTGACGGACTTTCAGCGGACTAGTCCGTTTTTTACATGACATAACGGTCCGTAAACAGTCCGTCATTGACGGACTTTAAACGGACTTGTCCGTTTTTAACACGACATACCGGTCCGTAAACGGTCCGTCATTGACGGATTTTCAACGGATTCGAATCAGTTTCGATGTTCCTTATGTTCCGTATACGGAGTTGGATTCCGTTTATGACGGACCGAAAACGGTGCGTAAACGGAACGAATTGTTTGTTGAGTTGTTAATAGAAAATCGTGTTATAAATTCAAAGTGCGGTTATCAGCCTTTAGTTTGCATTGGCAACATTGTTTTTAATTTATTTAACTTCATAAATATTCTCTAACTTGTGGCAAATTTTGTAAATATAATTTAATATATAAACTGGTTTCTTAAACCTTTAATTGAATTTACGGTTTCTTTTAGAGGATCCTTTTATTAATTTTATAAACTTATTTTTTTTTTATTTTATTATATGATCTCAATACAAATATAAAATATTTGTAGTGAATCAACTTGTGTTCCTGATAGATTTAAAAAAATTTTTGTGTTTAAAAAATAAAACACTTACAATTAGAAATTTTTAATAACTTAAATACTTATTTATCCTTTATAAAAATTTAATAAAATTGAGTTTTTTTTATAATTAAGAACGTTTTTTTTATTTTTTTTAAATTTTTTCAATAATACCGGTATATACCGGTTTTAATGTTTCGGTATCGGTTATACCGATACCGAAATGATTAAAATACCGTTACCGATACCGATACCGAAACAAATAAAAAATCGATACCAATACCGATACCTATACCGTTATTCGTTTCGGTTGCCAACCTTGATATATATATTTGGTACTTTGGGTATTAATATACTCCTAAAACTTATATGCAATGAACAGATCAGGCCTACCTTAGCTAGATTTTAAAATCTTCTAAACTAAGCTAGATAGCAACAAAAGGACGTTAATTTGGTACTTTGCATATATCTTAAAAACTAAGCGAGATAGAGCAAAACGGACAAAATGTTGGCCCTTTGGGTATTAATATACCCCTTAAACTTATATGCAATGACCAGAGCAGGCCTACCTTAGCTAGATTTTAAAATTGCGAATATCTTCTAAATTAAGCTAGATAGCAACAAAAGGACGTTAATTTGGTACTTTGCCTATATCTTAAAAACTAAACGAGATAGGGCAAAACGGACACATTTCGGATGTGAATGTGCTAATACCATAGTATACTATAGTAGCCCCACTCATTAAAAAATTGAGAGCTTATGTAGTTGTAGTGGTATAAAGAACCATATGTACAAGTAAAATTACGAACACTATTGAATTTTTTAAATGTAAATGTGCCAACACAAAACTCACATTTCAAATGTAAATGTGCCGTTTAGTTAACGCACATACACATTTTAGATTTACATGTGCGGCACATATATGTGAATTTACTTACCCTGCCTGGAAGAGAAATGTTATTGCGGCAACAGTCGCCTTCGTATTGCGGAAGATACCCCATTTGGTAGAGAACGTGTCCCGAATGCAATACTACTCAGCAATGCGAAATTAATTCTTCTAGAAGATAAATATGCGATATTGCTTTATTGTCATCTGGAAGACATAAAAAAGTAATGCAAATATCCCTAGAAAAACACCCAGATGATAAAAATATGATTTTATTTACTTTTTATTTAAAAAAAAAACTCGACATGTATTTGTCATGTGACCTGTCACTTTAAGGACCCATATGTATAGAAACTATTAATTATAGAGATAGGAAATCAAAACTTAAACTACTCACCGATAGATGGCGCTAATATTTAATATTACCTGAGCAACTATTTAGTATCAGTTTAGTATCAGCTGAGCTTATATTTAAAAACTCAAAACCTGCTGAAAAGTGCTCAAAATATAGAAAAAACAAACGCGGAATATATTCAAATAATAAAATTTGAAATATTTGTTTGTATTTTTTCCTTTGTTGTTTGTTATTATTTAAATTTAAATAAAAAAAGAAAATTGTTTTACAAAGTGCCATCTAGTGATAACAATTTTTTATAACTTATTTTTTTGGTGATGCCATACCCCTGCATATGTAATTCTGTATGTCTGTCAAAATGAGCAAATACATAAGGTTTATAATTTTTGCGTTTAAACGTACATGTGTATTTACGCCTGACATTGGTTGCTTTTATCAAATTTTTCCAGTTTTTACTTTGTTTTTTTTTTGCCGCCAGTTTCTTTTTTGTTTTGCCGAAAACAGCTGATTACATTTGGTTTGTCAGGTCAAAATAGAACGCGCTCTATTTAAAATATTGTCATATGTGACGCGCAAAATAGAAAGGGACCTAAGGATAGAAAGGGACCTAAGGTCAGGAGAGCATGGGATCGGTCTCATTCGATGCTCAGATGTTGTCCACAAAAAAAAAATTGATTTTTTTACCCTTAGGTCCCTTTCTCTATGCGCTGTCACATATGACTTTTGCATATGGGTTTTACACATGCAATGTTAGAAAGGGTTCACACGGCATGTATAAATTTTACAATGTAAAAAGTGACAAGTCACAAATACATGTCGTGTAAAACCAGCTTTATCAGTTATCCGTTGATTCCAATTTGTTTTGCCACCCGATATTTGCTAAAAAAAAGGAGAAAATAAATTTTTATTTGCAAAATATGATTATATAAATAAAACTCAATTTAGCTTACCATAATTTTTGTAATTTTGTTGGCAAACGGCGCACAGTTCTTTGTCCCATAGGCAAAATTAAAAAAAAAAATGTATGCGGAACGTTAGTGACTTATACATTTTTGAAGAGGTGACATAATACCATAAATAAATAAATATGAAAGAGGAATTTTTGTTAACAACAGCTAAAGCCAAAAAAATTTTGAGCTAAAATAGTTAAACGAAAATCTAATTTTAACTGCGTTACAAAAAAAATTGGCAAAAATTCATTTTTAAAGATAATTCTTTGAAACACAGTGGTTTTGTTATTCGCAATAAGCAGAAATTATTGTAAGTGAAAATTTTTTATAGAATAATATTTCGTGGTATCGAAAACTTAAGACATTTTTTTACTGGAAATTTCAAAGTTGCTTAAGTTTGGTAGAGTAAAAAAAAAATATGGAAGAACGTCTTTTTTTATTTATGATTTTAGGACATCTTGAAGCCCCAAGTAAAAAAAATTATATGGAGCCATATGAAGTTATATTTAATTATATATTATCTTTTATGTAATTAGATATAATTATATCCGAAAAATGAGAACGTCTTATTGTATCATATTGTATCGAATTGTATACAATTTGGTACAATTTGATACAATTTTATGCAATTCGATACAATTGTATCCGAATTTTGTCCTCATCCAATTACATCAAATTATATCTTTTTGTATAAAATTATATAAAATGTTATAAAAGTGGACATAGTTTGATACAATTATATCTAAATATTAACCTTATACTTTTTATCATATTATATAGGACCATATCCAACAATATACATACAAAAATTATTTTTTTAAATAAAAAAAAAATTTCAATTACTTGTAATTGTAATTGTTCTTTTTTGAATTGCAATTACAAATAATATTTAATTATAGATGAGTTTTTTTTTCAATTACAATTACATGTAATTGTGTAATTGCATGTGTAATTAATTACAAAATGTAATGATTAACCCCAGGCCTGCTGGAGATCTTATAATTTAGATAAATCTTCCATTACTTTTATCCAGATTTATCATGACAGTGCAATAAACATGAAAAAAAAATTCTTTTAATTTAGTAATTTTAAAATAAAGTTAACAACACTGAAGTTTTAAAGTTAATAGGATTATGATATACAACCAAGATATAAGAAATCAGTCAAGTGTACGTTATAGTATAGAGAATTTCGTATTAAAGCTTCAGTGTTGTTTATGTTATGGGTGCGTAAGCCATTTTTGACTCATGCTCCTAAACAAAAACAAATTACTCACGCACGAGCATTTCGATTCTTACTCAGCACACATGAGTATATTAAAAACTTACAATCAGAAAATTCTCACGCAAAACAGTAAAAATTACTAAAAACATATAATGCAAAAAATAAACTCACACACGAATCATGCACGGGTTATTCTTACTCACGCTCACGCACGAATCACTTAAGTATAGTAATTATTACTCACGATCATGTGTGAATAACGTGACTCACGAACATTTCGTGACGCGCCAATCCCTAGTAATTACTAAATCTAAAACTAGTTCAAAATCATTGGTAGCATTCGGCAGAGAAACCTTAAGCTGATACCGGTGACTTGTAGCACTTTGTGATTACTTACTCTGCTGAACAATGTTTTCTTTCTTTTGTTTTTGAATACACTTTTTCTATAGTTTCCTTTTATTTTTTAAAATTTTTGTTTTCGAATTATATTTATATGTTTTTATTTGTCATTCTTACAAAACAATTTTTTTTTGTATATGAACAACAACAAATGTATCATTTATTGATCAAAAGTAGCAAACATTTTTTACGCTACCAAAATATGACAGCCCTACCAGAGCGCTCAAAGTGAGCGGTTACTGATCAGGTCGTTCAGCAGATAGCTGTACAATAGTGTTGGTAAAAGTGGCACAAAAGTGCCATTTGTGGCACTATTGAATGTTCAATGGCAATTTCGCACTCTTTATAGAATTTTGGCACTTTTTAAGAAAATTTCTATATAATTTGATAAAAGGTCGATATCGCTGGTTTTTCATTAAAAGCCACGTCTACTTAGAAGCGTGTAGCAAAATTAAAAAACAAACTCCACACTTAAAATTTCTGGAATTTTCTGGACCACCTTCCACTTCTTTGGGGACAATTTAATCATTATTTTGATCTTTAAAAATAAAAGCAATGGGGATAAAATTATAAAAACTTTAATTGATTCTATTGTATTGTCCGTCACTGGAATTCTTCAGAAATTTGTTATGGTATTCTGGTTTTTTTACGACAAGCAAAAGTTTTAAAAATTTCACCATACAATGGTGAGAGCTTTATCTGCCAAAAATAATATAAAATGATCAAAAAATTGTAATTTGTGAAAAATTACGATTTTTTCGATAATTTTATGAAATCTTAAATGAAATGAAAACTTAAAAAAATGTCCAGGAACCGCAGAACACGAGAGAACTAGTTCTAAGCACTTGGAGTTTCCTTTAAATTTTAGCATCAAGTATTTTGAGCTTATTCCTAACAACTTTAGCCTCAAAAATCCCATGTTACTACGTAATCTTTTGAAGGAATTTGCAGGAATTTTAAAATCGGTAAAATGTTCGATGCATCTTAAAATCATATCTCAAAATATGAGTATTTCTGTGAAGAAAAATTATAAAATTCTTCAAAAGAAAATAAAACTTATATTTTAAATTGTTGACGAATGAAAATATATGTGCTTTTTATTACATGACAATTTTGTCAAGGTTTTGCTGTGACAATTTTTCTTAGAATACCAAAATATAATAATTTCCAGTCACACCAGTTTTGTGACAATTTTGTTATTGTTATAAAGTTTATAATAAGGGTGTTAATGTATAAATATTTGAAATAAAAGCTGAACATATTTTTTGAAACATTTGCATGTTGCTTAATTTTTTTTGGCACTTTTAAAGCTTTTTTGGCACTTTTTTGGCATCATTTAGGCACTAAACGAAAATTCTCAAATACCATCACTGCTGTACAACTGTTGACTATTAAATTGTATCTGCCGAACGCACCCATTGATAACATGGAACCAAATATAATATAATACGGTTTTATATGGACCTTATATATTTTTATATAAAATCACTTTGAAAAAATTGCCTATGTGGGATGATATATAATTATAGATGATTTTATAAAGAACGTTATAAGTTATATATGGGTTCATATTCGTCAATATATAATCATAACTAACACAAATTATAAAATATTTTTTATATGGATCCATACTAGTGTCATACTAAATTATATATAAACGTACATATATGTAATTATATCTTTTATATGTTACTTTATGTATTTATATATAGCACATACATATATATGTAGGCCAGTATGTAATAATATAAAATCACATATGTTTCCATATTAAAACCTTTGAGGAAAAAATATCTAATATATGACTATATAAAAGTATATATGCTTGAATTTAAAAGCATATGTGGCCATTAGGGTTTGGGGTTCGGGAATTCCCGGGCGGGAAATCCCGGAAAAAGTTTGCCGGGAATTCCCGGGAAAATAATATATTTTTCCCGGGAAAACGGGAAATTTTAAAAATATAAAATTTTTTAAATTGTTTTTGTTTCGAATAGGATTTTTTAATTTTAGTCATAAAATATGATAAAAAGCTTTGTTTTTTACAAATAATCGCCCTTACTATCTAAATTTTTCAAATGTATAATTTAGATAAAGTTGAATTTAGTTAAAAGATTGGGTGGCAGTATACCTTGACTTGGTTTATTTTTGCAGCATTCTGTTTGATTAAAAATAAAGTCGACTTTAAATTTAAAATACTCTTTTATATTAAGGGTCAATAATTTTATAAGTAACGTTTTCATTAATAAATGTGAAAAGAAAAGACTAATGGTTAACGGTGGTATCTAAATTTGGTTATCCGACGTCTAAATTTGGTTCACAAAAAAAAAAAAAAAATTGATGGTCATGCAACTTCTCTTGAAGAAAACAACAACAAGAATAACGTTTCAGCTAAAATTAGCAAAGTACCCGAAGAAAAAAGTGTAAGCTGAATAGGCATTAAAGGTTTTATGGTAGGGCAAACATTTCCTGAAATGGTATCCAAATTAGCCGCAGTCAATCCGCACCATAACTAGATCTTCGTTTATTCGAGAAAGTTTTTTAATAAAAACCTGGCATTGCATTACAATCATGTAAAAGATATCATGATAAAAGAAATATTGAGCAATATTTCTAACAATAGGAGATTTACTATAATCTTAGATGAATGGACAAGATATTTGAACATAAGTATAAACGTAAATAATTCATTTTATAACCTGGAGTTGGTTTATATATCAGGAAGATGTAATGCTGATGAAATAAGAAGAATTGTAGAAATAAGAATAGAAGAGATTTAATTATCTTTGGAAAATAACATCGTGGCCACCGTATCTAATGGGCCAAGTGTGATGAAACGGTTTGTTTCCGACAGTCCAATAGTAGGTGCTTTCTGCTGGAATCATGCAATTCATTTGGCAGTGCTGTGATTAATTTATTTGAAATCAAATGTTCAACATTCTGATATTTTTTACTTTGAATTCTCACTACACAGACTGCATTTGATTCCCGGGAATCAAATTTTTTCATTCCCGTTTCCCGGGAAATAAAAAAGTCCGGGAAATCCCAAACCCTAGTGGCCATATGTAACTATAAGTTACTATATGCAATTACATAAACGGGAAATTTTAAAAATATTAAATTTTTAAAATTTTTTTTGTTTGGAATAGGATTTTTGAATTTTAGTCATAAAAAACATTTTAAATAACAAAACAAAAATGTCATTGTTAAAATCTTTTAAAAGGGAATCAATTTATTTGATACACAAAATAATCTTTGCCAAGTAATTAGGAGCATTTCAACTAATAAAGATTTTTCGCATAACTTATTCAAAATTTAAGTAGTAAAACCTAAAAACTTGGTAATTAAAATATTGGGTGGCAGTATACCTTGACTTGGTTTCTGATTGGTTAATTTATTTTCAACCAATCAAAATGTTTGAAAATATAAATATTTTTGTAAGGTTTTCATACACAAAATGAACAAAACCATACACTGATAGAATTTTCGTTCATACTATTAATGAATCGATTTCATTAATCTGAATTCACTGATTTAATGAAAAAATTTCATTGAGATAATGAAAAATTCATTAATTTAATGAACTTTTTCATTATATATTTTCAACTAACCCGTAAGATATGCTATAATTTTTATAAGGGTTTTGAATTTCCTAATTACTAAAATAGATATACATATGTTCCAGTAATAAACGCTAGGATTGCAAACTGAAATTATTTAAATATAAAAGTCCAAATAATGACATAATTTTGTTTTGGCTATTTAGATCAATCGGTAACGCGATAATGTTTACATTCTGGTGATTGCGGGTTCAAGTCGACTTCAGGGAGATGTCAAAAACGTTATAAAAACGAAAAAGAAATATATGTACAAATTAAAATTAATAAAATAAAAATAAATAAAAAAAGTAAAGCAAAAAAAAATATATTTTTTTCAATTAGTTTTCATTTAATGAATACGTTTCATTGATCTAATGAACGCGTTCTTTGGGGACTTTTCAATGAAAAAAATCATTGGATTAATGAACAAATTCATTAATACTATGCACAAAATTTTATCAGTGTATGATTAAAAATAAAGTCCACTTTAAATTTAAAATCTCCTTTATATTTAGGGGCAAATAATTTTATAAGTAACGTTTTCATTAATAAATGTGATATTTTCACTTTATTTTAAAACTCCTGCTTTCAAACTAATATATTCTTTTATATTAAAGAATAAAATGTCAGGAGTACGGAAACACTTCACAAAAAAGGACAATGCAGCGCAGTGCAATATTTGCCCTAAAAGACTAATGGTTAACGGAGGTATCTAAATTTGGTTACCCGACATCTAAATTTGGTTCACAAAAAAAAAAAAAAAATTGATGGTCATGCAACTTGAAGAAAACAAAAACAAGAATAACGTTCAAGCTAAAATTAGCAAAGTGCCCGAAGAAAAAAGTGTAAGCTGAATAGGCATTGAACGTTATATGGTAGGACAAACATTTCCTGAAATGGTATCCAAATTAGCAGCAGTCGACGGAATGTCAATCCGGACCATAACTAGATCTTCGTTTATTCGAGAAAGTTTTTATAATAAAAACCTGGCATTGCCAAAAAATGAAACCGATGTAAAGAACATTATATTAAATTACTACAATCATGTAAAAGATATCATGATAAAAGAAATATCGAGCAATATTTCTAACAATAGAAGATTTACTATAATCTTAGATGAATGGACAAGAATATCACAAAAGAGATATTTGAACATATGTATAAACGGAAATAATTCATTTTATAACCTGGGGTTGGTTTATATATCAGGAAGATGTAATGCTGATGAAATAAGAAGAATTGTAGAAATAAGACTGGAAGAGTTTTATTTGTCTTTGGAAAATAACATTGTGGCTACCATATCTAATGGGCCAAATGTGATGAAACGGTTTGTTTCCGACAGTCCAGTAGTGGGTTCTTTCTGCTGGAATCATGCAATTCATTTGGCAGTTCTTAGAGTAATTTATGTGGAATCAAATGTTCAACATTCTGATATTTTTACTTTGAATTCTAACTACACAGACTGAATTTGTACTGAAATAGTGTTTTTTTTAACAAAAATTACTTATATAGGTGGTTTTCATTAACAATTTTGTTCAAAAATATTTACCGGGATTTCCGGGAATCAAATTTTTTTATTCCCGTTTCCCGGGAAATAAAATAGTCCGGGAAATCCCAAACCCTAATGTAGATGTATATGCTGTCCCTTAAAATACTATTTCTCGATTTTCATTCATTACACAGCCAAGTTTTGATCCAGTAGGTTCAAAATTGAAGAATTTAATTTTTTTTTAGAAAACTTTAACCCGTGCTGAATTGCGGCCGAAAATGGCCCATTTTTGAAAAAGAAAATAGCATATCAATTAAAAATTCACAAAATTCGAATTTTTTGCAAACACTAGTTTTTTATTTAACTTGTTCATTAAATAGACTTAAAATTATTCAGATACGGAATTTTGGTTTCGCTGGATATCATTAACCCACTTTAACCTAGAACCGAAATGCCCATAAATTTAATAGAAATGCAAAAACGGATTTTTTTTATTTATTTATTTGTCAAATTTTTTTTAAAATACACAATTTGGAAATGTCAAAAGCTATTTTTGTAATATAATAGTTATTATTAAAGAAAAATAATAAATTGAAAAAATGATAATTCGGGTTTTGTGTGGGGAGCAACTCCTTTCCAGGACATTTTATGAAAATTGATTATTTTGTCAAAAATTGTTTTCACTAAATTTTGGCAAGTTCCCAATATTTTTTACCATGTGTGTGTCATATTGAAGGTTTTGCTAAAATAAAATAATATTGCACCATAAAAAAACTTGTAAAAATTGAGCAGTATTATTGCTCATCTGTGGCGCCCTTAAAATTGATAATGAATGAGAAAAAGGATATACGGGAGATAGTCATATCCTTGCACCGAATGAAACAAAATTTGCCACAGAGATAAAAAGTATAATTTTATAAACTATTGCAAGGTCCTAGTGCATTCTGATCTTAAATCTGGCCAAAATATAGTTTTTGAGAAAAAGGATATATGGGAGATAATCATCTCCTTGCACCGAATGAAAGGAAATTTGCCACAGAGCTAAAAAGTACACTCAAAAAAATAAGTTAGTAGAAAAATTAGTAAAACTTCTTGTATATCAAGTGTACTAGTTTTCAGCAATTTTTTTTTTGCTGAAATTCCGTTTTCAGCAAAAATTTTAGTTATTCTAACTAAATATATAAAAAGTATAATTTTATAAACTGTTCTAAGTTTTTAGTCCATTCTGATCATAAATCTATCCAAAATATAGTTTTTGAGAAAAAGGATAAATTTGCCACAGAGATAAAAAGTATAATTTTATAAACTATTGCAAGTTCCTAGTGCATTCTGATCTTAAATCTGGCCAAAATATAGTTTTTGAGAAAAAGGATATATGGGAGATAGTCATCTCCTTGCACCGAATGAAAAAAATTTGCCACAGAGCTAAAAAGTACACTCAAAAAAATAAGTTAGTAGAAAAATTAGTAAAACTTCTTGTATATCAAGTGTACTAGTTTTCAGCAATTTTTTTTGCTGAAATTCCGTTTTCAGCAAAAATTTTAGTTATATTTTTTTAGCACTAAACTAATTTTGAACTAATGTTTTACTAATTTATTTTGCTACAAAATTTGTGCTGATAACCGAATGCATAGCGTGGACGACAACCAGATAGACAAGATGTAGATGTCGCAGCTTGTCTGGAAACGGAAATGACAAAAAAAGAAAAACAACTCTGCACATATTCTATATTTAAATTTTCAGCAAATAAATTAACTAAAGTAAAATTTCGCTACAAGTTTTTTGACTTTTTTTCAGTCTACTAATATTCAGCAAAAAGTTTAGTGATTTTAGCAAGGATTTTTTTCATTTGCAGTCGACTAAGTGTTAGCAAAACTTTTGCTGAAGATTACTATTTTTTTGGTAAAAATTAGCTCGCTGATTTTCAGCAAACCTTTTGCTGAAATTACCAACTTTTTTGCAAGCACGCTCCTGACTAAAAATTTGCTGACAGAGCAACATTTTTTGCTGACTTCACTGACTTTTTTTGTGAATGTATTATTTTACAAACCATTTTAAGTTTTTAGTGCACTCTGGTCATAAATGTTGTCAATATATGGTTTTTGTGAAAAAGGATGTATGGGAGGAAGTCATGTCCTTGCACCGATTTTTCCGAAACTTCGAATTTTTCTTAATTTACATGTTATAAACCAGCACACTAAATTTCATTCTTCTGCGATAACTCCTCTAATTTTGCCGATTGACTATATGGGGACGAAGCACTGTGCGATGTCGCGCGATTAAAAAAAATTTAATCCTTTGTGTACGTAAACTTTTTCGTTTGTTATTTTTTTTTTTGTTCTGTTTGAGTAAAAAATATAAAAATGTATGTGTATTGGACAGTAGCGCCGCAGGCAATATTTCTTTCTTTTTTTCGAAAATTAAACTTCCTTTTTTTTTAAAAAAAACCACGCGATTTTTTGGTTTTTTGCTTTGTTAGTAAAAAAAAATTAAAATTTTTAGGTGTATTCGAAATTAGTACCGTAGAGAAACTTTTTTTTAGCTATTTAGAAATCTTTCCCTGTGGAAAAAAATGGTTTTCTAAAAAGTTTTTATTTTTTTTCGAAAAATATACCAATTTTTTTGAAAAAATCACGCGATATTTTGTTTTTGCAATTAGGGAATACAAAATCCCGCACTTTTTCAGTTCCCGGGAAAGCGGGAAATTTATTTTGAATTCCCGGGATCCCGGGATGCCGCAAGGGAAATAAATTCGAAAATATTTTATAATTTAACAATTTTTATAAAGAAAATGTCTTAAAGGCCTCAAATTTTCATGTTCATGAAAAAGCTCAGATGGGTTTTTTTGGAATTTTCGTAGTGGAAAAGAATTAATTTTATATTAGAAATTATTGTATATAATACTGAATTTAGACTGAGCCAAAACCAGCTGGTTTTTGTACAAAACTAAATTGCAAAAGCCAAGTCATTTGCACTGGTTAATTAGTTTTTCTTTGTCACAACACTTTTTTATTACACACTTTTCTTTATTTTTTTATTGTTAAGTTAATGTAAAGAAAATATTAATACATTAAAAAAAGAATAACAGAAGACATTCGTAAAAGAGAAAAAAAATGTAGAAAATAATTTTAAAAAATTGGAAAAATTTTAGAAAATCGGAAAAATTTTAGAAAATTGGAAAAAAATTTAAAAATTATGGGTACTTTAACTTATACTGAATTTAGACTGAGCAAAAACTATACCTAGTTTTCGTACAAAACGTGTTTTTTTATATATGCATTTTGACAAATAAAAGCTAACAGGAGCCAAAAACCAGGTAGTTTTTCCTCGATCTAAATGCAGTATTACTTGAAAGTTTTTAAAAATCAATGGACAAATTTGTCTTTAATTCTGTACAGAATAAGTGCGATTAAAAATTTTTTGTACAAACACTGTCTAATTGAGTGGTTTTCTTAAAAAATATATTTTTTACAGACTCTAAAAGGAACTTAAAAAGTTCGATCAAGTACACAAATTAATCGGTGTGTTCGTTTACTCAAAAATCTTACTACATTTACTACAATTGTTGTTTTGTTTACTTTTTGAATTTTTCCAGTTGCGGTAAAATTAGCAAATTGCGAACAAGCCTAATGTAAAATTTTTACTATTTTCAAAACATTGGAAAATTTTGCATAAGAAAATTTAAAATAATTAACTTTATTATTTTAACTGCATTTTTTGAAATCCCGGGATTCCCGGTCCGAATTCCCGGAAATGCGGGAAATGAAAAATGCTTAATTTCCCGGGAATCCCGGGACGGGAAATCCCGGGATGCATTCCCTACTAGCAATACATAAGTATATGTTACTAAGCATGCCGGTTTATAACAGATACCCAATAAGCATTTGGAAGATATATCATCCACATGTTATTGTGGCAATATCTTCTTTTTTTCATTTGTACGACATTAATCAAGTAGTATTTTAAACATATCTTCTTTTTATCAACTGGAAGAAATGTTAACGCTTTTGAAAAAATGTCAAAAATGGTTTTAGTTTTTATTATTTAAAAGAAATTCTATTTTTGAAAAAATACAATTTGTTAAAAAATGTTTGGACAATTGCAGAAAGCTAATGAACGACCAAACGAAAAGCAAGAATTATACGTAATATTTTATTAAGGTAAGCAAATTCTGCATTGGAGTTATTTACAATTATATTTTAAGTAAAATCGCAATTATTTTTTTTTTTCTCAGAAAACGTGTTCTACGCAGATTCCCCCGGAAGAGAATGATGAAAAGTTTAATTTTTAAACAATAATAATGGCGCAATGTATCAAGATACACCAAAAACAAAAGAATAACTGTAAAAATCATATTAGTGGCATTATTGTATTATTCGATTTTTAATAAAAGATTATGTACATAAATATATAAAAACGTATTTTTGTCTTCTGGAAGTTATTTAGCGATATCTTCTTTCAATCTTCGAAATGATGTTTTGGCGATATCTAATTTTGTATATTTTGTCGTCTAGATGATAAACTAGCAATATCGAATGTTTATCTTCCAGAAGAATTGTTTTCGTATTGCTTTGAGGTGTTGCTTTCGGGACACGTTTTCTAGCAACTGGGGTATCTTCCGCAATACGAAAGCGATTGTTGCCGCAATAAAATTTTTCTTCCAGGCAATACGATTGGGGAATTGCCTTCGTATTATCATGCTTGCTGGGTAATAGAAAAAATATCAATTTTATAGGGTGTCACTTTTTTTTTTGTTGAAGATTGCCCTTAAGTTTTAAGTGCACCTTAGCTAGGGTAACCATTTGTACTGATTTGATCAGTACCTACATATACTGATTTTTGGTCTAGTGTACTGATGAGAAAGTAGTGTACTAATTTTTTTAAATTTGTACTGATTTTACTGGTCTTTAAGATTTAAAATATTATATTAAATTTTTTAATAAGAAAAATCAAAATCAATTGAATTCCCGTTAAATCGAATTAAATTTTTGTCTGAAGTAAGTTAATTAAGTATTTAATCAAATTAAGTGAATTTTTGAATTGAACGCGTTCAACTGAAATAATGATTTAAGAACTAATTCAATTGTAGTTCTTTTTATCAAATCAAATGAATTAATTCACTGACGAATGAGTTTATTTTTTATAAATCGAAAAAGGAATTCCTGCAATTTATAAACTATTTAGTGTGAACGGAAAATTTCACTCAACCGTACAGTAATTTAAAAAATATTTTTTCGTTGGGTGATTTAAAAAAAATCCTTCCCTTCAGTGATTTGAATCGATTTTTTACGGTTCAATGATTTAAAATAAAATTTTGACCGTTCTGTTAATAAAACAAAAAAAAAATTAGTTGCGACTGTAGAAAATCAATTGATACACATTTATTTGGCTGTGACAACAAAATTTCAACTGTCCTAACAATAAAATCTTAATGTTTTTATGTTGAAATTTCGAAAGGAAAATTGTCTAGAACCATAGGGTTTTTCGATAGAAAAAGTTCACAAAACCTTAAAATTGTCTATCAAACATTTTTAGTGGGAAAAAGTAGCCAGAATGTGAATCTTTTTCTATGGCAGAAATCAATCAGAAGTTATTAAAGAGAATACAGGGGACAAATTACCGCAGTCGTGATCGAGTTTTATTCGATAGCAATTATTGTTAATTAATATATTACAAAGATTAAAACTAAGTTAGAGGTGAAGCATTTCGTTCCTTTATTACAAATATGAGTTAAAGGTGCAACAACAGTTATACCTGTCCTTTTATTTTCACTTTAAAAACGTGATTTTTTAACAATTTCGAACGGGAATCTGGCCCCAGGTTTTTTTTTGACGGCCGAATTTGTAGCCAATCGATTGGTTCGTTGTGCTAATTGAATATGTCGTTTGTGTCCACAGAAAATTGGTTTACAAAATGTAATTTGTATCCCAGAACTGAAATTCGCTGGCCTAAATAAAAATTGGCCTAAGTTGAAAATTTTTGTTCCAGCAATCAGAACCATTCGATTGGTACAAATTGTAAAAGAAAAAAATTAAATTTTTTGTAATGTAAATACTCTAGAAAAAAATTCTATTTTTATACTTTATTTTGATGGATGTTTTTTTCACTGTATACTCCGAGAATTTTAATAAAAAAAATTAAATCAAAAAAGAATTTATTTAAGTGCAAATTTGTTTAAGTCCGAATTTATTTGCATTTACAGTTACAAAGAATTATTTTTTAAGAATTTGAATAACAAACGCATATTTTTGTTAACTTCAATTGATTTACTGTTTTTTCATGTTTTAAGACTATTTTATAATCCAAAAGTAATTTTTTATTTGCTTTTTACATAATATTTTTCTTAAAATTTATTTTATTTTTCACTAATATTATTTATAAAGTGTAAAAATAATATAGGCGAAAGATAAAAAAGTTTTAATTGAAATTAAAATATTATATAAGACAAAGATAAATTACGAATGGCTCCAATTATTAACAAAACCTGGGTAAATACTTGAAGATTTCTAAGTAAATATCCAAATCATTGCATTTAAATATTTCAAGATTAAATATTATATTATTTACTTACATGCTTATTCACAAAAAACTTTTTGTCTTATTAGATTTTTGTTGTTGTTTTGCATTTTAATTTGTTTTATTAATCTCTAATAAAATTCTGTACTTTTTTGTGAATACAATCCTTAGAATTTAGGTAAATAATAAAATAGTTTTAAGTATTTAGAAGTTCTAAATATAAATATTTTTTCAATTAAATACAAAATATATTTGTACCTAAAGTTTTCAAGCATAATTATAAAATATTTTTATTTGGAAAGTTAAAGTACATATGTGACAGCGCATAGAGAAAGGGACCTAAGGGTAAAACAAATCAAGTGTTCCCTCCCAGAGATATGCGCGTTTTATGAAAGTGAAGTCGACGATTCTAAAAAAATTTTCGTACTACAGAATGATATTCACGATTTAAAAGAATTATAAATGAGTATTTATTATAATTCACAATTAATAATTTCAGAAAATAAAGCTGGATTCGAAAAACCGCGAGCAAAATTGATATCAAACTCATGGAAATAGCGCGCTAAGTAGAAAACAGTAAAAACCAACTACACAAAACAAGAGGCGCGTTTTCAAGGTTGACCAACACGTTCCTGACGTCATGAGATGTGTCGCTTTCAAATGAGACCAATACCAACACGCTCAGTGATGGTACACCAAAGATACACATATTTAAATCTTTAAAATGGCTCTCCTGAAGAAAACCCTTAGGTCCCTTTCCATTTTGCGCGTCACATATATGAATTTTCAAGTAAATTTTATTTGAAGGAAATTTTTTCCAATATTAATACTTATATATATACACTCAACCAAAAAAGCCTGTAATGGCTACTGAAAATTTTGCTGTTATTACGGGAAATTTAAATGTTTTGAGACTAGCGATATTTTTTGCTCACAAAAAGAAGTCAGTAAAATCAGCAAAAAATGTTGCTGTGTCAGCAAATTTTTAGTCAGGAGCGTGCTTGCAAAAAAGTTGGTAAAAGGTTTGCTGAAAATCAGCGAGCTGATTCTTACCAAAAAAATAGTAATATTCAGCAAAAGTTTTGCTAACACTTAGTTGACTGCAAATGAAAAAAATCCTTGCTAAAATCACTAAACTTTTTGCTGAATATTAGTAGATTGAAAAAAACTCAAAAAACTTGTAGCGAAATTTTACTTTAGTTAATTTATTTGCTGAAAATTTGAATATAGAATATGTGTAGAGTTGTTTTTCTTTTTTGTCATTTCCGTTTCCAGACAAGCTGCGACATCTACATCTTGTCTATCTGGTTGTCGTCCACGCTATGAATGCGGTTATCAGCACAATTTTTGTAGCAAAATAAATTAGTAAAACATTAGTTCAAAATTAGTTTAGTGCTAAAAAAATATAACTAAAATTTTTGCTGAAAACGGAATTTCAGCAAAAAAATTGCTGAAAACTAGTACACTTGATATACAAGACGTTTTACTAATTTTTCTACTAACTTACTTTTTTGAGTGTATGCTGATCTGTAGTATAACGAAATTAGTAGAAAAAATTAGTAGTCGCTTCTAAATTTTGGCAAAATTGTTGTTAACTGCAATTCAAAATCGATTTGCTAAAATCAGTTAAATAAAACTTACTAAATATGAATAATTTTAGTACAATGAAATTAGTATAAATAATTAGTTGCAGCTACATAATTTCAGTAAATTGTTGTAAACTGCAATTTAATATCAATCTGCTGAAATTAGCAAAAAAGTATACTAAAAAAAAAAAAACTGTAAGATCTAAAACAAAATTAAAAAAAAAAACTTTTACTTTCGATTGTAACAAGCGTATAATTACTTCATCGTACTTGAAATTTGGAGTCAAAATTACAAACGGTTCTCCAGTTATTACCTTTTTATTCATTGGAGATACAATAAAATTTTCTGAGTGTTATTTCCAAACTAAGAATATATCAATAGTTACAAATATAAACTAAACAAGAATTGTAAAAAATAAAAAAAAAATTTTTTTACTAACTTTTTTATCTGAATGTACATGTTCAAGTATTTTCACCAAACATGTTCGCTGAAAAAAGATTTTTTAGCGTTAGTATTAAAAAAATGGAAAATTTAGACCAAATATTTTATTAAATAAAAATGTATTTATTTGTTTTATTGGAAAAAAGTATTACATAATATTTTTATTTAAAAAAAAAGAAAAATGAACCAAATATTTTCATTTAAAAAAATTCTTGCAAATCTTGATATCGGAACAAAATTCTATTAGCGGTATTCATAAGTTAAAACTAACGACTAACATCCAGTGCACAACTTTTTATACACACATATTCACATAAGGAAAGTTGTGCATTCGTTGTGCAGTCGTTATTTTTAACTTATGAATCAGCCCTATATTTTCAGGAAATGCATCAATTTTATATTTTCAAGGAAATATAAAAAAATATTTTTACTTGAAATCTTCAAGTATAAATTTTCTTATTTTTTTTTAATACACTCAAAAAAAAGTCAGTAAAGTCAGCAAAAAATGTTGCTGTGTCAGCAAATTTTTATTCAGGAGCGTGCTTGCAAAAAAGTTGGTAATTTCAGCAAAAGCGTTTGCTGAAAATCAGCGAGCTGATTTTTACCATAAAAAATGGTAATCTTAGCAAAAGTTTTGCTAACACTTAGTCGATGGCAAATGAAAAAAATCCTTGCTAAAATCACTAAACTTTTTGATGAATATTAGTAGACTGAAAAAAACTCAAAAAATTTGTAGATAAATTTTACTTTAGTTAATTTATTTGCTGAAAATTTAAATATAGAAATTGTGTAGAGTTGTTTTTTTAATTATCATTTCAGTTGTCTGTACTACATCCAGACAAGCTGCGATATCTATATCACGTCTATCTGGTTGTCGTCCACGCTATAATTGCGGTTATCAGCACAATTTTTTAGCAAAATAAATTAGTAAAACATTAGTTCAAAATTAGTTTAGTGCTAAAAAAATATAACTAAAACTTTTGCTGAAAACGGAATTTCAGCAAATAAGTTGCTGAAAACTACACCGATAAAATTACGTCGTTACATAGTTAAAGAAATCCGTAGCTGAATTGAAAAAAAAAGTAAATCAACTATTGTAATCGTAAACAACTATGGGTTTGGAAAACAAAAACAATATTATAATTACCCTGTTAAAATTAATTCAACTCATTTAAAATTCACCAACACCTTTAAAAAAAATCATAAAAAACGTCAAAAAAATAAAATACAAATATAAAATCAAACAAAAATTGGATGCAGAATCTTGAAATTAGTAAGTCTTAATTTACGTTCTTTACGTCTTTTACAAAATTTCATACACAATTAGGACATGTATGTATTAATGTATATATCTTTATTTTATTTAGGTGTTACGAAAATAGTGCAACCATCTAAATGAAAGGAGCTTATAAAAACCCAACAAAAACTTTTTAAACTTATAAAAAATTTAATTGTATATTGTTTTACATTTGTGATGCTGTGAAATAATAAAACATGAAAATATTAAAAAAATTTAGTCATAAATTCATTTAAAATTGAAATACTTATGGTGAGTAACAACTAATTGAATTTAGAAATCGTTATATTCAACTATTTATAAAATTTCTTAAATTTCAACTACAAACCCGTAAGATAGTTGAATTATTAGAATTTTAAAAACTTAGTTAATATCAACTAAATCAATTCAACTATATAGTAGTAAGAGGTATTTCACCTATAAGATAGTTGAAATATTCGTTGTGATCAACTAAGGACTTTTATGGGTGTAGTAAACTTGATATACAGGACGTTTTACTAATTTTTCTAATAACTTATTTTTTTGAGTGTACTTGTACTCAAAAATATATATAAATATCAAAAATATCCATGCAGACTTTTTTTTAAATATTTTTTCGGCAATTATTCTACTATTTTCAACTCTATTTTTAAAAACTCATTCGCTTACACCTTACATTCTTTGTAATGTCTAGGTAAGGTGTTCTTTGTCAACTTATTTATAAGGTGTGGGTATATCGAACGATTGTGAATAGATGTAAAAAAAATATAATTCAAAACTTGTCTACCACTGCCGCAAGCGAAATTCCTAGTAACATTCGTTTAATATAATTCTCTTTTTTCAGAATTTAATTTGGATCAATGGCTGCGTTCGGCAGATACAATTTGACAGTCAACAGTTGTGCAACTATCTGCTGAACGACCTGATCACTAACCGTTCAGTCTGAGCGCTCAAGTAGCGCTGTCATATTTTGGTAGCGTAAAAAATGTTTGCTACTTTTGTTCAAATAGTGATACATTTGTTTTGTTGTTTTTAAAAACTTTTTGTTTTGTATGATTGACAAATAAAAACATACAAATATAAATCAAAAACTAAAAATTTAAAAAATCAAAGGAAAATATAGAAAAAATGTATTTAAAAACAAAACAAAGAAAACATCGTTCAGCAGAGTAAGTAATCACAAAGCGCTACGAGTCACCGGTATCAGTTTAAGGTTTCTCTGCCGAATGCTACCAATGTGGATCAATGGATGCGCTCCTATTATTCACATGAGGTAGGTCCGAGAGCGATTCCCAGGAATCAATTTTTATGAAATGGATCAATCGGAAGCGTTACAAGACCTGGCTATTTGTATTATTGGGGTGTGTTAATATTTCTGTGGTGTAAAAATTTCGTCCGTTTTGCTCTATCTCGCTTAGTTTTCGAGATACCGGCCATTTTAAAAAATCGCCATTTTACAAAATGGCCTCTATCTCGAAAACTAAGCGACATAGAGCAAAACGGACAAAATTTTTGCAAGTTTTGAATTAGTGTTCACGCTCCTATTATTCACACACATGAGGTAGGTCCGAGAGCGATTCCTAGGAATCAATTTTTATGAACAGTCACGGTAACCCACATGGCTGTTTTATAGAAATGGAACAATCGGAAGCGTTACAAGACCTGACCTATTTGTATTATTCGAGTGTGTTAATACTCCGGTGGAGCAAAAATTTCGTCCGTTTTTCTCTATCTCGCTTAGTTTTCGAGATACGGGCCATTTTAAAAATCGCCATTTTACAAAATGGCCTCTATCTCGAAAACTAAGCGAGATAGAGCAAAACGAACAAAATTTTTGCAAGTTTTGGAGCAACGTACACGCTCCAACTATTCACATGAGTTAGGTCCGAGAGCGATTCCCAGGAATCAATTTTTATGAACAGTCACGGTGACCCACGTGACTGTTTTATAGAAATTGATCAATCGGAAGCGTTACAAGACCTCGCATATTTGTATTATTGGGGTGTGTTAATACTCCATAGTAGCAAAAATTTCCGTTTTGCTCTATCTCGCCATTTTTCAAAATGGCGTGTATCTCGAAAACTACACGCAAAAAACTAGAGTATGTCATATTATACAAACATGCTTGGTAAAAACGAATTCCTATAGAACAAATTTTTTCATCAGCTTAGTTTAAATCAAACCCTTCAATTTTTATATAAATTACCTAAAAATATAATTTTTTATTGATACATTATAAATTCTTTTGTACATTATGTTAAATCACTTTCTTTTCTTATTTTGAAAATTGTCAATATTTAGTTACATTGGGTGTGTGTGAAACGATAGCAAAGTATCATGGTGAAAAATATTTGTTCTATGGTGAAAAAAATTAAATTTTCCTCTGTGAAATGAAATCTTTTTCGACAATATAAAATTTTTGACAGTTGTAAATAATAGTAACAAAAAAATAAAAGGAAACAAATATTTTTTGGAAATATATGCGTTTGCAAACCAGATCGTTGCAATTAATGGAAGTTTTAGTTTTGCATAACAAAAGAGAATAGTTACCTACATGTAATGTAATTTTTTACTGCCTCTTTTCTGGTACGTTAATTTTAAATCTTTTTTGTTTTTGTTCAGAATTTTACATTATACATTGTTTCTTAATTTTTCTTTTAGAAACATTCACATTTTAAAATGTCAAATATTTCTATGCTTATGTCAAAAATTCTACTAGCCCTAGGGGCTAGTGAAATTTTATTCACCTCAAAAATGTCAAAAATTTACCCTAAAGAATACTTTACTACCGTTTCACACACCGCCATTATGGAAAATGATAAAAACATTTCATGTACGTGACCCAAAATAAACTTAGGAAGTTTTACAATTCATTTATTTGTTGCCAGATGTTTGTAAAATAATAGCAATAATAATAGCATTAAAATTGCCGAAGTTGAAAATTCTTAAAAAAAAAAAAAAATAAAGAAGATAAAACAATATGGCGAAAAGTAGATGCAAAAAGTGAAAAAAGTTCGAAAAATGTAAAATAATATAAATTTTTATGCTAAATGTCATATGGAATTGTCGGTGGGTAAGGCTAATGGACAATCTCAAACGGATATGTCTTTATATTCACATAAAACGAAACTATCGGTGCGTTTACAAATTTATCGTCCACATTTTCATCAATGGGTTCACCTAAAAGTTCTACACTGGGGTGTAGAAAATCATTACCAGATATGTGGTTATGTAACTACATACTGGGGTGTAGAAAATCATTACCAGATATGTGGTTATGTAACTACATACTTGGTAATGGTAACTAGTTACTTTTGTTATTACATTTCTTATTACATTTATATGGCGATGTCGCGAAAAATAATGAATTATGGTTACACACCAGCATACGAATAATCAAAAAATATATCGTTACCTATGTGCTTACCAATACTGACAAAAATAATGAGTCTAAAAATAGATTTTCAAAAAAATAAATTATATAAAAAAAAATATTTGTTATTGTATTTTTTTTCTTTTTAAATAAAATTAGCTGGTGCGAGAATCGAACCTGGGTCTACTGATTGCCAGTCAATAGCTCTACCATCTGAGCTATATCGACATGTAATATTTACTAGATATGAACATAATTGACCTGCTGCACACAAGTAATCAAAAAATATGTGGTTACATATATCTTTTCCAGTGTTTAAAAAATATTGAGTCTAAAAATAGATTTCCAAAAAGTTTCAAAAAAATCTAGAAAATTATTTTCTATTTGAAATAATGATAAAAAAAATAAGTCATTATCAGTTACTCATTATTATATGTTTTAAAATAATGCAGAAGGTAAGTGGGTGTCATTACTGGTAGTCCAAAAAATAATGATATGTCATTACCGTTTCTACACTGGGCTGTTTCGTATATTTTTGCTTTTATTGTGGATTTATTAAATCCAGCTTTTTTTGGATTTAATAAATCTCCTTTTTGTATGAAAAATTCTAAATCCAGGTTATTAAAAAAAACGCTACTTGTTATTGTTATAAATATTGTTGCAGAAAAAATTATTTTGTTAAAAAATTTGCTAAAAATATGCTTTTATTAAATAAAACAAAATATGCTAAAAAATCTGCTTTTGTCCAACAGAATATGCTAAAAAGCAGTTAGCATATTTTTACAAAAAAAATATGCAATTGCCTAACTCAATCTGCTAAATCTAGCAGAAAATATGCTAAAATGGCAACACTGATACCAGCTTTTAGCGACATCCATACCAGGTTTTTTTGGCCAATATCTAACATCACTGCACGCAACTCTGAAATAATCGATAACAGTTCATTGGGTATTCTGAACGTGCTCTTTACAATTAATAGCTCATGACATTGAACATACTCAATCAAAAAACTATATTGTGGAAAAATTCAGAAAAATTAACAATCAAAAAACAATAAAATTTACAAAAATAACAAAAAAATGGGTGCTGATGATAAATCCAATCTTAAAAAATGTGGCGAAATTTTAATAGATATGGAAAAAAATACGAAAACAAAAATGTATACATTTAATTGTTCATTTTGTAATATAAACTGTGGTCAATTGAAAAAATTTACCCTGCATCTGGAACAGAAACATTTTGAACCAGTTACTCAGGAAAAAATCGAAATATTTGAACCAGAAATCAAATTGGAAGAACACATAGGAGATCAGACAGTATTCCATTCAAAGAATGATGTAAAAACAAAAGAACCTGTAGTTGACGCAGTTAATGTAAATCCTTTGGGAACTAATGAAAACTTAAACATAGCAACTGTTGGAGAATTACTGGATGACGTTAAAGTAAAAGTTGAGTATGAACTTAATTGTACTGAACAAAGTAATGATTATGAATATAATAACGATGATATGGACTATGAGGATTGTGTTGACGACACTGAAGATGATGAAGATCTTAAGCCAACGAAAAACGGAAACAAAAGAGTAAATAAATCCAAAAAAGTAATTTATTTCAAAGCTTTGAAGTTTAATGAAATGGCTCAAAAATTAATAAAACTTTGTTCATCGACTGAAGTACTCACGCTGAGTTTAATGGTGCAATAATTATTATTTACAATTATCTTAAAAAGTACTCATCGGATTTCGATAAGACCTTGTACAATTTCACTCAATCTGATATATATGTGCGTTCCCGTACGTTACCGCGGGTACCCGCGGAATCCCAAAACAGCCCAAACAACAATTTACACGCAATTTTGAGTACGGGAGAGCCTTTGGGCTAGTTTGGGTAACCGCGGAAAAGTACTGGAACAGACATAATATCTTACATCCAAAGATGGGATTGGGTAAATATTAATTTATAGTGAATGTAGACCAGAGGTCGGCATAACCTATGCCCATGGGCGCTCTCTCACACCTACATAAGCTCACACATAGAAGAAAAAAATAAATAAATTCACTCCAGTCTCACACAAGCAGTCAATGAAGTAGGTTGTCACATTGCTTGTTTGCCAGATTTTTTACACTCTGCATAATGTTTATTGATACATTTTGTTGGTAATTTATGTTTAAGTTTTTTTTTTTTTTTGTGTTGTTGTTTTTTGATATTTGTTTTCGTAGTTGTTGTTTGCTTTTAAATTTTTATTTTATATTCCCATTATAAACATTTGAAATTTTCGAATTATTATACAAACGTTCTTTTTCAGTGCATTGAGAGTGAAAGGCTGCAACTCACTCATACAAGCACAAAATAAGGTTGTATATATTTGCCGATCCCTGATGTAGACTGAGCAAACTACCTAGTTTTCGTACAAAACTAGTTTTTGGTAGTTTTTTACATATGCGTTTTGACAAGTAAAAACTATCAAGAGCCAAAAACTAGGTAGTTTTTGCTCAGTTTAAATCCAGTATTAGTTTAAAATTTTTAATTTTCTTTTACAAAAAACGCGATTTAACCAACAATGACTGATTACAAGGTATGCATATTTCACCAAAATATGAAATATAAAAAAAAATTAATTTTTAAAAAATTTTTTTTTTTTTAATACACAAGGTATCCCAGCAAAAAAATACCTGACCAAGATCCGTAAAATCACCTATATTGTTCGGCACGAATGCGTTCAAATTGAGGTGAAAAAGGCATTTTTTTTAACAATGGCTTGGCATAGGAGAGAAGGTGTTTATGCTACTTTAAGTCTGCTTTGCACGTCATAAAAATGAGTGCTTGGATGTTCTTTTTTATAAAGGAAAGCAATTCATTTTTTTTACTATCTAAGGGGAGATGAAAAGTAACTTCTTGGGAATGCATTCAAATATATATTTAAGAAGTGATATTTATGACTTTTGAATGCATTCCCAAGAAGTTACTTTTCATCTCTCCTTAGATAGTAAAAAAATGAATTGCTTTCCTATAAAGAAAAAGAACATCCAAGCACTCATTTTTATGACGTGCAAAGCAGACTTAAAGTAGCATAAACACCTTCTCTCCTATGACAAGCCAATGTTAAAAAAATGCCTTTTTCACCTCAATTTGAACGCATTCGTGCCGAACAATATAGGTGATTTTACGGATCTTGGTCAGGTATTTTTTTGCTGGGTATATGTGCTTTTACGGATCTTGGTCAGGTATTTTTGTTCTGGGAAGTAAAATAAGTTTTTAATTAATGGCATTTTGGAAGTCATTTAAAATACGTTTATTGGAAGTAAGAAATCAGCATATATAGCTACTTTATATGCAATGAAAAATGCATTCTTGTAGAATGCATTCGGTTTTTTTTTTCTGGGATATAATTTCACCCTCAAATTATACCCTAAGTCTTGATCTTTCCAACGAGGTATAATTTTTAACAATCATCCACCTTGAAAAAAATATGGGTATGTAAAACTAAGACTGTCTCATCGAAGACTGGTTTGAATATATAATTGTGGCCAAGCATTTAAGTCAATTCAAGTTTTTTTATAATTTTATTGTTGTTGCCTTTATTTTTAAAGATCAAAATAGTGGCTAAATTCGCCACGAAAGGCATTTAGTCACTTGTTTTAAGTGGGCGTGCTTCTAACGAAAAATTAGCGATATAAACCTCTTTTCAAATTTCCTTAAGTCTTGCATTATCCTTATCTACAAATAGTCACCAGACTTAAAATTGCAGCACTTTAAACATGACCAAATTTTTCTTTGTTTTTAGCGATTTTAAAAGAAAGTTAACAACACTGAAATTTTAACATGAAATGCTTTTTACTATAAAGTAAAAAAATCTTGACTGATTTGCTATATTGTGGTAAGAAAAGCATAAAACTATTCACTTTAAAATTTCAGTGCTGTTAACTTTATTAAAAATCGCTAAAAACAGAAAAATTTGGTCACGTTTAAAGTGCCTCACTTTTAAGTCTGGCGACTATTTGGGGATAAAAATAATGCACGACTTAGGGAAATTTTATAGGATTTCCAAAAATATACAGTTTGTATGGAACCGATCAGTACTGCCTAAATTTTACTATGTAATTTGATAAGAGGTTTATATCGCTAATTTTTTGTTAAGATATTTAGTTGACCTGTGGTGTTGTTATGTGGTGATTTTCGTTTGGCTTAAGGTCATTGGTTGTTGATTATAAAATAAATAAAAACTACAAATACTTTATGTAAAGTTTTTTCAATTTTTATTGCATTTATTGTTTTCAATATTTCGATCTAAGTTTTAGATCATCTTCTGGAAACCTGATGAAAATTACAACATTTTTTTTTGTTAATAAATCACAATTATAATTTAACTAAACAAATTAAATTAAAAATAATAATTATTTTTATATTTACTTTAAAAACAAAATTAAATTTTGCTGAGTTGCAACTCCTTAACTTCACCGTCAGTTTTTGTCAACTAGTTTCTGTTTTAGTCTTTTGTGTTTATCCACTATATGTCTATAAAGCTGTGCACAATTTTCTGTGTCTCTCTTATAATTAAGCCTTCTTTGAGAGGGTACATCAATTATATGTAACATTTCTAACATAAATCTCTTTTTGTAATTATTCTCTTCCTGTAAAATCCTAGTATGTATCATCAAAATTTGGTTTGTGGCCACTTATTACACAGTGCGCCGCAAGAGCTGTTTTTTGCTCTATAGGTTTATTCGTTGCCTTTTGATCAGATCTATGTGAAGCTAATCTTGTTTTTAGTTTTGTTTTGGTAGTACCAAGGTATATCTTCTCGCACACTTCTTGTCCGTTGCCATTACATTTTATTTCATATATAAGATTGGATTTATCTTCTTTATCAACTTTAGTTTTTGTTCTACTGAACAACTTGTTCACAGAACTACGCGTTTTAAATGCTAGTTCGTATTTTTCCCGATCATAAATGTTGGTATTCTTCACTCTTTCAGATAAATCTGGTATGTACGTTAAAGATTTGTATATTTTAGGAGGGTCTGGTTCTTTAACATCGTTATTTTCCTTTGTATTAACGTGTTTGATTAATTATTTAATTATTTTAGTAGGAAATTCATTTTTCCTCAGTGTATTGATTACTTTTTGTATATTTTCCTTGTGAAAATCTTTATCACATATATCAAATACTCTCCTGATAAAGTTGGTCGCCGTGTTAATAATAATTTTCCTAGGATGTTTAGAATAGAAGTTTATTAATCTTCCGGAGGCTTCGGCTTTTTGGTACCAATTTAGTTTTAGCATGTCTCCTTTCCGAATTACCACCGAATCTAAATATGGTAGTTTGTCATATGCTTCTTCTTTAGTGAATTGGATTTGCCGGTTAAAAGAGTCTAATACTTTTAATGTGTCTTCTATTGCATCTGTTTTTACAATTGCGAATAGATCATCTACGTATTTGGTTAGAATTTTCGGTTTTATCCTCATTAGTTTCATCGAACAATCCAGTAGATCTTCCATAACAATGTCCGCAATCACTGGTGATGCTGGTGATCCCATGGGCATACCCTTCTGTTGTCCACATACATTCCCATCATACTTAAAATATCTGGTTTCTTTTATGCAAAATTTTAATATTTCCATAAATAGCTTTTCGGGTATATTAGTATGTTTCTCCAACTCACTCCATCTTCCTTCAATAATTTTGAAGGCCAAGTTCACAGGTATACTTGGAAACAAGGATATAACGTCAAAAGATATCATGATTTCATCTTTTTCGATAATAGTGTCGTTTATTCGTGATTTGAACGCAATAGCATCTTTTACGTTGTATTTTGACTCGATTGTCAAATGTTTCAATATATTCACTATATATTTGCTTAGCCCATATGCTGGAGAATTAATTGAAGAACAAATTGGTCGAAGAGGTGTACCAGTCTTATGGATTTTTGGTAAACCATATATCCGAGGAGCTATTGCCGTGTTATTAATTAGTTTGTACTTTTCCTTCATATCAATTATATTTAAATTAAATAATTTTTCTACCAGGACGTTATTCCTATTTTGTAGAATAGAAGTTGGATCCTTCCCCAAACGTGTGTAAGTACACATATCCCCTAAAATTTTCCTAATTTTACTTTCATATTCATTTTTATCCATATCTACCGTTTTGTTACCCTTATTTTCTGAACCATCTCCTTGCTTTTCGTGGCGAATTTCGCCACTATTTTGATCTTTAAAAATAAAGGCAACAACAACAAAATTATAAAAAAACTTGAATTGACTTAAATGCTTGGCCACAACTGTACCTCAGAGAATAAAACCCCTAAGCCCAGCCGATACACAAAAGGGGTTGTTCAGCGAATCCGGTTTAAAATATATCCCAGAGGTGAAAATCCTCAATCCCAACCGAAGGCCGCTACACAGAAAAGGTTCCTCAGCGAATCCGGCTTTGGATATACCCCAGACAATAAAAACCCTAAGCCCGGCCGAAAATCGATACGCAAAAAGGATTTTCCCAGCTCATTAAAAAAATGATAGCTATATTTTTATTTTCAAGGTAGAAGATTGATGAGAATTATCTATCGTTGGAAAGGTCAAGACTTATGGTGTAATCTGAGGGTAAAATAATTTAAACAAAATTAATAACATCTTATTCCTATCTCTGGATATTATATATCATTATATTGAAAGAAATTGTATAAGCTTTCCAGTGATATACCTTTTATCCAAATCCGATGAATACTTTTTAAGACAATTGTAAAACACTTACAACTTTAAAGACCCGCCCACTGTTAACGAGACGTGACCGAAAAAATTTGCTTTAGATTTATACCCTGTAGGGTCAAGGTATGGTCAAAATAATAAGTACACCTGCTTATTTTTTTATGTTTAATTTTAGTTACATTAACGGAAAGTAAACATGGCAATTGTTTTTTATTTAAATAACTTTTATATGGCAATGTCTTTAAAAGTAAAATAAAACTGGGGCTTCCCAGTTGTTTTCATTGTATGTTAGTTTTGTAGAGGTGTGATTTCAGTACTTGGTCAAAATTCTTTAATATTTTCGCAGTCTGCTTTAGTTTTTTGTAAAGGATATTTGCTTTACTGTTGTTTATCTTTATACATAACGAAATATATAGTAAAAGGTCAGCGATGGGTCGAAAAAGTCATTGTTCTCCGGAGGAGAGAAAAATTGTTTCAAGGCTAAGAGAAAGTGGCCAAAGTCTCCGTTCTATAGCAGAATCTATTAATCGGTGGCTATTTTTTGTACAAAATGCTATTTTTTGTATAAATGCTTTATTGTAACTCTTGCGAAGAAGGACCAATTTGTGTCTTCAAGAGCGATTTCAGCAGATATTGGAAATGTAATTTCATAGCGAACAGTTCTTTGTACTACAAGAAGCTCATTTACCAGGACGGATAGACTGAAGAGTCCCTTTGCTTAGACAAAAAAATTTAAAGGCTAGGTTGGCGTTTGCAAGAAGTCATTCCAATTGGTCCGGAGTAGACGGTGAAAAAAAAATGGCAAAACATTTTGTGGAGCGATGAAACAAAAATTAATTTATTTGGAAACGACTGTGCCCGGAATGTTCGGCGCCCTATGGGTAAGGAATTCCACGTTCGCTTTACAAAGAAGACGGTCAAGCACGTGGCGGCAATATTATAGTCTGGGGGTTGTTTCTCGTGGTATGGTGTCGCTCCGATACATCGAATTACCGACACTATGACCAGATTCCACTACAAAGATATCTTGAAAAATACGATGTTGACCTAAGCTGAGGAAAGTTTGCCTCTTAAATGGATATTTCAGCAGGATAACGATCCAAAGCATACTTCTAAGTTGGTAAAGTATTGGTTCCAAGACAATTTTGTGGCCCTTCTTGATTGGCGAAGTCAATCTTCGCACTTACTTAAACCCCATTGAAAGTCTTTTGGTGAAAGTTAAAACAAAGAATTGGAAAAGAGGTTTTTAAAAATAAGGATCAGTTATGGAATTTTGTTCAAAAAAGTTGGTATGAAATACCAGTAGAGAAGCAGGAAGCTTATTGCCAGCTTGACAAAAAGAGTCAACAAATTTGATTAATTACTTTTTGAACAAGACTGAATTTAATTTTTGTTTTTTGTTATTGTTTTAGTATTTATTTTATTTCTAATGTTATAACAAAAAAATAGTATTTGTTTTTTCGTTTAATTTAAATAAATTTTCGGCTACGAGCCTTTAAAAAAATATTTCAGGCTGTACTTATTATTTTGACCATATGTGTATATATATATTAGGGTCGGCCTTATTTTTCAACTGGCGAATATTGGTGAACATCGGTCCATGTTTAGACCTAGTACCCATATAAGGGTCCCCCCAAAATTGGCTTGGTAACAAACTGCAGATCGCAAATATTAAAATATTTTAATGAAATTTGGTGCGCTGACTCACATTATAGAAAATTTTGACACAAGCCCCATTTTAACCCATTCGAATTTCGGATCCAAACATTAGTTGGTTTTTACCCAGACTGGTGTAGGGTATTCTATAGTCGGCATGCCCGACTTTAACCTTTTTACTCGTTTTTAATATTTTAGGCAAAAAATATTTTTTTCTTCATACATTTATTTTTACCGGCAAAACTGTTGAGTATATAGAAAAACGTTATATGAACAGATTAAAGGAATTGTAATTTTTAATTTTTTTAAAATTGTTTGAGCAAAATCGGACTAGTGGTTCTCGAGTTATGCCAAAAAAAAGACCACCAAAGGTCAAATCGATATATCTCGATTTCTAGGGTTGACCCAGCGAAACGCCGGGACACGTATAACTTCTTTTTTACCGATATAACTTTCCCCGGTAGTTTGAACCCTTCCCGATCACTGACCACTATCATTTGTCTCACAGTGTTATAGTTCAACCATATTTGTATGGATCCGAAAAATGAGGTAACACCTAAGTATATGTTCATATATGGACATTAGGGACTCAAAAAAAAATTGTGAGTTATTGAATGGGCCCCCTCCCCTTAAAATATAAAATATGTATTTGGGTGTACGTCAACAACGTCTACGTACGGTACAACGTCTCCCACAAAATTAGGACAATCGGATAAGAGGAACACGGGCCTCAACGGCCCTGAAGTTTGAAAAACGGTATACATGGGAAAAATATGACTTTTTTTTTAAATTTGTTAAAATTTTTATATTTTAAACTAGCGGGCAAGCCCGCTAGATTTAGCGGCGTGCCTTAGGCCTAGTTTTTGGGATGTCAGTTAAACCGAAAATGAATTTTGTCGTATCGGGCAAGCCCGCTACTTTGTTAGCGTACCTTAAAGTTTAAAATGTAATTTGTTTTGTATAGGAATTAAATATTTTTATGAAAATAAAATACAATGTTTTTTATTAATGTAAAAATCTTCAAAATAAAAGCCCCCTTCGATGAGAATGCTTATTAGGAGCTTATATAAAAAATAAATAATTTCAAAAATTTAAGTAAAAATAAAATCAAATAGATACACTTAATAATTAACAATAAATAACGATGGCGATGTGAGAGCTGTGGTGTAATGGTTAGCGCGTTGAACTGTTACACATGTGGCTGCGGGTTCGATTCCCAGCGACCACAGCATCAATTTGGAAAAATAATGTGTATGATTTTTTATCCCTAATACAGTGTCCTCCTTCACTATTCCCATAGCACTTAACCCCACCGAAGTAAAATAATATAACAGGGCTATGAAATAAACAGCCTCAACAAAACTAATATTCTGAAACTAACACAATTTTCAAAAATCTGAAAAATATATTTAAGTTACTTTTAAACCATTGATAATACACACAAAGTAAGACTACAGCTTTAGCTTTTGAAAGTCATTACTTTGGTCCAACCACATACAGGATTCTATCAGGATACCTTTCTGGGACAACGTCTTAACTTGAAAACGAATTATTATGAAATTTGACAAAAAGAATAAATTTAGTATACTCAAAAAAATAAGTTAGTAGAAAAATTAGTAAAACTTCTTGTATATCAAGTGTACTAGTTTTCAGCAATTTTTTTGCTGAAATTCCTTTTTCAGCAAAAAATTTAGTTATATTTTTTTAGCACTAAACTAATTTTGAACTAATGTTTTACTAATTTATTTTGCTATAAAATTGTGCTGATAATGATGACGTGATGTCACAGCTTGTCTGGAAACGGAAATGACAAAAAAAGAAAAACAACTCTACACATATTCTATATTTAAATTTTCAGCAAATAAATTAACTACAGTAAAATTTCGCTACAAGTTTTTTGAGTTTTTTTCAGTCTACTAATATTCAGCAAAAAGTATAGTGATTTTAGCAAGGATTTTTTTCATTTGTAGTCGACTAAATGTTAGCAAAACTTTTGCTGAAGATTACTATTTTTTGGTAAAAATCAGCTTGCTGATTTTCAGCAAACCTTTTGCTGAAATTACCAACTTTTTTGCAAGCACGCTCCTGACAAAAAATTTGCTGAAACAGCAACATTTTTTGCTGACTTTACTGACTTTTTTTTTGAGTGTATTAGTACCAATATTTATTAAAATTAAGACCCGTTTTCGCTCAATTTCGTAGTTTCCGAAAAACGAAAATCGTTACATCTTCTTAATCAAAGGCACAAAAAATTTCATTTTATACTTTGGTGAAAAAGCATAGGCCGGTTAGAGGGTAAAATAAGTCAGTCACTCACTCTTATATGTATACCAGTGATGGTATTTGAGAATTTTCGTTTGGTGCCTAACTGATGACAAAAAAGTGCCAAAAAAAAAAAAATTTAGCAACATGCAAATGTTTCAAAAAATATGTTCAGCTTTTATTTCAAATATTTATACATTCACACCCTTATTATAAACTTTATAACAATAACAAAATTGTCACAAAACTGGTGTGAATGGAAATTATTTTAATTTTGGTATTATAAGAAAAATTGTCACAGCAAAACCTTGACAAAATTGTCATATAATAAAAAGCACATATATTTTCATTCGTCAACAATTTAAAATATAAGTTTTATTTTCTTTTGAAGAATTTTATAATTTTTCTTCACAGAAATATAATACGAAATACCTCATTCATATTTTGAGATATTATTTTAAGATGCATTCAACCTTTTACCGATTCTAAAATGCCTGCAAATTCCTCCAAAAGATTACGTAGTAACATGGGATTTTTGGGGCTAAAGTTGTTAAGAATAAGCTCAAAATACTTGATGCTAAAATTTAAAGGAAACTCGAAGTGCTTAGAACTAGTTCTCTCGTGTTCTGCGGTTCCTGGACATTTTTTTAAAGTTTTCATTTCATTTAAGATTTCATAAAATTATCGAACAAAGTTTTTCTAATTTTATCCCCATTGCTTTTATTTTTAAAGATCAAAATAATGATTAAATTGTCCCTAAAGAACTGGAAGGTGGTCCAGAAAATTGTAGAAATTTTTAGTGTGGCGTTTGTTTTTTAATTTTGCTACCCGTTCGTCTCTTTTCAAAACCAGCGATATCGACCTTTTATCAAATTATATAGAAATTTTCTTAAAAAGTGCCAAAATTCTATGAAGAGTGCCAAAGTGCCATTGAACAATCAATAGTGCCACAAATGGCACTTTTGTGCCACTTTTACCAACAGTGATGTATACACTATGACTCTCTTTGCGATTTGTTTATTGTCATTGCGAATCCATTCGTTTCCCGTTCTGTTTCATTTCGTTCCGCATTCCTTTCCATTTCGTTCTCTGTTCCATTGCCATTTTCTCGAGTTTCAATTCCACTTGTTCCCCGTTTAATTTCCCCGTTCTTTCTCGAAAATTTTTTAAAAAGTGTTTAAAAAAACAAAAAAAAAATGGTCGTACTATAGTACTTTCCTTAATAAAAAAAAGACAAAAGAGTGTTAAAAAACGTGGCAATGGACAAATTTTCTTTCCCAAAAGTGTGTTAAAAAAATGTTTTCACAAAAAAAGTGTTGCCACAAAAAAAAAAGTGTTTCCACAAAGTTTACACAAAAAAAAGTGTTTCCAAAAAAAAAAGTGTTTTCACAAAAAAAAAACGTATTTCCACAAAAAAAAGTATCCACAAAAAAAAGTATCCACAAAAAAAACTGTGTTGACACAAAAAATAGTTTCCACAAAAAAAAAAAGTTTCCACAAAAAAAAAAGAGTTTCAACAAAAAAAAAAGTGTTTCCACAAAAAAAGTGTTTCCACAAAAAGAAAGTGTTTCCACAAAAAAGTGTTTCGACCAAAAAAAAGTTTCCACAAAAAAGTGTTTCCAAAAAAAAAACAAAAAAAAAATATTTCACAAAAATTTCCACAAAAAAAAGAACTGTTTCCAAAAAAAAAAACTTTCCACAAAAAAAAATATTTCACAAAAAAAAAAAAAAAAAATCAACAAAAAAAGTGTTTCCACAATAAAAAGTGAGATGAGATAAATGAGATAGGATAAGCTGAGATTAGATTAGGTTAATGCTATAAGTGCTGCCTGGTTGTCATAGCAACACGAAAATTTTATATGTAGGGACGCCATATCTCCGGAACCACTGGGCCAATTTCGTGCAAACTTCACATAAACCATCTACATCCTCAACGTACCCTGAAATTTTGGTTGAAAGCGGTTGACAGAAATACGTTGAAAAATAAAAATTTGTATATCGATCACACATTTTATATGGGAAAACACACCATCACGCGTATAACGCGTATGCGTAGAAATTTTTCGTAATTTTTTTAAGAACCATCAGTAAAAGTACACTCATGGAATTATGTAGGTAAAATCAACTGCAAATGACAGTTAAAATAACTGCATTTGCAGTTAAAAAGGTGTAGACTACATTTGCATTTAAATCAACTGCAATGTGAAGTTATTTTTAACTATTAAAAATCAACTGACAAATGTAGTAAAAACAACTACAAATGCAAATAAAACAACGTACAAGCAAATTATTGTAAAACTGTACAAACAACTGCAAATTTAGTTAAAATAATATAAAAAAATTATTTTAAAAATTATTAATTTAATAAAAACAAATTTATGTAAATACTCCTAACTTAATTTTATTTTATAATAAATTTAAAATGAGAAATTAAAATTTTCACTTAATATCACTTTTATTGTTCACTATTTGATGTCCGTCTGTGAGGGATGAAATATTGTTTGGCTTCCTTTTTGTCTCCAGGTAGAAAGGGATGAAAATATGAAAGAACTGAAAGAAAATAAATAAAATATCTTTTTAATATTCCCGTAAATAATTTTATATTATAAAACTTATCTTATTACATATTTTAATAATTTAATAAAATATATATCCTTTTCCATATTACGCGTCTTCACTCTTTTTAACGTTGTTTTATGATTAAGACAAGAGGAAACATGTTCTTCTCATATTCTTTCACTAGAAATTTCTAAACAAGCCCTTCGTACACATACCCTCGTTTGCTTCGTACACACATACACTTGAAAATTGCAGTACTTGTAACAAAATTCAAAATAACTGCATAAAATAAATGTTACTACAATGTAGTAGTTTTTTTAGTTTGCTTAAAAAAATAACTGTCAAAAACATTGAAAAATTTTGCTCTAAGTAAATTAACTGCAATTGTAGTTAAAATAACTACAACCGCATTACTACACAAATAACTGTCATGTAGTAACTTCAGAACTTTTCTGAGTGTAGACCGTTCCAACGCATGTATTGGTTTGTAAATCGGTTGAGTGGTTCTCGAGTTATAAAATGACGAACATATACCTTATTTTTATATATATAGATTAATCTTGAATTAAAAGGATTAAAAATCGTAATAAACAGTAAATTATCTTTCTAATAAGGCAATAAAAACTAAAATCGGTTGAAAAAAAAACCAAGTTATTACAATTGCCCCGGCCAGAGACATATAATATAGAGATGCAACATGGATAATTTTTTAAACAAACTGTAGATGTCGCTAGCATGTGGGAAATTTTGTCAAAGGAGGATTTTATGTTGGGAAATTTTCTCAAGGGAGGATTTTTTTTATGTCAAATGAGGTTTTACAGAGTTGTTAGGTAAGGGGATTTGGGCCCAAATTAAGGATTTCGACTTCGTTTTGGGGACAAATTAAAAAATTTGTAAATTTTAAAAGATTTAGTTTTAGGCCCAAAATAAGAAGAATTTTCGTATAAATTATATGCGTATTATTTCAAATTAAAGTCGATCAAATTAGGTCTGTTAAAGAATTTCAAAATTTCTACAAAATATTTGAATTATTGAAGAAATGTTCTCCAAATATTTATAAATCTTGAAATAACGAAAAGCAACCAAGCTCAATAGTTAATCAAAAATTTTTCTATTTTCCAAATACTGAAATTGTTACATGCATAGGACCCAGAAAAAATAAATTTTGTGTAGGCTCAAAAAGTACCAGGGGTTTTCATATAACCTCTTTATGTACTTTCTGAATCGTGTAAACTCGACTTATGCAAAATTAATGTTCAAAAGAGTTTACGAGCCCTAGAACTAGCACCCTACTAGATTTACAAATTTTAGAAAAAAAGACTTCACCATAATGAAGTTCGTGTGAAAATTGTGTAGAATTTTTTCTCCAGAAAATTTAATATACGACTTTTATTTTGACGGTGAAACGGTGACATATCACCTTAATTGTGATTTGTCTTTCGTATAATAAAATTTTTTTAGTTTCACAATTTTAACAAAGATTTACGTTTTTTCGAGTGAAAACGTAAATATTTCTTCGTAAGATATTCAATTTTATTTAATTTGCTCACATATTTCTTAAAAATTTTCTGAACTTAAGAGCGATGCTAACTTAGCTCCTTTTTTGATTTTTTGTTTAAATTCAAATGAATTGGGTATAACATTGGGGATTTAAACATTTAAAATGGGTATAAGCTAAAAGTTTTTGTGCAACACTGCTCCCCAAATAAAATGAAACAGTATTGCCAGAAAAACAAAACAGTAGTCAGCGCCATCTGTTGCATTAAAAACCGGTGTTGCCATTCATCAGGACCATGGGAGACCCCTGGCCCCGGCAACTAATGTGTCATAGAACGCTTAATCAAAAAGTTCGAGCCCAAATTTTGAAATTTGTAGAAATAATGTAATGCAAAAACATTTTCTTATTTTATTAACTCCAAGGTACTCAATTAAAAAGTATTTTTTATCATGTGCTTTCCAAACTCGTTTTAAATTAATGCAAAAAAGGTCGGAATTCTTAAACACTGTTTTGAAATATACAATTTTACATTTTTAAAAATTTTTTTAAAGAAATTTTAAAAATCAACGACTGGACTTTAAGGTTTTATTAAGAACATATTGTAGATTAAAAACTACAAAAATTGTAGGAATTCCTTTTTTCATTTGGCTGGAGAGATTTAATTTTAGCGGATTTCGGGAAAACAGCGATTTTTGGCATTTATTTTTTCTTTTGTCTTCTTTTAATTCCAAATAATTTAGGCCGGAATATAACAACACGAGATTAAATACTTCAATACTGAAAATTAGGGCAAAATATAAATACATTAAATTGCCCCTGTGTAAGGTCAGAGGTCAAATTTTAGGAGATTTTAATTTCAATTTTTAATAGCAATTTTCTAATAAATGCTAGATTAGCGCCATCTTGAGGTGGCTTTTTGAAACAACTAATAAAGTTGTAAACAATATAACATTACAACCTTTCCAGAAAGGTATTACTTATGAAAATCGGATAAAAAATGTGGCAACTAGAGGTAAAAGTATATAAATAAAATTATTTTCTGCTTTATTAGTTGTTTCAAAAAGCCACCTCAAGATGGCGCTAATCTAGCATTTATTAGAAAATTGCAAAAAATTTAAATTTGGGAGCCTCGAAAATGATTTTTTTGATATGTCGTAGTGGAACTTTTTTTTCCCCATGCTAAAAGCTTTCGAAAAATCGAGTACGCAATATCAAAAAATTTTTATCCATACAATTTGACCCGCCCTAATGGACATATATGAACATATACATTTATTAAATATATGCGAAAGATGCGAACGTTGCTGTCCTATCCCGGTAAAAAATGTCCATATATGAACATTTATGGTCCAACCATATATCGTCACCTAAAATGCAAAAAGGCATAACAACACTTTTTGTTTTTTACACTAGAACCAAAGAAAAAGGTTGTAGAATTAAAGATATTCTATATTTTCTTATCTTGTTTAAAACACGACATATAAGTTTAAAATTTTGTAGGGAAATGTGATTAAGTCTAGTGCATCATAATCAATCAGAAAATCGGCTTAAATTTTTTTGTTGTTACGCCCTTTTGCATTTTAGGTGACGATATGTATGGATCCGAAAAATGAGGTAACACCTAAGTATATGGACATATATGAACATATACATTTATTAAATATATGCGCATACATGCGAACGTTGCTGTCCTTTCCCGGTATATATTTATGAACATTTATGGTTCAACCATATATGTATGGATCCGAAAAATGAGGTAACACCTAAGTATAAGTTCATATATGGACATATATTAATATATACATTTATTAAATATATGCGAATACATGCGAACGTTGCTGTGCTTTCCCGGTAAAAAATGTACATATATGAACATTTATGGTTCAACCATATATGTATGGATCCGAAAAATGAGGTAACACCTAAGTATATGTTCATATATAGACATACACATTTATTAAATATATGCGAATACATGCGAACGTTGATGTCCTTTATTATAATGTTGTACAATAGATATAAATTTATGTATGACATTTAAATTAGGCGCTACATATGTTCCTTTTTGTATTCATGGCATTAAATATAATTCCATATTTATCCAAAAGAGCTCCTTTTACAAATTTGGAAAAATGTATTCTTCCAAATACGTTCATATACAAGTCCCTTTTGCATAAATTGAATAACATATAATTCCATATTTGTAGATATATGAGTGCCTTTTCCATATATGAAATAACAGATGCCTCCATATATGTATGTTTGTATATGAAAGCTTTTTCCATATCTGGAATCACATATACTTCCATATATGTTCATATAAAATCCATATATGTTCATAAAAAATCCATATTTGTTCATATGTGTCCATACATAAACCATATATGAACATGTTTGAGCGTATATGAACATTTTTCACCGGGTATGTATGTTCATAAAAAATCCATATTTGTTCATATGTGTCCATACATAAACCAAATATGAAAATGTTTTAGCGTATAAGAGCATTTTTCACCGGGTTATTATAAGATTGTACTATCCCGGTGAAAAATGTCCATATATGAACATTTATGGTCCAACCATATACAGTTGCGAGCATAAAAAATGCAACGCTACGCTAAATCATCTAAGTATGCTTTTATTTCTTCTAACGGTTTTTTATTTGCGCTTATCTTTTGTTAATATATTCGTCGATGTCTATTTTCATATTCTAAGTCGTTTGATTTGCATTTATTTATGTGAATTAGTTTTTACAAACTTTTTTATGAAACTAGTGCCCATTTTGTGCGAGCAAAAAAATGCAACTTTTATGTATTTTACATTTAATCGATTTTATTTGTTAAAACATTCAGCATAGTAATTAGATTTTTATTATTTAGTGGAATAGCCATTATTTTTAGTTACTCCTTTCATTCGTGAAATCCTGGAATCCACGAGCGCAAGCAATTTTGTGAAGGTATGCCTTGCTACACCTGTTTGGCAACAATTTCGAAATCCCTTAAATTTGAATGCTTTTTCTTTCATATTTCGATGTCTACAAGCTCCCATAAATTCTCTATGGGGTTTAAATCGGGTGACTGTGCTGGCCACTGTAAAACTTCCACACCGTTGTTACTTAGAAATTGCCTAACTAAGCGAACGGTGTGCTTAAGGTCATTGTCGTATTGAAATATGCTTCCAGCAGCCATTTATTCCTGCATGTGAGGAAGCATGTGCTCTTGTAGTAACCCTCTGTGTTTATTCTATCCTCAATTTTGACTTCTGGTCCAACACCATCACGGGAGAATGCACCTCAAAATAAAAATTTAAACAAGTGTGTTATACAGGGTGGGCCAAAAGAAACCAAGGGGTGTAAAAGTTTAATAACTTTTTCGTTTATTAATTTTTTTTTATTTTTTCTTTCTGATTATATAATATACAAAAGGGAAACTTTTTTACACTAAGTATGAAAAATGATGTCTCTTAAATGACCACCGTTTTCAGCTTCGCACTGATGGGCTCTTTTTAGAGCATTTTCCATAACATCTTTCAAAACTTGTGGCTGTAGCATTCGAATTTCTGCAACAATGTTTGCCTTGAGTTCATGGATTGTCTCTGGCTTGTTCACATACACTCGCTCCTTCAAATAACCCCAAAGAAAATAGTCGGGTGCTGTCAAATCTGTCGATCGCGCTGGCCAAATAATTTCCGAATTTCTAAAAAATTTTGTAAAAAATTTTCTATCATAAACCGATACCGCTCTCCATTTACGGTTACAGCACTTCCATCTTCATTCTCGAAGAAGTAAGGCCCAATGACATTTTCAGATGTGATCCCACACCATACTGTACACCTGATGGGGTGCAATTGGCGTTGATGAATGGCTCTTGGATTTTGAGAACCCCAGAACCTACAGTTCTGCTTATTAACAAAGCCGTTAAAATGTCGACGATATGCTCTTTGCGTTAAAATAATTGATCTCTGGTTTAAATAATAAAATTCTATTGTTCTGGTTCTCTGTTCAGTTGTGAACCTCTCCATTATAAATTCTCCAAGTGTTGTCAATATAATCTGAAAGAAAAAATAAAAAAAAATTAATAAACGAAAAAGTTATTAAAATTTTACACCACTTGGTTTCTTTTGGCCCACCCTGTATTTAACACAACGATTTCATACCACACATCATAAGGGATCCTCCGCCGTGTTTAACGCATTGTATCTAGTATCTAGGAGATTACCATTTATTTGATGGTCTGCGGATGAACTTCAATCCATCGGATCCAAATAAATTTGATTTTGTTTCGTCACTAAATAAAACCTTTGCCCATTGTTCTTTTGCCCAGTGCCTATGACGCTTTCCAAAATCGAGACGCTTCTTTGTATTCACTTTACTTATGAAGGGTTTCTTTTCTGGACGTCTTGCTAACAAGTTTGCTTCGTTTAAGCGTCTCTATGCGGTATTAACTCCGACGGTTGCGCCCAAACGTTCTGAAGCATACTGCATAACATCTACGTGGGGTCTTATTGGGGTCACTTTAACAATAGAGATCATATTTCTGTCCTGCCTTTCAATGGTTTTTCGGGGTCTTCCACTTCCTATTTTCCTATGAATATAAACGCTAGTCTAATGCCGAGTTGCAATTCGTGACACAGTGGACTTGTTTCCCTGAAACATAGTTCCGATTTCAAGTAAAGGTTTGCCTTCCCAAAGCGCTCTAATAATAGCAGCACGGCTATCACTTGCTAGTTGTATTTTGTAAGATATTTATGTTTTTTTGAGAGATATTTATGATTGATTTCAAAATATAAAAGGCGTACTCATTATAACTCCTAAATTCCTTGTAAACCTTGTATAAATACTAGGGATGCCAAACGGGAAATCCCGAAATCCCGGGATTTTCGGTATTGGCAAAATCCCGAATCCCGGGATTATTTCTCAAAAATCCCGGGATTTTCTTATTTTTTAAAATTAATAAGATATTGGTAAAATTAATTAAATTGGTAAAATTATAAATTAAGTAGATTATTCAAGTAAACTATGCAAAGACTTTGCAGAAAAATTTGAAATTTTGGTAAACAATATTAAGTTTTTGAGTAATACATGCGAAAAATCAAGTGTGTTTGTTATTTTACCGATTTATTCTTGCGATTTTTGAAACTGCAAGTTTTGGCTGGGACTGTAAGTTTGAATTCTTCCATGAAAACATTTGATAACGATAACCAAATAACTTTGTTGCTGTAATTACACGATTTAGTGGGCAAGGTTAACGCAACGAATCTGTTTTAAAATCTGCTTACAAAATACTGGGCGCAAGTGTACTTAATGGCAGGCCTTCATGTATTATCCCAGCCAGAAAAATACAAACGGGAAACCGATGGCAAGGTATTTTAACAGGTGGTACAAGTACTGACAAAAATTGCTTTCCCATTTTCCAATATGATAACGTCAATAGACAAAAGGACCGGCAGTTCAAAAAGCGCCGGAAAAGTACTAGAGAAACAAAATTTTTAACTTTGGCAAAACGCTGCCAAAACCATAGGTGAAATAGGTGGTTTGGAATTATATTTTCCAAAATAAAATTTAAAAAAAGTTCATATGTATCTTTTTTTTGGCCTGCCGTGATGTTTTGTAAAACAACTACAGGCAAAACGATTTTTGCAAACGCTGGCAAAGCGTCCCAAATGAGTGTTCTGCCAGTCATTTATTTTTAACATCGCGGTTACCCAGTATGCAAGTACTTGATTTTTTGTACCAATGTCAATTTCTGACAGATGTTTCAATATTCATAAAATGTACCACATTATTAACAACTATTAAATAATTATAAAACGCTTTATTCTATAAAAAAATTAGTTACATAACATACAAATTTTTACAAATAAAGGAAAATTTAAATCCCGAAAAATCCCGAAATTCCGGGATCCCGAAAAATCCCGTAGTCCTGAAAATCATACAAAATCCCGAATCCAGGGATTTTCAAATATCAATCCCGATTGGCATCCCTAATAAATACTGTTGGGATTAACGAAGTTGTTCGAATTGATGGCAACCCTATTATTTCGGGTATCTCTTTTGACGTTTATCTTTTATTGCTAATTTTCTTTTAAATTGACTTTGTAAATGATTTTTCTTTTAGTCTCAAGTTGAACTCTGTCGAATAAAGCACGCAAATTAAATTGATCTAAAGGAGTCCAAATTTATTTAATTATTCCAACAAATACAAGCCATATTTTTTATGTATGGAATTTGACATTAAACTCATAAATATACCAGGTTTGCACAATTTACGGGTAGAATACAAGTTTATATGAGAAGGCTTAAAATGATTGGTTACAATTATGTACAACTTCTTCTAAATACTTAATTTTTTATTTAAATTTTGAAATCGTAAGGGTGTTATTTTTTAGTACTTTTTATTAGTTTTGTAGCTTTGTAGCGAAAGCCGAAAATACGTATTCTGTATTGCTGGTCTTAACGAATTCTTTCAAATATATTTTTATTCTTTGTAATTTACTTGTAAAAATTGTATCACCTTTCTTTGATTTGAAAATAATTTAAACAGAAAGTGATATTAATTTATTATCTAGAGTCAAACTAAAAAGAACATTCATTTACTTGTTTCAATTCCACTCGTTTCCTATTTAGTTTCTTAATTTTAGTGTTCCATATACACTTGTTCTTTAAGTTTTAGGTTTCTAGCTAAAGACGCAGACGTTAAGAGGGGGGGGGGCAATTTTCCCCTTTTGAACCACCATTTTTACCACGTTCCTATCCAAAGTCCTAGAGATGCCTTGTCGATAAGTTAGCCCACACTCCAAGAAAAACATATTATATATTACAGGTTTCTAGCCGAAGGGTTCGGTTAGGCCATCAAGGGGGAGAATTATTCCGTTTTTCCCCCTCCCGGTAGGAATTTCCAAAAATTCCGTCTTAGAGGACGTCTGCGTTGGAGGAGGAACCTACTACATACATAATTTTAGGTCTCTATATCCAGCAGTTTGGCCAGGCCGTCAAGGGGGAAGTTTTTCCCTTTTTACCCCTCCCGGTATGAATTTCCAAAAATACCATCTATGGGGACGTCAACGTTGGAGAAGGAACCCAAATACCGAATTTAAGCTCCCTTGTTCCAGCAGTTTGGCCAGGGCGTTAAGGGGGAGACTTTTCCTGTTTTTGACCCTACCTGTGGAAATTAACAAAAATCTCATCTTAGCGGATGTCTACAATAGAGGAGTTACTTTAATACCAAATTTCAACTTCCTACCTCCAGCGGTTTGGGCAGGCCTTTAAGCGGCACTTTTCGCTTCATTAATCCCCATTTTTGCAATGTCCCTGTCCAAAAAGCACCTTCCCGGTAAGTGAGCCCATACTCCAAGTAAAATATGTTTTACATTTCAGGTTTCTAGCCAACTTTTACTATTTGTGCCCCTCTCGGTAGGAATTTCCGAAAATCCATCAACAGGGAATTTCAGCTTCCTAGTTCCAGCAGTTTGAGCAGGCTGTCAAGGGGGACACTTTTTCTTTTTTTGTCCCTCCCGGTTGGAATTAGGCTGGAAGATGAACCTAAGTACCGAATTTCAGCTTCCTAGTTCCAGCAGTTTGGACAGGTCGTTAAGGGGCAACTTTCCCTTTTTGAGCCCCCATTTTATAACGACCTTGTCCAAAATTCAAAAAAGTATCTTTCTAATAAGTTAGCCCTTACTCCAGGGAGCCACATTTTAAGTTTCAGGTTTCTAGCCGAAGGGGTTTTTACAGGCCCCCAAGGTGAGGCTTTTCTTCTTTTTGCCCCTCCCTTTAGGAATTTACAAAAATTCCATCTTCGCGGCTATCTGCGATGGATGAGGAACATTCATACCAAATTTCAACTGCATTGCCTAGGCGGTTTGGGCAGGCCGTTAGTGGGGACATTTTTCCCTTTCAACCACCATTTTTACTATGTTCCTGTACCAAAATAGAAAAATTACGTTACCGGGGAGTTAGTCCTACTCCAAGGAATACATATTTAAAATTTTAGGTTGGCCAAAAGGGATTGGGCAGGCCGTCAAAGAGGAGACTTTTCCCCTTATTTCCCCTCTCGATAGGAATTTCAAAAATTCCGTCTAAGCGGACGCCTACACAGAAGGAAGAACTCACATTCCGAATTTGCTTTTGGGATATCCTATAGGGAATTAGTCGATGTCTACTACAGTGGAGGAACCTTTATACCAAATTTCAAGTTCTTACCTCCAGGGGTTTGGGCAGGCACTTTTCCAATTTGTGAGACTGTTTATTGGGAGACTTTTCCCCTTTTTGCCCGTTCCGGTAGGAATTTCCAAAAATCCCGTCTTAGCGCACGTCTATGCCGAATATCAAGAAACCTTGTTTTAGTGGAGATATCCGTGGGGGGAGGAAAAAAAGTATTTTTTTTTAAATTATACATATATACTTTTTGGAAAAACGAAATTTTTTGGAAAAAGATACTTTGTTTTTACCAAGTACTTTATTTGTACTTTTTTTAGAAAAGGTATTTTTTTTTAAAAAGGTATTTTATTTGGAAAAATGTATTTTTTTTTTGAAAAATGTATGTTTTTTGGAAAAAGGTACTTTTTTTGGAAAAGGTACTTCTTTTGGAAAAAGAACATTTTTTTAGAAAAAGGTACTTTTTTGGGAAAAGGTACTTTTTTTTGGAAAAGGTAATTTTTTGAAAAAGGTACTTTTTTGCAAAAGGTATTTTTTTGGAAAAATATATGTTTTTTGGGAAAAGTTACTTTTTTTGGAAAAGGTACTTTTTTTTTGGAAAAGGTACATTTTTTTAGAAAAAGGTACATTTTTTGGAAAAAGGTACTTTTTTTGAAAAAGGTACTTTTTTTTGAAAAAGGTACTTTTTTTGGAAAAAGGTACTTTTTTTGGAAAAAGGAATTTTTTTTGGAAAAAGGTACTTTTTTTGGAAAAAGGTACTTTTTTGGAAAAAGGTACGTTTTTTGGAAAAAGGTACGTTTTTTTTGGAAAAACGTACTTTTTTTGGAAAAACATACTTTTTTTGGAAAAAGGTACTTTTTTGGAAAAAGGAATTTTTTTTGGAAAAAGGTACTTTTTTTGGAAAAAGGTACTTTTTTCGGGAAAAGGTACTTTTTTGGAAAAAGGTACTTTTTTTTGGAAAAAGGTACTTTTTTTGGAAAAAGGTACTTTTTTACCTTTTTGCCCCTTCCGATAAGAATTTCCAAAAATGCCGTCTCAACGGACGTCTACACCGGTCGAGGAACCTACATACCAAATTTCAACTTCATAGCTCCAGCAGTTTGAGCAGGCCGTCAAGGGGGAGACTTTTTCCCCTTTTTGCCCGTCCCTGTAAAATTTTCCAAAACTCCCGTCTTGGTGGATGTCTACGATAGTGGAGGAACCTTTATACCAAATTTCAACTTCCTACCTCCAGCGGTTTGGGCAGGCCGTCAAGCGGGGCCTTTTTCCCCTTTTTAACCCCCATTTTTACAACGTCCCTGTCCAAAATTCCAGAAAGTACTTTCCAGAAAAGTTAGCCCATACTCCAAGGAACACATATCTTATATTTCAGCTTTCTAGCCAAAGGGGTTTTGGCAGGCCGCCAAGGGGGAGACTTTCCCCTTTTTGCCCGTTCCGGTAGGAATTTCCAAAAATCCCGTCTTAGCGGACGTCTACGCCGAAAGAGGAACCTACATACCAAATTTCAACTTCCTAGCTTCAGCTGTTTGGGCTGGGCGATGTTGAGTTAGTCAGTCAGTCACGTTATTCTTTTATATGTATATAGAGATAACAATTTAGAAATTTTGAACTAACTTAATGGATTAAATTATTGTACTGCAAGAAGAGATTATTCGACAACTTCCCAGCTGTATCTCATACGTTTTCAATTGCATTTCAGAATGTACCAAGGTTTTATAGATTATAAAAGGATACTCTGGACATATTCTTCAATATTGGTTGCAAATGCCAGCTATAATAAAAAATAGTAAATTTTAATACAATTGTTGGAAATGAAATAAGAGATTTGTATTGCTTTAATTTGTTTGCCCCCAACATGTTTTTTCAATGAATGATTTATAAGACTACCTTTTTTTCTGAAAGGAATATGTCTGAATAAGAAATTAATTTAAGCAAGCGGGCTAAAGTCCCCAGGTGACTGGGAACTTATACAAACCAAAGATTAAATTCGGCTGTGCCGAGTCTTTAGATACCCTCCATCCTGGTGTTTTTATTCGGGGATTCTACTAAGTACAAACAAGTATGAATTATTACCCATTTTGTATTCGGTCAATCCACCGTGCAACAAATGTGTATGATTTTTTCCACCACTACAAGTAAATATTTCAGTTTAATCTTGTTTAATCTCAGTGCTGCCACAAGCAAGATTCAAAATTCCCAAAAGTGTAGACAAAATTACCCAAAAAATATGAAATTATAAATGACTTCAATTAACATATTATTACAATTTGAACTCCGAAAAAAGGTAATAACCTCATCAGTAAACTTAAAAAAAAGTGATTTGGCCATTTCAATTGTCCCATCGTTCTGGGCGTTATATTATTACAAAGAAAAGTTCCTTAAATATGCACCATTTATGATGAACTTTTGAGTCTTATATGTTTCTTCATAAAATTTAGAGAAAAAATTAACATATATTTAGTTAGAATATTCTTCCACCTCAAGTCCAAATTCTAATATGATATTGTCATATTAGATTTTTATTTGTTGTTTCAAAAAGGGTTGATCATTTTCATGATAGACAATACAATTGTTTCGTAGACATCACTCTACTCTTCAGTTGTCCGCTAAGAAAATGATAACTTTCCTACTCAAAACGAGACATTACATAAGGTACAAAAAACCAACGGGATGAGAATTTTGTACTTTCGTATATGAACTGTCTGATTTGGTAAAACCAGTTATAAATAATTGCTGTCATCAAATGGACTTAGCTACATATATCTAAGTCAATATACATATATCTAGAACAATATATATATATATATCATTGAAAGATAGTAAAAATATCTTATGGACGACATTTTTTTTGTTTGTTTACCCATTAACGGCGAATGAGATTTATTTTTAAGATTTTTTAAAATGAACCGTTTTTATAAAAACCACCGTATACTACCACATAATTTTTTACTTATTAATATATTCTCAAGATTAAAAACGTTTAAGATGTAGTTCAAATTTTATCACTTCAAACACCGAAGATATTAGAAGTCAAGCCTAATTTTTTTGCAGATGGTACAAAAGATACAACTTTGACTCTAACCAACAATTATACTGAATTAACTCATCGGGAATCGAACATATTTTGGGAGTAAACACATTTTAAACCTATTGTCGGTATTGAGATTTTTCATTTGTCAAAAGTTAGCCATACTTTGAAAGAAAAAAAATCTCACGATTTTGACCTCTAATATCTTCGGTGTTTGAAGTGATCAAAACTTGATCTATATATCAAATAAAAGCTTTTCGTCTTGATAACATTCTAATAAGCACAATTTTTGTTCTTATATAGGTTTTTTATGGAATAAAAACATTAAAAAACAAAAAAAATTAAAATTCCTACGCCGAATCATAATGGGTAAACAAAAAAATGCTATCCTAAAGATATTTTTATTACCTTTCCAATGGTGTACATATTGTTCCAACCCTATGATAAATGAAGAAAATATAGTTAAGTTCATTTTTAAACTTTAAACCGAAGTAACTCCCCATACAGGCTTTTCGCTGAAAAAAAATTTCTTCGGGCCCCCAAAAGAGAGTTATATCAGTAGTAAAAATTTATAATCAATCGGTGAGGTACCTGTAAAGCCAACATACGTCCAAATTATTCAATAGAATCGAAATTGAATCAACACAAATAGGAACAAATCTTATCTCACTTTATTCAATGTCCAATCATTGATTTAAAGGCATTATGAATTATTCAGTAATTTATAAAATGAATCCAATTTTATGCATATAAATTCAAAAAAAGAATTAACTCTTTCAAGGTCTGGGTGTGTATGTTTGTATTTTTTTCTTATTCAGTAACAACAACAACACACAGTTAATATATTTTTCATGTTAATATGGAAAATTCTAGAGGTGCTTCTACATTTTCTTTCATAACTTTTAAACGTCTGGACCAAACATGCCCATTTCCAATAGCAAACTGCTTAAGAAATTGGACCAAAATTTTGACTAAAAATTAACATCCTAGCACAACTATTTTGAGCGTGATCGTGATTTCAACAGACAGACAGACGGACACGGCTATATCGGTTTCGCTATTGATAACGATCAGGAATATATATTTTTTTTATGTCCCAGATTTTTTTTTCGATGAGTTACAAACGGAATGACAAAATGATATATACCCTCCTGCACAGTGGGATGGAGGGTATAAAAACTTCTTATCTCAAAATAGGATATAGTTTAATTGGGACGCACTCCATTAAATAACGTGCTCTTAACAAACAAAAAGAAAATGTTTTGAATTCAAATTTTTCAAATTGCTTTTGAACGAATTTCAATTTGGTGATAATAATTTATTGCACAGACGTAAAGTCCAATTCATTCAAGTCTCCATGTAAACATTCATACCAATTTCCACTTAAAAATTCATGCGGATTTTAATTCAATAGAATATGGATAAAAAAATAAAAATTTATATGACTCCATATATGGACGTACGTGACATATATTATCATATATGTAACAATACATGAATTCATATATGAAGACGTATGGCATATATGGATAAATATATGCAGGTATTATCATATATGGTGTCATACATTTCCATATATGAACTTTTATTTTGGATGCATTTACCTATATATGCTCCATATATGTCAGATATGTTCATATATGATCATACATGCAACGATATATGACAATATATGAGCATATATGATCATTTTCACCCGGGTACTTATAATAAATAATGGAAATATAGCGCGACTATGCATTTTCGAATAAAATTACCATGGTGATTGAAAAATTTGTGTCATCTTTCATTAAATCGAGAAAAGTGTGTAAAAACCACTCAAAAATAGCCCAAAAAAAAGGTTTTTGGTAACTTTGACCTCAATTTGCTCAAAAACCAGATGTGCTGGAAAAATTTGGAAACCAAATTCGGACTCAGCACGGAAAAGTTACTTGAAAATGTATGGTCGCATGCCCGAAAAATCCAAAAATTTTTAAATATTTATTAGCGAAAATGTGTGCGGTCTTTTATTTATAACTTTTTCACCACTCAAAAAAATTTATTCACGCGAACAGATTACTTCTTTTTAATGTATTTCAAATAGTATTTCCAATTCAGTTAATCGATTAACCGATTCCTCGATTAATCGCCTCTATTTCGGTTAATGTCGAAACAAATAATTTAAAACTCAAACAATTATTCGATCCGAATAATCGGTTAAAACAGGTCGATTAACCAGTTACAATTTTAATATGGAATTTTTCCCTTATTTTTTTCCCAAAACTTCATAATTTTCTTAACTTTGGCTAAAAAATTACAAGAAAAGCTTAGTATAAACATAAAATTACTAAAATACCATCAAATTCTTTTAAAATTGACTGAAAGAGGTCGTGAAGCCTTTAGATACCTTTTTTAAGCAAAATAAAGGTGTTTCTAAAACTACCCAAAATACACGAAGTGTCTGGCTGGATCAGCGTCGAAGTGCTCTATAGGCTTTAATCAATACAGTAGGCGATTTTTGATTCTGTTCTTTTAAAAATTAAAGCTAATGTAAATTCTATTTCCATGTCCTTCAAGGCAAAGTTGCATTTTTTCAAATATGTGTCCCACAACTGTCAACTGACATCTTAATTCTGTAGAAACTCTACCTTTTCTCACATCTCCAAAGAAAGTATAATCGATTCAAAACCACATCAATTCTACAACATGTCCAACTAAACAATTTTCAGTTTTATTTCAAAATTGTTTAAAAATGTTTTAAAATTATCCAAATATATTTTGTAATTGTTTAAAAAGGTTTCAAAATTGTCTAAAATGTTTCAAAATTATCCAGAAATTGAAATTAAAATTGTCCAAAAATCACTCAAAATTGTCAAAAATGTTTTAGAATTATCCAAAAATCTATCTAAAAAAATTTAAGTTGTCTAAAAAACTTTGATATTTGTCCAACTGCATTTCAAAATTGTCCAAAACATATTTTAAAATTTTCAATATGTATTTTAAAATTACAAATATATTTTAATAAATTTTATTTGTATTTAAGAAAATTATATTTGTATTCTAAAAATGTTCAAATACATTTCAAAATTATTCACTTGCATTTAAAAATTTTATTTCTGTATTTTAGAATTATAAACTTGCATTCAAAATAATTCCATTTGTATTTCAAAATTCTCCAACTGTATTTCAGAAATTTCCAAATGTATTTAAAAAGACTCTATTTGTATTCAAAAATTTTCCAAATGTATTTAATAAAATTCCAATTGCATTTCAAATTTTTCCAAATGGATTTCAGAAATTTCTACTTTTATTTTAAAAGCATTTTTAAAAAACATATGTACATGTTTTCTCTTTCATAATGAAAATTTTATAGGAATTATGAGACTTAAGAGAAAGCATGTATGTTTGAACAAATGCTTTTAAAATAAATATAAAAATAAAAATTTCTGAAATACATTTGGAAAAATTTAGAATTTTATAAAATACATAAATACAGAAGGGAATGATAGCTCAAACTTTGGATAATTTTGTTTATTGTCAATGGCCCTTAAAAACGGAAAAAAGACTGACAAATTTAACAATTGTTTACGATATTCTTTAGTCTACAAACTCTACTATTCAGAAAATTTTTTTCCAAATTTTTGTAGAGTAAATTGGTATTTTTATTTAACTAATATTTTACTCAAATGGAACTAATTTTTTTTTTATTTCTTCAGGGGAGGAGGAAGAACTTTGGATAATATTTTTTTTTAAATGCAATATTATTTTTATTGTAGTATTAATTAAATTTGCATTCATAGAAATTTTGTATCCACAGTTTTACACATTAAAAAAAAAAATCGTAAGAAGTAAAAAATCTACCTTGAGTTATGCTATTTATACCCTACACCACTACGTGGAGAGGGTATGATAAGTTTGTGCTGATATTTGTAACACCAAAAAATATTGGTCCTAGACCCACCTTATAGTATACCGATCGCCTCAGAATTTTTATACCCTACACCACTATGTGGTCAGGGTATTATAAGTTTGTGCTGATGTTTGTAACACCAAAAAATATTGGTCCTAGACCAACCTTATAGTATACCGATCGCCTCAGAATTTTTTTTATTTCGATTTAACGATGTCCGTCTGTCCGTCCGTCCGTCTGTCTGTCTGTCCATGCATTCTTGTGCGCACTCCACAGGTCGCAAATATTCAGATATTGTGATGAAACTTGGTACACCGCCCAAGGACGACGCCTATTGATTTTGGTTAAAATCGGTCCATGTTTAGACCTAGTGCCCATATAAGGGTCCTACCAAAATTATATTGTTTATACGCTGCAGGTCGTAAATATTAAGATATTTTGATGAAATTTGGTACACAGACCTACATTGGCCCAATAACGCAGCCTATTGCCTAACATCGGTCCATGTTTAGACCTAGTGCCCATATAAGGGTCCTCCCAAAATTAGCTTGGTTACAAACTGCAGGTCGCAAATATTAAGATATTTTAATGAAATTTGGTGCGCTGACTCACATTATAGAACATTTTGACACAAGCCCCATTTTAACCCATTCGAATTTCGGATCCAAACATTAGTTGGCTTTTAACCAGACTGGTGTAGGGTATTGTATAGTCGGCATGCCCGACTTTAACCTTTTTACTCGTTTTTATTTCGATTTGACGATGTCCGTCTGTCCATGCATTCTTGTGCGCACTCTACAGGTCGCAAATATTAAGATATTTTGACGAAATTTGGTATACCGACTTACATCGGCCCAAGGACGACGCCTATTGATTTTGGTTGAAATCGGTCCGTGTTTAGACCTAGTGCCCATATAAGGGTACCCCCCAAAATTTTCTTTTTTTCACGCTGCAGGTCGCAAATACGAAGATATTTCAATGAAATTTGGTACGCAGACCTATGTCGGCCCAAGAACGGAGCCTATTGATTTTGGTTGAAATCGGTCCATTTTTAGACCTAGTGCCCATATAAGGGTACCTCCCAAAATTGTCTTTTTTACACGCTGCAGGTCGCAAATACGAAGATATTTCAATTTAATTTGGTACACAGACCTATGTCGGCCCAAGGACGAAGCCTATTGATTTTGGTTTAAATCGGTCCATGTTTAGACCTAGTGCTCATATAAGGGTCCCCCCAAAATTGGCTTGGTTACACGCTGCAGGTCGCAAATACGAAGATATTTCAATAAAATTTGGTTCGCTGACTAACATGGCCCCAAGGAAAAAGCCTATTGATTCTAGATAGGATCGGTCCATATTTGTACCTATCGCCCATATGGGCTATATTTTCGATTTTCTCTCCTTTTATGATTTTATAGAAAATTTTGACACAAGTCCGTTTTAACCCATTCAAATTTAGGATCCAAACATTAGTTGGCTTTGAGTCAGACTGGTGTAGGGTATTATATAGACGGCATGCCCGACTTTAACCTTTTTACTCGTTTTAACTTATATTTAGAAAAAAATCTCATTGTTTCAGCAGTTTTTTTTGGCCATTTTTAACTAATTTTTAATAGCTTCAGCTATATTTTACATACATTTTTCTATTAGTATAAGAAATGTTTCAATTTAGATAATCTCAGATTCCGAAACTTTTCAACCTTAAGGTACCCAGCAAAATATTGGTAATGACACCTCATTACTATCTGCATTACCAAAAATGATATATCATTACCTTTTGAATTATTTTATAATATAAAATAATGACTTCCTGATAACGGCCTATTGTATTCATTGTTTCTATATATAAAATAATGACTTACTCGTAATAGTTTAAATAAGTACTTTTCCACAGTTAAATTTTATACATTTTTATTTATTATATGTAAATATGTTTTATGTTTAAATTTTTATGACGAGTCCTAAAATTACACACTAGAGAAAACTTAAATTTTTCTGAATGTATTTCCTTAAGCTAATAGTATTTGCTTAACTCCTTATTTTTAAGAATGAAGTAAGCAATCGGATAACCACTTATAATTCAACTTTTTGTAAGCATGTGTGTAACCACTTATTATTCAAAATCTCATAACTACTTATTTCTCATTTTTTCGCAAGCGATTGGGTAAGCTTGACTACTTATAAAAACGACCACGCCAAGCAAAAATAATGAGTTTAGACGCCAAAAAATAAGTTGTGCGGAACTATGAATTTATATTATATAACCACTTATTTGGTAATGAAAGATTTTGCTTAGTACATTTACACGCGAGAGAAAACTGCTAGAGATGGAGCAAAAACACTCCAAAATAGCTAAACTCATTTAAAATAGAGCTAATTAGAGGTGATTTTTGTTTTATCTCTAGCATATTCTCTCTAGTGTAGATGTGCTTTTTTAATTTTAAATTTTTTTTAAATACATCGTGTTCTAGTGTCATGTTGATATTTAACAAAAACAGGAAGCTGTTAGTGTTTTAGTTGGTAAAAAGTTAAGGAAATACATTAATTTTGTTTTAAACGATTAATCTAATCGCCAATTTTCTCGAACAACCGACCCGAATAACCGGTTAATCAGTTTTAGTGATTTTTCGAATAATGCAATAACCGGTTAACCGCCTATGTCGAATAATTGGAAACAGTAATTTTAAATAAATTAATCTAGAAAAAAAATGTATGCCACTAATTTTAAATTTTTCATTTTTAAAATCTGAAATCGACCTGTTGCGTAGATTTTTCCATATGAACATACATGATCATACATTGACTTGTATATGATCATGTATGGATATACATGGTCATATACGTCCATACATAGTTTAATGTATGACCATACATGATCTCATATATTTCCATATATCTTTGGATCCGAAATTTAAGGGTATATGGCGTACATGTTCATATATGACCATATATGTTCATATATAATTCACACATGGTCATATATGGCCATATACCTACATATACCCTCAAAATTCGGATCCAAAGATATATGGAAATATATGAGATAACGTATGGTCATACATTGGACAATGCATGTGCGTATATGATCACGCATGATCCTATACAAGTCAATGTATGATCATGTATGTTTACCTATATATATATCGATTTTCACATGGGTTTTTTGTAACTTTGAATTTTTAAACAATTTTTATATGAAAGATAACAATTTACAAACGAGTTACAAATATTTCAAACAAAAAAATTGTTGGAAATAAAATTTCAATTTAAAAGCAAAAGTGATTGCTTCTACAAATTGCGATTGTTGGTGTCTACTGTTTTTTCTGTGAACCCAGGCCGTCAAAAACCAATTCACTGGTAGAGCAATTATTTTATAAAAATGCTGATGCTTCGTTAAAAAAGGTTTGTAGTCAGGAGATTCCGAGTTCAAATCCGGTTGCAAGGAAAAAATTTTTTTTGGATTTTTTTTAATTAAACATTTTTTTGTTCTATAAAATCAATTTTTTTGTTTGTGGAAAAGCTCCTTTAAGACAAACTTTTTTTTGCTCCCCCAACGCTGGCATATTATTTCCAAAAAACTGTTTGCCAGTGCTAGCATTTAAGCACAGCCAGTAGTTGTCCAGCTATTATCACTCATTTTTTCCTTGCAACCGGATTTGAACTCGGAATCTCCTGACTACAAACCTTTTTTAACGAAGCGTCAGCATTTTTATAAAATAATTGCTCTACCAGTGAATTGGTTTTTGTACCACTGGTAGCATTGGCTAGGTAGCACTGGATAACCACTGGTTGCAAACCTTGGCATATCACTCTTAGACCATTCTTTGCCAGTGGTTTTTTTTATAAACCACCAAAATTTTTGTAAAACAAATGCTGGAAAAACGCTTTTTGCAAGCGCTGGAAAAGCGTCCCATATGAGTGCTCTCCCAGTCATTTATTTTCAACACCATGGTTACCCAGTGGTATGCCAGTGTTTGATTTTTTGTACCACTGGCGATTTCTGATTGGGTAGCCATCAAATATTATATGTCTCGTTAGCTCAGTGAGTATAGCAATAGTCTGCCAATCTGACGGCCTGAGTTCAAATCACGACAGGACCAAAAAAAATATACATATGAACTTTTTTTAAATTTTATTTTGGAAAATATATTTCCAGACTACCTATTTATTGGTTTTGCCAGCTTTTTGCCAACGTTCAAAAATTGTGTTTCCCCAGTGATTTTCCGGCGCTTTTTGAACAGCAGGTCCTTTTGTCTAATGATGTTATCATTTTGGGAATAGGAAAGCACTTTTTGCCAGTACTTGTACCACCTGTTAAAGTGCTTTGCCATCGCTTTCCCATATGTATTTTTCTGAGGGGTCATCACTCATTTAGATAATAGCTCGACAACTACTGACTGTGCTCAAATGCTAGCACTGGCAAACAGTTTTTTTAAACTAATATGCCAGCGTTGGGAGAGCAAAAAAAGTTGGTCTTAAAGAAACTTGTCCACAATTAAAATAATTGATTTTATAGCACAAAAATTTTTAAATTAAAAAAAAAATCAAAAAAATTTTTTCCTTACAACCGGATTTGAACTCGGAACGTTCTGACTACAAACCATTTTTAACGAAGCGTCAGGATTTTTATAAAATCATTGCTCTACCAGTGAATTGGTTTTTGTACCACTGGTAGCATTAGCTAAGTAGCACTGGATAACCACTTGTTGCAAACCTTGGCATATCACTCTTAGACCAATCTTTGCCAGTGGTTTTTTTTAAAAACCACCGAAATTTTTGTAAAACAAATACTGGAAAAAAGCTTTTTGCAAACGCTGGCAAAGCGTCCCAATTGAGCGTTCTCCCAGTCATTTATTTTGAACACCGTGGTATGCCAGTGCTTGAGTTTTTGTACCACTGGCGATTTCTGATTGGGTATATATTAGGGCGGGTCGATTTAATAATCGCCCATGGCTCAGTGAAAATCGTATTCTAGGGATCAAAATAAGAAACTTTGCCGAAGGAACCATACCTCTAAAACGAATTCTACCCCCAACTGTTGACTTTTGTCCCGTAGGGTCAAGTTTTGAAAAATCCCACTTTGACCCATTTAGAGTGCCCCAATCGAGTCCAAATGTATGACCGACCCCCACTAACTTTGGAGGGCCGATCCACCCATGCCAGTGGCACACCCCCTGGAACTCCCCTGGGGGGTTCCCCATACAAACATTTTAAAAAATCACCATTTTTGGCACTTTATTTTATTATTTTTTATTTATTTTATTTATTTTTATTATTTTATTTATTTTTTCTCTTTAGAAATTTATTTAGTCAGAACATATGTAAATGAAAAAATTAATTTAACTTAGTAATAGAAAAGAAAATAAAAAAAATTACTGTTTGAAGTCTTTTTTGCTTTCAAGTCTGGGCAATTTCGCACGGCTCTCTAATGTCGTCACCATAACAGCCTCTACATTTTCCGGTATAACTCGTTTGGAAACGCTAGCTAGCAATTGAACGTGTCGTTCTGTTGCAGGTCGTAAAATAGGTTGTGTGGGTTTTTTAAGCCACCACAAGACACAACTGCATGTCGTAAACTTACTTAAGCTAAATCGGTTACAGGTAGAATTGAGCATAAAATTATCATAAAGGATTTTCCAGAAGTAATAAAAGGCGCACTTGCTTAACAGAATTTGTAGTCAGATTAACGTTTAATTTACATGTAAGTACTTTATGGGCAGTTTTGACAACAAAATCGGTTACAGGTAGAATTGAAATTACCATTTCATTCTTATTACCTCGTCTCCTAGACCATATATAACGCAACAGTTTTTGTGAATGCATTAAGTCGTTGTGAAGAACTCGAAGTGTGAAGTGCTAATTTGAGATAAAAAAATATTTAAAAAAAAATCATTCCAAATCAAGAAGTTTACAATGAATCCACCATCCTCTACACCGCAAGATGAAGCAATAATAACATCAACAACTATCGAAAACCCAATGAGTCATATACCCAGGCATGATGTTACTGTTTTTGGTGTGTCTACTGATTTGACTGATCTTAATTTACCAACCCATCTGGATATCTTGAGATTTTATTTTTACTTGAGCGAACAAAAAAAGTTGTCCTATAAAGCATTCACTACTCAAGTACAAGATAAGTTGATTGGAATTTGGGAAAAACTTGGTATGGAAATAATGCTGAAAAAAAGTGTATGTAATAAATTGAATAGATTGCTTGACAAATATCAAGAGCAAATCAAGAGAAGAAACAAACCCCAACAATTTACAGAGTATGTAAAATCTCTGGAAACAATTTTTTTCATTGGAACATGTAAATGCGATTTGAAGGCAGCTCCATGTGCATGCGGTTTGGTTCCCGAACGCCTCAAAGAGTTTATGCACGATCAACATAATCAGAGAAGTCTAACAATGGATGGATTTGCGATGGAAATTGAAGAGCAAGGAGCAACGTCTATGTCATCAATGCCAACATACCAAGATCCCGATGATTCAACATACGCACCGCCACCGGTTCAAGAAGATTTGGATATAAGCACAAGTTCACAATACACACAGAGATACGATTGTTTTAACTTTGCCTTGGTATGTGACAGATTTGGCGTGCCTGATAGAGTAGCATCAGCAATGGGAACAGCTCTTTTCCAAGATTTTAAATTAAAGATATCCATGGCAAACCTCTCATCATGAATTGTTAGCATTTTCATTCGATGGCAGAAAAGATGATACTTTAACGAGAGATACAATTGATGAGAAGTATCATACTAGAATGGTAAAAGAACCTCATCTTGTTATTTTGAGAGAACCGAATTCTGAATTGATTGGTTACGTAAGACTGGAACATGAAACCGCTGAATACAAAACAACCAAATTAAATGATTTTTTCAACGATAAATATATATCACTGGATGCATTAATTAGCATATGCACTGACGGTGAGCCAACAAACACTGGCCCAAACGGTGGAATTATACGACGATTCGAATTGCTGTTAAAAAGACCATTGCATTGGTTCGTTTGCCTTCTACACTTCAACGAACTTCCGTTTCGGCATTTGTTTGAAGCTTTGGATAAATCAACCAGCACTGGACCAAGATCGGCAACCGGAAAATTGAGCCGTCAAATCGAAACTTGTGAAACTCTTCCGGTAAGTTATTGCTATCACTCATTTATTATAATTGTCAACCGTTTTTAATTGTTTTATTTTTATATATTTTCAGGTGGTGGACGGCTTTCAGAAAATTGAGTTGAAAAATATGCCCCCTGCTCCAGAAAAAATTGAATTTTCCACCGATTCCAAGTACTTATACGACATGGCCCATCCAATTTCTAGCGGCGTGGTTTCAGTGGATCTGGCAAACATCAAACCAGGGAAAATTGTACATTCTCGGTGGCTCACCAAGGCCGCTAGACTATTACGATTATATGTGACAACGGAAAATCCAGATGCAAATTTAAGAATACTGGTTGAATTTATAATTACATGTTATGTGCCTATGTACTTCAATATCAAGTATTACAGCTCTGTCGTGTACGGTAGTAGATTATTTTTCAAATTCATTAGTTGGTCAAGATTTCTAGAACCTCGTTTACGCAAAATTGTCAATAAAGTAATTACAGATAATTCATATTATGCGCATTCGGAAAATATCTTGTTATCAATGTTGTTTGATGATAGCAAAGAAAAGCGCGACTGTGCTATCAAGATAATTCTACGCTATCGAACCGATGTTGACGACCCAACGGGACTTAGAGCTTATAAAAAACCAGATATAAACTTTTATTGCACAAGTTACACGGAAATGATCAATATGAATGACATAAATGACGTATTTGAACCACCATTCACGCGAAGCATTCCATACGATACTTTGAATGAATATTTAAATCAAGATGATCCACCGTTTAATGATCCAAAAATTCCATCACACATACAAGAAACAGAACGACACGTTCAATTGCTAGCTAGCGTTTCCAAACGAGTTATATCGGAAAATGTAGAGGCTGTTATGGCGACGACATTAGAGAGCCGTGCGAAATTGCCCAGACTTGAAAGCAAAAAAGACTTCAAACAGTAATTTTTTTATTTTCTTTTCTATTACTAAGTTAAATTAATTTTTTCATTTACATATGTTCTGACTAAATAAATTTCTAAAGAGAAAAAATAAATAAAATAATAAAAATAAATAAAATAAATAAAAAATAATAAAATAAAGTGCCAAAAATGGTGAGTTTTTAAAATGTTTGTATGAAGAACCCCCCAGGGGAGTTCCAGGGGGTGTGCCACTGGCATGGGTGGATCGGCCCTCCAATGTTAGTGGGTGTCGGTCATACATTTGGACTCGATTGGGGCACTCTAAATGGGTCAAAGTGTGATTTTTCAAAACTTGACCCTACGGGACAAAAGTCAACAGTTGGGGGGTAGTAGAATTCGTTTTAGAGGTATGGTTCCTTCGGCAAAGTTTCTTATTTTGATCCCTAGAATACGATTTTCCCTGAGCCATGGGCCTCCCCACAAATCGACCCGGCCTAGTATATATATATATTTTATTATTTTTGTCCATTTCGGTAAACTTGATTTGTTCCAATTAAAGTTATGTTTGAGTATGTTTTCCTTAATTATATTTTTTTTTTTCTTTTTAGAAAAACAGCGGCTCATCTGATTTGAGTTCTGATGATTCAAATGGCGCCAGTTTTCCGGTATATATAAATTTTTTTATAAATGCAATTTAGAAAAGAATTTAAACCGTTTTCATTAAAAACTATAAGGGTGATAAGGTTTTACTCTATATATAATGTTGAAAGTATACATTACTTACAAGGAAAGTATCCCAATGGGTTCTCGCCGATTTTAATGAAATTTAGGTATTTAAAAAGGAGAGAAAAAAGAACCGTATTTTATTTGGCGGTCCAATCTCAAATTAAAAGGTTACAAATTAAGATCAGAAACTAACCTAAAAAACAAAGTCTGAAATATACGAAATTTAGATTTATTTTTACCTGTGGTGTAAAGGTTAGCGCGTTGGACTGTTACACGTGAGGTTGCGGGTTCGATCCCCAACCACGGCAACATAAATTTATGAAAAATAATATGTATGAGTTTTTTCTATCCCTCATACATATCGCAGAATCCTCCTTCGGTGTTCCCATAGCACTTAACCCCACCGAAGTAAAATAATATAACAGGGCTATGAACTAAAATGCTTCAACAAAGTTCGCCAACTCACCATCAGATGGCGCACAACAACTGTTCTAAAATTCAACATCTCTCGCAATTACAGTGTTGCCATATTTGAAGCCCTTCATCTTTCACCACCTTTCACTTCTTCTCTATCCCCTTTCCAAAGGAAGCAGCACGTTAATTAATAGTAAGAATTTCCTGAGTGTTGATTCTCTTTAAAAAAAAAAGAGTATACAGAATAAAGAGATTGGGGGAATCTCTATCACTGAGAAAGCATTTGTTTTATAATGTGCCTCATCTTCCACTTCACTTACAGGTGGTCCACAGCAGAGATACAAGCCGGTCCATTCTGTCGGCTGGCAGCGGCTAATGGCTAAAATGGTCGGCGGCGATTGATTTTTAGAGTTGAGCCGCAAACGCATCGGCGGCTAGCTTTAAAAAAACAGTGTCGACTGTCAAAATCGATTTGACTAATTTTTATCAAATTTTTAGTTGAAACACTGATTTAAGCAAAGATTTTAGTTATCTTCATTTAACACTATCCCAATAAACCAAACGATATCGTCAAGATATCGAAACGGTATCACCTAGGTGATATTTATTATCATATATGATAATCACTTGTGATACGAAAACGATAGATTTTTTGTTCTAAAATGTACCTTTCATAACGATATCATATTTCCAAGGATTTATGATACCGTTTTCGTTATCGAAATTCCCTGGAATAACGATAGTAAAATCGCCAAAATCTGGTCCAACTTCGAAACACTATCGTTATTCCAGGCGATTTCGATATTGAAAATGATATATATGATAGCAAAACCGGAATTCTTTTAAAATGAGCTGAAATGAAGCCATAATGAAAAATTGATAGTGAAATCTTCATATTCAGAAGAAAAGTCGAACTCACCTACACGCAAAAAATAAAAAGGGGGAAATTACATAAAATAAGGGTATAAGTTACCTAGTTTTAGTATGTATTATAGCTCTAAACAAGTTTTGGGTATAACTTATATAATATGCTTGGTATAAAATAAGAAAACAAAAACTAACAATAACTATACAAAAAAACTTGGTAAATATTTGTTATTCTGTTTTTGGAATTGTTAGCACTAATTTATTAAACTCAAGTCATATTTTATTTATTAATTTACGTTAAATTATTTAGCTCTTTCCTTCTCCCTTATTAAAACAGTTTGATTAATTTATTTAATTATTTATTTTATAATTATTGCTGGTATTAATATTTGGATACAAATTAGAGTATTATAATCTTCATTTTTGTTTAAAATATTAAATTTGTAAAACTATTTAATTACAATATAAAAACTAATTTTTTAATTTGTTACCATTCCAAACAAAGTATTGTCAGCCTTTCCTATTGTAATACTAATTCCTTTTCCAGTTTCAATCGTTGTACCATATAAATAAAAGCCTTCAAGTCTAAAACATGTTGATCACCCCTAGCTTGTGACTGCAACCATGAAAAATGACAATCAGCATATTCTGGATAATCAGCCAACCATTTCCAGATGGCATCAACTTGTTAAAAACTTAAACTTAAACTGCAATGCAAATAAAAATGAAAGTTATTAACTATTTTGTTTTGATTACATAATAGTTTTACTAACCGAAAAGTTTTAGGTGAACCTATTGAAGAAAATGTGGACGATAAATTTGTAAACGCACCGATAGTTGTGTCTTATGTGAATATAAAGCCATATCCGTTTGAGATTGTCCTTTAGCCTTACCCACCGACAATTCCATATGACATTAACATAAAATTTTATATTATTTATATTATTTTATGTTTTTTTATATTTTTTTCTAACTTTTTTTCACTTTTGGCATCTACTGTTCGCCATATTGTTTTATCTTCCTTATTTTTTTTTTAACAATTTTCAACTTTGAGAATTTTAATGCTATTTTTAGGAATTATACACATTTTACAAACATCTGGCAACAAATAAATGAATAGTAAAACTACCTAAGATTATTTTGGGTCGCATACATGAAATTTTTTATAATTTTCCCATAATGTAACTAAATATTGATAGTTTTTTTAAATAGATAAGAAAAGAAAGTGATTTAACATAATGTGCAAAAGAATTTATAATGTACCAATAAAAAGTTATATTTTTAGGTGATTTATATACAAATTTAAGGGTTTGACTTAAACTAAGCTAATGAAAACTATTTTTTTTCTATAGGAAATCGTTTTTACCAAGCATGTATAATATAACATACACTAATTTTTTCCGTGTAGATTTTCCAACTATAATAGTACAATAACAAGGAGTATAAATAGCCAAACGAAGTAAAAATTGTAAGTTTTTATAAATTTTATTTGTTTCTGCAAACTGTTGGAATTTTTGAAAATAATGAATATTGTGAAGTATACTTTATCGTTAAACCTTAACGAAAACGATATTATAATCTTATTGGAATATGATATCGTTTTCGGATATTTAAGGTGATTTCGCTATCATATCGTTCTTTTGGTTTATTGGGATACTAAAAATCCGCAGTACTTTAACTTATTTTGAGTGTTAATTTTCAAATTTATTTAAAACTAATTTTTAAGAACCCATTCCTTAAATTTTACAAAATTTATTGTTAAAATATAATATTTTTATGTTACTATTATTACCCGGTACATGGCGCCACCAATGTATCCGAAGTTTTAAAGATGTCGCTATTTCTTTCCCTCCCGATTTTTTAAAATGGCCCATGTCTCGAATACTAAGAGATGTAGAGCAAAATTTATGAAAATTTCGACTACCTTTAACCGTGTAATACCCCAGAGAAAGGGGTTATCTCTATCCAAAAATGGCGGGGCCTTGGACCCTCGGAAATTTTTAATAAAAATTTTCCACTTCATAAAATGGCCCATATCTCGAAAGCTAAGCGAGATAGAGCAAAACGGACAAAGTTTTTGCTCCGTTGGAGTGCCCTTATATGCCCTCACATGATATGGATTAGGCACGGGGAGGGTCGCGAGACCCTAAATTGGAATTAATTCTAAGACTCAGTATAATTACAGAGCAAACTGTAGTTTTAAAAATTTTTTACTTAAATTGAAAATCAACAAATTTTATTTTAAGCCAAAAACAGGAATAAATTTTGTTAAAGCAACAAATTTTTCTGTTCAGCCAACAGACTTATTATTTTGAGTGTAGTTTTCCGAATTTATGAAAATTGTCACAATGTCGATAAAATTATACATACATACATTTGTTAAATTTTACACAATTTATTGTTAAAATATAAGATTTTCATCTCTCTGCCATCACTTATTAGATGGCCCCACTTATTAGATGTTTTTTTGTTAAACACGTTCAGTTGAACGAATTCAGTGAATTACTTAAGAAAAGGCATTCATTCAATTCTAAAGAAAATTGAATTGGATTGGTAGTGAATTCATTAAAAAACTAATTCTTCAAAGCTCACCTCACCCCATGAGAAGGTTATCTCTGTACAAAAATAGAGATTGCTTGGGCCTTGGACCATTTGGACATTTTTTAAAATTCTATTTTATAAAATGGACCATACCTCGAAAACTAACCGATATAGAGTAAAATAGACAAAGCCATTGCTCTAGGGTTGCCACATCGCAAAAGTCTATTAACTTGACACTTCGCAAAAAAAACTTGATTAAAAAAAAAAACTTGACAATAAAAAAAATTCAATGTGCATATGTGTGCAGTAGGGTGATTCTTAATACAAAAATTTATAATTTTTGAATACACTCGCCATTTTATTAAGATTCATAAAAAAAATTTTCGGTTTTTTTTTGGAATTTTCGGGGACAAACTCGATAGTGCTACCAGCCATTGAAGTTTGGACATAGGGGTTAAATTGACCAAATAAAAAAAAAACACGTAAAATTACAAAACTGACGAAATTGACTAGTGTTTTATTTTTTTTTTGTAGCAATTATTCCTGTATAATAAAAAGAAAAAGATGAAGTTTGCAAGAAGTCGTTGACATTTTCAAACTTTAGGCCAAAAAAATATATAAACTTTCCATAGTTTTCGAATCGTCAATTTGAAATTTTAACATATTTTTTTTTCTGAAATGTAAAAAACCAAAACTTTTTTTATAAATTTATTAAATGGATGATATATAATCAAAATAAAATAGCACTTAAGGTTTTTATTGTCCCAGTAAAATTATTGTTTACCGATTTTTAAGGAAAACCGTCTTTCCTTAAGCGCCATTTTATTTTGATAATATATCAATTTAATAAATTTACAAAAAAAAAAAGTTTTGGTTTTTTACGTTTCAGAAAAGAAAATATGCTAAAATTTTAAAATGGCGTTGCGAGAATTATGAAAAATTTATATATTTTTTTTGGCCTAAAGTTTGAAAATTTCAACGACTTCCTGCAGGCTTCATCTTTCTTTTCTTATTGTTTAGAAATAAATGCTACTCAAAAAAATTAAAACACTAATAAATTTCATCAGTTTTGTAATTTTACATGTTTTTTTTTTAACTACTGATACGACAAAAATTCAATTTAACTTGACAAAATAAATTTGACCTTGGCACTTGACAAGACCTAAATTAACTTGACAATCAAGGCCATTCAAGGCCATGTGGCAACCCTACATTGCTCCCTAGAGTATCAATATATGCCCTTATTAGTTAAGGACCAGGTCCGAGAAAAAGGTATAAATAATACTGTAGTTTTACAAATTATTTGATTAAATTCCGAATTTTTTAATTTAACAAACATATAAAAATCAGCAAATTTGATTACAAGCCAAAAATAGGAATAATTTTTGTTAAACTAATAAATTTTTCTGAGCCAATGGACATACAATTTTGAGTGTATAAGTTAAAAAAATAGAAAAGTATTTTATTAAATTAATATTTTGAAAATTTGCACTTAAAATTATTTAAAGTACTGAGGATTTTCATTAACGTGTTAAATGAAGATAACTAAAATCTTTGTTTAAATGAGTGTTTTAACTAAAAATTTGTTAAAAATTAGTCCAATCGATTTGAATATGTATATATTTGTTCCTTTTACTCCTGCAAGGAGCATAGAGCCGCTATGGTCCAATTTGAATCCCGATTTAAATTTTTTTTACTGAAGTGTTATTTTAAATGCACTAACAGAGCTTTGAAGAGTTAATTCGTTAATTCTGGGCTTCGTTATTTCTGGGCTTCGAAAAGTATTTAATAATACCATAAAAACGTTGATGGAAAAGCATCAGAAAAATTAAAAAATTTTGTAAAATAAAAATAATAAAAATTTGTATATAGTTTTATAATAATCTTAATCTTAAAAAACACGGTTATAAAATAGTTTTTATTTTTAAAATTGAATGACTGTTTTATCAGTTCTTTTTTTGGATTTTGTGATGGACATTTTTTTTTAAACGCAGTCCTTAAGGCACATCTACACGAGAGATAAAACTGCTAGAGATAGAGCAAAAAAACATCTCTAAATAGCTTAAATCATTCACAATAGAGCTAATTTTTGCTCTATCTCTAGCAGTTTTCTCTGTCGTAGAGATGTGCCTTTATAATGCAGAAACCTGTAGAATTGTAGTATCAACAAAACCGCTTAGTTGTGTTACCGCCAGTTTGATGAAAAACATTTTAAAAATCAACGATATCTCAAAACAAGAAAATTTTACTTTTAAAATAATTATGTATATTTAAACAAATTTTATAAATTTTCAAAAAAATTAATATTTTTGCATTTTTCTATCGGCTTTAGCCGAAAATTGGCTTAGCCGATTATTGTTGGCGGCTGAATCGGCTTGGCAAAGGTGTCGGAGGGCGGCGGCTGACCGGCTAAAGTCGGCTGGCTTGTATCTCTGGTCCGCAGCACAACGCAATTCAAAAAAAGTATATTTGATTATTATACTGAATTTAGACCAAGCAAAAATCAGCTGGTTTTTGTACAAAACTAAATTACGAAAGCCGAGTCATTTACACTGATTATTTTGTTTTTCTTTGTCACAACACTTTCTTAATACACATTTTTCTTTCTTTTTTTATTGTTAAATTGATGTAAAAAATTTTTTAATACATTTAAAAGAGAATAAAATTTCAAACTAAACTAGAAATATTCTTAAAAAATTAAAAAATATTTTTTGACACTTGCTTTACTCCTATATTCGTTGTAACATGGTGTATCGAAAATTAATTATAAATGATAACGGGTGTATCAAAAACGAACATTTCAGATATTTTTACTTGGTTTTTGGCAAAAACCAGGTGGAATCTGGTTTTCAGTTTGTATGAAAATTGTATGGAAAAACTATATTAGTTTTTTAGTTTTCGGCTCGAAAACTAAAAATCGCCAAAAACTAATAGTTTTTGCCCAGTCAAAAACACTATTACAAATAATTTGTTCTAACATGTTTGTTTAAAATATTTTTAAAACCGTTTTTATTACCATTTTTTATATAATTAGGTTGTTCATAAGGGGTGTGCTATCTGTTGTATCGTTGTATCGTCCTAACAAAAAACAGAGTTGTTAAAATTTTTATTTGTGTTTAACAACGATTTTCTATTCAGTTTTCTGTCTGTTAGCACACTCAAACATAGGACACTAAACATACCTAAAAATGTTGTATCGTGCTATTCTCAAATGTTGTATTTTTTCAATTTAATTTTTAACAACTCTGTTTTTTGTTAGGACGATACAACGATACAACAAATAGTACACCCCTTGTGAAAACCCTTAATATTTTATACCACCCTAGAGGTATAATGTACAGTGATGAGCAAAATTGTTACAGGGTTAACATGGTTCAGATATTTTGCTTAAAATTTTTAACTATGAAAGCAAATCCAATAATTATTTCTAGCGTATATATTAATTAACTTCTCCTAATTAAAAAACAAGAAAAAAAAGTTAACTATTTTATTTAACTGGGAAAAAAATTACATTTTTCTGTTTAAAGATAAATGTTACACTTTTGCGCCCGGTCACTTTTTGATAATTTTCTTAAAAATTTTAAATATAAACTTAAAAATCATGAACTTTTTGCTGTTTTTCTATACGTTTGGGTGAATTTTTGCAAAATATTGCATTTATCTCTTCAAAAACCATACCATAACCATACTGATTTTTTTAGTAAATCCAAAAATATTTAACGGGACAATAGAATGGACTATTTGGTATTCAAAAATTTTTCGATTGAGTTGCTTTTCCTATTAAATAAAATGTTTTTGCAAATTTGGCCGAAATTGCAAATTTGGCCTATGTATATTGCAAATTTGGTCGAAATTCTAAATTTTTTCAAAAAATGCCTTATTTTTTTATGTTAGCTAGTTTCATGGTTTGGGGCTCCGTATATCGTAGTGTTAACATAATTATTATTAAACTAGTAATATGAACCAGTTTTGTGTACAAAATTATTTACTGCCACATTTTTAAATAAAATATATAAAAATAATATCCCTTTAGAAAAACGTTTAAGTCCACACAATGTAATCGATTTCGTGTACTTCACATTGTGCGTACTTACGATATGGGATATTTGTGTATAACAATTGTATATGAAACTAAAAATATTTGAAATTTTTTAAAATTTTTGTCTAACTTACATGCCACTATACTTGTGTGTACTAAGAAGTATATTGGCTTGTGGGCCATTACAATGCGGCCATACCCTCGGAGATACTTGTGTGTACTTACTAGAATCCCCGAGTGCTTTCAAACTATACACACAAGCTGGCTTACTTTACCCAGGGTATGGCCGCATTGTAATGGCACACAAGCCAATATACTTCGTAAGTACACACAAGTATAGTGGCATGTAAGTTAGACAAATTTTTTGAAATATTTCAAATATTTTTAGTTTCATATACAATTGTTATACACAAGTATAACAAAAATTTTATGATTTTTTAAGTTAATATTAAAAATTTCTTAAGATATTTATCAAAACTTAACAGGGTGCAAAAGTGTAACATTTGTCATAATTAGGGCAGTTTTAAAATGGCACAAAAAAAGTTGAAACAACATCAAACAACAAATTCAAAGAATTAATTCAATTGCAATATTTCTTTTTATTAAATCAAATGAATTAATTCATCGGTGAACGCGTTCAATTTTATAAATCGAACGGAAAAAAAGTGAATTAATTCCTTACTGAATTAATTCAGTAAGGAATTAATTCAGTAATAGACAAAATTAATTCCTTACTGAATTAATTCACTACTGAGTTCGTTCAATTTCATTTTCGTTCAGTGAATTAAAAAAAAAATAATAAGTTCACTGAATTGAAAAAAAATAAAATAAGTTCACTGAATTCAAAGCCTGTTTTCTGCCGTTCAGTAGAAGAAAACAATAATGCACAAATAAAATTTTTAAATAAGCAATTTTACAGCGTGTGCTAGTAAAAATAAACAAATTAGAAACCGGATGCTGTTTATCAACCTACATGATTCAAAAATAAAGCCTTTACTATTAAAAATAAAAACTTTACAGATATAGATAAATTTGGAAAAAATATAACTATATAACTAGTTTGAAAAATTAATAGTTATATTTTTTCAAAATTTATCTTCTATTTTTTAATTCACTGAACGTAATTTTATTTTTTTTAATTCACTGAACGAAAATGAAATTGAACGAATTCAGTAGTGAATTAATTCAGTAAGGAATTAATTCACTTTTTTTCCGTTCGATTTATAAAATTGAACGTGTTCACCAGTGAATTAATTCATTTGATTTAATAAAAAGAACTATTGCAATTGAATTAATTCGTAACAAAATAAATCGAACGAAAGCAAATTCCATTCAGTATATGGTGCTTAGTGAATTAATTCATCGAATTTTTAATTCAGAATTGAAAAATTGTATTAAGGAATTAATTCTTCAAAGCTCTGGCCGTATATTATTATGATTTAAAATAAAATCTGGAATTTTATTAAATATAATTCCATTGTGTCTGTTAAATTTTTCAATAAAAATGTTTTCTTCTTCTTCCTACAAAACAACTCTAAAAAATATAATTTTTTTTTAATTTTTTCCAAAAATTATTTACAAATATTGAGTTTTTACTGAATTTTATAGCATTTTTATAATGAAAAGTCTAAAAAAATAGACAAAATGGATTTGGCAAGGATTTGTAAAAATGGCATTTTTACAAAATAAGTGAAAAAATGGCATTTAATGGCAAATGCCAAAAAAACTTGCACTGGTCATAATATAGAAAAATGTCTTCATCTTCTTCGTTAGTTAAAATATTTTAAATATTGTTATTGATTTCTAATAACAAACAAACAAATAAATTTAGAAAAAATTATTTGATTTGGTTTCGTAGTTAAAAATATAAAGCAGAATAACTGAACAATGTGTACCCTGTTACACTTTTGCTTCTCACTGTATGTCCGTGCATGTTCATATACATGCATGCTTTTCCGTGCATGGATACATAAATATCCATACATACATCCATATATGTCCACACATGTGCATTAACGAAATTTGAGGTAATATCTACATGCATGTTCATGTGTGAACATTAGAGTGGTCAAAAAAAAAAAAAGTTGTAATTTTTACGCTCCACAACCCTACAAATATGCCACTTTGAAAAAAATGAGATCTGATCAAAAAAATCACCAAAAAAGTTTTGTTTAGAGGTAGCACATCGCAATTGAAGTTTCGAGGTTGTACTTGTTCTATTATTTTGAATTAACCCGGTTAAAAATATTCACATATGTTCACTTATGTTCATATATGATTCATCCATATATGACTCATATATGTACATTAACGAAAATTGAGGTAATATGAAGGTACATGAGCATACATGTACATAAATGAAAATTAAGAAACGCCCATATATGATTTCATATGTTTATTCATATATTTTCATACATTTTTGCATATATTGTAGTAATTTAAAAAAAATGCTTCCTTTATTTTAAAAAGTTTATTTTTTTATTATTTCAGGTATTAAACATTATTAAATACTACAATAAATAATAATACTAGTAACTGATTAATTAAACTACAATTTAAATCCATTTTTCTCTATTTAACATATCGATTGAATAATAAAATTAACTAATGGACCGATTATAAAGTATAGATACATATATATAAAATAATTACTCATGGTCTTTATGAAATCCGTACCGGAACTGGATAAAAATGTATTTTGTAAAAGTCTTTATAAAAATTAACGTAAATGACATTAAATTAATTTTATAAAACTTTTTCTATGTATTTAAGATTTTCGGTTAAGTAAGGAAACTTTCTACATTTGTTTTACTTAAGGATGGATTACACTATAAGATTTTCGGAAAGATTTTGCAACCTTGCATATTTGTTTTGCATGTGTACTAAAGCAAAATCGTACCGTAAAGCTTATAGTGTAAACCAGCCTTTAAATACACTTAAGCATTTGAAAAAAAAAATCTCAAAATAACTAATTTTGACAGACTACTTTAGGGTCATTAACAATAAGCAAAATAATCTTAAGTTTGAGCTAACTCGCATATAAATGCTTCACTTCCCAAATCGATTAACTCCGTAAAAACATTAAAGATTCTCTATGAAAAATGAGAAAATATACTAAAAACTATTCAAAATACCTGTTAAATTGTAAATTTTGTCATTTAGTAGTGTTAATATTTATTGTCAGATAAATTTGTTTTAAATATTTTACAGTTAGGAGTCAATAAACGTTTTTAAATTAAAATTTTATAAAATTCCGAAAGTGGAGTTAATTGATTTGGCGACTGAAGCGTTCATATATCAAATTCGATATAAATTTTGGTTTGAGTGAACTTAAGGTTATTTGTTTATTGATATTGGTACCAATGTTATTTATTTTTATACGAATAACTTAAATTTTTAAGTACATATAGAACAAGTTCAATACGCCACTGTAAGGCTTTTTCGTTAATCTTAATGAACATATTTATATATGCTAAAAAATCGAACGATTGCGAATATCAAAAACACAAATACACCCCTCGATAAAACAAATGATTTTTGAAAGTATATTTTGTTAACATGTTTAGAAATGTTTTATATGTCTTCAAAATCCTTTCATTTGGTAATCAAATTTTCTTTAGTTTTTTGAATTTAATGAAAAATAAATTAAAAAGACGAAAAATAGTATCACCATGCCCACCTTAAGAAATACGTCACTAGTAGCTTTTTGTGATCTACAATATATCTAAATTTAGTTTAGATCTACGGGATACACAACCAACACAAATATATAGTCGGAAATTGCCGCATATACAGAGGGTACTCACGATCGCGATTTGCATACGATGCAAAATTGTCACTGTTATTTTCATTTTCTCACCTACTAACTACTCGAGAGTTATGACGATGTAAACTATGTATGCAAAATACCATCGTGAGTAACCTTTTAATTTTTTAAGCGATTTAATTTCGAACTACTTTTATCGCTAAGTGTAATGAATCTATTGTCCAAAATCATGAAACAGTTAAGAGTCAATTCATTCAGTAAAAGCATATACATCTTTGAATTTTATAGTTGTACCTTTACGGGATCTTTGGTTTCACATTTCTGTCATCTTTCTTAAAAATTTAATATTTATAGCCAATGAGAATAAGGTCAGCTTAATAAATATTAGGATATTGAAACAGTAAATCTTGAGAAACCGTATGCATTCTAACAACTACGCCACAGAATTATATTACCTGCAGATAAGATAGTTTAAGGAAAATGAGAATTCTAGTATAGAGATTCATACTTATCTTTAAATCACATATCTGGATGAATAAGAAAGTGGAGGGAGGTGGTTAAAATCCACACTTTGACAAAGATCCTGATGAAGGCGACCGAGATTTTGTGTACTTCAGTTCCTTTTCTTTTAGTTTACCTTAAAAATTAAAAAAATACTAATATTATTTTGTATATTTCTTCAACCAAATGGTTTACCTATTTTTTCTACGCTTACCGGATTGAGCTATGATCGGATTTAAGTTTTTTTTTGCCATCAAACACAAAAAACAATTAATTGCACTGATATCAAATGCAACTTGATTATAAATAGAAATAAACAAGTTTTCTGGCTTTTAGTTTTTTTTTAATGTTGTCAATGTACTTACGCTAAAAAAAGCTTATTTACTTATCAATACAAATCTTATTTCTCACTTAAGCCCGGTATTTTCATCGTTCTTTTGCGAAGAGCTGTCAAACTCTACATAAAAAAATGATTTTTCACTTGCCTGGAATTCTTGCGAAATTGCGGTGGAATTTTTTTCGGCTGTAAAAAATTTGTACATTTGAAAGTTTTTATTTTAAAACTGACCAATAGTTTTATTGTAGAAAACAAACAAAATTTAAATCTCGGAAAACTATTAAGGACAAGTTTTTTAAGAAATATTTAAGAAAAAATCGACCTTAGTTCTGATTGCAAAACTGGCTGTTCTATTTAGTATACTGATAGTATACTAATTTAGCACATTGTACATATTTGTAATACAGCGCTTAGTTTATTGTCTGGTTAATCCAATCTTAGATCTGCTCGGGATTTAAGCAAATAGGGACTTTTTTTTACTAGATTTTAAAATCTAAATTGTTTTGAGCATTACTTATGATTGAGATACTCATCCCAAGACCATTTTGCTAAAAAAAAAATGTAAAAAAGTTTACTTGAGTAGTTTTTTTCAATAAATCGTTCATTGTTGATATTTGTGTAATTTTTTTTGGTGTTTTATATGCGCCACTGTAAGTGGTCCACATAAATTTCAAAAAACTCAACTGTTCACCATAGAATTGACACTAAAAATTCCAAAAAAAAGTTTTTGCTAAAAAATTCATAAAGATTCGAAAAGCTAGAAGAACTTGGTTTTTACTTATTAGTTTGGAGTATTTTTAACACCGATTTTTGCTGTTACTGCTACTTGACAACATTGACCAAATCATACGTCATATGTATGAAAGGATAGCCACGATATGTTACGAAATATAAACGGGAAGTTTTGATTGGGAATTCAAACACTAGTTTATTTGTCACTACAGTTTAAAAGAATTTGTTTTTTTTTTGACGAATTAGAATAAATATATCATACGACGATATATTTAAAAAATCTAATCTAAGTTCGAAACATGTTCTGTCCTCGAAATCTTCCACAACAAACGAAAAATAAACCAAATTTTTAAATTCCTAAAAATATTTCCCATTTTCTTTTATTTTCCCTTGGCAATTAATATACATATACGTGTATATAAAAAAGTTAAAATAAATACAAAATAAGTCAAAATGAAAAAAATTAAAAAATATATTAAATTTGAAATTAAATTAGAAAAATAGATCAGTGTTAAATGTTGAACAAACCCGAAAAGCAATTGAGAATGTATATGAAATAATAACAAAACAAGCAAATATAATCAAATGATCAAAAAATTACCAAATGGAAGGATAACTATGTATCTATGGTAAGTAAATAAATTAAGAATACAGAAGCTGGGTTTTCTCTTAAAAAAGTATATAAAATCCATTTTTGTTTTTGTTATAAACAAGTATCAGAATTTTAGGAAAGTCATTGGAATTATGAATTTTGGAACAAAGTTTTAAGTTTTTCCTATAGAGAAATACTGTCTTAAATTCTTAGTTTTCCATTATGTTTAAAATCTGAGTTTATTTAAAAAAAGTGATAAGATTTTACATATGATTTTGTTTAGAAAAAGCTTACGTAATACAAAATTAATAATATTTAATGGTTTAATTATTGGAGTCTGATAGATTTCCTGAGAAGAAATACATCAAAATCTGTATAATAAAAAATATTCATAATCTGAGGACTTTCCTATAGAAATAGTGTTCCTAAATTTTAAAAGTTATATTTTAAAGTAAAAATTTTATTTTTTCTTTACAGAAACTGTTAAACAGGACTCAAAAATGCTGTTAAAAACTAATTAAAAATCTGTTTACTATAAGAACTTAGTGTAATATAATGTATAACATATATTTAAGGCAAAATTTTATACAAAGCTTAACATTTTAAAAGAAAATTTAAAATTAGGAAGAGGATTAAGTTGGTACTCTGAGTTTATGGTACTTTTCCCTTAAAAAATTCTTGTAAACCTATTTCTTTTAATATTAGATTGTCCTTAAAAAAGTCCTTAGAATCGTATTTTCTAGATAAAATTTCAAAAAAATTGACAGGCTCTCAAAACAACTATATTTTATAAATATCCTTTACAATCTGTGTCTTTCCATGTATGAAAAGGCTTTTCTATTGAAAAAAATTTGTTTGAAAATTTTTTACTTTGGAAAACATTAAAAAACGTTTCATAATCTTAAGAAATTTTTCAGTATAAACATATTTAAACTCATATGGCTGGTCTCATCCTTTAAGTTAACTATTAAAGAAAAGAAGTCTGAAACCCAGCACTAGTTTTGTTTTTTAACGAATAGCTTAAGATTTTGAGTACTTTTCGAAAAACCTAACATTCAAAAAATTTATTGTTTATTGCATTCTAAATACATAAATAGTATAAATAAAGTGTTTATAAAACTACTTATTAATCGTTTTATTATTAAAAGGGAATAACAAATATACAACTATCTTCGGCAAACTATGTGTGCTAGGACAAACTATACAAAATCAAAACTCTCCGAAACTTTGCAAAATCAAACAGTCTAAAAAGTTGTTTTGTATACATTTGATCCGTTTTTTAAATTATGAAACACTAAACTTTCATTTTTTATAAACTTCTGGATTCTCTTCTTACAATGAAGATGCCTTTATGATCATATATGTGAGACAATATGAATTCATGTATGAGAATATATGTCATACATGAGGCAATATATGTCATATATCTTTACGTATGATTACATAAATTTCCATATCTGTGTTTTTTCTATTAACGTATGTATGCATACATGCTTCCATATACGCCATGTATGTTCATACATAATTCACATGTGTTCACACATGATTCCATATGGGAGAACATATGAAAATGTATGCTGATTTTTAACCGGGAATTAAAAATAATGGAAAAAATGAGAAAAATTAAATATAATTATTATGATCGCGACATATCAAATCTAATATATTTTTAGGTGTACATTACGAATATGAAATCAAAACTGAAATCGGAGTCGCGGATTTCGCGAAATTTGAAAATTTCATACAAAAAATGTTCAACTTTTATCAGGATGTTGTCTTTTATCTACACACAGAAAATAAATTGGTTGGAATTCTATCGGAACCAACGAAATTTTTTCATTATTCAATAATTTTAATTGCAGTTATTTAACATTCATCATCAGGAAAGTTATATTTATTTGTGAACAAAAAATATATATGATGAACCAAAACACTGCCACATTATCCAAAATATTGGCTTTTCTAACCAATATTGAAAAAATAGCAAGGTGGTTACCGTTATCGTTATAATACCGTTATCGCTAAAATACCGTTTCAAATTGAATACCGTTGCCGTTACCAATACCTCTAAAAATTTTTCAAATACCGTTATCGTTACCGATACCGTTATTTTTAATGGTAGTTACCGGTATTTTACCGGTATTTATTAATTTATATAAAAATGCAAGTTTTTTGACTTTTTGTAATAATTTTCAGTTTTTTTTCCACAAAAAAATTTGTCGATAATAATTTTAGTTATTAAAACTAACAGCATTGAATTTAAAGCTTATAATATGTATTTTTAACACGTAAAATTAAATATATATTTAGTTTTTACTTGTTTTTATATGTTTTTAACATAATTTATAATACCGGTACGTACCGGTATTGCTGTTTCGATAACGGTATACCGTTACCGAAACAGTCTTAAATACCGTTACCTTTACCGAAACAAATGAAATTAAATACCGTTACCGTTATTCGTTTCGGTAACCAACCTTGAAAAATACTAACTTCCACATTACCTTCAATACCAACAACCACCTATTTATCGAAGATTTAGTCACTTGAATAAAATATCGGCAGCAAAAATCTAGTATCAATTCTGTTTCAATAAAATCGATCACTCTATCCAAAGTATTTCTTTTTCCAATCAATTTAAAATTTATTTTCAACTTTAGTAGCTTTAACCATTAATTTCCATTATTTTGGTAATTGTAATAATATGTTGAGACAAGTAACAGAAATTTTATTTATCATAATAAAATTTTGGAATCTATCATATTTTTTCGTTTCATACATATCCGTGTTTAAATTCTAAAGGTTCAATTAGACGTGCCATATCGCCATAGCCGTAACCATAACGCCATAGCAAAAAACCAAAATTCAATTGGTTTCTACGGTTACGGTTATGGCGTTATGGCATGTCACCAATAATCGTATACATTGTAGCCCATAAGATTGGTTTGAACAGCTGTTTTATATGGTTATGGCACGTCTAATTGAACCTTAAGTTAGACAACAACTAAACGTAAGTATCTGTGGCGCAGAAGGTAGAGACACAGCCTTATAGCCCTAGAGATTTGAGTTCAAACCTCAACCAAGGCATTTTTTTTTTAATAATTTTTTTATTGATTCAAATTAAAACACACAATTGATTTTCTGTTGTGAATATAATTTTATTCAAAAACAAAATATTCAAATTTTCAACCTGAAGAAATTCAAATTTGAAATTTGACAAAAAAAATTTATGTCGAGTTTAGCCTAGAGGAAAAGCAATGGGCTGACAAACGGAAGGTCGCCGGTTCAATCCCGGTTCGCGATATAAATTTAAAAAAAATTTTTTTTTTTTATTCAAATTAAAAGACGCAACTGATTTTCTGTTGTTGATATAATTTTATTTATAGACAAAATATTCAAACCTGAAGAAATTCAAATTTGAAATTTGACTAAAAAAATTTAAATAGAGCCTAGCTTAGAGGGAAAGCAATTGGCTGACAAGCGGAGGGTCGCCGGTTCGATCCCAGTTAGCGACATAAAAAAATTTTAATTTTTAAATATATTTTGTGGAACGTGTTTTTCTATTTAAAGAATTTATAATCCACAAACATTAAAGTAATCTATTAACACAACAAAAATTCAAAAATCGTAAATAAATTTCGGTAGTTGGAACTACAAAAATTCGGTTGGCGAAAAATTCGGTTGGAACTACGAATCTGTTTTCTATGAAAATTTCTTTTTTGCATTAATATATATCTGTGGAATGTCCTATTATGTGAGATAGGGTTTTTGGTAGGAAAATAATTATATCAAGCTAAATAATAGCGAAATATTAAAAAAGTCAAATTTTAAGTTAATCTGCAAGGATATCTGTTATCCTTTTTAAAATTAAAATCAGTGTTATATATAATGAAGGCCCGTGGTAAGTAAATTGTAAAAGTATAACAAATTGGATTTTTAGATAACACCGATTACAGGTAATTAGGAAAATACCTCAAAAAACTTGAGTTTTTTTAAATTTTCAAAAATCGCGAATAATTTATAAACCACAATTTTTTTTTACATTTTGATTGCTGATTCATAATCTTCGTTAAAATAAAGATCAGATTTGGGAAATTTGCGGATACAAGGCAAAAACAAGTTGAATTTTTAATTACATCTTTTCGGAAAATTTGGAAATTTTAACTAAAATATGTATTTTTATACCCTACACCAGAGAAACAAGCCGATCAAAATAATCGGCGGCTGCGGCGCAAGCAAAAAATCGGCGGCGGCGGCGGCGATTAAGGTTGAGCCGGATAAAAAACGGCGGCGGCGGCGCAACCAAATAATCGGCGGCGGCGGCGGCTTGATCGGCTTGATAGAACATTATACACGTAATTTAAAGATGTTTAAGGTTTTTTTTCCAAAATATAGCAGTAGAAAATTGTACAAAAAATTTGGAATTATCAAATAAAAAATAATTTTAAGTTAAATTCATCGATAAAAATTACAAATTTAGGATTTTTAGTTTTTGAACGGACCTAGACGGAGAGATAGTTGGGCTTTCCAAATATATACATACATATGTTTATATATTCAACAAAACTGTGTGGAAATATTTTCAAATAAAACTGATTTTCTTAATTTTTTCTTATTTTGTTTAATTTTGACGGCTTTTAATTGCAATATTTTGTTTATAAAAAAATAATTTTTACCTAATTTATTCTTAATTCAGGGTAAAATGAAGATCTACTTTAATCGCTTTAAAATTGTCAAAGTTATACATTTTTTTATAAACATGGAATCTTTGTATTTATAAGAAAATTGAAAATATTAACCTTAATGAGTGTGCAAACAAGAACATCGAGTTGTCTTATAATAGCTGAAATTAAATGTTTAGAAAAATTACGATAACCTTTTCTATTTTCAATTAATTTAAACAAAATAATCTGATTTTACTAAGAACTAAACCCACTTTCAGAATAAATTACAATAGTAAAGAATTGTTTAATACTGTAAAAAAGCCGTCAAAGTATAGAAATTAAAAAAAATTAATTTTAATATTAAAAAAAAAAACTCAACATATTTCAGTTACAAATAAATAATTCTATATATATTTGGAAAGCTTTGTCTTTCCAAAAACGCTAAAAGATTCAAAATCGGTTGAAAAATTGCTGAATTTCACCCACAATGACACTATCACCCCTGTTCTGAATTCCGAAACTTTTTAATTAGAGTGGTTTTGTAAAATCACACAAAATCCAAAATGTCGGGAATTGACTGTTTCGAACAAATTTTAGCATACTGACAAATTTTAAAATAAATTTTAACATTTATTTTTGCAACAAAATATTCATTATACTTCACCAAGCTTTTCCAACACGAAATAAAACGAAGAAAATATTTCGGATGTGGATCACAGAACAGCAGGAATGTTTCACTTTAGAATTTTTTTAAAATTCTTAAATATCTCCCCAATTTTATAAGTCGACCGAGAAATAACTTACTTAACATTTTTTTCGTCCGCAATGTCTTAAAAATGTGTCTTTTGATAATAATTTCAGGTGTACTGAAATTTCTGAAAAATGTGATGTGATCTATAAATTCGAATGAATTAAATCTTTAATTCATTTTTGGACTTTTAACTAAAATTTACTAATATATCATTCGTTTATACTATTCCTTATGAATTCATTCACTGGTTTCATTCTTTTAATTTTCATGCATAGTAAATGAATTCTTTCATGAATTCATTCTTTTTATAATGATCTTTCACGTTTCATTCGGTTTGTAAAAGATTAAAACAAATGTTGCGTTTTTAATTATTTTTATGGGTTTTGTATATGATATAAATATTAAATCCCTAAAATAAGCCACATTTTTATTTAATTTGTAATTATAAACTAAAGTGTTGTCACAATAATTAGTATATTCATACCTTAGATCTTTTACTGATTGAATAAAATGAGAATTTTGATAAGCCATTTTGTAAAAGATTAGAATTAATGAAAAAATTATTTAAATTGATTGTAATTCTATAAGGAATGTATTCAGCATAAGAATGCATTCTATTTAATTTTAAACTTTGGGAATGAAACCTATGAATTAATTATAAAGGAATGGTTTAATGGAATGATATATATTCAATTTCTAAAGATGAATTCGGTTTTGTGCGAATTAAGCTAAAATTGAATTAATTATTTCGAAGCTCTGCCTACAATCTACACTTGGTCATTTGAAAAGTATATATATTTTTTATTTTATTTTGTAACACTGTGTAATTTGTATCCAAAACTATGGGTGCTAAAGACGTGTTCATTTGGATTCTCTCCTCTATTAAATATCCAAATTTCAGCGAAATCTGTCAGAAGTTTTCAAGAAAAACTTCCAACTTAAGAAATATTTATGACAAAAACCCTTCTTAGCTCTGACTATAAAACTGGTTCTTTTATTTCTTTTGAACTAAAAAAAAATACCCTTGATGGTTCAGGAAATGATGAAGTAGAAAATTTGTTTTAAAAATGACATTTGCTTTTAATTTTTTTATTTTGGAAAATTGATACTTCCAGCCGAAATGAGCCGAAAAAAATCGGCGGCGGCGGCTGAGGCAAAAATGACCGGCGGCGGCGGCTTAAACGGCTTACGGCGGCTGGCTTGTTTCTCTGCCCTACACCACTATGTGGTCAGGGTATTATAAGTTTGTGCTGAGGTTTGTAACACCAAAAAATATTGGTCCTAGACCCACCTTATAGTATACCGATCGGCTCAGAATTTTTTTTTATTTCGATTTAACGATGTCCGTCCGTCCGTCCGTCTGTCTGTCCATGCATTCTTGTGCGCACTCTACAGGTCGCAAATATTAAGATATTTTGATGAAACTTGGTACACCGCCTTATGTCGGCCCAAGGACGACGCCTATTGATTTTGGTTAAAGTCGGTCCATGTTTAGACCTAGTGCCCATATAATGGTCCCCCCAAAATTATATTGTGTATACGCTGCTGATCGCAAATATTAAGATATTTTGATGAAATTTGGTACACAGAGCTACGTTGGCCCAAGGACGAAGCCTATTGATTTTGGTGAACATCGGTCCATGTTTAGACCTAGTGCCCATATAAGGGTCCTACCAAAATTATATTGTTTATACGCTGCAGGTCGCAAATGTTAAGATATTTTGATGAAATTTGGTACACAGACCTATGTTGGCCCAAGGACGAAGCCTATTGATTTTGGTGAACATCGGTCCAAGTTTAGACCTAGTGCCCATATAAGGGTCCTACCAAAATTATATTGTTTATACGCTGCAGGTCGCAAATATTAAGATATTTGGATTAAATCTGGTACACCGACCTATATCAGCCCAAGGACGAAGCCTATTGATTTTTGTTAATACCGGTCCATGTTTAGACCTAGTGCCCATATAAGGGTCCCCAAAATCATATTGTTTATACGCTGCAGGTCACAAATATTAAGATATTTTGATGAAATTTGGTACACAGACCTATGTTGGCCTAAGGACGAAGCCTATTGATTTTCGTGAATATCGGTCCATGTTTAGAGCTAGTGCCCATATAAGGGTCCTACCAAAATTATATTGTTTATACACTGCAGGTCGCAAATATTAAGATATTTTGATGAAATTTGGTACACAGACCTATTTTGGCCCAAGGACGAAGCCTATTGATTTTGGTGAATTTTGGTGTTTAGACCTAGTGACACAAGCCCCATTTTGACCCATTCGAATTTCGGATCCAAACATTAGTTGGCTTTTACCCAGACTGGTGTAGGGTATTGTATAGTCGGCATGCCCGACTTTAACCTTTTTACTCGTTTTGTATAATTTAAAAAAAAAACCGCGAATCACTTAAAAGTTACTTAATTTTTATAAGTTTTGATTTCAAATTCCTTTTGTTCACATTAATTAAGACCAGATTTAAGAAAAATGTTAAATAATAGCGTACAGGTTAAGAAATAATTAAATTCAAAGTCAACCCTACTTTTTGTATAAATTACTCTAGAGATAAATTACTAATTCTTAAAAGAAAAAAGCGGATTTAGCTGAAACTTGTCACAGAAAGTTTTTAGACATTAAGGAATAGGGACAACATTGTGGAGATCGTGAATTCCAACTTTCATGTTTTTTTGGACCACTCTAGGGTACACATTAGGGCGGGTCAAATTGTATGGAACGATTTTTTTTTTTTTGATGAAGCGTATGTCTGAGAAATTTTGCTCAAGAGACCATAGCTCTAAGTCGGATTTGGAGCCCCCAAAATTTCAAAATAGATATTTTTCCATATATACATAGAATAATTTAATTAAATTCGTCATAAAATCGGATAGAAATATAGTATATTTCTCAATCTGGGCTTGTTTGAAAGGTATTTTTATCACCTTTCAGAATCTGTATTGATACCTTTAGAATAAGTCGCCAATGGCAGCATTGTTCAATTGAACAACTTTGTAACACTGAATAATGACGTTACAAAATAATGACGTTTACCAACACTAAACTTTGCCAAGCTTGCTTTTCCTTCTTCCTTAATCGTTCATCGTGCAATGCGCACGCAGTTTGCCAAAATACTTAAATAAAAACTCGGTTATCACAATACCAATATTTTTTTTTAATTTTTAAATTTAGTGTGACACAATCAAATAGTGCAGTGCTAATATCAAAGTTATTATGGATAATCAAGAACCACCAACATCGTCTGCGTTGTCTTCGCAAATGGAAGCAACAACATCAACAAGTTTTGACTCTAGATTGACTAACATGCCTCAGCAAGATATTGTTGTTTTTGGTTTATCAAGTGATTTAAATGATCTTACTTTGCCTACTAAATGTGACATTTTAAAATATTATTTTTTTTAAGTGATCGTGCTAAATTTGAAAACAAAATGTACTCGTATAAAACTTTTACTCCTAACGTAACAGATAAATTGATCCAAATTTGTTGTAAATTAAATATTGAAATCATTAATAGAAAGAGTGTTTTCAAAAAATTAACTGGTTTGCTTGATAAATACCAGAAACATGTACAACATAGAAACAAAAGAGATGAATTTAAAGCATTTGTTGATTCAATAAACGAATTATTTTATATTGGCAAATGATTGATTCCAGAACATCTAAAAGAATTTATGATGGACCAGCATAATGATAGAAAATTCACAATACCTGAATATACGGAAGACGTTGAAGAAGTAGCTACAACAATACCAACACTTACAACTGGTACCGATGATCCAACATACGAACCACCTGAATTACACATGGATGAAGATGAAAATGAAGCAACAACAGAAGTTCCAGAAGCAACTGTTCAAATGAGACGAGGTCGTTATACTCAAAGATACGATGCCTTAAATTTTGCTATGATGTGTGATAGATTCGGTGTTTCAGATAGAGTCGCTTCATGTTTAGCAACAGCTTTATTCGAAGATATAAATTTTAAAGATGTTCATGGTAATCTTGTTATTATGGATAAATCAAAAGTGTCTAGAGAAAAAGTTAAATCTAGAGATGCAGTGCTTCGTACACGACATACAAATTCTTCCATAACTGCATTCTCTTTCGATGGTAGAAAAGATGACTCATTAACTACAGAGAAAATTAATGACAAATTTCATACCACTATGGTAAAAGAACCGCATTTAGTTGTTCTGAAAGAGCCCTATAATGAGTTACTTGGATATGTAAATTTGGGTAGTCAAGAAGATGCAAAAACCAAACACAGAAAACTGAGTGAATTTTTCAACAATAAAACATTAACAGTTGATCAATTAATTGGCATATGCAGTGATGGTGAGCCAGCAAATACTGGAACAGAAAATGGTGTTTTACGATTATTTCAAAAACAATTAAATAGACCAATTCACTGGTTTATATGTCTGCTTCATTTCAAAGGAACTGCCATTTCGTCATTTATATGAAGCATTGGACAAAACAGTCACCAGTGGACCACGAGCAGCAAGTGGAAAGTTATTCAAAGCTATTCAAGAATGTGAGAAATTGCAGGTATGTAACACTTTATTTTATTTAATATCATAATTTATTATCATTATTTATTGTCATTATTTTAGTTTTTCGATTGGAATAAAGTTAAAATAAAATAATTGCATTTTAATTGATCTAAACATTATTTTTTTCAGGTAGTAGTTGATTTTGATCCAATACCACTGGAGAATATGCCTGCAATGATGCATCATGAACATGAGCTGGAACTATCAACAGATGTTAAATATTTATATCAAACAGCTAAAGCAATTTCGAATGGTATTGTTCCAGTTGATTTAGCTAACATTAAACCAGGACCAATTGCACATTCTCGTTGGTTAACCAAAGCAAGTAGATTACTACGATTATATGTAACAACTAATACACCATCGACCAATTTAAAAACTTTGGGAGTTTATATTATTACAGTTTATGTGCCAATGTACTTCAATGTGAAGTTTTATAACTCTGTTGTGTACGGCAGTGCACTTTTATTAAAATTTATACGTTGGACACGATACTTACAACCAAACTTACGTAATATTGTAGATGGTGTAATTCAAAACAACTCATATTACGCACATCCAGAAAATATCTTATTAACAATGTATTAAAAGTAAAATTATTTTCTGCTTGATGATGATAATGATGAGAAATGATGATAATGATGTTAATGACAACAAGGAGAAAATAATTTTACTTATATACTTTTACCTCTAGTTGCCACATTTTTTATCCGATTTTCATAAGTAATACCTTTCTGGAAAGGTTGTAATGTTATATTGTTTACAACTTTATTAGTTGTTTCAAAAAGATGGCGCTAATCTAGATTTATTAGAAAATTGCAAAAAATTTAAATTTGGGAGCCTCGAAAATGATTTTTTTGATATGTCGTAGTGGAACTTTTTTTTCCCATGCTAAAAGTTTTCGAAGAATCGAGTACGCAATATCAAAAAATTTTTATCCATACAATTTGACCCGCCCTAATGAATACATATGGATACAAAGCCATTTTATATTACTATATGTTAAGCTACCTACACACTAGGGAACATGGTTGAGGGAACAAAAAATATCAAAAAATTTTGTAAACACGAAATGCACGCTCTCAACACTCACACACACACAAACGCACTCACACATTCACAAAAAATGCTCTCTTTTTTTAAGTATGTTCCCTAGTGTGTAGGCAGCTTTAATGTGTATTTTTGTATTAAAAAATATATTGTTATATATGAACTTTTTTACTCGGGAAAATAAAATAAATATACATACGATAACATTTTTCAGATTTGCTTTGTTCGAAAAGGTATTTTAATACTTAGAAACTAAAAATTAAAGAATTTTTAAAGAATTGTTAAATTTTAAATTCATTTTCTATTAAATTTTGTAGATAACCAAAATGTGCCAAAATAGTATCGGTTTTTCCTATTCTTCTATTGTGCCAAAAATGGTACAATTGTACCACAAATCCCATCACTGATGAGAAAATGCATATAATTTTAGTTTGCAAATTGGTACAAATGCATTTAAAAGATGTTTTTGATTTTATTCAATTAATTCTTATAAAAAAATAAGTTTCTTTTGCTTATTTCTTTATTTAGTTAAAATTTTAAATTTATTTTCACAACTGTTTTTTGTTTATATTTACATCAGCCGTGTTACCAAAGTTTACCCCGAAGAAAAAGTCAGGGTAAATTTTGGTAAAAAGAGAAACACTAATACTCTCATTTACCCAATCTTCGAGTACGGGAACGCTTTTGGGTAAATTTCGCTAACTTTGGGTACGTACAGGAACACACTTAATGATTTTTTTTGTTTTTTCTGATTTTTTTTCGTGGGAATTAAAATTGTTTTATTTATAAAATAAATTTTTATTTGTATATTTTATCGCGTTATTGGTTTTTGTAAAATTAATTTATTAAAAAAATGTCCTCTTTTTGAAGTCAAATGTCCTCCTTTTTTAAGGTTGACGCCCACTTTTTCTCAAAATAGAAATGGCAACCCTTTATGTTAATGATTTTAAGCAAGTTCATTCATTAACACAAACGAAATACTTTCCGATTTTATTTGTTAAAATATTTAAGAGTTTTTTAACTTAATATGAAAGATGAAAAAAAGATAAGTACAAAGTATAAAAAGTACATTATTTTTTGAACTATATTTAACTTTGATATTTATTATTTTGTACTTTTCTCGAAATATAAATAACTAAAAATATTATATTATTTGAACACTAGTAATAGTTTTTGTTGAGAAAAAAACAAAAAAAGTTCGGGTGCCTGCTTAAAATTAAACATTTTGTAGTCCACAAATAATATTTTATTATATTTTATATATTTTTTTATTAGATTAAAAACGATAAAATAAAGAAAAAAACGAAACGTAGAAAAAAATCTGATATTGATAAAAATGTGGATGAAAAAGAATTTATCAGAGCATTATTTGAAGCTTATGAAAAGCAACCTAAACTTTGGAATCTTAAAGAAAGAACAAATGATAGAAATTTGTCTGAAAAAGGTTTTGAAACCATAGCAAATGATGTTAATGAAAAACTGAACACGAGTATAACATGGAAATTTGCTAAAATTCGTATAAATGCACTGCGCATTAAGTATTCTTATGAATTGGAAAAACAGCGTAAAGGAGAAGAGCATCAATTACCCTGGTACTATGAACATATAAAATACTTGAAGGAAAATATAGACTTTATGATAAGAGAGCGCGTAAGTGATTTTATATTCGAACATTAAATGGCTTGAACTTAATATCAAATATATTTTCAGCATAGGAAATTTGTTAGGCGATTGGTAAGTAACTTAACTGTATATTGTAACCCATATGTACCCATACAAAGGCAAAACCAGAATTAAGTTTAAATATAGTAGTGGACTAAAGTGGATACATTAATTCAACATTTTTCGAAATTTGTTATAAATTTTATTTTATTATAGAAACTTAAATTATTTTTTTTAAAGCATAAAATGAAAACATTCTTCTTCAATAAAAACCTAAATACAGTAGACAATATCACTAAGAAGTTAATAAAAAAATAATTGCAAATTGTGACCGCTTTTATCCAGTATTGTTCATATTTGAAATTTTCGGCAAGTTCTTTCTTTAATATTTTGTCCAAAGTCCTTTGTGCTTTAAACCAGATTTTATGCGAGAAGGCATGCTTTCCGCGAGATTTTTAATAGTTTGAGGTGGAATATTAGTCCATTCCGCTGAAACTCCTGACCAAAGATCATCTAAATTGGTCGGTGTTCGTTCGCATTGGGAGAGTCTTCTTTTGACAATTGCCCACCAATTCTCGATTGGATTCAAATCGGTGCTCTGACCTGGCCACTTCAAAAACTGGAAAAACTACACTTGGATATCACAAATTGAACAAAAGTTATTAATACAGATTTAAAAATATTCAAATATGTATCCACTTTAGTCCACTACTGTAGTTTAAATAACAATTTTTGAATTTCTGTTGGTTTAACTTTATTTTTTCTTAGAAATATTTGGATCCCTCCCTATTGCCAGTTTTAATAGGACTTTATAAAACCTACAACGATCTATGGCAGGTTAATATTATAACTTTTGGTATTACAGCCAAAAGAGATGAAGCATTTAATAAAATAATTGCAGATTTGAAAATAAATCATGCCATTGATATGACAACAGAAAAATTACAAGACTATATCAAATATATAAATCGGTTATATTCTAAGGATAAAGAACAACAATTAAAATGTGAATTGGAAAATACCGAATTTACACCTTCATCTCAATTTTATAAGGAACTGTTGTTTCTCAACGAAAGTCAAGGACCATTCAAGTGTAACACTTGTAATAAAATAATACAAAAATATGAAAACTATCACATGCATCTTGCTGAACATCATAATACCAAACCATTCAAATGCCCACTCTGTGAAATGGGGTTTAAAACATTCGATATATATATAGTGCATGCTAAACGACATTTGAGTTTAAATAGTTTTCACTGTAGTGTGTGTGGTAAAGTTTATCTATTTAAAGCCGAATTAGATAGGCATTTAATTGGTCATACAGGTGAGAAACCCTTTTTATGTCAGATATGTGGAACCAGTTTCAGAGCTCATCGTGATTATGACAATCATATAAGACGTCATGAGAAGCGTTTCCGTTATGAATGTCATATATGTAAACATGGTTTTAATCAATTGTCAACATTAAATGTTCACGTTAAATCTCATCTTCAAATACGCGACATTTTTTGCGATATATGCGGTAAAGGTTTTACTGCTGCAAGATATTTAAATAATCACAAACTTATACATGAAGATAAAAAACGTTATAAATGTAACGTTTGTGGTAAAGAATTTGCTCAAGATGCCGGTTTTCGAGCGCATCGCAAACAACATCAGCCACATTTAAGCGCAGCAGAATTGAAAAGAAAAAAGGAGTCGATTTTAGATTGTTTTGATATGTAGATGAAAAATAAATTAAATATTCCACAAATTTGAAAAAATAAAATTTTTGTTTGTTTGAGGACACATGTGTATATTTATAGAGATAAGACATCACACCTTGTACTACCCAGCATAATCTCAGAAATGGGTGCTCATTCCTAATATCTAAATAATAAGCAGTAGAATTAGGGTCTACTGCTTATAATTCGGTGTCAAAACTAATTATTTTTGTTCGACAAGGTCGTTTTTGTAAGTAGTTGTCCATATTCGCTGCATAAAAAAACGCACAAAATTTGTGCACCCGCTTACCCGCTGCATTACAAAAGTATATAAAATAAGTAGTTACCAAAATAAGTAGTTATTCGTATGCTTATACCCAGTCAAAAATAAGTGGTTACAATTTGTTAAATAATACGACTTACTTATATACTTACTAGTGGTTAAAAAATAAGTAGTTACCAAATTCACATTACCTTTATAAATAAATCAGTAGTCGCACGTAAGCTGGACTGCTTATAAAAACGGCTTCGCCTATCAAAAATAACTATTAGTGACGCCGAATTATAACTACACTCACAAAAAAAGCCCATACACATAGTTAAAAATTTTAGGTAAAAAAGTTAATTCAAATACAATAATTTAAAAGAAATGTTGTTTAATGGAAATTAAAATTACTCAGCTGAAATCAGCGCATGTATTCTGCTAAATTTTAGTTGGTTAAAAACAGGTAAAAAATTCAGTTAACATTCAAAAATTTAGAAGAATGTTCGTTTAATAGAAATGCAAGTGGGTCAGTTGAAATGAGCAAAACATGCTGCTAAAATTACAATCACTTTGTTATTAATTGAATAAAAACAAATTCATGTAAATATTGTTAATTTTATTTTCGAATAAATTACACAATCCAAAAACACTATTTGCACTAAATATCACTTTTATTTTATTGCCAATATGTGTGCCAGCGGAAGTTGTATTATTTGGTTCCTTTTTTCGTCTACCTGAAGGTAGAATTTTGAAAATGTTAAAGGGCTGAAATAAAAGAAAAACAATAAATTACACTATGCGACAGTCAAAATCGGGATGGGACCAAACCAACGGGAAATGATATATCGGTCAAAAACAAGTTATACGTGTCCCGGTGTTTCGCTGGGTCACGTCTAGGAATCGAGATATATCTTTTTTTGACATAACTCGAGAACCACTAGTCCGATTTTGCTTAAACAATTTTAAAAAAATTAAATATTACAATTCCTTTAATCTGTTCATATAACGTTTTTCTATATACTCAACAGTTTTGCCGGTAAAAATAAATGTTTGTTACCGCTACCATAAAAATCAAATAACCTTTTGTTTATTACTTTTTTTTAATATTTTAGGCAAAAAATATTTTTTTCTTCATACATTTATTTCATACAGATTAAAGGAATTGTAATTTTTAATTTTTTTAAAATTGTTTGAGCAAAATCGGACTAGTGGTTCTCGAGTTATGTCAAAAAGAAGACCACCAAAGGTCAAATCGATATATCTCGATTCCTAGACGTGACCCAGCGAAACGCCGGGACACGTATAACTTCTTTTTTACCGATATAACTTTCCCCGGTAGTTTGAACCCTTCCCGATCACTGACCCCTACCATTTGTCTCACAGTGTTATTTGATAGTATTCCCGTAAATAAATATAGTTTATATTATAAAACAAACCTCATTATTTTATTTCTTCAATACAATTTTTAACTGCGAAATGTAAATGTCCAATATACCTCCGTTTTCTTTTACGTTCCTTTGCTGACTAAAGGATGCTATTATCATGTTATTTTATTTACTAGAACTTTCTTAAAGAGGCGAATACATTAAGGAACATTGAGTAGCGAACAAAAAAATATCAAACAATTTTGTAAACACGAATTGCACGAATGTCAACACGAACATTAACATACACAAATCAACATCCGTAAAAAATGGTTATTTTTTCACGAATGTTCCTTAATGTATTCGCCGCTTTACAAGCGCCATATTATTTTTATTTGCATTGATAAGCGTCATCAGTGATGACTCATCACACACATTACCTAGTATCTTCAAATGCAATGAAATGTGCAAAGAAATTTGAAAATAACACACAAAGCAACAACAAAATTATTTTCGTTGTTGTTTTGTGTGTTATTTTCAAATGTCTTTGCACATTTCATTGCATTTGAAGAATTCAAATTAGAAATTTTCTAATTTGAAAAAAACCATCAAGCATCATCAATCACTACAAAATAGTTTCCAACACATTTATCTATATTAGCTGATACATTGTCAAAATCATTTATAAAAAAATAACTACCCAGATAGAAAAATACGAACGGCACAGTACTGGCTCAGCATTGGAGACGGTAGTGCATGTACTGGCGATGTGTCGGATTTTTTACGTTTCCAGTACTGGTACGGTGTCGAAATGATAACACCAATATACGCTTGGCCGTAGGTATTTGCCCACGTTGGCCCAGTGTTGGATTTTGTTACTTCCTAGTGTTTTCCCAATACTATAAACTAAAAATATTCAGTAACTTGCCAGTACTTCAAATACAAAAAATCAGTGTATTGCCAGTAATATAAAAACAATTAAAAATCTGGTGGTGAATCACCCTAAATTTTTATATAATAAAAAAAATATATATATTTTTGTTTCAAATTAATTTTGTTGTTTTTTATTGTGTTATAAAATATTAATAATTGCAAAACTAGAAAATAAAAAGTTTTTCTTAAATTTTCTGGTTTCTCGCTGTTTTATATAAAAAATATTATGAAAAAAATTATATTGAAATTCTATTAAAAGTTAGGGTAAAATAAGTGTCAGAAAGAAAAATCTTGTTAAAATAGCAGAAGACAGTGGCAAAGCACATGTTAAGTGGTACTGGCATAATAAAAAAACAGTGCTCTCCCAGTACTATATTTTTCTACCGTGGTCAATTTCCACCTGGGTAAATATTAGGAGGAAAAATTAGTTCAAGTACAGCACAAACATGTTTTTGTGGTGAAATTGGATAACTATCAACTTTAGCTAAACAACGGGTTTAAACGAAAACAACAGGAAAAATTAGTTCAACTGAATTAGAACGCGTTTAACAGACTTTTGTACTAACTTTTTTTATGAGTGTAGTAAAAAATTTTAGTTTCATTATATAACCACTTATTTGGTAATGAAAGATTTTGCTGGGTACTGCAAGGTTTTAGCCGGTAAAACTCAATATTACTTGAGCAACAATTTTGTATCAATTTAGTATTAGCTAGATTAGAGTTTGCTGTTCGGTTTTAACCGAAACCGCGGTTTTCGAGGCCTCAAAACCGAAAACCGACAAAAATAAGTCGGTTTTTAGCAAATACTTAAAGCAATTAAAATAATTAATTAAATTACATATTATAGAGCCTAGAATTTCGAAAGGGTTCATCTCTTATTTTACAAAATTCTGTATTTAATTGTAATGAACAATTTCTTCATTAAATATTACTTTAAAGATTTTTTGTTTTTACTACTACAGATAATATAAGCTGAGGATTATAATTTTAGTAAAAAATTACACCAAAAGTCATGTAGTTTAAGAGATATTGAGTTTCACGTATTCAGTCCAGATTTTCACCGCTTATTTTTTAAAAAGTTTTATTTCGTAGTCCGCGAAACTTACTGTATAAAATTTCAACTTTATATTGTTTTAAACAAATTGCTAAATTCCAAATTTAAACTCTTTAAATACAGTTTAATCTGCCGAAAAAAGAATAAAAAATTTTAACTTATAACGGTTTCCGCGTTTTTTTCCCCGGCAATGGTGTTAATGCCTTTATTCGAGTGAGAAATTCAATCGAATTTTAATAAATATCTTGAATGTATTAAAATATTTAATTGTTATACATACATACTAAATTATTTTAAAACAATTCTATTAATATCACAAGAAAACCGAAAAATAACCGAAACCGCGGTTTTTATAATTTTAAAAAACCGAAACCGCGGTTTTAAAATTTTTCGGTTTTTAGCAAACTCTAAGCTAGATCATTCGTTTGAATAATTTTAATTGCGAAATTTTAATAGGATTAAACTCAGTCAAATAAAGATTGTTTAGTACGCACTCTGCATTCATATCCTTTTCTTTAGCAAAGAATATCATTGAAAGCCATAAGATTCGACTTAATAAAGGGCGAACTGAGAGATAACTAAATTAATTTATTTCATCAAGCATTAAACACATAGACGACTGCAGCTACACGTCTACAGCCTGTCAAAAATAAAATACTCACGTTTATATGTAAACGATTATTTTGACACCAACACAGCTACACGGCTACACGACTACTTTTGCCGCTGTAGTCAACTTAGGATAATTTCTATTTTTGTTGGCTACAAAACAAAAATAGTGTTGACAATATAACAAAATATGTAAAACAGTAAAATTTTTCCCGCTAGAGGCGAAATAAAATCGCTAGTTCTGACTAAAAAATCACCGTTATGGGAACACTAAAGAAACAGCTGTTTATATTTTACAATTTTTTGAAGGTTTCATTAATTTATATTTGGAACTAATTTTATTGTGATGTTTTGTAAAAAAATGGATCTTACAAAATTAACAAAATATTCCTCAGCCATTATTTTAGAAGCACAAACCAAAAAAGATTAACATTTATCAAAACGTCAATTTTTTTGCATCATCTGTTTACTATGTTGCTGTCGTTTTCAAAAAAATTAAGTAGCTGACTACACGACTACAATTGCAGCCAGCAGCATTTGTAGTCGTGTAGTCATGTAGCCGCAGTCGTCTATGTGTTTAATGCATCACATTTTAAAAAAATAAAATACAATTTAAAAAGTAAAACAAAGAAATTTCAAAATTTATCTTTAACCCTTTGACGAGCGAACATAAACTGCTGGAAAATTTGTATTTTTTTTGCGGATTCGTGATAATCGACCCAACATTTCGAGACAAAAGTGTCGTCAAAAATATTTTTTTTCAACTCCTTCATCGAAAAAATCCATTGGACAAATTAAAAATTTTTGAACAACTAACTTACTCTGCTCATATCGAGTATAGTGTGTTTTGTTATAGTTTTTAAAGAAATAGTTGCATTTTTGGTTTTGTTGTTGTTGTAAATTTTTACATAGAGTGTCGATTACAAGTTTTTTTGTTTTTCTTATCATGCGAAGTAGTTTGCATATCGCGTTTTGTGCTTAAATTCGAGTGTTCTAACGTTTTTTAAAAATAATTTTGCTCATTTGGAAAAATCGATTAACAAGTGAAAGAAGAAACCACGTTTAGTAAAAATGCGTACTCAATTTTTCATGATCACTTTAATAGTCCTTAAAAAAGGACTTTAAATTTTCAGCGCATGTTTTTGGCAAATTCGGGCAAATTTTTAAGGATATTTTGCACATTCCATGATGCTGATATGGGGATCAAATGAAAGAGGAGGATTTCTACATTTTAAAAAAAGATTTTTTTTCTACTGAAAATTTTAAAAAATATTTTCTTCGTCATTTTTTGTCAAAATTTATATTACACTGAACTGGGGAGATTATCCTTTCTTATTTGATGCCCATTTTGGAGAGAAGTGATGATATTATATATTGCCATTTTAGTATGCATTAGTATTTCGAAGTCCTTTAAAAAGGACATCTGACGTGATGGATTCGCAGTTCATTTATAAATCACATATATTTTGATTCCTCAATGCGTGGGAGCAAAATTTGAAAATGTTGCACGTTGTAACATATAACTGCAAAAAGAAAAGAAATAATCAACGTGGATTTTATGCAGCAGATGATGAAGTTATAAAATTGCTTAACGCATATGAAAATGATGAAACCCACCAATTAACATCACCAGTATACTCTGTGCCTCTTGGTTGTTATGGTTCGGCCACGATTTGAAGAAATTCGGATTTCACAAACAACCCAAGAAACATTTTAACGGACTCTCCGGCACGTACGGATTCATGAATCCGGCTTTTACGGCACGTTAACTGTCCATAAGGTACGTATCCGTCGATGCTTGTACGTATACGGAACATTAACGGACCGTATAAATGGATTTTCGAACACAATACGTTTTAACTCCGTATTGGTGTATCCGTTTCCGTACCTTTAAATACGGATTTCATCGGTTTGTGTACAAAATAAAAATTTTTTGTAAAGTCGGTGCAAATATTATAATGGGAATATATGGAGAATATGCAATAGAGGGAATTCTTTCTATCACACCATTAATCAAACAACATCAAGTAACAAGGTAAGATTTATGAAACTTAATGTTTCACAATGTTTTGTGTATAACATGTGAGAATTTGCATCATGTACACAGTCAATTAAACCATAATTAATTTATTGTCTCTTTTCCATATAGATGTTGCATTTTACTTCGGGTCCCTAAGCACTGGATAGATAGGTAAACCGAGCTAGATGTGCTAAATATTGTAATTATAAATAATAATTATTAATGAATTTAAAAAAAAGAAAAAGAAGTACTTTGTATTGAAAATAATAAACATATGGTCTATTTTTTTGAAAAAATCGGTATGGACAAGGAAATACTCCGTTATTACACGACATATCGGTCCGGAAACGGTCCGGCATTGACGGACTATCAGCGGACTAGTCCGTTTTTTACATGACATAACGGTCCGTCATTGACGGACTTTAAACGGACTTGTCCGTTTTTAACCCTCCATACCGGTCCGTAAACGGTCCGTCATTGACGGATTTTCAACGGATTCGAATCAGTTTCGATGTTCCTTATGTTCCGTTTTCTGGTCCGTATACGGATCCAGAAAACGGTACGTATACGGAGTTGGATTCCGTTTATGACGGACCGAAAATGGTGCGTAAACGGAACGAATTGTTTGTTGGGAATGTTCAGCAACCAAGCCATCACGATCTATCATATGATCGAGCATTTAGAATTCAACCAATTTAGAATAATTACAATTCGTCATTTGGAAGAGCAATGAGTGAAACCAAACGAAAGTCAATCGATATATCGTCACCTGAATTGCAGAAGGGCGTAACAACAGTTTTTATCTTTTTAGAGGAGAAGCAAAAACATTGTAGAATTACACATATTTTGGAATTAAAGGATATATTTCTTCTCTTGACTATAGATTTATTTCTGTATATAAGTTTAAATTTTTGTAGGGACATGTATTTAGTATAGTGCACCATAATCAATCAAAAACCTGATTTTGATTTTTTTGATGTTACGCCCTTCTGCATTTTAGGCGACGATATATATATTTAAAACAAATATCTTTTTCCTAAGTCTTTTTTATGTTTGGTTGAATGAAGAGTTTATTTAATTTTATTAATTTTTTGTTTAATTTAATGAAAAAAATAAAACTATAAAACTTCTTCTTTGTTTACCTTTGACGACCAATGGGACGACACATATGTCCCATGCTGAATTTGCGCCCTGTAGGCAACAAAACAAAACTATTCCCAATGTTTTGGTATTTCTGAAAACAGGAAGCACAGGTCCATGCTATATCAAAATTTTGGTCTTGCAAAACCAATAACATCTGAATAAATGACATCCAAAAAAGATGAACAAAAAAACTTATTTTTCAAAAGTTGGGGTCAATTAATTAGGCGCTAAGAACGTAGGGGCCAACTATTTCCTATAATCTGAAAGCAAAAACTCTCCTCTATTAAGAAAAGTCAGTTTGAAAAAAATCGGTTGGAAAATGTGGAAAATATAACGAAAAATAAAAATGGGACATATATCAAACATTGGTCGTCAAAGGGTTAATGATTATCATATGAGCTATTGAGAAGCCAACCAGAAACAGTTTTGACAAAACCAATCACGTCTTTTCAGCTCAATATTCCCACGGGAAAAAAATATTTTGTGACTTACATTATTATATATAATTTGGCTAAAGTTGAGTTTAGGGGCACCTCACCGATTGACTCCAATATATATTTTTGCGGAAACACCTATGTCGGGAGTTATTTCAGTGCAAAGTTTGAAAATGGACTTGGCTATATCTTCGTCGTTTATAGTCGGATTGGGTAAAAATATATACACTATCGGAAAGGTAATAAAAATATCTTTTAGATGACATTTTTTTTATTATTACCTGGGATGGTAACCGAAACGATACGGTTATCGGTAAGGGTAACGCTATTTTAGATTATTTCGGTAACGGTATTTTAAGAGTAACGCTATTTCATTTATTTTGCTATCGGTATTTTAAGGATAACGGTTTGTTAGTTATTTCGGTAACGGTATTTTAAGGATAACGGTTTTTTGATTATTTCGGTAACGGTATTTTAAGGTTAACGGTATTTCACTTATTTTGGTAACGGTATTTTAAGGATAACGGTAGTCAGTTATTTCGATGCATCCCGTAATTTTTTTTACAAAAGACAAGCGAGATAAAAAACAGAACCAATTTACCATCTTATGTAGTGTACGAAAAATACTAAATAACCACGTGCAATAACCAAAAACAGAAAATTAAAAATAACGGTATCGGTGTTTTAGGGGTAACGGTATTTCATTTATATCGGTAACGGTATTTTAAGGGTATCGATATTTCATTTATTTCTGTATCGGTATTTTAAGGATAACGGTAATTCAGTTATTTCGGTAACAGTATTTTAGGGATAACGGTATTTCGGTTACGGTAGTCAGTTGAAAGGGTTTTGAATCGATAACGGTATTTTAGCGGTATTACCTGCCAACCCTGATTATTACTAATAACCCATTACGACCCGGCGAAAGAATTTTCAATTTTTTTTTAAGAAACGTTTTTATTTCATAAACATGAATATATAAGAATAAAATTTGTACTTATTTATATATTGTCAAGATATAAAGCTCTCATTTAAGATATATATCAAGTTGTATCCCTTCAAACACCAAAGATATTTGGGGTCAAACTTAACTTTTTTACATATTACATGAAAAACACCACTGACTCTTACCAACCATTATGAATTAAACCCTTGGGAATGAAGTAAAATACTTTTTTTTGGGAAAAAAAATTTTGTAAACTATTATTATTCCAAATATAATTATTTCACAAATGAAAAATTTCAATACCGATAATTTTTTTCCCAAAAAAAATTTTTTTGCATAAAAAAATATTAACTTGATTCTCAAGGGGTTAATTCTTCAGTATAAATAAACCAACATCCGTTGCTTCATTTAGAGAGTTATATACACATGTGGTCAAAATAATAAGTACAGCCTGAATATTTTTTTAAAGGTTCGTAGCCGAAAATTTATTTAAATTAAATTAAAAGAAAAAACAAATAATATTTTGTTTTGTTATAACTAGGGCAAGGAATTTCATGCACTTAAAAATGGAAAATATGCGCCTAAAATATGCATTTAAAAAAGAAAAATATACATTAAAAATATAAGAAATATGCACTAAAACTTTTATTTTTGCAAAAATAATGCACTCTAAAACTTAAAAATGTATTTAAGTTAGTTATTTTGCAAACAGACACAGAACTCGAAGATTTTCCATAGGTCAATAACGTTTTAAGATTGTTTATTTTGATTGAATCAAAATATGAAAACGTATCAATTTTTTATATTTTTTACAAAATAAAAAATGCTCCTAAAAATGAAAAATATGCACAGATATGCATTAAAAAGCACAAAATATGCATTAAAAAGGCACCAAATATGCATTTAAAGTCAAAATATGCAAAAACATGCATTTATGACAAAATAAGCAAAAATATGCAACTACAAATCGATGTCATTTTTTTCTAAATTTGATGATTCGGATAAATATTTAGTCCATATTAGTTTTCGACTATCGAGAAAAAACATGCATTTGCATGAAATTCCTTGCCCTAGTTATAACATTAGAAATAAAATAAATACTAAAACAATAACAAAAAACAAAAATTAAATTTAGTCTTGTTTAAAAAGTAAGTAATTAATCAAAAAACATTGTACAAAATAAGATTCCTTCAGGTCTCTACTGGTATTTCATACCAAGTGGTTTGAACAAAATTCCATAACTGATCCTTATTTTTAAAAACCTCTTTTCAAATTCTTTGTTTTAACTCTCCCCAAAGATTTTCAATGGGGTTTAAGTCCGGAGATTGACTTGGACAGTCAAGAAGGGCCACATGATTGTCTTGGAACCAATCCTTTACCAACTTAGAAGTATGCTTTGGATCGTTATCCTGCTGGAATGTCCATCTAAGCGGCATACTTTCCACAGCATAGGTCAACATCGTATTTTCCAAGATATCTTTGTAGTGGAATCTGGTCATAGTGCCGGTAATTCGTTGTATCGGACCGACACCATACCACGAAAAACAACCCCAGACCATAATAATGGTGCCCCCGTGCTTGCCGGGCGTCGAACATTCCGGGCACAGGCGTTTCCAAATAAATTAATTTTTGTTTGATCGCTCCACAAAATGTTTTCCCATTTTTTTCACCGTCTGCTCCGGACCAATTGGAATGACTTTAGATTACTTTTGTAAAATATTAGCAAGATAAGAACATCAAAGAATAAACTGTTAAATACATACATATACAAATTAGTTATATTTGAATAAATTTATGTTCATAGAAAATAACAACTTAACCTGCTAAAATCAGCAATAAATAATAATTAATAGACTAAAAAATCACAAAGTTTAAAATCTTGAAAGCTTTTTTTAAAATTTTTTAATACAAATAAAAATCTAGTCTTCTGAAATCAGCAGTTTACTATTTTTAGCAACCATTTGCGTTGATTTGAACAGGATGGACTGCTATTTTTATTCAACTAAATTTAAATTAAAAATAACAAAAATTTTGTAGATATAACAGTTTTTTTTTTGCTATTTTTAGTCCACTAATTTTAAGATTTTACAGAATAATTTGTTATTTTCAATGAACTAAAAGTTAACTTTAATGTAACTAAAATTTTATAAATTTAACAGTTTTATTTTTGCACTTCTTATCTCCTAGTATTTTGCAAAAAATCTACTATGGCTTCCTTATAAAGCAATTTTTACCTAATTTATGGTAACTTTTTCTGCTATTTTTACAGGTTTATTTCTGTGAGTGTAGGGTTCAGAATTTGAAGTCCCTGAAAACAGTATTCAAATTCGTTTTAAAGCGAATATTATTTTAAACCAGAGACCCAAAATAAGTGTTATATTTCTAAAAAAGTCACCACCCAAATTTATTTAATTATAATATTTCAATAATGCACTATATTTTATAAATCATATTGCACAAAAAAATCACAAAGTTTGGCAAAGATTTTAATTTTTTCAATTTTTATATTTTACTCTATAAATTTCTGTTGTTTTTTGATTTTTATTTTAAAACTTTTTATAAAAGTTACAGAATGGTTTTTTTGAAAAAATTAAGCACTAACTTTTTTATTTGATAATAAAATAAAAATTAAAAATTGACCTAAATTGAATGCCGGAAGTTGCTGGAATATACATATTTACTCACTTTAAATCACTGTTCAATCTTTTATTAACACTAGTTGACATCATCAGGATATTATAATTGGTGAAGTCATTGGTTCCATGGCTTTTGATTTATATTCTTAATTGTTATTTTTTGATAAAGAAAAAAAATCACAAAATAACTTTTATTATTTTTGAAAAAATAAAAATCGTGTTTGGATTGTTTTTGTTTGAATTAAAAATATAAATCAAACAGAGCAAATAAACAGAAAATTAAAAATACTCAAACAGGAAATAATTGTAAAACAATCACTTTTTTGAATAAAAGTTATAACTGTTACGTCCCTGTTTTAAACGTATTTACGGGTCTATTCCACCTTGTGAGTGTCATAAGAATAGTTTCGAAAGAACAAATTGATTGACAATAGAATCAAATGAATTTAATGATTGAATTAGGTGGATTAAGAATTCATTCGATTCTCCGAAATACGTATTAGGTATTTAATCATTCCGAATTGAAAATCGAATGAGTGAATTCTTTAGGAGCTCTCATTTTGCTCTTTGCAAAAAACGCATACGTATTTTAATAAAAAATGCGGAACTACATTTTTTATTTGTTTAATTTGAGTTTTCAATAGTAAGATCTAATATTTTTTTTTTCATATATCATACGTATTTTTTATTTAAAACCCCAATATTTGATTTGTTCACTATAAACACAATAATATACATGAAAATTAAAAAAGCACAAAAAAATTAAAAACAGGAAAATTTGTAAATAGTACTAAATGAGTCAGAGGAGTACCAAAGTACTTTTGAGCAAGGTTGGTTACCGTTATCGTTATAATACCGTTATCGCTAAAATACCGTTTCCGTTATCGATACCTCTAAAAAAAATTACAAATACCGTTATCGTTACCGATACCGTTATTTTTATGGGTAGTTACCGGTATTTTACCGGTATTTATTTTTTTATATAAAAATTTAAATTTTTTTATTTTATAATCTTGAGTGTTTTTTTACAAAAAAAATTTATAGATAATAACATTACTTATTAAAACTACCAGTATTGAATTTATAGCTTAAAATCTGTATTTTCAGTACTTAAAATTAAAAATATGCCATGTTTTTACTTGTTTCTATATGTTTTTAACATAATTTTTAATACCGGTACGTACCGGTATTGCTGTTTCGGTAACGGTATACCGTTACCGAAACAGTCTTAAATACCGTTACCTTTACCGTTACCTAAACAAACGAAATCCGATACCGTTACCCTTACCGTTATTCGTTTCGGTAACCAACCTTGCTTTTGAGGTTCCAATAGTACCACAAAAAGTACTATAGTACTAACTTTATCATCCCTGGTGGTGATACTCTACGTGAAAAACAAAAACACCGGAAGCAAAACTATCGCTCTGAATGGGAGCAACCCAGCGGTAAATAAAACAAAGTACCTATGTATCACTATTATTGATGTTAGTTCAAAGTTGATCGTGCAACAAAATGGTTGTTGAAATTTGTGCAAAAATAATTATTATAAGTTAATAATAAGTGTTAAAAGTTAAGCACAGTGAATAAATTGTTATACTCCATAAAAAAAATGATTTTTCACGACAATGAGTTTCACGTGAAAATTGTGTAGTCCCAAGTAAAAAAAAGTGATATGGAGCCATATGAAGTTATATTTTATTATATATAATCTTATATGTAATTAGATATAATTATATCCGAAAAATGAGAACATCTTATTGTATCTTATTGTATCGAATTGTATACAATTGTATACAATTTGGTACAATTTGATACAATTTTATGCAATTCGATACAATTGTATCCGAATTTTGTCCTCATCCAATTACATCAAATTATATCTTTTTGTATAAAATGTTATAAAAGTGGACATAGTTTGATACAATTATATCTAAATATTGACCTTATACTTTTTATCATATTATATAGGACCATATCTAACAATATACAAAAATTATTTTTTTAAATAAAAAAGATATGCAATATCTGGAGATCAGACCTGGGGGATTTCAATTACAATTGCAAATAAATGTAATTGAAATTAAAAAAAAAACACAATTACATTTCATGTAACTGTAATTGAAAATTTTCAATTACAAGTAATTGTAATTGAAAGTGATTTCAATTACAAATTTCAATTACATTTAGAATTAAAGTGTTTTTTGTTAAAATTTTGTAGAAAAAACTGACTGGGATAGGTTGGATAGGCGTGGATAAGTATAAAAAGAATACGTCATGTTGGGCTGACCCCTCGTGCTTTTTGTCATTATTTCTTTTCCGAAAAAAATGTAATTGTAATTGAAATTTTTTCAATTACAATTATATGTAATGTATAATTGCAAATTTTAAATTACAAATTACTTGTAATTGTTTTTTTAATTACAATTACAAATAATATGTAATTGTAATTGATTTTTTTCAATTACAATTACATGTAATTGTGTAATTGCATGTGTAATTAATTTCCAAATATAATGATTAACCCAAAGGTCTGCTGAAGATCCTCTAATTTCGATAAATCTTCCATTACTTTTATCCAGATTTACCATGACAGTGCATTAAACATGAACAAAATTTTCTTTATTTTTAGTAATTTTAAATTAAAGTTGACAAGACTGAAATTTTAAAGTTAATACGATCATGTTATATGTACAACCAAGATATAAGAAAAATAGTAAAATATTACAAAATAGTAAAAATTACTAAAAATATATGATGCAAAAAATAAACTCACACGAATCATGCACGGGTTATATATTCTTATTCACGCTCACGCACGAATCACTTGAGTATAGTAATTACTACTCACGATCGCGTGTTATTCACAGAGATGTTCGTGACTCACGAACATTTCTAGTCACGCGCCAATCCCTAGTAATTACTAAATCTAAATTTAGTTCAAAATCAATTTTAACATAGAACCACATATAATATAATACGGTTTTATATGGACCTTATATATTTTTATATAAAATCACTTTGAAATAATTGCTTATGTTTGATGATATATAATTATAGATGATTTTATAAAGAACGTTATATTGTTATATATTAAAGAAATCATGAAATATTGTAGATATGGAACCGTATTAAGTTGTATATGGGTTCTTATTCGTCAATATATAATCATATCTAACACAACTTATGAAATATTTCTTATATGGCTCCACATATAGTTTTATAAAAATGTATACGAATGGTTACTAACACGTAAATGTAAACGAACTCGCCGGATCATTCTGTTGAAATCAGAATTTTCTATCCGGCATCGAAACAGCTGACTGATTTTAGTCGGAAAAAATATGAAATGAATAAAGAAAAATGATTCAAACAACAAATAAGGAATAAAAATTAACAAATAAATGGAAAAATTTAGAATAAAATATAAAACCACATGAAATAGATGCTAAATAGTAATGTCGTTTACGATAATCTATAAGTGTACTTTTTAGCTACGGCACGGCACAGTTACATCACATATACGTTTACGGTCCCATAATCCGCCCTTTAGCCTTTACTGACATCGTTGCTTACATTTTAAGCGAGAGCGTACCGATTAAGCAGCCTATGACACTACCGAGTAAATCTAAGTAGAAATATAAGCGATAATATCATCACTGATTGCTACTAAATGTTACTGACATCAGCGATTATATAATGGGTATTTTTACCGCTGCGAAGATCCCCTTTGTTCTCATTGGTATAATATCATATTAAAAAGATGTGAGTATACCAATTTTTTTTTCAAATACCAGCCAGTGTTGCCAGAACTCTTAGAAAGAAATATGCTAGATTCCTAAAAAATTTCTGCTAAAATCTTCTAAATCCTAAAATAAAAAAATATATGCATAGAACATGCTGAATTAAAAAGTCGCAATTTTTTTATTATATTCATTATGCTGAAGATCTGCTAAATTTAATACAAAAAATATGCTGAAAATCTGCTAAATAATTTTTTAGTATTATTTAATAAAGTCTTACTAATGGAAAAATACTTTTTTTAAACAATGTTTATAAAAAATTATATTTTAATAATTTTTTAAGCTATCTTAGAATAAATATAAAAGTTTACCCCATAATTCATAAATGCTTTCAAAAGTTATTGGAAGTTTATCGAACAAGTTTTATGTGAAGAATTTGTTTTGTATCGTTGTATCGTCCTAACAAAAAACAGAGTTGTTAAAAATTAAATTGAAAAAATACAACATTTGAGAATAGCACGATACAACATTTTTACGTATGTTTAGTGTCCTATGTTTGAGTGTGCTAACCGATAGAAAACTGAATAGAAAAGCGTTATTAAACACAAATAAAAATTTTAACAACTCTGTTTTTTGTTAGGACGATACAACGATACAACAGATAGCACACCCCTTATGAACAACCTAAATGTTTATAAAAAATTATATTTTAATAATTTTTTAAACTATCTTAGAATAAATATAAAAGTTTACCCCTTAATTCATAAATGCTTTCAAAAGTTATTGGAGGTTTATCGAACAAGTTTTATGTGAAGAATTTGTTTTGTAAACCTCCTAGAACTTTGCAGAGTGTTTATGAATTGAGAGGTAAACTTTCACATTTATTCTAAGATACTTTAAAAAAGTATGAAAAGATAATTTTTTGTAAATACTATTTAATCTTTCTGTGAGACTAAAAATATAAACTTTCTCATTTAATTTTTTCACAATAAACATAACTGATTTAAAATTTTTGCAAGATTTTTTTATGGTTTTTGTAGCATTTTCAAATTATAGTAGTATATCAATACTACTAAAAAAGTTTACATTTAAAAAAGAATTGAATAATTACGCATGAAATAAAAAGTTTTGAAAACATTAGCCGCCTTTTCTAATCACTTGGATTTAATAAATCCAAAAAGTAGTTCTAAAAGTGCTCAACAGATGTGGTTAGATTCTCCCTATTTTAAAAAGGAAGGATTTTACTTTAACTTTTAATTATATTTTATATAAAACAGCGATAGACATCTGCCTTTTCAGTTTTAACACTTCAATTTATATTTTTACACAATTGAAAAATTCCATTGCAATATTTAACATTCACTAATTGGATGTAATTAAATTACTTACAGTAGAGTGAAAAATTGCCATTGCTATTTCAGCTATTTCCCAATTTGCCCAAGATGAAAAATATGTATTTGGAGAGGTGTAGTTTTTTTCTAAACATATTTCACAAAGAAATTTAATAAAAACCTTTTATTTGTTAGTTTTTCAACTTTTTTGTTTTTCTTTTAATTTTCATTCGTATTTTTTTCTGACATTAAATTCATAGGCTCCCAGTCCCAGTGTAGAAAAGGTAATGACATATCATTATTTTTTGGACTACCAGTAATGACACCCACTTACCTTCTGCATTATTTTAAAACATATAATAATGAGTAACTGATAATGACTTATTTTTATCATTATTTCAAATAGAAAATAATTTTCTAGATTTTTTGGAAATCTATTTTTAGACTCAATATTTTTTAAATACTGGTAAAGATATATGTAACCACATATTTTTTGATTTTTTGTATGTTGGCGAGTAAGCTTACTTGTGTGCAGCAGGTCAATTATGTTTTTATCTAGTAAATATTACATGTCGATATAGCTCACATGGTAGAGCTATTGACTGGCAATCAGTAGACCCAGGTTCGATTCTCGCACCAGCTAATTTTATTTAAAAACAAAAAAAATACAATAACAAATATTTTTTTTTATATAATTAATTTTTTTGAAAATCTATTTTTAGACTCATTATTTTTGTCAGTATTGATAAGCACATAGGTAACGATATATTTTTTGATTTTTCGTATGCTGGTGTGTAACCATAACTCATTATTTTTCGCGACATCGCCATATAAAGGTAATAAGAAATGTAATAACAAAAGTAACTAGTTACCATTACCAAGTATGTAGTTAAATAACCACATATCTGGTAATGATTTTCTACACCACAAAAAAAATTAATTCTGAAAGTTATTTTTTTATTTTATAAGACAGTTGTTCCGACAAATTTTTGTAATGTTTTATTTTGTCAGCTATTTCCAAGTTTATTAACAAAAATTTTTCTAAACATTAAGCATTAGTATTTAATATGACCCGGGTAAAAATTTTAATATGGTGTCTTATATAATTATATCTTATCTGATAAGTTCCCATATACAACCACACACAATTTGATCCGAAAAATGGGTCATCTACATGTGTCTAATTATATCAAATTAGATATAATTTGGTGCAATTTGATCCGAGATTTGTCCATATCCAGGATATCAAATTATATATACTGCCATATAAATATATCTGACTTTATATAATTCAACCAGATAGTAGGTAGGCTTTTTATGACTGGAAGTTATGCTTAACAGCTATTAAGTTGACAATTGAAATTTTAAACAATTTTAAAGGCCCAAATTTTAGAAAATATAACCCAATGTTTAAAAATTTTCCTACAAAAATTGGTTGTGTTTTATAAAAATGCATTTGAATGCTTTTGTCTTAGGAAACGTACGCATAACTTTTTTAATATGAAATTATATATAAAAAAATAACTTAATTTGTTTATGGAGCCTTATATGGTTATATGTGAAGCCATGTTAATTTAAATCTTAATTTACAGATAACTAAAATTTATGTTGAACTATATATTAGTTTGTATAGGATTATATATAAAGTTATATAAAATTACAAAAAAATATTTTTAGTATGGCGTCACATACATTTTTATGTAACTTTGCATATCATATCGATCACTACATATATTTTTATTAATTTCATATGGCTTGTGTAATTATATATGGAGTAAGATTTGGGGACATATACTAGTATCAATTACCATATAAAAAATTTGTTTAAAAAATAATATCAGATGTAGTTGTATATATTGATATGTGTCTTAATGTGACTCCATTCATAGCCATATATAGCACAATCACATTATATATGACCATATATAACTATTTTTACCCGGGGAATGAAAATAAATGATCTCAACAATACCCAAGTACAAAAAAAATGATATGGAGCCATATGAAGTTATATTTAATTATATATAATCTTTTATGTAACTAGATATAATTATATCCGAAAAATGAGAACGTCTTATTGTATCATATTGTATCGAATTGTATACAATTGTATATAATTTGGTACAATTTGATACAATTTTATGCAATTCGATACAATTGTATCCGAATTTTGTCCTCATCCAATTACATCAAATTATATCTTTTTGTATAAAATTATATAAAATGTTATAAAAGTGGACATAGTTTGATACAATTATATCTAAATATTGACCTTATATGTTTTATCATATTATATATGACCATATCTAACAATATAAAAAATTATTTTTTTAAATAAAAAAATATATGCAATATCTGGAGATTAGACCTGGGGGATTTCAATTACAATTATTGTAATTTGTAATTGAAAATTTTCAATTACAATTACAAATAAATGTAATTGAAATTAAAAAAAACTCAATTACATTTCATGTAACTGTAATTGAAAATTTTCAATTACAAATTACAAGTAATTGTAATTGAAGTTGATTTCAAATTTCAATTACATTTAGAATTAAAAAGTGTCTTTTGTTAAAATTTTGTAGAAAAAACTGACTGGATAGGTTGGATAGGCATTGATAAGTATAAAAAGAATACGGCATGTTCCCTAACTTGTGCTTTTTGTCATTAGTTGTTTTCGGAAAAATGTCATTGTAATTGACATTTTTTCAATTACAATTATACATACATATGTAATGTGTAATTGAAAATTTAAAATTGCAAATTACTTGTAATTGTTCTTTTTTGAATTACAATTAAAAATAATATGTAATTGCAATTGAGTTTTTTTCAATTACAATTACATGTAATTGTGTAATTGCATGTGTAATTATTTACAAAATGTAATGATTAACCCTGTATATCCTATAATTTCGATAAAAGTAAGGGAACTTTAATCCAGATTTACCATGACAGTGCATTAAACGTGAACAAAATTTTCTTTGTTTTTACGGTGGGTCTCATAATGCAGGTTTAAACTTTAGTTAATAGTTAACCCAAAAATTTGTTGTTGTTTTGTGTAAATTTTTTTGACATTTTCTTTTGTTTTTAGTTAAGTTAAAGTTAAACCTACAGTATGAGACCCACCGTTAGTAATTATAAAATAAAGTTAACAACACTGCAATTTTAAAGTTAATAGGATTATGATATACAACCAAGATATAAGAAATCAGTCAAGTGTACGTTATAATATAGAGAATTTCGTATTAAAGCTTCAGTGTTGTTAATTTTATGGGAGCGTAAGCCATTTTTAACTCATGCTCCTAAACAAAAACAAATTACTCACGCACGAGCATTTCGTTTCTTACTCACGCACACATGAGTATATTAAAAACTTACTCATTATCAGAAAATTCTCACGCAAAATAGTAAAAATTACTAAAAACATATGATGCAAAAAATAAACTCACACACGGAACATGCACAGGTTATATATTCTTACTCACGCTCACGCACGAATTACGTACGAATTATATACTCTCACTCTCACGCACGAACCAGTATAGTAATTATTACTCACGATCACGTGTGAATAATGTGACTCGCAAACATTTCTAGTCACGCGCCAATCCCTAGTAATTATTAAATCTAAAACTAGTAGTATCCGACCGAACAGTTCGGCCAAAAAGTGACATTTGGTCGATTTTCTGTTATTTGAAAGCATTGTGGAGAATAAGGCTTGAAAATACCAAATACCGACAAAATATATTTTCCGGCCGAACTGTTCGGTCGGACACTAAAAACTAGTTCAAAGTCATTGTTAACATGGAACCACATATAATATAATAAGGTTTTATATGGACCTTGTATTTATACCCTACACCACAGGGTATTATAAGTTTGTGCTGATGTTTGTAACACCAAAAAATATTGGTCGTAGACCCACCTTATAGTATACCGATCGGTTCAGAATTTTTTTTTATTTCGATTTAACGATGTCCGTCTGTCCGTCCGTCTGTCTGTCTGTCCATGCAATCTTGTGCGCACTCTACAGGTCGCAAATATTAAGATATTTTGATGAAATTTAGTACGCAGACCTATGTTGGCCCAAGGACAAACAAGTTTGATTTTGGTGAACATCGGTACATGTTTAGACCTAGTGCCCATATAAGGGTCCTACCAAAATTACATTGTTTATACGCTGCAGGTCGTAAATATTAAGATATTTTGACGAAATTTGGTACACATACCTATGTTAGCCCAATAACGTAGCCTATTGATTTTGGTGAATATCGGTCCATGTTTAGACCTAGTGCCCATATAAAGGTCCTACCAAAATTATACTGTTTATACGCTGCAGGTCGTAAATATTAAGATATTTTGATGAAATTTGGTACACAGACCTATATTGGCCCAATAACGCAGCTTATTGATTTTGGTGAACATCGGTCCATGTTTAGACCTAGTGCCCATATAAGGGTCCTACCAAAATTATACTGTTTATAAGCTGCAGGTCGTAAATATTAAGATATTTTGATGAAATTTGGTACACAGACCTATATTGGCCCAATAACGCAGCCTATTGATTTTGGTGAACATCGGTCCATGTTTAGACTTAGTGCCCATATAAGGGTCCTACCAAAATTATACTGTTTATACGCTGCAGGTCGCAAATAATAAGATATTTTGATGAAATTTGGTACACAGACTTATATTGGCCCAATAACGCAGCCTATTGATTTTGGTGAACATCGGTCCATGTTTAGACCTAGTGCCCATATAAGGGTCCTACCAAAATTATACTGTTTATACGCTGCAGGTCGCAAATATTAAGATTTTTTGATGAAATTTGGTACACAGACCTATGTTGGCCCAATAATGCAGCCTATTGATTTTGGAGAACATCGGTCCATGTTTAGACCTAGTGCCCATATAAGGGTCCCACCAAAATTATATTGTTTATACGCTGCAGGTCGCAAATATTAAGATATTTTAATGAAATTTGGTGCGCTGACTCACATTATAGAAAATTTTGACACAATCCCCACACGGAGGAAAAAGACGTTTTTGTATATGTTTGGAGGTAATCAATGTATGTTTACAAACTACCATATATGTATTTGCAGTGTGCTTCCAATTATATTGTTTTTATAGTTACTATATATATATTTCCCGGTAATAATTATATTTGTGGATACAATTAACATATATTTGGAAAAACGGCGAATTCCCATTCTTGATACATATAAAGTTGTATGTAGCCATTATAACTTTTGTAGTTGGTAATAATCGTTTGGTTTAGCTAGACTGCATCTAGTCAGAAAATTTAGTGATATTTTTCCTTTATTTATTAATTTTATTGTGAAAGATGTGAAAAAATAAAATAAATTAGTATAAATAAAACATAAAATTGTGTTAAAAAGAAAAAATATTTAATTGTGTATATTAAAATATTAACTTATTATAAGAGTTTTTAATTAATATTTGTTAATAAAAATAAATAAAAAATAAATGAAGAGATTGTAGTTATTGTTTTTCAATGAATGTATTAGATGTAAAATTCAATGTGATTTATAATATATTTAGTTATTAAATAATCGACAAACAGTAGATGTATTAATTTAACTTTTTATGTTTTTCCATTAAAATATATAGAAATTTGGAGAGTAGAATAAATACGCCTATTGTTTGGTATATATTAATAATTGCTTTATAACTAAATATATTATTTATATATAGTATTTGCATGGAAACATAATTTGTCTATAACACACATATTATATGTTTGCTGCCAAACATATAATATTTGTCGATAGCGTCATTTCATTTCATCCAAACATTATATATTAACATAATATATTTGCTTACAAAAATAATATATTTGCATGCAAATATATATTGTTTCTAGTAAAAACACGGCGAATATGTTTAACAAAATCTCCAAATATATATATATTACCAGCAAAAATATGTTTGGGACAGGCCGTTTTTTTTCAGCGTGCATTTTAACCCATTCGAATTTCGGATCCAAACAATACACCAGACTGGTGTAGGGTATTGTATAGTCGGCATGCCCGACTTTAACCTTTTTTCTCGTTTTTATATAAAATCACTTTGAAAAAATTGCTTATGTGGGATGATATATAATTACAGATGATTTTATAAAGAACGTTATATTGTTATATATTAAAGAAATCATGAAATATTGTAGATATGGAACCATATTAAGTTATATATGGGTTAATTTTCGTCAATATATAATCATAACTAACACAAATTATAAAATATTTCTTATATGGCTCCACATATAGTTTTATATTATTATGTATAGCGCCATACTAAATTATATATAAACGCATATGTAATTATATCTTTTATATGTTAATTTATGTGCTTATATATAGCACATACAATTATATGTAGGCCAGTATGTACACGGAGGAAAAAGACGTTTTTGTATATGTTTGGATGTAATCAATGTATGTTTACAAACTACCATATATGTATTTGCAGTGTGCTTTCAATTATATTGTTTTTATAGGGACTATACATATATTTCCCGGTAATAATTATATTTGTGGATACAATTAACATATATTTGGAAAAACGTCGAATTTCCATTCTTGATACATATAAAGTTGTATGTAGCCATTATAACTTTTGTAGTTGGTAATAATCGTTTAGTTCAGCTAGACTGCATCTAGTCAGAAAATTTAGTGATATTTTTTCTTTATTTATTAATTTTATTGTGAAAGATGTGAAAAAATAAAATAAATTAGTATAAATAAAACATAAAATTGTGTTAAAAAGAAAAAAAAAATATTTAATTGTGTATATTAAAGTATTAACTTATTATAAGAGTTTTTAATTAATATTTGTTAATAAAAATAAATAAAAAATAAATGAAGAGATTGTAGTTATTGTTTTTCAATGAATGTATTAGATGTAAAATTCAATGTGATTTATAATATATTTAGTTATTAAATAATCGCCAAACAATAGATGTATTAATTTTACTTTTTATGTTTTTCCATTCAAATATAGAGAAATTTGGAGAGTAGACTAAATACGCCTATTGTTTGGCATATATTATTAATTGCTTTATAACTAAATATATTATTTACATATAGTATTTGCATGGAAACATAATTTTTTATGACACACATATTATATGTTTGGTGCCAAACATATAATATTTGTCGAAAGCGTCATTTCATCCAAACATTGTATATTTACAGGAAAACATAATATATTTGCTTGCAAATATAATATATTTATATATAATATTTCATGCAAATATATATTGTTTCTAGTAAAAACACGGCGAATATGTTTAACAATTTCTCCAAATATATATATATTACCAGCAAAATATGTTTGGGACAGGCCGTTTTTTTTCAGCGTGTAATAATATAAAATAACATATGTCTCCATATTAAAACCTTTGAGGAAAAAATATCTAATATATGACTATATAAAAGTATATATGCTTGAATTTAAAAGCATATGTGGCCATATGTAACTATAAGTTAATATATGCAATTAGATAAAATAATATATGATTATATCAGAACTTTTTTACTCGGGTATTTACTAAAATTTTATTTGAAAATCTTCATCAAATTATATGTATTAATATATAATTTGATAAAGTTAGATAGACCCATTTTTCCGATCAAATTGTATCAGGTTAGATAACATGCTTATCTCGATTGATATAATTATATATTCCAATATTCGGATCAAATTAGATATGGACGTACATATATATGGGTTTATATATGGTGATATATGATTATATAATATCTTTTTTAGTCGGGTAATTGAATTTAACGTATATTTTTCAAATAGTTGGCAAAATAATCTTTATAAACTAAAAATATTTTTAACCCTTAAATGCATGGTGTAGCCATTTGGCAACATACCGGTTTTTTAATAAAACAACCACTTGATGCACAAAACTGCATTTTTGGGCATTGGGGGCCCCTTCTGTACATAGTGTTCCTATAGTTTAGCGTGGAATTTTTAAACAGTTAGAGTAAAAATCTTGGTTTTGCTCTGTAACATATATTTGTGAAAAATTTAAAACACGCGGGTTTTTTTCAAAAAGTGTAATATTCAAAAATATTTGTTTAATATTTAAAGTGATATTCTCGCAATAAAATTAATTTTGGCGACAATAAATGTATAAATTATAGTTTATTGATTTTTTTTTTGTTTTTTTTTTCATATACGTTAAAAAAATCACAATTTAGCTATTTGGCAAAAAAACATATTTTTCAATAAAAATCACCTTTTTTTAAAAATAATTTTTTTCTTGGTATTTTTCTTGAAATGTACATTCAGATATAGAAATGTACCTTTAGAAAGCATATATAAAAAAATGGTTGAAATCGAAGAGATCATGCATTTGGGGGTTAAAAATATAAATAACGGAAAATTTTTTTTTTCATTGCGGAATTAAAGGCCGAAATAAATAGTTTTACTTTAAATTTAAAAATAAAAATTAGACGAACATATGTTGAAATTAATATGGTTTAAGTTCATTTATTTTTCCGTGAAAAAAAAAATAATTGTGAAAGTTAATTTTTTATTTTATAAGAAAGACACACATTTTGTAAGAAAGACCAAAACTCTAACCTAGAAAAAGTTGTTCCGACAAATTTTTAATTTGTAATGTTTTATTTTGTCAGCTATTTCCAAGTTTATTAGCAAAAATTTTTCTAAACATTAAGTATTAGATTTAATCCCCCTGATTATGTAAGTCGTTGCCGTATTTTGTAAAAACGTCTCCATACAAATCGAATTTTTCAAAATCGAAATTAACAAAAAGTAAAATTTTCCTGTCGAATCTAATACAATTTTGATAAAATATAAGTCTTACTTGACCTAAAAACGTCTACGCCTTACATAATCAGGGGGAATATGAATGAAATAAGAGATCTCAACAATATTTACCAAAATTTTCTTTGCAAATCTTCATCCAATTATATGTATTTATATATAATTTGATGCAGTTAGATAGACCCATTTTTCGGATCAAATTGTATCAGGTGAGATAACATGCTTATCTCGCTTGATACAATTATATATTCCAATATTCGGATCAAATTAGATATGGACGTATATATGGGTTTATATATAGTGATATATGATTATATAAAATCTTTTTTAGTCGGGTATTGTATTTTTTTTTCTTTTTAAATAAAATTAGCTGGTTCGAGAATCGAACCTGGGTCTACTGATTGCCAGTCAATAGCTCTACCATCTGAGCTATATCGACATGTAATATTTACTAGATAAAAACATAATTGACCTGCTGCACACAAGTAAGCTTACTCGCCAACATACAAAAAATCAAAAAATATGTGGTTACATATATCTTTACCAGTGTTTGAGTCTAAAAATAGATTTCCAAAAATTTTCAAAAAAAATCTAGAAAATTATTTTCTATTTGAAATAATGATAAAAAATAAGTCATTATCAGTTACTCATTATTATATGTTTTAAAATAATGCAGAAGGTAAGTGGGTGTCATTACTGGTAGTCCAAAAGTCTACACTGGGCGTTTCATATATTTTTGCTTTTATTGTGGATTTATTAAATCCAGCTTTTTTTGGATTTAATAAATCTCCTTTTTGTATGAAAAATTCTAAATCCAGGTGATTAAAAAAAACGCTAATTGTTATTGTTATAAATATTGTTGCAGAAAAAATTATTTTGTTAAAAAATTTGCTAAAAATATGCTTTAATTAAATAAAACAAAATATGCTAAAAAATCTGCTTTTGTCCAGCAGAATATGCTAAAAAGCAGTTAGCATATTTTTACAAAAAAAATATGCAATTGCCTAACTCAATCTGCTAAATCTAGCAGAAAATATGTTGAAATGGCAACACTGATACCAGCTTTTAGCGACATCCATACCAGGTTTTTTTGGCCAATATCTAACATCACTGCACGCAACCCTGAAATAATCGATAACAGTTCATTGTGTATTCTGAACGTGCTCTTTACAATTAATAGCTCATGACATTGAACATACTCAATCAAAAAACTATATTGTGGAAAAATTCAGAAAAATTAACAATCAAAAAACAATAAAATTTACAAAAATAACAAAAAAATGGGTGCTGATGATAAATCCAATCTTAAAAAATGTGGCGAAATTTTAATAGATATGGAAAAAAATAGGAAAACAAAAATGTATACATTTAATTGTTCATTTTGTAATATAAACTGTGGTCAATTGAAAAAATTTACCCTGCATCTGGAACAGAAACATTTTCAACCAGTTACTCAGGAAAAAATCGAAATATTTGAACCAGAAATCAAATTGGAAGAACACTTAGGAGATCAGACAGTATTCCATTCAAAGAATGATGTAAAAACAAAAGAACCTGTAGTTGACCCAGTTAATGTAGATCCTTTGGGAACTAATGAAAACTTAAACATAGCAACTGTTGGAGAATTACTGGATGACGTTAAAGTAAAAGTTGAGTATGAACTTAATTGTACTGAACAAAGTAATGATTATGAATATAATAACGATGATATGGACTATGAGGATTGTGTTGACGACACTGAAGATGATGAAGATTTTAAGCCAACGAAAAACGGAAACAAAAGAGTAAATAAATCCAAAAAAGTAATTTATTTCAAAGGTTTGAAGTTTAATGAAATGGCTCAAAAAGTAATAAAACTTGGTCCATCGACTGAAGTACTCACGCTGAGTTTAGTGGTGCAATAATTATTATTTACAATTATCTTAACAAGTACTTATCGGATTTCGATAAGAGCTTGTACAATTTCACTCAATCTGATATATTATATGTGCGTTCCCGTACGTTACCGCGGGTACCCGCGGGATCCCAAAACAGCCCAAACAACAACAATTTACACGCAATTTTGAGTACGGGAGAGCCTTTGGGCTAGTTTGGGTAACCGCGGTAAAGTACGGGAACAGACTTACATCCAAAGATGGGATTGGGTAAATATTAATTTATAGTGAATGTAGACTGAGCAAACTACCTAGTTTTTGTACAAAACTAGTTTTTGGTAGTTTTTTATATATGCGTTTTGACAAGTAAAAACTAGGTAGTTTTTGCTCAGTTTAAATGCAGTATAAGTTTAAAATTTTTAATTTTGTTTTACAAAAACGCGATTTAACCAACAATGACTGATTACAAGGTATGCATATTTCACCAAAATATGAAATATAAAAAAAACTTAATTTTTTAAAAGTTTTTATTTTTTTTAATACACAAGGTATATAATTTCACCCTCAGATTATACCCTAAGTATTGATCTTTCCAACGAGGTATAATTTTTAACAATCATCCACCTTGAAAAAAATATGGGTAAGTAAAACTAAGACTGTCTCATCGAAGACTGGTTTGGATATACAGTTGGCAATGTCTTTAAAAGTAAAATAAAACTGGGGCTTCCCAGTTGTTTTCATTGTATGTTAGTTTTGTAGAGGTGTGATTTCAGTACTTGGTCAAAATTCTTTAATATTTTCGCAGTCTGCTCTAGTTTTTTGTAAAGGATAGTTGCTTTACTGTTGTTTATCTTTATTCATAACGAAATATATAGTAAAAGGTCAGCGATGGGTCGAAAAAGTCATTGTTCTCCGGAGGAGAGAAAAATTGTTTCAAGACTAAGAGAAAGTGGCCTAAATCTCCGTTCTATAGCAGAATCTATTAATCGGTGGCTATTTTTTGTACAAAATGCTATTTTTTGTATAAATGCTTTATTGTAACTCTTGCGAAGAAGGACCAATTTGTGTCTTCAAGAGCGATTTCAGCAGATATTGGAACTGTAATTTCATAACGAACGGTTCGTCGTGTACTACAAGAAGCTCATTTACCAGGACGGATAGACTGAAGAGTCCCTTTGCTTAGACAAAAAAATTTAAAGAATAGGTTGGCGTTTGCAAGAAGTCATTCCAATTTGTCCGGAGCAGACGGTGAAAAAAAAATGGCAAAACATTTTGTGGATCGATGAAACAAAAATTAATTTATTTGGAAACGACTGTGCCCGGAATGTTCGGCGCCCTAAGGGTAAGGAATTCCACGTTCGCTTTACAAAGAAGACAGTCAAGCACGGGGCGGCAATATTATGTTCTGGGGTTGTTTCTCGTGGTATGGTGTCGCTCCGATACATCGAATTACCGACACTATGACCAGATTCCACTACAAAGATATCTTGAAAAATACGATGTTGACCTATGCTGAGGAAAGTTTGCCTCTTAGATGGACATTTCAGCAGGATAACGATCCAAAGCATACTTCTAAGTTGGTAAAGTATTGGTTCCAAGACAATTTTGTGGCCCTTCTTGATTGGCGAAGTCAATCTTCGCACTTAAACCCCATTGAAAGTCTTTTGGTGAAAGTTAAAACAAAGAATTGGAAAGGAGGTTTTTAAAAATAAGGATCTGTTATGTAATTTTGTTCAAAAAAGTTGGTATGAAATACCAGTAGATACCTGCAGGAAGCTTATTGCCAGCTTGACAAAAAGAGTCAACAAATTTGATTAATTACTTACTTTTTGAACAAGACTGAATTTAATTTTTGTTTTTTGTTATTGTTTTAGTATTTATTTTATTTCTAATGTTATAACAAAAAAATAGTATTTGTTTTTTCTTTTAATTTAAATAAATTTTCGGCTACGAGCCTTTAAAAAAATATTTCAGGCTGTACTTATTATTTTGACCATATGTGTATATATATGTTAGGGTCGGCCTTATTTTTTAACTGGCGATTTAAGCCCCCCCCCCCTAGAAATTTGCCTTTGGGTATAAAAATACACCATGTAAAAAATTAAAGTGGTCGTATAACGGGAACACGTGCCGCATTGACCCTGAAGTTTGAAATACGATTTACAAGGCGAAAAAATAACTCTACCGGCTCTTAACTGTATTTTTGGAAAATGTAAATAGAATAATAATCTAGACTAAATTACCTTTCTGGCAACGTATACAAATCCAAAATCGGTTGGAAAATATTTAAGTAATTGCAATTTCCTCAGACCATTATAGGGTGAAAATGAGATAAATAATGAAAATCGTAAAAAATAAAATATGTCTGTTTACAATTCTAGTAAAAAATAGTAAACTTGGAAAGTACGAAAGAATTATCAAAAATTAATTGCTTTCCATGTGGAACGCAAGAAAGTGATGTTAGAAGTAGTAAATAGAAACAACCCGGTGAAAAATGTCCATATATAAACAATTATAGTTCAACCATATATGTATGGATCCGAAAAATGAGGTAACACCTAAGTATATGTTTATATATGGACATTAGGGGACTCAAAAAAAAATTGTGAGTTATTGAATGGGCCCCCTCCCCTTAAAATATAAAATATGTATTTGGGTGTACGTCAACAACGTCTACGTACGGTACAACGTCTCCCACAAAATTAGGACAATCGGATAAGAGGAACACGGGCCTCAACGGCCCTGAAGTTTGAAAAACGGTATACATAGGAAAAATATGACTTTTTAATTTGTTAAAATTTTTATATTTTAAAATAGCGGGCAAGCCCGCTAGATTTAGCGGCGTGCCTTAGGCCTAGTTTTTGGGATGTCAGTTAAACCGAAAATGAATTTTGTCGTTGTTAGCGTACCTTAAAGTTTAAAATGTAATTTGTTTTGTATAGGAATTAAATATTTTTATGAAAATAAAATACAACAATGTTTTTTATTAATGTAAAAATCTTCAAAATAAAAGCCCCCTGCGATGAGAATGCTTATTAGGAGCTTATATAAAAAATAAATTATTTAAAAAATTTAAGTAAAAATAAAATCAAATAGACACACTTAATAATTAACAATAAATAACGATGGCGATGTGAGAGCTGTGGTGTAATGGTTAGCGCGTTGAACTGTGACACATGTGGTTGCGGGTTTGATCCCCAGCGAGCACAACATCAATTTGGAAAAATAATGTGTATGATTTTTTTATCCCTAATACAGTGTCCTCCTTCACTATTCCCATAGCACTTAACCCCACCGAAGTAAAATAATATAACAGGGCTATGAAATAAATAGCCTCAACAAAAGTTCGCCAACTAATATTCTGAAACTAACACAATTTTCAAAAATCTGAAAAATATATTTAAGTTACTTTTAAACCATTGATAATACACACAAAGTAAGACTACAGCTTTAGCTTTTGAAAAATTCATTACTTTGGTCCAACCACATACAGGATTCTATCAGGATACCTTTCTGGGACAACGTCTTAACTTGAAAACGAATTATTATGAAATTTGACAAAAAGAATAAATTTAGTATCAGTACCAATATTTATTAAAATTAAGACCCCTTTTCGCGCAATTTCGTAGTTTCCGAAAAACGAAAATCGTTTCATCTTCTTAATCAAAGGCACAACAAATTTCATTTTATACTTTGGTGAAAAAGCATAGGCCGGTTAGAGGGTAAAATAAGTCAGTCACTCACTCTTATATGTATACACTATGACTCTCTTTGCGATTTGTTTATTGTCATTGCGAATCCATTCGTTTCCCGTTCTGTTTCATTTCGTTCCGCATTCCCTTCCATTTCGTTCTCTGTTCCATTGCCATTTTCTCGAGTTTCAATTCCACTTGTTCCCCTTTTAATTTCCCCGTTCTTTCCCGAAAGTGTTTTAAAAAGTGTTTAAAAAAACAAAAAAAAAATGGTCGTAAGCAAACTCTATAGTACTTTCCTTAATAAAAATGTGTGTTAAAAAAAAAAAAAGGCAAAAGAGTGTTAAAAAAACGTGGCAATGGACAAATTTTCTTTCCCAAAAGTGTGTTAAAAAAAATGTTTCCACAAAAAAAGTGTTGCCACAAAAAAAAAAAGTGTTTCCACAAAAAAGTGTTTTCAGAAAAAAAAAGTTTACACAAAAAAGTGTTCCCAAAAAAAAAAAGTGTTTTCACAAAAAAAAACGTATTTCCACAAAAAAAAGTATCCACAAAAAAAACTGTGTTGACACAAAAAATAGTTTCCCCAAAAAAAAAGTTTCCACAAAAAAAAAAAAGAGTTTCCACAAAAAAAAAGTGTTTCCACAAAAAAAGTGTTTCCACAAAATAAAGTGTTTCCAAAAAAAGTGTTTCCACAAAAAAAGTGTTTCCACAAAAAAAAGTGTTTCGACCAGAAAAAAGTTTCCACAAAAGTGTTTCCAAAAAAACACAAACAAAAAAAAATATTTCACAAAAATTTCCACAAAAAAAAAATTTCCACAAAAAAAAAAGTTTCTACAAAAAAAAAAGTTTCCACAAAAAAAAAGAAGTGTTTCCAAAAAAAACAAAACTTTCCACAAAAAAAATATTTCACAAAAAAAAAAAAAAAATCAACAAAAAAAGTGTTTCCACAAAAAAAAAGTGAGATGAGATAAATGAGATAGGATAAGCTGAGATTAGATTAGGTTAATGCTATAAGTGCTGCCTGGTTGTCATAGCAACACGAAAATTTTATATGTAGGGACGCCATATCTCCGGAACCACTGGGCCAATTTCGTGCAAACTTCACATAAACCATCTACATCCCCAACGTACCCTGAAATTTTTGTTGAAAGCGGTTGACAGAAATCCGTTGAAAAATAAAAATTTGTATATCGATCACACATTTTATATGGGAAAAACACACCATCACGCGTATAACGCGTATGCGTAGAAATTTTTCGTCATTTTTTTAAGAACCATCAGTAGAAGTACACTCATGGACAGTTAAAATAACTGCATTTGCAGTTAAAAAGGTGTAGACTACATTTGCATTTAAATCAACTGCAATGTGAAGTTATTTTTAACTGTTAAAAATCAACTGACAAATGTAGTAAAAACAACTACAAATGCAATTAAAACTACGTACAAGCAAATTATTGTAAAATTGTACAAACAACTGCAAATTTAGTTAAAATAACATAAAAAAATTATTTTAAAAATTATTTTAAAAATTATTAATTTAATAAAAACAAATTTATTATTAAAGTAGTTTTTATTCAGAACAAACGCAAAACACAAGTCCCGGTAAAAAATGTCCACATATAAACATTTATGGTTCAACCATATATCTATGGATCCAAAAATAAGGTAATACCTAAGTAAATGTTCATATATGGACATATATGAACATATACATTTATTAAATATATGCGAATACATGCGAACGTTGCTGTCCTATCCCGGTAAAAAATATCCATATATGAACATTTATGGTCCAACCATATATCGTCACCTAAAATGCAAAAGGGCGTAACAACACTTTTTATTTTTTACACTAGAACCAAAAAAAAAAGTTGTAGAATTAAAGATATTCTATATTTTCTTATCTTGTTTAAAACACGACTATAGACTTATTTCGACATATAAGTTTAAAATTTTGTAGGGAAATGTGATTTAGTCTACACCTTTTGCAACTGTAATTCAGAAAATATCAATTGAAATTCAGAATTTCCATTTGAAATTCAGTAAATATCAATTGAAATTCAGAATTTCCATTTGAAATTCAGAAAACATCAATTGAAATTCAGAATTTCCATTTGAAATTCAGAAAACATCAATTGAAATTCAGATTTTCCATTTGAAATTCAGAAAATATCAATTGAAATTCAGAAAATATCATTTGAAATTCAGAAAATATCAATCGAAATTCAGAAAATATTTGAAATTCAGAAAATATCATTTGAAATTCAGAAAATATCAATTATTATTCAGAAAACATCAATTGAAATTCAGAAAATATCAATTTAAATTCAGAAAATATCAATTGAAATTCAGAAATCGTCATTTGAAATTCAGAAAATATCAATTGAAATTCAGAAACCGTCATTTCAAATTCAGAAAATATCAATTGAAATTCAGAAAATATCATTTGAAATTCAGAAAATGTCAATTGAAATTCAGAAAATATCATTTGAAATTCAGAAAATATCATTTGAAATTCAGAAAATGTCAATTGAAATTCAGAAAATATCAATTGAAATTCTATTGATATTTTCTGAATTTCAAATGACGATTTCTGAATTTCAATTGATATTTTCTGAATTTCAATTGATGTTTTCTGAATTTCAATTGATATTTTCTGAATTTCAAATGATATTTTCTGAATTTCAAATGATATTTTCTGAATTTCAATTGACATTTTCTGAATTTCAAATGATATTTTCTGAATTTCAATTGATATTTTCTGAATTTCAAATGAGGGTTTCTGAATTTCAATTGATATTTTCTGAATTTCAAATGACGATTTCTGAATTAAAATTGATATTTTTTTTTTTTTTTATAAAGAGAAGCAACACTCAGGAAATTCTTCCTATTAATTAACGTGTTGCTTCCTTTGGAAAGGCGATAGAGAAGAAGTGAAAGGTGGTGAAAGATGAAGGGCTTCAAATATGGCAACACTGTAATTGCGCGAGATGTTGAATTTTAGAACAGTTGTTGCGCGCCATCTGATGGTGGGTTGGCGAACTTTGCTGAAGCTTTTTAGTTCATAGCCCTGTTATATTATTTTACTTCGGAGGGGTTAAGTGCTATGGGAACACCGAAGGAGGACGCTGCGATATGTATAATGGATAGGAAAAACTCATACATATTATTATTTTTCATAAATTGATGTTGCCTTGGTTGGGGATCGAACCCGCAACCTCACGTGTAACAGTCCAACACGCTAACCATTACACCACAGCGCCCACAGCTGAATTTCAATTGATATTTTCTGAATTTCAATTGATGTTTTCTGAATAATAATTGATATTTTCTGAATTTCAAATGATATTTTCTGAATTTCAAATGATATTTTCTGAATTTCAATTGATATTTTCTGAATTTCAAATGATATTTTCTGTATTTCAATTGATATTTTCGGAATTTCAAATGGAAAATTTAAATTTCAATTGATGTTTTCTGAATTTCAAATGGAAATTCTGAATTTCAATTGATGTTTTCTGAATTTAAAATGGAAATTCTGAATTTCAATTGATATTTTCTGAATTTCAATTGATATTTTCTAAATTACAATTGCAAAAGGTGTAGTGCATCTTAATCAATCAGAAAATCGGCTTAAATTGTTTTGTTGTTACGCCCTTTTGCATTTTAGGTGACGATATGTATGGATCCGAAAAATGAGGTAACACCTAAGTATATGGACATATATGAACATATACATTTATTAAATATATGCCCAAGTAAAAAAAAATGATATGGAGCCATATAAAGTTATATTTAATTATATATAATCTTCTATGTAATTAGATATAATTATATCCGAAAAATGAGAACGTCTTATTGTATCATATTGTATCGAATTGTATACAATTGTATACAATTTGGTACAATTTGATACAATATGATACAATATGATACAATTGTATCCGAATTTTGTCCTCATCCAATTACATAAAATTATATCTTTTTGTATAAAATTATATAAAATGTTATAAAAGTGGACACAGTTTGATACAATTATACCTAAATATTAACCCTATATTTTTACCATAATATATATGACCATATCTAACAATATACAAAATTATATTTTTAAATAAAAAAAGATATACAATATCTGGAGATCATACCTGAGGGATTTCAATTACAATTACTTGTAATTGAAATTACAAGCAATTGTAATTGAAAATTTTCAATTACAAATTACTAGTAATTGTAATTGAAAGTGATTTCAATTACATTTATAATTAAAAAGTGTTTTTTGTTAAAATTTTGTATAAAAATCTGACTGGGATAGGTTGCATAGGCATGGATGCGTATAAAAAGAATACGTCATGTTGGGATTACCCATAACTTGTGCTTTTTGTCATTATTTATTTTCCCAAAAAATGTAATTGACATTTTTCAAATTACAAATTACCTGTAATTGTTCTTTTTTGAATTACAATTACAAATAATTTGTAATTGTAATTGAGTTTTTTTTAATTACAAATTTTGAATTACAATTACAAATAATTTGTAATTGCAATTGAGTTTTTTTCAATTACAATTACATATAATTGTGTAAATGAATGTGTAATTAATTACAAAATGTAATGATTAACCCCCAGGTCTACTGGATATCCTATAATTTCAATAAATCTTTCATTACTTTTATCCAGATTTACCATGACAGTGCATTAAACATGAAAAAATCTTTCTTTGTTTTTAGTAATTTTAAAATAAGGTTAACAACACTGAAATTTTTAACTTAATAGGATTGTGATATACAACCAAGATATAAGAGATCAGTCAAGTGTGCGTTATAGTATAGAGAATTCCATATTAAAGCTTCAGTATTGTTAATTTTATGGGCGCGTTAGCCATTTTAACTCACGCTCCTAAACAAATTACTCAAGCACGAGCATTTCGTGTCTTACTCACGCAGACATGAGTATATTAAAAACTTACTCACAATCAGAAAATTCTTACGCAAAACAGTAAAAATTACTAAAAAACATATGATGCAAAAAATAAACTCACACACGAATCATGCACGGGTTATATATTCTTACTCACGCTCACGTACGAATTATATATTCTCACTCTAACGGGCGAATTACTTTGGTATAGTAATTATTACTCACGATCACTTGTGAATAACTTCACTCACGATCGTGTCATGCGCCAATCCCTAGTAATTACAAAATCTAAAACTATTTCAAAATCATTTTTAATATGGAACCACATTTAATACAATACGGTTTTAAAAGGACCTTATATTTTTATATAAAATCACTTTGAAAAAATTGCTAATGTGGGATAATATATAACACTATGCGACAGTCAAAATCGGGATGGGATGAAACCAACGGGAAATGTTATATCGGTCAAAAACAAGTTATACGTGTCCCGGCGTTTCGCTGGGTCACCCCTAGGACTCGAGATATATCTTTTTTTTGACATAACTCAAGCAATTTTAAAAAAATTAAAAATTACAATTCCTTTAATCTGTTCATATAACGTTTTTCTATATACTCAACAGTTTTGCCGGTAAAAATAAATGTTTGTTACCGCTACCATAAAAATCAATAACCTTTTGTTTATTACTTTTTTTTTAATATTTTAGGCAAACAATATTTTTTTCTTCATACATTTATTTTTACCGGCAAAACTGTTGAGTATATAGAAAAACGTTATATGAACAGATTAAAGGAATTGTAATTTTTAATTTTTTTAAAATTGTTTGAGCAAAATCGGACTAGTGGTTCTTGAGTTATGTCAAAAAAAAGACCACCAAAGGTCAAATCGATATATCTCGATTCCTAGTGGTGACCCAGCGAAACGCCGGGACACGTATAACTTCTTTTTTACCGATATAACTTTCCCCGGTAGTTTGAACCCTTCTCGATCACTGACCCCTACCATTTGTCTCACAGTGTAATTATAGATGATTTTATAAAGAATGTTATATCGTTATATATAAAAGAAATCATGAAATATTGTAGATATGAAACCATACTAAGTTATATATGGGTTCATATGCGTCAATATATAATCATATATAACACCTATTATATAATATTTCTTAAATGGCTCCATATATAGTTTTATATTATTATGTATAGTGTCATACTAAATTATATATAAACGTATATGTAATTATATCTTTTATATATTACTTTGTGTACTTATATATAGCACATACACTTATATGCAGGCCAGTATGTAACAATATAAAATCACATATGTCTCAATATTAAAACCTTTGAGGCAAAAATATTTAATATATGACTATATAAAAGTCTATATGCTTTAATTTAAAAGCATATGTGGCCATATTTAACTATAAGTTACTATATGTAATTACATAAAATAATATATGATTATATCAAAACTTTTTTACTCGGGTGCGCATACATGCGAACGTTGCTGTCCTTTCCCGGTAAAAAATTCCATATATGAACATTTATGGTTCAACCATATATGTATGGATCCGAAAAATGAGGTAACACCTAAGTATATGTTCATATATAGACATACACATTTATTAAATATATGCGAATACATGCGAACGTTGCTGTCCTTTATTATAAGGTTGTACTATAGATATAAATTTATGTATGACATTCAAATTAGGCGCTACATATGTTCCTTTTTGTATTCATGGCATTAAATATAATTCCATATTTATCCAAAAGAGCTCCTTTTACAAATTTGGAAAAATGTATTCTTCCAAATACGTTCATATACAAGTCCCTTTTGCAAAAATTGAATAACATATACAGTATTGTTCTAAACCTAAGCAACTTCTCCTAATAAAGTAATGCAAGTCTTATATATTCTTTTTAAATTGATTTATACAAAATAACACTTTTCATTTTTATTATGTTATGTGCCTGCATTCTAATAATAACAAGAAAAATTTTATTCCATTTCCTTGCCAGCAAAAAAAAAACAACGAAATTGGCTCCATATATTATTGTTCGGAACCTAAGCAACTATTTTGTTTTTGTATATTTTTGCAACAAATAAACAAAAATTTTGAAACATTTATTTAATTCCCGTTCAGTTTGACAAAGAAAATTATAATTTTTTTTTGTTTCTGTAGATTTAGAATCAATTACTTAGAAGTGCAGCTATGGGGTGTACACGTTTCGGAATCGATTTTAAGCTCAAAATTATTGAACTATTTAATAAGGGCCAATCGCAAGTCTCTATGGCTAACAAATTAAGCATTAACAAATCAATACTTTCGCTACTAATTAAAAAGTATAAAGCTACTGGAATAGTAGAGAAAGCCAATACCAGAGGGCAACCTCGAAAAACTTCACATCGAACAGATTGAAAATTGTCCTATTAATTAAGAAAAAACCATTTATTTCTTCCAAAGATGTTGTGAGTGAGCTTAATCTCAATATTAGTTTGAGCATTGTGAGAAAACGATCATTGGAAAATAAGTTGAGAAGCTTCATGCCGTCTAAGAAACCTATACTGACAAAGAAACATTTAAGAAAGAGGTTTGCCTAAATTTTTTGCAACGTATTCCTCAATTTTCATTAGTTTTATGAAATTTAAGGTTGGATTTTGCAAAAGCTCACGCAAATTGGACTGTGGGAAAATGGAAAATAGTTTTATTCAGCGACGAGTCTAAATTTAACCTTTTAAATTCAGATGAAGTATGCCACGTTCGAAGACCGAAGGGAATACGATTTCATCCGCGTTATTGTAAAGGAACAATAAAGCATGGGGGCGGAAATGTAATGGTGTGGACTTGCATTTCGACGAGTGGAGTTGGCCTTTTGTTGAAATACAAATAAAAATGGATCGCTTTGTTTATATGGATATTTTAGCCAAACACATGATTCAATATGCTGAATTGGAAATGCCACTTCGATGGGTGTTTCAGCGTAATAATTACCAAAACTCTCGTCAAAGTGGGTCAAAGAATGGTTACCTGTTTATGGGATTCAATTATTCGATTGGCAAGCTCAATCTTCAGACTTTACTCCCATAGAAAACCTATTCGGCATTTTTAAGCGCAGGGTCAGAATTCGCCGTTTTAGTAATAAGCGGGAGCTGATAATTTGCTTAAAATCAGAGTGGGAATCAATACCAACCACAACACTATCAAATCTTATAGATTCTATGGCAAAACGATGTGCGGAGGTCATATGAAAGAAAGGGTATCATAGGAAGTACTGAAAGTTGCTCAAGTTTCGAACAACAATATATGGAATCAATTTGGTTTTTGTTTTTGTTTTTATTGCCAAGGAAATTGAACTAAATTTTTGTTGTTATTATTAGATGGTAGGTACATAATATAATAAAAATTAAAAGTGTTATTTTGTAAAAAGAATATGTAGGACTTTGATTACTTTATTAGGAGAAGTTGTTTAGGTTTCGAACAATACTGTACTTCCATATTTGTAGATATATGAGTGCCTTTTCCATATATGAAATAACAGATGCCTCCATATATGTCTGTATATGAAAGCTTTTTCCATATCTGGAATCACATATATGTACTTCCATATATGTTCATATAAAATCCATATATGTTCATAAAAAATCCATATTTGTTCATATGTGTCCACCCGAGTAAAAAAGAGTATATATAACATATATTTTTTAATATTAAAATATATGATAATATAAAATATTGTATGTTTTTATATGATATCCCAAGTAAAAAAGTTTTGATATAGTCATATATTATCATATACAATTTTGTATTATTATATATTGGAACATATATGCTAAGATATACTTATATAAAATTTTACGAAATTATATCCTAAATATATAACTATATCTTGTTATATATTGCACAATATATAGCGCAACATATTACAATATCCAATTATATATAGACCTGTATATATTTACATATGCCTCATATAATTATGTATAATTGTATCGAATTATATACCATTACATCTAGTTGGATATGATTATATTATATTTGATACATTTGGATGAGGACAAAATCCGGATAAAATTGTATCAAACCATATCTTATTCCATCAAATTAGATCTAATTGTGTCAAATTAGATCTAATATGACCATAATACGATCTAATTTGATACAATTATATGTTCTCATTTTTCGGATATAATTATATATAATATCAAAACTCATATAATTTTTTTTAGTAGGGATATTAGAAATTTTTTTAGAAATTTTCTCATATGTGATCATATTAAATCATATATCAGTATTTGCTTTATTGCAAATTGTATATATAGGAATATATTATTCATAAAACCGTTCAAAATTTTATATATAACTAGATACGAAAAGTATTTATAATATTATTTTTTATATAACAATATCGTCGGCTTGCCTGCAAGTAGTGTTATGTGATCTTTAACAGGCTTTCAGGAGGGCGAAAAAACTGATTTATATTATCCTTTTAATATATTTCATTGACATCATATGCCTTAATAATGATTGTAGTAAATAAGGTCGTGAATCATTAGGGCATATGATATCAATAAAATATCTTAAAAGGATAATATAAATCAGTTTTTTCGCTCAAACCTGTTAAAACCAAAAACAGCACTTCGTGCAGGCAAGCCGACGATATATTATTTAATATCAGACCAAAGTTCGATATTAACTAATATGTATATTCAAGATTAATATAATATATGATCAAAAACAATTTTTTTATATGTTTTACTCAATTTTTTCATTAAATTAAAATTTTTTGAGCTTTTTTTACTTCTAAAAGTTTTTTTTTTAATTTAAAAAATCTAATTTAAAAAAATTAACATTTAAAATCATGGCCCGGCTCGTAATGGGTTAATAAATCTAGGCATGTTGCATATCATTAAAAAGGTATTTCGAGTACCTTTCCAACGATATATATATTTTGTTCTGGTCCGATAAGTTTTGAGTGGAGAAATAACCATTGGATATTGTTGTAGATCATAAATCCATAAATCGGGAACTATGAGCCTCCAACAAAAAAGAAGTGTATTGCCGGGCTAGCCATTAAAATTTTATTAAAAATACAAAAAAAGCTTAACACATTTAAAAAAATTTCTAAGTCCAAAGAAATTTCGCATATTTCATAAAAAATGATCTAGTCTTTAAAGAATAACGGATTTATACATTAACGTCTTTAATAGTTACTTATTATCAACGGTAGCCCTGGCTAGTGGTCAGGCATGTGATAAATGTAGAAAACGACCTGATTTTCAATGGTAAATATTTTACGATCTGTACAATACCAATTATTTTTTATTTCCTAATTTAGATGTCCGGCGTCAAATAAAACGATAAATAATAATTTGAAGCCAATTTGATTTTCGCGAAACTAATTATTCTAGATTGAAAAACTGTTCGTTTTCGTTTTCGATTTTCATCACACCCCTGAGTGTGTAGGACCCGAAATCCTGCTACCCTCCAATACAAAGTTTTATTGTCATTTAAATTTAATCATATCGTATTGTATTAACTTATATCCAATTTGATCGGGACAAAATTCGGATATAAGTTTATCATTTGATATAACTTTGTATCCTTGTAAATACAATTATATCCGATTTGATACAATTTAATATAACCATTTTTCGAATGAAATTATATCCAGTTACATATTGCAAATATATCCATTCACATATAATTTGATATATACTTTTTTACTCGGGCATACATAAACCATATATGAACATGTTTGAGCGTATATGAACATTTTTCACCGGGTATGTATGGTCATAAAAAATTCATATTTGTTCATATGTGTCCATACATAAACCATATATGAAAATGTTTTAGCGTATAAGAGCATTTTTCACCGGGTTATTATAAGATTGTACTATCCCGCTGAAAAATGTCCATATATGAACATTTATGGTCCAACCATATACAGTTGCGAGCATAAAAAATGCAACGCTACGCTAAATCATCTAAGTATGCTTTTATTTCTTCTAACGGTTTTTTATTTGCGCTTATCTTTTGTTAATATATTCGTCGATGTCTATTTTCATATTCTAAGTCGTTTGCTTTGCATTTATTTATGTGAATTAGTTTTTACAAACTTTTTTATGAAACTAGTGCCCATATTTTACATTTAATCGATTTTATTTGTTAAAAAATTCAGCATATTAATTAGATTTTTATTATTTAGTGGAATAGCCATTATTTTTAGTTACTCTTTTCATTCGTGAAATCCTGGAATCCACGAGCGCAAGCAATTTTGTGAAGGTATGCCTTGCTACACCTGTTTGGCAACAATTTCGAAATCCCTTAAATTTGAATGCTTTTTCTTTCATATTTCGATGTCTACAAGCTCCCATAAATTCTCTATGGGGTTTAAATCGGGTGACTGTGCTGGCCACTGTAAAACTTCCACACCGTTGTTACTTAGAAATTGCCTAGCTAAGCGAACGGTATGCTTAAGGTCATTGTCGTATTGAAATATGCTTCCAGCAGCCATTTATTCCTGCATGTGAGGAAGCATGTGCTCTTGTAGTAACCCTCTGTGTTTATTCTATCCTCAATTTTGACTTCTGGTCCAACACCATCACGGGAGAATGCACCTCAAAATAAAAATTTAAACAAGTGTGTTATATTTAACACAACGATTTCATACCACACATCATAAGGGATCCTCCGCCGTGTTTAACGCATTGTATCTAGTATCTAGGAGATTACCATTTATTTGATGGTCTGCGGATGAACTTCAATCCATCGGATCCAAATAAATTTGATTTTTTTTCGTCACTAAATAAAACCTTTGCCCATTGTTCTTTTGCCCAGTGCCTATGACGCTTTCCAAAATCGAGACGCTTCTTTGTATTCACTTTACTTATGAAGGGTTTCTTTTCTGGACGTCTTGCTAACAAGTTTGCTTCGTTTAAGCGTCTCTATGCGGTATTAACTCCGACGGTTGCGCCCAAACGTTCTGAAGCATACTGCATAACATCTACGTGGGGTCTTATTGGGGTCACTTTAACAATAGAGATCATATTTCTGTCCTGCCTTTTAATGGTTTTTCGGGGTCTTCCACTTCCTATTTTCCTATGAATATAACCGCTAGCCTAATGCCGAGTTGCAATTCGTGACACAGTGGCCTTGTTTCCTTGAAACATAGTTCCGATTTCAAGTAAAGGTTTGCCTTCCCAAAGCGCTCTAATAATAGCAGCACGGCTATCACTTGATAGTTGTATTTTGTAAGATATTTATGTTTTTTGAGAGATATTTATGTATGATTTCAAAATATAAAAGGCGTACTCATTATAACTCCTAAATTCCTTGTAAACCTTGTATAAATACTAGGGATGCCAAACGGGAAATCCCGAAATCCCGGGATTTTCGGGATTGGCAAAATCCCGAATCCCGGGATTATTTCTCAAAAATCCCGGGATTTTCTTATTTTTTAAAATTAATAAGATATTGGTAAAATTAATTAAATTGGTAAAATTATAAATTAAGTAGATTATTCGAGTAAACTATGCAAAGACTTTGCAGAAAAATTTGAAATTTTGGTAAACAATATTAAGTTTTTGAGTAATACATGCGAAAAATCAAGTTTGTTTGTTATTTTACCGATTTATTCTTGCGATTTTTGAAACTGTAAGTTTTGGCTGGGACTGTAAGTTTGAATTCTTCCATGAAAACATTTGATAACGATAACCAAATAACTTTGTTGCTGTAATTACACGATTTAGTGGGCAAGGTTATCGCAACGAATCTGTTTTAAAATCTGCTTACAAAATACTGGGCGCAAGTGTACTTAATGGCAGGCCTTCATATATTATCCCAGCCAGAAAAATACAAACGGGAAACCGATGGCAAGGTATTTTAATGGGTGGTACAAGTACTGACAAAAATTGCTTTCCCATTTCCAATATGATAACGTCAATAGACAAAAAAAGCGCCGGAAAAGTACTGGAGAAACAAAATTTTTAACTTTGGCAAAACGCTGCCAAAACCAATAAATAGGTGGTTTGGAATTATATTTTCCAAAATAAAATTTAAAAAAAGTTTATATGTATCTTTTTTTTGGACTGCCGTGATGTTTTGTAAAACAACTACAGGCAAAACGATTTTTGCAAACGCTGGCAAAGCGTCCCAAATGAGTGTTCTGCCAGTCATTTATTTTTAACATCGCGGTTAGCCAGTGGTATGCAAGTACTTGATTTTTTGTACCAATGTCAATTTCTGACTGAGATGTTTCAATATTCATAAAATATACCACATTATTAACAACTATTAAATAATTATAAAACGCTTTATTCTATGAAAAAATTAGTTACATAACATACAAGTTTTTACAAATAAAGGAAAATTTAAATCCCGAAAAATCCCGTAAAATTCCGGGATCCCGAAAAATCCCGTAGTCCCGAAAATCATATAAAATCCCGAATCCCGGGATTTTCAAATATCAATCCCGATTGGCATCCCTAATAAATACTGTTGGGATAAACGAAGTTGTTCGAATTGATGGCAACCCTATTATTTCGGGTATCTCTTTTGACGTTTATCTTTTATTGCTAATTTTCTTTTATGCTTTAATGCTACACCTTTTAAATTGACTTTGTAAATAATTTTTCTTTTAGTCTCAAGTTGAACTCTGTCGAATAAAGCACGCAAATTAAATTGATCTAAAGGAGTCCAAATTTATTTAATTATTCCAACAAATACAAGCCATATTTTTTATGTATGGAATTTGACATTAAACTCCTAAATATACCAGGTTTACACAATTTACGAGTAGAATACAAGTTTATATGAGAAGGCTTAAAATGATTGGTTACAATTATGTACAACTTCTTCTAAATACTTAAATTTTTATTTGAATTTTGAAATCGTAAGGGTGTTATTTTTTTAGAACTTTTTATTAGTTTTTGTTTTGAGCCTGAAATATAAAGCGTTATATAATTATGTCTCTCTACATCAAATTAGATATGATTATATAGAGTCAAAATCGGAATGAGATTCTATATGATTCAATATATTTAGATCTTATCCAATATAATTTTATCGACCATTTTTCGGATCATAGCATATCTCCAATTATATTAAATAAGATATCATTACATATGACATCATATTATATTTTTACTCGGGTACATATGGTATATATAAATAAATATGGGGACATATATATTCATACTGATCTATATATGACATCATATATGAAATTTTTAAAAAAATTAAAGCTATATATATATATTATTATATCTGCAAAGATATAACGTCACACTTGATTAAAGGGTGAACACATCTAAATTGCGACACTTTGGAAAGCTTATAACTTATGGTGTTTTCTTTTCTGACAAAAATGTTGCCTTTTTTTTGCACTTTGCTTTTGAATTGCCTTTTTTTGTGTTCTTTTCTAAATTAAGGGTTCGATTCTGAGAGGGCATCGTGTTTTTTTCTAAAAATGTTGTCTAATAAAGTGCAAAAGTTTAACATTTTCCGCCCTCAAAAAATTTACGGGATTAGAGCGTTGCGCTGTTTTTTTCTTTTCATCAAAGTTATGTGTATATACTAGGGTTTGGGGTTCGGGAATTCCCGGGCGGGAATTCCCGGGAAATCCCGGGAAAAGTTTGCCGGGAATTCCCGGGAAAATAATATATTTTTCCCGGGAAAACGGGAAATTTGAAAAATATTAAATTATTTTTATTTAGAATAGGATTTTTTAATTTTAGTCATAAAAAACATTTTAAATACCAAAACAAAAATGTTAATGTTAAAATTTTTTAAAAGGGAATCAATTTCTTTGACACACAAAAAAGAAATTGATTCCCTTTTAAGTAATAAAGATTTTTCGCATAACCTGTTCAAAATGTAAGTAGTAAAACCTAAAAATCTGGTAAAATGTTTAAAAGAAATATGAACAAAAAGTTTTGTTTCTTACAAATAATAGCCCTTTTTATCTAAATTTTTTGGGGGCGCTGTGGTGTAATGGTTAGCGCGTTGGACTGTTACAAGTAAGGTTGCGGGTTCGAGCCCCAACCAAGGCAACATCAATTTATGAAAAATAATAATATGCATGAGTTTTTTCTATCCCTCATACATATCGCAGCGTCCTCCTTCGGTGTTCCCCATAGCACTTAACCCCACCGAAGTAAAGTAATATAACAGGGCTATGAACTAAAAAGCTTCAAAAAAGTCCGCCAACTCTTCATCAGATGGCGCGCAACTGTTCTAAGATTCAACATCTCGCGCAATTGCAGTGTTGCCATATTTGAATCCCTTCATCTTTCACCACTTTGCACTTCTCCTCTATCCCCTTTCCAAAGGAAGCAACACGTTAATTAATAGGAAGAATTTCCTGAGTGTTGCTTCTCTTTAACAAAAAAAAAAAAAAATGTATATTTTAGTTAAAGACGACTTTAGTTTACATATTGGGTGGCAGTATACCTTGACTTGGTTTATATTTGGAACATTCTGATTGGTTAATTTATTTTCAACCAATCAAAATATTTGAAAATATAAATATTTTTGTAGGGCTTTCATATACAAAATGAACAAAACCGTATGACTAAAAATAAAGTCGACTTTAAATTTAAAATAATCCTTTATATTAAGGGCCAATAATTTTATAAGTAACGTTTCCATTAATAAAATATTTTCAAGTAAATTTAATTTATTTAATTCAGAGACCCAAAATAACTGTTATATTTCTAAAAAAGTCACCACCCAAATTTATTTAATTATACTATTTCAATAATGCACTATATTTTATAAATCATATTGCACAAAAAAATCACAAAGTTTGGCAAAGATTTTAATTTTTTCAAATTTTATATTTTACTCTATAAATTTCTGTTGTTTTTTGATTTTTATTTTAAAACTTTTTATAAAAGTTACAGAATGATTTTTTTGAAAAAATTAAGCAGTAACTTTTTTATTTGATAATAAAATAAAAATTAAAAATTCACCTAAATTGAATGCCGGAAGGTGATGGAATATACATATTTACTCACTTTAAATCACTGTTCAATCTTTTATTAACACTAGTTGACATCATCAGGATATTATAATTGTTGAAGTCATTGGTTCTATGGCTTTTGATTTGTATTCTTAATTGTTATTTTTTGATAAAGAAAAAAAATCACAAAATAACTTTTATTATTTTTGAAAAAAGAAAAATCGTGTTTGGATTGTTTTTATTTGAATTTAAAATAAAAATCAAACATAGCAAATAAACAGAAAATTAAAAATACTCAAACAAGAAATAATTGTAAAACAATCACTTTTTTGAATAAAAGTTATAACTGTTACGTCCCTTATTTAATTACACCTGCTTTCAAACTAATATATTATTTTATATTAAATAATAAAATGTCAGGAGCATGAAAATACTTTACAAAAAAGGACAATACAGCGCAGTGCAATATTTGCCCTAAAAGACTAATGGTTAACGGAGGTAGTTTATCCGACATCTAAATTTGGTTCACAAAAAAAAATTGATATTCATGCAACTTTTCTTGAAGAAAATGAGCCAAATGTGAAAAAGCGGTTTGTTTCCGACAGTCCAGTAGTGGGTGCTTTCTGCTGGAATCATGCAATTTATTTGGCAGTGCTTAGAGTAATTTATGTGAAATCAAATGTTCAACATTCTGATATTTTTACTTTGAATTCTCACTATACAGACTGCATTTGTACTGAAATAGTGTTTTTTTAACAAAAATTATTTATATAGGTGGTTTTCATTAACAATTTTGTTAAAAAATATTTCCCGGGATTCCCGGTATTCCCGGGAATGACATTTTTTTATTCCCGTTTCCCGGGAAATAAAAAAGTCCGGGAAATCCCAAACCCTAGTATATACTGCAATGTTGTTTGCCAGCAAACTCGCAACTTGGTGGCCTAGGGTGTACTATCCTGGCTTCGGATGCAGGAAGTCGCAGGTTCAAACCCCGGTTGGACCACAACATTTTTTTTTTCATTTTATTTTTTTTTTATAAAATTTTATTTTTTTTTTATATAAAATTTTATTTAGTTTTTTAATAATTTTCTCTGTTATTTACTAGTTTTTACGCTACCAATAAATAAAAAAAAATTATACAATTTTTTTTAATATGGAGGAAAACTTCTAAATTGAAAAAAGAAAAAGAGAGGTAGTATATAAAAATTACTTCACCTTGGCTGGGATTTGAATCTGGCCATCCCGAGCCAAAGGCAAGCATCACAACCACTAGGCTATCATATAGTAGTAGCTAGCGTAAACAATATTGCATATACATACACATGTGTTTTGAAAATGCAAATAAGTGATTTTATTGTTCTATTCTGATTGGAAAAATGTAGCAATTTATTGGGGTGAGGGCAACATTCTTAAAATTTTACACTTTAACAAGGCAACATTATTTTCCAGAAAAGAAAACACCATTACTCAAAAAAATTTATATATTTTGAAATTCAAATACCCTGAGTAGGCCATAACCTAAATTTCATGTATGAGAAATTTCATTTGAATTTGACTTTTAGTTTCGTCAAAAATGACCACCGAGTTAGAAACGAGGCAAATTATTTTGCACGAATATATTAAAAATCCGGTTTTCAGTGCACGTAAAATTGCGAAAAATGTAAAAGTGCACCACTCGACAGTTTCCAGGGTTTTAAATCGCTACAGAGAAGGTCTGAGAATTGCCAGAAAGCCTGGTAGCGGAGGTGAGCATGACCAAAGTGATACAACAGTGCACGGAAGGTCCTCAGGGCATTTTCGCAAGATCCGAAGAATTCGTCACGTTCTGTTGCAAAATCTGTACGTAAATCGCAGTCTTTCGTACAAAAGGTAAAGCGACAAGCTTCACTGAGAAGTTTTAAATCTCAAACAGCACCAGATCGAGACGCAAAGGAGAATGTTACGGCGAAATCCCGCAGCCGCAAGTTGTACGAATCCCAAATCACGAAATATGAGTGTATTGTCATGGACGACGAAACCTACTGCTTTCAAAATTTCAAATATATTGCTGGCCAAGATTTTTATACTGCTGTAAGTCGTAAAGATGCTCCTGAAAACTTTAAATTGAAAATGAAGTCCAAGTTTCCAAAAAATACATGGTTTGGCAAGGCATTTGCTCCTGTGGTCGTAAAAGCAGCCCTTTCATCGCATCTGAGACAATGAACGCTCAAATTTATCGGAATGAGTGCCTCAAAAAGCGCCTTCTGCCATTTATTAAGAGTCAGGTCACCAAACCACTGTTTTGGCCGGACCTGGCAAGCTGCCACTATACCAAGGACACATTGCAGTAGTACAATGCAAATAAAATCGATTTTGTACCTCGCGACTGCAATCCACCCAATAGCCCAGAGCTACGCCCTATTGAGGAATATTGGTGAAGGGAATATTGAAGAAGACAGGTGAACTGGTAAAATATATTGCAAAATTCAAAACCAAGTGGTTGTCGGCGTCGCGAAAAGTCGATGATGCACTCGTGCAAAAGATGATGGCGCGTGTGCGACGAAAAGTTCGTTCAGTTGCATATAGAACAAATAATAAATAATATTTTAATACTTTTATTACCTCTAAACGTCAAAGTATTGGAATTAAAAAAAAATTATTTCAAAGCCATCTAGTTTTTTTCTGGTATTACTTTCTAAGTGTCGCAATTTTGGTGTGTTCACCCTTTATATATAAACATATTAGCCCATATTAAGTTATATAAAATTCTATATAACTTTTTTTACTCGTCATATGAACTATTATATGGTACAACTAGTAATCGGCATCTCCAAATTAGGCATTTTAAAAAATCTTGAAAATTTTCATATATTTAGTTAGAATATTCTTCTACCTCAAGTCCAAATTCTAATATGATATTGTCATATTTGTTGTTTCAAAAAAGGTTGTTCATTTTCCTGATAGACAATACAATTGTTTCGTAGCCATCACGCTAACTCATCAGTTGTCCGCAATAAGAAAATGATAGCTTTACTAAACCAACCGAGACATTACATAAGGTACAAAAAATCAACGGGACGAGAATTTTGTACTTTTGTATATGAACTGTCTGATTTGGTAAAACCAGCTATAAATCAACTCCTTTTTGAAAGCAACAATTACATAAAAGTACCCTTTTGGGTACTATTTATCAGGGTTGAAAAAGCTACGACTAAAGTAGCAGTAGTAACTAAAAATTACGATTATTATAGTAAAAAAAAACAACAAAACTAAAACTCATCACATCGCTACTACTACCACTATGCAAACTTTTCTGTAGCTCAGTAGTAGCACATAGCTTTGTTTTGAAATTGAAAACCACCACAGCATCAATCGATGTGTCTGCTACTAAATTCAACCAGTAGCAGCCAAATAGACAAGACTCCCAAATTACTACTCAGCTACTACTACCACTACACAAAAATTTTATTAGCTAAGCAGTAGCACACATCTTTGTTTTGAAATTGAAAACTACCGCAACACCAATCGTCTACTTACAAATTAAGCAAGAGCAGTAGCAGCCAAACATACATGACTCCCAAATTACTACTCAGCAGAGTAGTCATAGAAATATTTTTGGTTGTTTAAATATGAATTATTTGTTTGGTTTTTCCAGTACTGTGTGTGTGTATGTATGTATTTTATATTGTTTTTGTTAAACAGAACAGAGCATGAATATGCTAATTTGCCGTTTTGGAATATTCGATTGATTTTATGATTTATTTGTATTTTAAATTTTTTATTTTATACTATATTATATATTTTTTAACTCACCCCTAATTATGAATAATTTGCAATTTCTTTTCATTACGTAGGCCCTAAATTTGTTCTAAACTAAATACAAATAGAGAAAAGGGTTTAAAATTTCTTTAAAAATTGTTTTAAATAATTTTCTACATTCAAAGAAACTTTTAAACCTGAATTTAGTTTGGAATTAGTTTAGCCAGTCCGCACCCAGCCGTGGTACCAATTCACTTCAATATTTTATTTATTGTTTTAAAAATTAACAGTTGTAATACACATAATGATAGAATTAGCGTACATAAATTTACGTCACAATTTGACAGCACTGTTTCAACGGTAAATTGGTGGGCGAGAGCAAAATAAGGATACACCCAAAATGCATACGTAGATCAGTATTTGTTGTTAGGGTTGTCGCAAAATAAGGATACACACAAAATTTATACGTAGATCAGTATTTGTTCTTAGGGTTGTCAGATATAGCGATTTCTTGCCAAACGTGGCGATTTACAAACACATTTGGAGATTTTATTCTTGAAATGGCGACGGACGGTTTTTACGCTGATTTAGGAAGTGGTTGGAGATTTTTATGGATTTTTTTTTACACTTAGTATCTAATCTAACAGATTATGATTTTAACCTTTTATATAATCCCTATCTTTGATTGAAAAGATAATATTTTTATAATTATTTGGTGCTAATGAAAACAAAATACGATGTCACGTCAGATTTAGCGTTTTTTATTTTTCACATTGAAGATTATCCCATAATTAGCCAGATTATTAAATATACTTTTTATAAAGTTTCGACAAAAATCATTAACCGAAGTCCTAAAATAAAATACTGTTGACACTGCCTTTATCTGGTTTAGGCTTAAGAACGCTAAAACTGAGTTAAATTTAAAGACAAAATAACGGAAAAATTAGTTTAGTTGAATCAGAACGGGTTTAAATTTTGCACTAACTTTTTTATATGAGTGTACTAAAACTACTTTAAAATGACCATGTAGAAAATACTACTGACAGTAGTAAATTATTTTTGTTATATATCCGTAAGATAGGAACATCAAACATAAAACTGAATTTTTACTTGTTTTTAATCAACAACCTATTCGTCGCTGCTCCTAAGAAAATAGCTATTTGTCGATAAACTTTTTTGTGAGGAGACATACAAATCTGCTTTATTTCAGCATTTTGCGGAACTTTTTGGAAATTAGTTTTTTACACACATATAAACCAAACTTCAAGCTTTTCATTTATAAAAGAATTACTTCAAAAAAAAAATAATGGCCAAGACACACAACACAGACCTAATTTAGGTGTTCCACAAATAATTTTTGAAAACGAATAGCTATTTTCTTAGGCGATATGCTGATTTCAACTGAATAATTTAATTTCCATTAAACAACGTTTCTTTTAAATTATTGTATTTTTATAAATTTAGCAGGCCGTGATGCTCAACTTCATCGAAAATACGAGTATATTCTGTTATTTTAGTTGAATTTTAAACTATTTGTACGGGCTTTTTTTGTGAGTGTACTGGTACTGATTATAATCATATCAACTCTGTTTCTTGTTAGGATTATACAACGATACAACAAATAGCACACCCCTTGTGAACAACCTTAATTTGTTTCATTTATTTACGTTTCTTTCAGTTTTTAAATCTTTAACTTGGATTTTTCAACATATTTTTATTTAAATCTCCGATAGTTGATTTCCTCATTTTAAATGCAGTATTTGGTATGAAAATAAAAAAATAAAATATGAAAATTAAAAAAAAAAGAATTAAAATATGAAAATTAAAAAACAAAAGAATTAAAATATGAAAATTAAAAAACAAAAGAATTAAAATATGAAAATTTGGAAATAGTACTAAATGAGTCATAGGAGTACCATAGTACTTTTGAGGTTCTAATAGTACCATAAAAAGTACTATAGTACCAACTTTATCATCCCTGTTACAAATGCTCCGTGTTTTGTTTGTAGTGGTAGCAGTAGCAAAAGAACAAAAACAAGTTGATCAAAAACAATGACTGCCTACTTTGTATAAACTAAGTAACAGGCAGATGCTACATGAATTGTTTGTAGTAGTATCAGTAGTAAAAAGCAAACATTTTTTTTGAATCGTAGTTTTTTAAACGCTGCTATGTTTTTTTTTTTTTTCAGGAAATTCTTCCTATTAATTAACGTGTTGCTTCCTTTGGAAAGGGGATAGAGTAGAAGTGAAAGGTGGTGAAAGGGCTTCAAATATGGCAACACTGTAATTGCGCGAGATGTTGAATTTTATAACAGTTGTTGCGCGCCATCTGATGGTAAGTTGGCGAACTTTGTTGAAGCTTTTCAGTTCATAGCCCTGTTATATTATTTTACTTCGGTGGTGTTAAGTGCTATGGGAACACCGAAGGAGGACGCTGCGATATGTATGAGGGATAGAAAAACCTCATACATATTACTATTTTTCATAAATTGATGTTGCCTTGGTTGGGGCTCGAACCCGCAATCGCACGTGTAACAGTCCAACGCGCTAACCATTACACCACAGCGCCCACATATGTATTTATCTTTGTGTGTTCGTTGTCAATACATTTGTAAAAACAACGAACTTTAAACTCAAAACAAAATAAATATTTGAATGAGATTTTAGCCGTGGTATGCTTATTTTCAACAATAATTTTAATTTTTGCAATAAAAATACAAAAATTGTTTTTTCGGACTTTCTATATTTTCATATATTTAGTTAGAATATTCTTCTACTTCAAGTCCAAATTCTAATATGATATTGTCATATTAGATTTTATTTGTTGTTTCAAAAAAGGTTGATAATTTTCCTGATAGACAATACAATTGTTTCGTAGCCATCACGCTATCTCATCAGTTGTCCGCAATAAGAAAATTATAGCCTTACTAAACCAACCGAGACATTACATAAGGTATGGACACATATGAACAAATATGGATTTTTTATGAACATATATGGATTATATATGAACATATATGGAAGTATATGTGATTCCATATATGGAAAAAGATTTCATATACAGACATATATGGAGGCATCTGTTATTTCATATATGGAAATGGCACTCATATATGGACAAATATGGAAGTATATGTTATGCAATTTATGCAAAAGGGACTTGTATATGAACATATTTGGAAGAATACATTTTTCCATATGTGTAAGAGGAACTCATATTTGGATAAATATGGAATTATATTTAATGCCATGAATAAAAAAGGAACATATGTAGCGCCTAATTTGAATGTCATATATAAATTTATATCTATAGTACAACCTTATAATAAAGGACAGCAACGTTCGCATGTATTCGCATATATTTAATAAATTTATATATTCATATGTATTCGCATATATTTAATAAATTTATATATTCATATGTATGAACATATAAATTTATATATATGAATATATACTTAGGTGTTACCTCATTTTTCGGATCCATACTCCCGAGTAAAAAAGTTTTGATATAATCATATATTATTTTATGTAATTGCATATAGTAACTTATAGTTACATATGGCCACATATGCTTTGAAATTCAAGCAGATATACTTTTATATAGTCATATGTTAGATATTTTTTCCTCAAAGGTTTTAATATGGAGACATATGTGATTTTATATTATTTCATATTGGCCTACATATATATGTATGTGCTATATATAAGTACATAAAGTAACATATAAAAGACATAATTACATGTACGTTTATATATAATTTAGTATGACACTATACATAATAATATAAAACTATGTGGATCCATATAAGAAATCTTTTATAATTTGTATTAGTTATGATTATATATTGACGAATATGAACCCATATATAACTTATAACGTTCTTTATAAAATCATCTATAATTATATATCATCCCACATAGGCAATTTTTTCAAAGTGATTTTATATAAAAATATATAAGGTCCATATAAAACCGTATTGTATTATATTTGGTTCCATGTTAACCCGTGATTGATTCGTGTGTAAGTTTATTTTTTGCATCATATATTTTTAGTAATTTTTACTGTTTTGCGTGAGAATTTTCTGATTGTAAGTTTAATAAGTAAGTTAATATAATCATGTGTGCTGAGTAAAAAAACGAATGCTCGTGCGTGAGTAATTTGTTTTTTTTTTTTTGGTTTTTTTTTTTTTGAGCATGAGTCAAAAATGGCTTACGCACCGCACCCATAACATTAACAACACTGAAGCTTTAATACGAAATTCTCTATACTATAACGTACATTTGACTGATTTCTTATATCTTGGTTGTATATCATAATCCTATTAACTTTAAAATTTCAGTGTTGTTAACTTTATTTTAAAATTACTAAATTAAAAGAAATTTTTATTCATGTTTATTGCACTGTCATGATAAATCTGGATAAAAGTAATGGAAGATTTATCGAAATTATAAGATCTCCAGCAGGCCTTGGGTTAATCATTACATTTTGTAATTAATTACACATGCAATTACACAATTACCTGTAATTGTAATTGAAAAAAAAACTCATCTATAATTACATATTCGGCCTTATTACGAGTGTCGTACACTAATAGAAAAAAGTCCGTAAAAAATTTAGTAAAAACTACTAAAAATTAGTTAAAAATGATGCTGCAGAAAAAAACTGCTAAATTAGCAGATTATTTTTGCTATATATTAGTAATATAGGAACAGCAAAACTAAAACTGTTAAATATACAGAATTTTAGTTATATATGAGCTAAATTTTTGTAAATGGAGATTAGCAAATTAACCTGCTAAAATCAGCAAAAAATTTTGCTAAATAATTAGTAGCCTAAAAAATCACCAAAAAATTTAAAATTTTCGAAGTTTTTTTTTCGATTTTTTTTTTAAATGCAAATAAAAATCGAGCCTTTTGAAAACAGCAGTTTACAATTTTTTAGCAAATATTTCTGCTGATTTTAGCAGAATAGACTGCTATTTGCATTAAACTAAATTTAGCTTAAAAATAGCAAAAATTTTGTAGATTTAACAGTTTATTTTTGCTATTTTTAGTCTACAAATATTTAGCAAAATTTTCTGCAGATTTTACAGTACAATTTGCTATTTTCAATTAACTAAAAGTTAGCCTAAATATAACTAAAATTCTGTAAATTTAGCAGTTTTAATTTTGCTGTTCTCATTTTACTAGTATTTAGTAAAAAAATCTGCTAATTTTAGCAGTTTTTTCTGCAGCATCATTTTTAACTAATTTTTAGTAACTTTTTCTGCTATTTTTACGGATTTATTTCTATGAGTGTAGTCGTAGTCGAAACTAATTCATTCATTAAAAACGCAACTTTTGAACAATTTTTCAATTGGATTTACCATATTTAGCACTCAGATTTAAAAAAATCCACCATGAGAGTTTCATTTCTTTATAATTTCCATTATATACAAAATCATTTTATATGGAGTCGAAAATTTCGACTACAAATTCGACACTCGTAATCAGGCCGATTATTTGTAATTGCAATTCAAAAAAGAACAATTACAATTACAAGTAATTGAAAATTTTTTTTTATTTAAAAAAATTATTTTTGTATGTATATTAGGCCGGGTCGATTTGTGGGGAGGCAAAAAAACTTCCCCATCGTATTCTAGGGATCAAAATAAGAAACTTTGCCGAAGGAACCATACCTCTAAAACGAATTCTAATACCCCCAACTGTTGACTTTTGTCCCGTAGGGTCAAGTTTTGAAAAATCACACTTTGACCCATTTAGAGTGCCCCAATCGAGTCCAAATCTATGACCGACCCCCACTAACTTTGGAGGGCCGATCCACCCATGCCAGTGGCACACCCCCTGGAACTCCCCTGGGGGGTTCCCCATACAAACATTTTAAAAAATCACCATTTTTGGCACTTTATTTTATTATTTTTTATTTATTTTTATTATTTTATTTATTTTTTCTCCTTAGAAATTTATTTAGTCAGAACATATGTAAATGAAAAAATTAATTTAACTTAGTAATAGAAAAGAAAAAAGAAAAAATTACTGTTTGAAGTCTTTTGCTTTCAAGTCTGGGCAATTTCGCACGGCTCTCTAATGTCGTCGCCATAACAGCCTCTACATTTTCCGGTATAACTCGTTTGGAAACGCTAGCTAGCAATTGAACGTGTCGTTCTGTTTCTTGTATGTGTGATGGAATTTTTGGATCATTAAACGGTGGATCATCTTGATTTAAATATTCTTTCAAAGTATCGTATGGAATGCTTCGCGTGAATGGTGGTTCAAATACGTCATTTATGTCATTCATATTGATCATTTCCGTGTAACTTGTGCAATAAAAGTTTATATCTGGTTTTTTATAAGCTCTAAGTCCCGTTGGGTCGTCAACATCGGTTCGATAGCGTAGAATTATCTTGATAGCACAGTCGCGCTTTTCTTTGCTATCATCAAACAACATTGATAACAAGATATTTTCCGAATGCGCATAATATGAATTATCTGTAATTACTTTATTGACAATTTTGCGTAAACGAGGTTCTAGAAATCTTGACCAACTAATGAATTTGAAAAATAATCTACTACCGTACACGACAGAGCTGTAATACTTGATATTGAAGTACATTGGCACATAACATGTAATTATAAATTCAACCAGTATTCTTAAATTTGCATCTGGATTTTCCGTTGTCACATATAATCGTAATAGTCTAGCGGCCTTGGTGAGCCACCGAGAATGTACAATTTTCCCTGGTTTGATGTTTGCCAGATCCACTGAAACCACGCCGCTAGAAATTGCATGGGCCATGTCGTATAAGTACTTGGAATCGGTGGAAAATTCAATTTTTTCTGGAGCAGGGGGCATATTTTTCAACTCAATTTTCTGAAAGCCGTCCACCACCTGAAAATATATAAAAATAAAACAATTAAAAACGGTTGACAATTATAATAAATGAGTGATAGCAATAACTTACCGGAAGAGTTTCACAAGTTTCGATTTGACGGCTCAATTTTCCGGTTGCCGATCTTGGTCCAGTGCTGGTTGATTTATCCAAAGCTTCAAACAAATGCCGAAACGGAAGTTCGTTGAAGTGTAGAAGGCAAACGAACCAATGCAATGGTCTTTTTAACAGCAATTCGAATCGTCGTATAATTCCACCGTTTGGGCCAGTGTTTGTTGGCTCACCGTCAGTGTATATGCCAATTAATGCATCCAGTGATATATTTTTATCGTTGAAAAAATCATTTAATTTGGTTGTTTTGTATTCAGCGGTTTCATGTTCCAGTCTTACGTAACCAATCAATTCAGAATTCGGTTCTCTCAAAATAACAAGATGAGGTTCTTTTACCATTCTAGTATGATACTTCTCATCAATTGTATCTCTCGTTAAAGTATCATCTTTTCTGCCATCGAATGAAAATGCTAACAAATTGGTATCATCTAACCGTTTGCGAAGCACTTCTTGTCTGCATTTCTCTTTTTCTCGGCGAACTTTCGATTTATCCATGATGAGAGGTTTGCCATGGATATCTTTCATTTTAAAATCTTGGAAAAGAGCTGTTCCCATTGCTGATGCTACTCTATCAGGCACGCCAAATCTGTCACATACCAAGGCAAAGTTAAAACAATCGTATCTCTGTGTGTATTGTGAACTTGTGCTTATATCCAAATCTTCTTGAACCGGTGGCGGTGCGTATGTTGAATCATCGGGATCTTGGTATGTTGGCATTGATGACATAGACGTTGCTCCTTGCTCTTCAATTTCCATCGCAAATCCATCCATTGTTAGACTTCTCTGATTATGTTGATCGTGCATAAACTCTTTGAGGCGTTCGGGAACCAAACCGCATGCACATGGAGCTGCCTTCAAATCGCATTTACATGTTCCAATGAAAAAAATTGTTTCCAGAGATTTTACATACTCTGTAAATTGTTGGGGTTTGTTTCTTCTCTTGATTTGCTCTTGATATTTGTCAAGCAATCTATTCAATTTATTACATACACTTTTTTTCAGCATTATTTCCATACCAAGTTTTTCCCAAATTCCAATCAACTTATCTTGTACTTGAATAGTGAATGCTTTATAGGACAACTTTTTTTGTTCGCTCAAGTAAAAATAATATCTCAAGATATCCAGATGGGTTGGTAAATTAAGATCAGTCAAATCAGTAAACACACCAAAAACAGTAACATCATGCCTGGGTATATGACTCATTGGGTTTTCGATAGTTGTTGATGTTGTTATTGCTTCATCTTGCGGTGTAGAGGATGGTGCATTCATTGTAAACTTCTTGATTTGGAATGATTTTTTTTTTTAATATTTTTTTATCTCTAATTAGCACTTCACACTTCGAGTTCTTCACAACGACTTAATGCATTCACAAAAACTGTTGCGTTATATATGGTCTAGGAGACGAGGTAATAAGAATGAAATGGTAATTTCAATTCTACCTGTAACCGATTTTGTTGTCAAAACTGCCCATAAAGTACTTACATGTAAATTAAACGTTAATCTGACTACAAATTCTGTTAAGCAAGTGCGCCTTTTATTACTTCTGGAAAATCCTTTATGATAATTTTATGCTCAATTCTACCTGTAACCGATTTTGTTGTCAAAACTGCCCATAAAGTACTTACATGTAAATTAAACGTTAATCTGACCACAAATTCTGTTAAGCAAGTGCGCCTTTTATTACTTCTGGAAAATCCTTTATGATAATTTTATGCTCAATTCTACCTGTAACCGATTTAGCTTAAGTAAGTTTACGACATGCAGCTGTGTCTTGTGGTGGCTTAAAAAACCCACACAACCTATTTTACGACCTGCAACAGAACGACACGTTCAATTGCTAGCTAGCGTTTCCAAACGAGTTATTCCGGAAAATGTAGAGGCTATTATGGTGACGACATTAGAGAGCCGTGCGAAATTGCCCAGACTTGAAAGCAAAAAAGACTTCAAACAGTAATTTTTTTTATTTTCTTTTCTATTACTAAGTTAAATTAATTTTTTCATTTACATATGTTCTGACTAAATAAATTTCTAAAGAGAAAAAATAAATAAAATAATAAAAATAAATAAAATAAATAAAAAATAATAAAATAAAGTGCCAAAAATGGTGATTTTTTAAAATGTTTGTATGGGGAACCCCCCGGGGGAGTTCCAGGGGGTGTGCCACTGGCATGGGTGGATCGGCCCTCCAAAGTTAGTGGGGGTCGGTCATACATTTGGACTCGATTGGGGCACTCTAAATGGGTCAAAGTGGGATTTTTCAAAACTTGACTCTACGGGACAAAAGTCAACAGTTGGGGGTAGTAGAATTCGTTTTAGAGGTATGGTTCCTTCGGCAAAGTTTCTTAGTAAAAAAAATTAAATGTAGCGATATGAAGTTATATTTTATTATATATAATCTTTTGCGTAATTAGATATAATTATATCCGAAAAATGAGAACGTCTTAGTGTATCATATTGTATCGAATTGTATAAAATTGTATACAATTTGGTACAATTTGATACAATTTTATGCAATTCGATACAATTGTATCCGAATTTTGTCCTTATCCAATTACATCAAATTATATCTTTTTGTATAAAATTATATAAAATGTTATAAAAGTGGACATAGTTTGATACAATTATATCTAAATATTAACCTTATACTTTTTATCATATTATATAGGACCATATCTAACAATATACATTAGGGCGGGTCGATTTAATAATCGCCCATGGCTCTAAAACGAATTCTACTACCCCCCAACTCCATATATGAACATATACTTAGGTGTTACCTCATTTTTCGGATCCATACACAGAAAAAATTTACAAAATTCTGTTTGTAATGTTAAACACCTTTTTTGCATAAACAAACAAAAAATTTTTTAAAAAGGCACCAACAATGGAATTTGTATATACAAATCCCTTTTTGTAACTTTTTTGTAATTTGTTAAAAATAAAATCAATTTTTTTTTTAACAATGTGTTTTGTAAATACAATAATTTTTTTTTGTAACGTGTTTGTATTTGTTAAAAATAAAAAAATAAAATTCAACAACGAGTTTGTTATATTAAAACAATTATTCGCTTTATGTTGTCGTATTGACAAAAAAAAAAAAATAAATGCACAGAAAAAATTTACAAAATTCTGTTTGTAATGTTAAACACCTTTTTTGCATAAACAAACAAAAAAATTTTTAAAAAGGCACCAACAATGGAATTTGTATATACAAATCCCTTTTTGTAACTTTTTTGTAATTTGTTAAAAATAAAATCAATTTTTTTTTAACAATGTGTTTTGTAAATACAATAATTTTTTTTTGTAACTTGTTTGTATTTGTTAAAAATAAAAAAATAAAATTCAACAACGAGTTTGTTATATTAAAACAATTATTCGCTTTATGTTGTCGTATTGACAAAAAAAAAAATACTTTTTTGAAATTTTTGTTACAATTTACAAACATTTGAGCAATTGAAAACAAAAAATTAATGATTTGTTTTTTTTTGTTTCAAAAAATTCTAAGGCTATTTTTTTGATATTTTTGATACAATTTACAAACATTTAATAAAAAAATTGTTAGATATCTAAGTAAAAAGCCAACAATTTTTTTTAATTACTTAAAATTTTGTGATACTTTTTTCTGTGTGATTTGTTTTTTTTTTTGTTTCAAAAAATTCTAAGACTACTTTTTTGAAATTTTTGTTACAATTTACAAACATTTGAGCAATTGAAAACAAAAAATAAATGATTTGTTTTTTTTTTTTGTTTCAAAAAATTCCAAAGCTACTTTTTTGAAATTTTTGTTACAATTTACAAACATTTAATAAAAAAATTGTTAGATATCTAAGTAAAAAGCCAACAATTTTTTTTAATTACTTAAAATTTTGTGATACTTTTTTCTGTGTACATATATGGTTGAACCATAAATGTTCATATATGGACATTTTTCACCGGGAAAGGATAAAAATAGCATTGTTAAATTTCGTTGATGTTAGTCTAAGTTGAGTTGTTGATACGAAATTCGATTTTCTTTCAGCGGTCACATAAGTAGACAAACATTAAAATATTAGCCCACACAAGACGAAATACACTGATGATGGCTTTGTAGCGAAAGCCGAAAATACGTATTCTGTATTGCTGGTCTTATCGAATTCTTTCAAATATATTTTTATTCTTTGTAATTTACTTGTAAAAATTCTTTGATTTGAAAATAATTTAAACAGAAAGTGATATTAATTTATGATCTAGAGTCAAACTAAAAAGAACATTCATTTACTTAAAAAAAATATTTTATTTTTTACAATTTTTATAATTTATCTCATTTTAACTCTATAATGGTCTGAGGAAATTGCAATTACTTAAATATTTTCCAACCGATTTTGGATTTTTATACATTACTAGAAAGGCAATTCAGTCAAGATTATGATTCTATTTACACTTTCCAAAAATACAGTTATTTAAGAGCCAGTATTTTCAAAAAACCCAAAAAGTGATTTTTTCGCCTTGTAAATTGTATTTCAAACTTCAGGGCCGATGCGGCACGTGTTCCCGTTATACGATCACCTTAATTTTATGCGTGGTGTATTTTTATACCTAAAGGTACATTTCTAAATAGCAAGCACTGGAGAAACAAAATTTTTGAACGTTGACAAAACGCTGACAAAACCAATAAATAGGTGGTCTGGAAATATATTTTCCAAAATAAAATTTAAAAAAAGTTCATTTGTATTTTTTTGGTCCTGACGTGATTTGAACAGAGAAAGAATTTACAAAATTCTAATTAAACCCCTTTCTCATACCAAATTATTAAATACAAAAAAAAACTTTTTAAAAAGGCACCAACAAAGAAATTTGTAAATCCAAAAAAAAAAAATTGTTTTCCCATGTGAAAATCGAAATATATATGGGCAAATATACGGAACCGGACGATTCCATGTAACTCAGGGTTTAAACCATTTTAATAACAATATATAATATTTTTGATGCTATCAGCATTTTCGAGGCAACGAATTTAATCAGGCGAACATCTTAAATTTTAATATTTATACTGCTAATGTGCTCTACTCAATTAAAAACTACACTAATTTTCCCTAATTTTGCTTGTAACTTTCAAGAGTTTTTCAACTCTTTTGGTTATAGTTTTTTCAGCATAAAAGGAAATCGCCAAAAACCTTTGGTGGATAATAATTATGATGTTAGAAAATCTCCCACTCGTTGAAAAAAATAGTTGCCCTCAATTAGGAACAAATGGTAGTTTCTTTACAATCTGTAACTCTGTTTTTTGAATAAAGAGTAATTTCAGACATTTTTAATTTTTGCGCTTTCAGCCTCAATGCAATTGAAAATTTTTTGATACTGACATATAACTGACAAGTAAACAAAAAAATTGAGATCAAATTATTAAGTCTGCCTTCCAAAATAAAGAAAATATGACAATAATAATCTCTTCACCTGTATGCGTGATCAACTTGAAATTTGATATTTTTTGAAGGGCACATCCGCAGTTTGAGAAATAATTAGTTGCAGTCCTGCGTGATCGGTATATATCGGTGATACTATTCTTGTGTGTAAGTGCTAAATGGATCGTACACTCAAAAAAATAAGTTAGTAGAAAAATTAGTAAAATGTCTTGTATATCAAGTGTACTAGTTTTCAGCAATTTTTTTGCTGAAATTCCGGTTTCAGCAAACGTTTTAGTTAAATTTTTTTAGCACTGAACTAATTTTGAACTAATGTTTTACTAATTTATTTTGCTACAAACATTATAAGCATATAACCGCATTTATAGCGTGGAAGACAACCAGATAGACAAGAAGTAGATGTCGCAGGTTGTTTGGATTTAGTACAGACAACGGAAATGAGAAAAAAGAAAAACAACTCTACACAATTTCTACATTTAAATTTTCAGCAAATAAATTAACTAAAGTGAAATTTCGCTACAAGTTTTTTGAATTTTTTTCAGTCTACTAATATTCAGCAAAAAGTTTAGTGATTTTAGCAAGGATTTTTTTCATTTGCAATGGACTAAGTGTTAGCAAAACTTTTGCTGAAGGTAACTATTTTTTTAGTAAAAATCAGCTCGCTGATTTTCAGCAAACCTTTTGCTGACATTACCAACTTTTTTGCAAGCACGCTCCTGACTAAAAATTTGCTGACACAGCAACATTTTTTGCTGACTTTACTGACTTTTTTTTTTTTGAGTGTACTATTAGTTTGGTGTCCAGACCGATTTTAGGTTAAATTTTGTAGCTTTTCATAGATTTTTGGAGCTAAAAGTGATGTAGAAACCAAACGGATAATCCGATCGTGTTAGCAATTACACAACAATATTAATTGCGATATATGTCATATAAGCCAGATTTCAGCCATTAATTCTTTTACCTGTGGACGTGCTAGTCAATTTAAAGTTGGATTTTTAGCGTATTGTACAGCGAAAATTGATGTAAGGCCTAAAAATAAATAATAATAAATAATCACATAATGACAGCTATGATAAGATGTACTATTCCAGATAGATTGGACTCCATTATTCTTAAAACTGTGGATGTGCCTACAATTTGAATTTAACCTTTAGCGAATTTTGGAGAAACATATGTTGTAGAGAATACGAAATTCGTCCGATCCGTTTAGCACTTTCAGATAATAATAGTAATGAAGATATGTACCATTCAAGACATATTTGATCTCATAATTCTTTAAACCGTGGATGTGTCATTCAATTTTGTGCTGTAGTTTTGAGGGAAATTTATTTGGGCCGATATAACGGTCTACCAATTTTTATCAAAAAATCTTAATATTTGCGACCTGTAGCGTGCGCACAAGAATACATGGAGAGACAGACGGACGGAAAAATAAAAAAAAAACAACATTACCCGGGTGAAAATGGTCATATGTGATGATATATGACCAAATATATAGGTTCATATATCCTCATATACCTACTTTTGCTCATATATAAAAATATGATTTTTTTTTTGTATTTTTCAACAAAAACTTTAAAGAAATTGATAGTTAAAGTAAATTATTGACAATATCATAAATTTGTTTTAATTTAAAGTCTAAATTATACAAAATCTATCTTATAATACATCTATTTATGCGCTAATAACAATTTAGAAATTTGGAACTAAGTTAATGGATTAATGAACATAAATTATTGTACTGCAAGAAGAGATTATTCGACAACTTCCCAGCTGTATCTCATACGTTTTCAATTGCATTTCAAAATGATAAGAAATTAATTTAAAAAACTTCTTATCTCAAAATAGGATATAGTTTAATTGGGTCGCACTCCATTAAATAACGTGCTCTTAACAAACAAAAAGAAAATGTTCTGAATTCAAATTTTTCAAATTGCTTTTGAAAGAATTTCAATTTGGTGATAATAATTTATTGCACAGACGTAAAGTCCAATTCATTCAAGACTCCATGTAAATATCGTTCATTTATACATTCATACCAATTTCCGCTTAAAAATTCATGCGGATTTTAATTCAATAGAATATGGATAAAAAATAAAAATTTATATGACTCCATATATGGACGTACGTGACATATATTATCATATATGTAACAATACATGAATTCATATATGAAGACGTATGGCATATATGGAGAAATATATGCAAGGTATTATCATATATGGTGTCATACATTTCCATATATGAACTTTTATTTTGGATGCATTTACCTATATATGCTCCATATATGTCAGATATGTTCATATATGATCATACATGCAACGATATATGACAATATATGAGCACAACCACTCAAAAATAGCCAAAAAAGGTTTTTCATAACTTTGACCTCAATTTGCTCAAAAACCAGATGTGCGGGAAAAATTTGGAAACCAAATTCGGACTCAGCACGGAAAAGTTACTTGAAAATGTGTGGTCGCATGCCCGAAAAATCCAAAAATTTTAAAATATTTATTAGCGAAAATGTGTGCGGTCTTTTGTTTATAACTTTTTCAGCACTCAAAAAAATTTATTCACGCGAACAGATTACTTCTTTTTAATGTATTTCAAATAGTGTTTCCAATTCAGTTAATCGAGTAACCGATTCATCGATTAATCGCCTCTATTTCGGTTAATGTCGAAACAAATAATGTAAAACTCAAACAATTATTCGATCCGAATAATCGGTTAAAACAGGTCGATTAACCGGTTACAATTTTAATATGGAATTTTTCCCTTATTTTTTTCCCAAAATTTCATAATTTTCTTAACTTTGGCTAAAAAATTGCAAGAAAAGATTAGAATAAACATAAAATTACTAAAATACCATCAAATTCTTTTAAAATTGAGTGAAAGAGGTCGTGAAGCCTTTAGATACCTTTTTTAAGCAAAATAAATGTGTTTCTAAAACTACCCAAAATACACGAAGTTTCTGGCTGGATCAGCGTCGAAGTGCTCTATATATAGGCTTTAATCAATACAGTAGGCGATTTTTGATTCTGTTCTTTTAAAAATTAAAGCTAATGTAAATTCTATTTCCATGTCCTTCAAGGCAAGGTTGCATTTTTTTTCAAATATGTGTCCCACAACTGTCAACTGACATCTTAATTCTGTAGAAACTCTACCTTTTCTCACATCTCCAAAGAAAGTATAATCGATTCGAAACCACATCAATTCTACAACATGTCCAACTAAACCATTTTCAGTTTTATTTCAAAATTGTTTAAAAATGTTTTAAAATTATCCAAATATATTTTATAATTGTCTAAAAAGGTTTCAAAATTGTCTAAAATGTTTCAAAATTATCCAGAAATTTTTTAAATTCTTCCAAAAATGTGTTAAAATTGTCCAAAAATCACTCAAAATTGTTCAAAAATGTTTTAGAATTATCCAAAAATCTATCTAAAAAAATTTAAATTGTCTAAAAAACTTTGATATTTGTCCAATTGCATTTCAAAGTTGTCCAAAATATATTTTAAAATTTTCAATATGTATTTTAAAGTTACAAATATATTTTAATAAATTTTATTTGTATTTAAGAAAATTATATTTGTATTTTAAAATTGTTCAAATACATTTCAAAATTATTCACTTGCATTTAAAAATTTTATTTCTGCAATATTATTTTTATTGTAGTATTAATTAAATTTGCATTCATAGAAATTTTGTATCCACAGTTTTACAGATTAAAAAAAAAAAATCGTAAGTCCATGCATTCTTGTGCGCACTCTACAGGTCGCAAATATTAAGATATTTTGACGAAATTTGGTATACCGACTTACATCGGCCCAAGGACGACGCCTATTGATTTTGGTTGAAATCGGTCCGTGTTTAGACCTAGTGCCCATATAAGGGTACCCCCCAAAATTGTCTTTTTTACACGCTGCAGGTCGCAAATACGAAGATATTTCAATTAAATTTGGTACACAGACCTATGTCGGCCCAAGGACGAAGCCTATTGATTTTGGTTAAAATCGGTCCATGTTTAGACCTAGTGCTCATATAAGGGTCCCCCCAAAATTGGCTTGGTTACACGCTGCAGGTCGCAAATACGAAGATATTTCAATGAAATTTGGTTCGCTTACTAACATAGCCCCAAGGAAAAAGCCTATTGATTCTAGATAGGATCGGTCCATATTTGAACCTATCGCCCATATGGGCTATATTTTCGATTTTTTCTCCTTTTTTTTGATTTTATAGAAAATTTTGACACAAGTCCGTTTTAACCCAATCAAATTTCGGATCCAAACATTAGTTGGCTTTAAGTCAGACTGGTGTAGGGTATTATATAGACGGCATGCCCGACTTTAACCTTTTTACTTGTTTTAACTTATATTTAGAAAGAAATCTCATTGTTTCAGCAGTTTTTTTTTGCCATTTTTAACTAATTTTTAATAGCTTCAGCTATATTTTACATACATTTTTCTATTAGTATAAGAAATGTTTCAATTTAGATAATCTCAGATTGCGAAACTTTTCAACCTTAAGGTACCCAGAAAAATATTGGTAATGACACCTCATTACTATCTGCATTACCAAAAATGATATATCATTACCTTTTGAATTATTTTATAAGATAAAATAATGACTTCCTGATAACGGCCTATTGTATTCATTGTTTCTATATATAAAATAATGACTTACTCGTAATAGTTTAAATAAGTACTTTTCCACAGTTAAATTTTATACATTTTTATTTATTATATGTAAATATGTTTTATGTTTAAATTTTTATGACGAGTCCTAAAATTACACACTAGAGAAAACTTAAATTTTTCTGAATGTATTTCCTTAAGCTAATAGTATTTGCTTAACTCCTTATTTTTAAGAATGAAGTAAGCAATCGGATAACCACTTATAATTCAACTTTTTGTAAGCATGTGTGTAACCACTTATTATTCAAAATCTCATAACTACTTATTTCTCATTTTTTCGTAAGCGAGTGGGTAAGCTTGACTACTTATAAAAACGACCACTCCAAGCAAAAACAATGAGTTTAGACGCCAAAAAATAAGTTGTGCGGAACTATGAATTTCTATTATATAACCACTTATTTGGTAATGAAAGATTTTGCTGCGTACATTTACACGCGAGAGAAAACTGCTAGAGATGGAGCAAAAACACTCCAAAATAGCTAATCTCATTTAAAATAGAGCTAATTAGAGGTGATTTTTGTTTTATCTCTAGCATATTCTCTCTAGTGTAGATGTGCTTTTTTAATTTAAAATTTTTTTTAAATACATCGTGTTCTAGTGTCATGTTGATATTTAACAAAAACAGGAAGCTGTTAGTGTTTTAGTTGGTAAAAAGTTAAGGAAATACATTAATTTTGTTTTAAACGATTAATCTAATCGCCAATTTTCTCGAACAACCGACCCGAATAACCGGTTAATCAGTTTTAGTGATTTTTCGAATAATGCAATAACCGGTTAACCGCCTATGTCGAATAATTGGAAACAGTAATTTTAAATAAATTAATCTAGAAAAAAAATGTGTGCCACTAATTTGAAATTTTTCATTTTTAAAATCTCAAATCGACCTGTTGCGTAGATTTTTCCATATGAACATACATGATCATACATTGACTTGTATATGATCATGTATGGATATACATGGTCATATACGTCCATACATAGTTTAATGTATGACCATACATGATCTCATATATTTCCATATATCTTTGGATCCGAAATTTAAGGGTATATGGCGTACATGTTCATATATGACCATATATGTTCATATATAATTCACACATGGTCATATATGATCATATATGGCCATATACCTACATATACCCTCAAAATTCGGATCCAAAGATATATGGAAATATATGAGATAATGTATAGTCATACATTGGACAATGCATGTGCGTATATGATCACGTATGATCACGCATGATCATATACAAGTCAATGTATGATCATGTATGTTTACCATATATATTTCGATTTTCACATGGGTTTTTTGTAACTTTGAATTTTTATATGAAAGATAACAATTTACAAACGAGTTACAAATATTTCAGACAAAAATATTGTTTGAAATAAAATTTCAATTTAAAAGCAAATGTGATTGCTTCTACAAATTGCGATTGTTGGTGCCTACTGTTTTTTCTGTGCACCCAGGCCGGCAAAAACCAATTCACTGGTAGAGCAATTATTTTATAAAAATGCTGACGCTTCGTTAAAAAAGGTTTGTAGTCAGGAGATTCCGAGTTCAAATCCGGTTGCAAGGAAAAAAATTTTTTTGGATTTTTTTTAATTAAACATTTTTTTGTTCTATAAAATCAATTTTTTTGTTTGTGGAAAAGCTCCTTTAAGACAAACTTTTTTTTGCTCCCCCAACGCTGGCATATTGTTTCCAAAAAACTGTTTGCCAGTGCTAGCATTTAAACACAGCCAGTAGTTGTCCAGCTATTATCACTCATTTTTTCCTTGCAACCGGATTTGAACTCGGAATCTCCTGACTACAAACCTTTTTTAACGAAGCGTCAGCATTTTTATAAAATAATTGCTCTACCAGTGAATTGGTTTTTGTACCACTGGTAGCATTGGCTAGGTAGCACTGGATAACCACTGGTTGCAAACCTTGGCATATCACTCTTAGACCATTCTTTGCCAGTGGTTTTTTTTATAAACCACCAAAATTTTTGATAAACAAATGCTGGAAAACCGCTTTTTGCAAGCGCTGGAAAAGCGTCCCATATGAGTGCTCTCCCAGTCATTTATTTTCAACACCATGGTTACCCAGTGGTATGCCAGTGTTTGATTTTTTGTACCACTGGCGATTTCTGATTGGGTAGCCATCAAATATTATATGTCTCGTTAGCTCAGTGAGTATAGCAATAGTTTGCCAATCTGACGGCCTGAGTTCAAATCACGACAGGACCCAAAAAAATACATATGAACTTTTTTTAAATTTTATTTTGGAAAATATATTTCCAGACTACCTATTTATTGGTTTTGCCAGCTTTTTGCCAACGTTCAAAAATTGTGTTTCCCCAGTGATTTTCCGGCGCTTTTTGAACAGCAGGTCCTTTTGTCTAATGATGTTATCATTTTGGGAATAGGAAAGCACTTTTTGCCAGTACTTGTACCACCTGTTAAAGTGCTTTGCCATCGCTTTCCCATATGTATTTTTCTGAGGGGTCATCACTCATTTAGATAATCGCTCGACAACTACTGACTGTGCTAAAATGCTAGCACTGGCAAACATTTTTTTTAAACTAATATGCCAGCGTTGGGAGAACAAAAAAAGTTGGTCTCAAAGAAACTTGTCCACAATTAAAAAAATTGATTTTATAGCACAAAAAAATTTTTAAATTAAAAAAAAAATCAAAAAAATTTTTTCTTTACAACCGGATTTGAACTCGGAACGTTCTGACTACAAACCATTTTTAACGAAGCGTCAGGATTTTTATAAAATCATTGCTCTACCAGTGAATTGGTTTTTGTACCACTGGTAGCATTAGCTAAGTAGCACTGGATAACCACTTGTTGCAAACCTTGGCATATCACTCTTAGACCAATCTTTGCCAGTGGTTTTTTTTAAAAACCACCGAAATTTTTGTAAAACAAATACTGGAAAAACGCTTTCTGCAAACGCTGGCAAAGCGTCCCAATTGAGCGTTCTCCCAGTCATTTATTTTGAACACCGTGGTATGCTTGAGTTTTTGTACCACTGGCGATTTCTGATTGGGTATATATATATATTTTATTATTTTTGTCCATTTCGGTAAACTTTATTTGTTCCAATTAAAGTTATGTTTGAGTATGTTTTCCTTAATTATATTTTTTTTTTCTTTTTAGAAAAACAGCGGCTCATCTGATTTGAGTTCTGATGATTCAAATGGCGCCAGTTTTCCGGTATATATAAATTTTTTTATAAATGCAATTTAGAAAAGAATTTAAACCGTTTTCATTTAAAACTATAAGGGTGATAAGGTTTTACTGTATATATAATGTTGAAAGTATACATTACTAACAAGGAAAGTATCCCAATGGGTTCTCGCCGATTTTAATGAAATTTAGGTATGTAAAAAGGAGAGAAAAAAGAACCGTATTTTATTTGGCGGTCCAATCTCAAATTAAAAGGTTACAAATTAAGATCAGAAACTAACCTAAAAAACAAAGTCTGAAATATACGAAATTTAGATTTATTTTTACCTGTGGTGTAATGGTTAGCGCGTTGGACTGTTACACGTGAGGTTGCGGGTTCGATCCCCAACCACGGCAACATAAATTTATGAAAAATAATATGTATGAGTTTTTTCTACCCCTCATACATATCGCAGAATCCTCCTTCGGTGTTCCCATAGCACTTAACCCCACCGAAGTAATATAATATAACAGGGCTATGAACTAAAAAGCTTCAACAAAGTTCGCCAACTCACCATCAGATGGCGCACAACAACTGTTCTAAAATTCAACATCTCTCGCAATTACAGTGTTGCCATATTTGAAGCCCTTCATCTTTCACCACCTTTCACATCTTCTCTATCCCATTTCCAAAGGAAGCAGCACGTTAATTAATAGTAAGAATTTCCTGAGTGTTGCTTCTCTTTAAAAAAAAAAAAGAGTATACAGAATAAAGAGATTGGGGGAATCTCTATCACTGAGAAAGCATTTGTTTTATAATGTGCCTCATCTTCCCCATCACTTACAGGTGGTCCACAGCAGAGATACAAGCCGGTCCATTCTGTCGGCTGGCAGCGGCTAATGGCTAAAATGGTCGGCGGCGATTGATTTTTAGAGTTGAGCCGCAAACGCATCGGCGGCTAGCTTTAAAAAAATAGTGTCGACTGTCAAAATCGATTTGACTAATTTTTATCAAATTTTTAGTTGAAACACTGATTTAAGCAAAGATTTTAGTAATCTTCATTTAACACTATCCCAATAAACCAAACGATATCGTCAAGATATCGAAACGGTATCACCTAGGTGATATTTATTATCATATATGAAAATCACTTGTGATGCGAAAACGATAGATTTTTTGTTCTAAAATGTACCTTTCATAACGATATCATATTTCCAAGGATTTATGATACCGTTTTCGTTATCGAAATTCCCTGGAATAACGATAGTAAAATCGCCAAAATCTGGTCCAGCTTCGAAACACTATCGTTATTCCAGGCGATTTCGATATCGAAAATGATATATATGATAGCAAAACCGGAATTCTTTTAAAATGAGCTGAAATGAAGCCATAATGAAAAATTGATAGTGAAATCTTCATATTCAGAAGAAAAGTCGAACTCACCTACACGCAAAAAATAAAAAGGGGGAAATTACATAAAATAAGGGTATAATTTACCTAGTTTTAGTATGTATTATAGCTCTACCCAAGTTTTGGGTATAACTTATATAATATGCTTGGTATAAAATAAGAAAACAAAAACTAACAATAACTATACAAAAAAACTTGGTAAATATTTGTTATTCTGTTTTTGGAATTGTTAGCACTAATTTATTAAACTCAAGTCATATTTTATTTATTAAGTTACGTTAAATTATTTAGCTCTTTCCTTCTCCCTTATTAAAACAGTTTGATTAATTTATTTAATTATTTATTTTATAATTATTGCTGGTATTAATAGTTGGATACAAATTAAAGTATTATAATCTTCATTTTTGTTTAAAATATTAAATTTGTAAAACTATTTAATTACAATATAAAAACTAATTTTTTTGTTTTATCTTCTTTATATTTTTTTAACAATTTTCAACTTTGACAATTTTAATGCTATTTTTAGGAATTATACACATTTTACAAACATCTGGCAACAAATAAATGAATAGTAAAACTACCTAAGCTTATTTTGGGTCGCATACATGAAATTTTTTATAATTTTCCCATAATGTAACTAAATATAGATAGTTTTTTAAATAGATAAGAAAAGAAAGTGATTTAACATAATGTGCAAAAGAATTTATAATGTACCAATAAAAAGTTATATTTTTAGGTGATTTATATAAAAATTTAAGGGTTTGATTTAAACTAAGCTAATGAAAACTATTTTTTTTTCTATAGGAAATCGTTTTTACCAAGCATGTTTGTATAATATAACATACACTAATTTTTTGCGTGTAGATTTTCCAACTATAATAGTACAATAACAAGGAGTATAAATAGCCAAACGAAGTAAAAATTGTAAGTTTTTATAAATTTTATTTGTTTTTGCAAACTGTTGGAATTTTTGAAAATAATGAATATTGTGAAGTATACTTTATCGTTAAACCTTATCGAAAACGATATTATAATCTTATTGGAATATGATATCGTTTTCGGATATTTAAGGTGATTTCGCTATCATATCGTTCGTTATTGGGATACTAAAAATCCGCAGTACTTTAACTAATTTTGAGTGTTAATTTTCAAATTTATTTAAAACTAATTTTTAAGAACCCATTCCTTAAATTTTACAAAATTTATTGTTAAAATATAATATTTTTATGTCTTTTATTACCCGGTACATGGCGCCACCAATGTATCCGAAGTTTTAAAGATGTCGCTATTTCTTTCCCTCCCGATTTTTTAAAATGGCCCATGTCTCGAATACTAAGAGATGTAGAGCAAAATTGATGAAAATTTCGACTACCTTTAACCGTGTAATACCCCAGAGAAAGGGGTTATCTCTATCCAAAAATGGCGGGGCCTTGGACCCTCGGAAATTTTTAATAAAAATTTTCCACTTCATAAAATGGCCCATATCTCGAAAGCTAAGCGAGATAGAGCAAAACGGACAAAATTTTTGCTCCGTTGGAGTGCCCTTATATGCCCTCATATGATATGGATTAGGAACGGGGAGGGTCGCGAGACCCTAAATTTGAATTAATTCTAAGACTCAGTATAATTACAGAGCAAACTGTAGTTTTAAAAATTTTTTACTTAAATTGATTTGTTAAATTTAACAAAAAAAAAGTATAAAAATCAACAAATTTTATTTTAAGCCAAAAACAGGAATAAATTTTGTTAAAGCAACAAATTTTTCTGTTCAGCCAACAGACTTATTATTTTGAGTGTAATTTTCCGAATTTATAAAAATTGAGTTTATATTTCACAATGTCGATAAAATTATACATACATTTGTTAAATTTTACACAATTTATTGTTAAAATATAAGATTTTCATCTCTCTGCCATCACTTATTAGATGGCCCCACTTATTAGATGTTTTTTTGTTAAACACGTTCAGTTGAACGAATTCAGTGAATTACTTAAGAAAAGGCATTCATTCAATACTAAAGAAAATTGAATTGGATTGGTCACTATCATTAAAATCCATTAAAAAACTAATTAATTCGTCAAAGCTCACCTCACCCCCATGAGAAGGTTATCTCTGTACAAAAATGGAGATTGCTTGGGCCTTGGACCATTTGGACATTTTTTAAAATTCTATTTTATAAAATGGACCATACCTCGAAAACTAACCGATATAGAGTAAAATAGAAAAAGCCATTGCCCTAGAGTATCAATATATGCCCTTATTAGTTAAGGACCAGGTCCGAGAAAAAGGTACAAATAATACTGTAGTTTTACAAATTATTTGATTAAATTCCGAATTTTTTAATTTAACAAACATATAAAAATCAGCAAATTTGATTTCAAGCCAAAAATAGGAATAATTTTTGTTAAACTAATAAATTTTTCTGTTGAGCCAATAGACATACAATTTTGAGTGTATAAGTTAAAAAAATAGAAAAGTATTTTATTAAATTAATATTTTGAAAATTTGCACTTAAAATTATTTAAAGTACTGAGGATTTTCATTAACGTGTTAAATGAAGATAACTAAAATCTTTGTTTAAATGAGTGTTTTAACTAAAAATTTGTTAAAAATTAGTCCAATCGATTTGAATATGTATATATTTGTTCCTTTTACTCCTGCAAGGAGCATAGAGCCGCTATGGTCCAATTTGAATCCCGATTTACATTTTTTTTACTGAAGTGTAATTTTAAATGCACTAACAGAGCTTTGAAGAGTTAATTCGTTAATTCTGGGCTTCGTTAAAAGAGAAACTAAGGTAACAAAAAAAGTCGCCATCGATGTCAAAGATTTCCGCGGAAAGTGGTATTTAGCAGCTCGAAAAGTATTTAATAAGACCATAAAAACGTTGATGGAAAAGCATCAGAAAAATTAAAAAATTTTGTAAAATAAAAATAATAAAAATTTGTATATGGTTTTATAATAATCTTAATCTTAAAAAGCACGGTTATAAAATAGTTTTTATTTTTAAAATTGCATGACTGTTTCATCAGTTCTTTTTTTGGATTTTGTGATGGACATTTTTTTTTTAAACGCAGTCCTTAAGGCACATCTACACGAGAGATAAAACTGCTAGAGATAGAGCAAAAAACACCTCTAAATAGCTTAAATCATTCACAATAGAGCTAATTAGAGGTGTTTTTTTTGCTCTATCTCTAGCAGTTTTCTCTGTCGTAGAGATGTGCCTTTATAATGCAGAAACCTGTAGAATTGTAGTATCAACAAAACCGCTTAGTTGTGTTACCGCCAGTTTGATGAAAAACATTTTAAAAATCAACGCTATCTCAAAACAAGAAAATTTTACTTTTAAAATAATTATGTATATTTAAACAAATTTTATAAATTTTCAAAAAAATTAATATTTTTGCATTTTTCTATCGGCTTTAGCCGAAAATTGGCTTAGCCGATTATTGTCGGCGGCTGAATCGGCTTGGTAAAGGCGTCGGCTGGCGGCGGCTGACCGGCTAAAGTCGGCTAGCTTGTATCTCTGGTCCGCAGCACAACGCAATTCAAAAAAAGTATATTTGATTATTATACTGAATTTAGACCAAGCAAAAACCAGCTGGTTTTTGTACAAAACTAAATTACGAAAGCCAAGTCATTTACACTGATTATTTTGTTTTTCTTTGTCACAACACTTTTTTAATACACACTTTTCTTTCTTTTTTTATTGTTAAATTGATGTAAAAAATTTTTTAATACATTTAAAAGAATAAAATTTCAAACTAAACCAGAAATATTCTTAAAAAATTAAAAAATATTTTTTGACACTTGCTTTACTCCTATATTCGTTGTAACATGGTGTATCGAAAATTAATTATAAATGATAACGGGTGTATCAAAAATGAACATTTCAGATATTTTTACTTGGTTTTTGGCAAAAACCAGGTGGAATCTGGTTTTCAGTTTGTATGAAAATTGTATGGAAAAACTATATTAATTTTTTAGTTTTCGGCTCGAAAACTAAAAATCGCCAAAAACTAATAGTTTTTGCCCAGTCTAAATACACTATTACAAATAATTTGTTCTAACATGTTTGTTTAAAATATTTTTAAAACCGTTTTTATTGCCATTTTTTACATAATGTTTTATACCACCCTACAGGTTTAATGTACAGTGATGAGCAAAAGTGTTACAGGGTTAACATGGTTCAGATATTTTGCTTAAAAATTTTAACTATGAAAGCAAATCCAATAATTATTTCTAGCGTTATATATTAATTAACTTCTCCTAATTAAAAAACAAGAAAAAAAATTTAACTATTTTATTTAACTGGGAGAAAAATTACATTTTTCTGTTTAAAGATAAATGTTACACTTTTGCACCCGGTCAATTTTTGATAATTTTCTTTAAAATTTTTAAATATAAACTTAAAAATCATGAACTTTTTGCTGTTTTTCTATACATTTGGGTGAATCGTTGCAAAATATTGCATTTATCTCTTTAAAAATTAGGTGTCAAATAAAATTTTACTTATTGTTCAGGTCGCAAGCCCATCTTGGGGTATGACAATATTAACCATACTGATTTTTTTAGTAAATCCAAAAATATTTAACGGGACAATAGAATGGACTATTTGGTATTCAAAAATTTTTCGATTGAGTTGCTTTTCCTATTAAATAAAATGTTTTTGCAAATTTGGCCGAAATTGCAAATTTGGCCTATGTATATTGCAAATTTGGCCGAAATTCTAAATTTTTTTCAAAAAATGCCTTATTTTTTTATGATAGCTAGTAAATTCAATCCTCTAATTCTAAGCCATTAATTTTTCTTCAATATACTGTTAATTTAAAACATCGGATGAAACCCATTTTCATTAGGGCGCCTAAAACTGTAATGAACATGTCAACAGCTTTCATGGTTTGGGGCTCCGTATATCGTAACACTACGATATACGGAGCCCCAAACCATGAAAGCTGTTGAAGTGGCACATATTTGAGCCCTTATTTCTGGCACATGGTGTCTGGCCAGACCCCTATACATTTACATGCATTTGTATGGAAATAAGGGCTGTTTGCCGTTAAATTTTTTACTAAGATAGGAAAATATTTGTCATATTTTGTGTTTCTATTTCTTTTTACTATGTTATTAGCTACCTGAGGAAGAAAAAATAGACCTGAAAAAATCTTTGGAATGAAAAGGGCAACAATTTTTTTGTTCTATATATATTTCTCTTTATTATGGGTAAAGTAATAAATGTTTATGACAAAATAGAAAATTATTATGAAGAATACATTGATTTTTTTATTCAGAATTTTGCGGAAGGCAACAAAAACATAAATAATCTACTTTTGAATGTTGCTGACAAACAGGATTGTTGCATTTGCAGCAAAAAAAGCGTGTCTTACGGCGTATTTTGTCACCTTGCTGCAGGCAAATTCTGCAATCTTTTTTGGCACCTAATGTGTCTGGACCACTGCGTGAAGCCACATTAAGGTTTGCTATATTGAGAGGTCTCCCAAAGAACGCTTCAAATGCTATACGAGTTGTTGGTTGAGCCACAATGTGCGGATTATTGATGCGATTTTCAACGTTGGCCAGTACCAATTGCTTTGCAAGTTTATATAAAAATATGCGTCTTCTTTCTTTTCTTGTATTTTCATCATTTAGCTTACATATAATGTAACTTGCCAATGCCATCACATCAATCATGTTGCAGAAAAACGCGTATGTCCAGCGTCTGGTTGACCGTTTTGTTGTGTAATGTGTTAGCATTTGATCCATCGTATCGACTCCGGCTTTAGTTGAATTATAAAATAAAATTGCTTCCGGTTTCATGGCTACGCCTTCAACATGTTTCGTGTAATGCACGGTTGAAATTAAATTGACAGCCTTATTTTTTTTGGGCACGTAGCTGCAAAGTGCAACAAGATTTTCATGAAAACCAAACACACTTGAAAGAATTGGTCGTCTGGTGCTCTTCATAACTTCCTTAGGAAGACATCTTTTGTTTGCTCGAATGGTGCCAACAAATGCCAGTCCCATAGCAGCAAGTCGTTTAGCGCCGTTCAATGAGGTGAAAAAATTATCAGAAATAATTGTTCTGCCGCTGTTTGCGTAACAATTTGCGAAATACATTAGAACGTTTTCACCTTGATTTATCTCCCGATTGTCTCCTTCCTTTCCAGTGTATAGTTTTCCTTTCAATGGAAATTTAGTCTTAGCATCGCATGCCCACCAAACTTTGATCCCATACCTTGCAGGTTTTGATGGGATATATTGGGTGAACTTTGTGCGCCCACGATACGGAAACAACTGCTCGTCGATGGTGATATTTTCATAAGGTTCATAATAATTTTGCAGATTTTCATTGAGAAAATTCCAAAGGTCCCGGATAGGAGCTGCTTTATATGTTTGCTGTCGGAATGCCCGCGTACGACTATTATCGAAACGAATATATCTGGACAGAGTAATGAATCGTTTGTGCGACATAGCCGCACGGAATATGGGTAGCGAATCAGAACGCCACAATATACTGGAGTCTTGCATATTATTATGGCTGAGACCAGAAGCCAACAAAATCCCAATGAATGCATCTAGCTCAGAGCTTGTCAAATCAATCCATTTTCTTTGGGTAGACTCTGGATGTTCTTCATTCCATTTTCTAATTGATTCTCGCCCGTGCCGATTTGTTTCACTAATGATGACGAACGTAATATTGGTTGAGAAAAATAGCTTGAATACCTCAACTGCATTGGTGAGCCTTGTTTTTGTTCCAGATTGAAAACGCATGATATTATGCTGGCGCAAACGAGATGCAGGGGGTTCAGTTTCTTTCTATTTAGTACCGTCTTTACCATAAAAACAGCCTGAGTCGACTTCATTTGCTGCTTCAGCATCATTTCCACTTTCTTCTTCTTCATCTACGTCTTCATCACTATCATAAAGTTCGTTAGGTTCAATTTCCAAATCATTTTCTATGTCTGATGCATCATCTTCTGGCACATAATCAGCAGTGTCGTCACCATCGTTTTCAAAAACATCATCATTTTCATCAGCTTCTACAAATTTCCAACTCGTGCCATGTGCTTTGCCTATGCGTTCATACAAAATGCATAGGGGTCTGGCCAGACACCATGTACCAAAAGTAAGGTGAAGATTTTTGATGAGGGTTAACAGAATTATTATTAAACTAGTAATATGAACCAGTTTTGTGTACAAAATTATTTACTGCCACATTTTTAAATAAAATATATAAAAATAATATCCCTTTAGAAAAACGTGTAAGTCCACACAATGTAATCGATTTCGTGTACTTCACATTGTGCGTACTTACGATATGGGATACTTGTGTATAACAATTGTATATGAAACTAAAAATATTTGAAATTTTTTAAAAATGTTGTCTAACTTACATGCCACTATACTTGTGTGTACTTACGAAGTATATTGGCTTGTGGGCCATTACAATGCGGCCATACCCTCGGAGATACTTGTGTGTACTTACTAGAATCCCCGAGTGCTTTCAAACTATACACACAAGCTGGCTTACTTTACCCAGGGTATGGCCGCATTGTAATGGCACACAAGCCAATATACTTCGTAAATACACACAAGTATAGTGGCATGTAAGTTAGACAAAATTTTTGAAATATTTCAAATATTTTTAGTTTCATATACAATTGTTATACACAAGTATAACAAAAATGTTATGATTTTTTAAGTTAATATTAAAAATTTCTTAAGAAATTTATCAAAACTTAAACTTAACTTAAACTTGTAGGTTGATAAACAGCATCCGGTTTCTAATTTGTTTATTTTTACTAGCACACGCTGTAAAATTGCTTATTTCAAAATTTTGTTTCTACATTATTGTTTTCTTCTACTGAACGGCAGAAAACAGGCTTTGAATTCAGTGAACTTATTTTATTTTTTTTCAATTCAGTGAACTTATTTTATTTTTTTTTCAATTCAGTGAACTTATTATTTTTTTTTTTTAATTCACTGAACGTAATTTTATTTTTTTTTAATTCACTGAACGTAATTTTATTTTTTTTTAATTCACTGAACGAAAATGAAATTGAACGAATTCAGTAGTGAATTAATTCAGTAAGGAATTAATTCACTTTTTTTCCGTTCGATTTATAAAATTTAACGTGTTCACCAGTGAATTAATTCATTTGATTAAATAAAAAGAACTATTGCAATTGAATTAATTCGTAACAAAATAAATCGAACGAAAGCAAATACGAATTAATTCCATTCAGTATATGGTGCTTAGTGAATTAATTCATCGAATTTTTAATTCAGAATTGAAAAATTGAATTAAGGAATTAATTCTTCAAAGCTCTGGCCGTATATTAGTATGATTTAAAATAAAATCTGGAATTTTTATAATTCCCTCGTGTCTGTTAAATTTTTCAATAAAAATGTTTTCTTCTTCTTCCTATAAATCAACTCTAAAAAAATATAATTTTTTTTTTAATTTTTTCCAAAAATTATTTACAAGGATTGAGTTTTTACTGAATTTTATAGCATTTTTATAATGAAAAGTCTAAAAAAATAGACAAAATTGCTTTTTTTTTGCCAAGGATTTGTAAAAATGGCATTTTTACAAAATAAGTGAAAAAATGGCAAAAATGGCATTTAATGGCAAATGCCAAAAAAACTTGCACTGGTCATAATATAGAAAAATGTCTTCATCTTCTTCGTTAGTTAAAATATTTTAAATATTGTTATTGATTTCTAATAACAAACAAATAAATTTAGAAAAAATTATTTGATTTGGTTTCGTAGTTAAAAATATAAAGCAGAATAACTGAACAATGTGTACCCTGTTACACTTTTGCTTCTCACTGTATGTCCGTGCATGTTCATATACATGCATGCTTTTCCGTACATGGATACATAAATATCCATCCATGCATCCATATATGTCCACACATGTGCATTAACGAAATTTGAGGTAATATCTACATGCATGTTCATGTGTGAAGACTTTGCATGCTTATGAGAATGAACGAACATACATACATTAAGTCTGTATGCATATATTAGACTGTCCCTTAAAATAGCGATTTGTCGATTTTCGTTCATTACACCCCCCACTTTTATTGGAAATGGTCCCAAATGGAAGAAATCGATTTTTTTTTTAGAAAACCGGTGCCGAAAGTTGAACGAAAATGGCCCCTTTTGGAAAAAAAAGTGTATTCCCGGTGAAAAATGTCCATATATGAACATTTATGGATCAACCATATATGTATGGATCCGAAAAATGAGGTAACACCTAATTATATCTTCATATATGGACATATATGTATGAACATATAGAATTTATTAAATATATGCGAATACATGCGAACGTACCTGAATATAATAAAGGACAGCAACGTTCGCATGTATTCGCATACATATATTTAATAAATGTATATGTTCATATATGTCCATATTTATAAGGTACCTTATAATAAAGGACAGCAACGTTCGCATGTATTCGCATATATTTAATAAATGTATATGTTCATATATGTCTATATATGAGGTGTTACCTCATTTTTCGGATCCATACATATGGGCATATCCGAAAAAATGTCAACCAAGAAAAAAATTTTAAAGTTGCACAAAAATTGTCCTTGACTATATAGAATAATAGACTACATTTGTACTCTTCCAAATATCATCATAAAATATTTTTCTGGCAATCCATATTACGAAAATTGGGACTTAAACTTAAGCAACCTTAGATCTATAATATTTTACTAAAATATGCATGTTTTTTTGGGTTCTGTTAACCAAGCTTTATCCAAAACATGGCTGCTCCGTCATCGAAATTTTTTTTCTCTATTAGTATTCTGCAACTTTATGAAAGAAACGCTTTAAATACTCTATTGAAACATACTAAATAAAACTGAGTAAAGGTACGTCCCCGCTTTGTAACGTCCGCAACGGAAAATAAGGGTTTTCATATATAATGAAGAACATAGAATTTTTTTGGAGACCACATTAACATTCCAAACAAAACTAAAACTGTTCTTTAAAGTAGGAAAAAAAAAATTCTAAAATATACAAAAGAATGTTTCCTTTTTTAATATCAAATTTTGTAACGTCCGCAACGGTATCGATCTGTCCTAAAATTAAGTTCTTCTAAAATTTGTTTTGTTTATACAAATCAATAATTTAAACCACATACATCAATAATTGTAAACATTGGCACTGCAAACGGTGCATTTTTTTCTTCAGATCTCTAAAAGAGTTATTGCTACGTGGACAGACGTACAAGATAACACGAACTCTATTGTCCCACTCTAATGGGACTCAATCAACAGCTACCTGCATTGTCAGGAAATAGTTAAACCATTGCCTCATTGTTTTATACACTTTAAACACTTTTTGTTAACAACTTAACATTTCACAATTGATTTCACAAACGACGATTCAAACAAAACAAACTGACCAATAACCAAATAGCCCAACAGCCGATCGGATGCATCAACTTGTTTAAATAAACTATGATAGTTCTGTGCAAAGTAGGTTGGCAAATAGTTCTGTGCAAAGTAGGTTGGCAAATAGTTCTGTGCAAAGTAGGCTGTGACAGAAATAGTTTTAGGTTAGTTTTTAAAAAAGTCAATTTATTACACTTACGCGAGCCGATTTCAGTTTCAAATCATTTGAACTACGTGAAAGACCAAAATTACGATTAGTAAGTCGGGTGAAAATGAGTACAAGTACAGAAAGATCAAAGAAATTTCGAATCAATTTAAAAAACGATATAAATAGCTTGTTGAAGCAAAGATTAAAAGATGCTGAAAGAAAGCGAGCTTATCGGAAAAAAATTAAAGATATCACGAAAGGCAACGCATCGCTTGCAAAAGAGATTAAAGCTAAGAACAAAAAACGAATGGCGAATTACAGAGAAAGACAGAAAGAAAGAAATAAAACAAGAACTCTAGTCAGTCCCTATACATGCAGGCAGACTCTTAGCAAAGCAGTAAAAAAAGTTGAACGAGTTTTACCAAATGATATGGACAAGAAATGTAAAGTCCTCAGTGTACTTTGTGAAAAATTCCTTGGTAATATAAAAGAAGCTGAACCTGATGAGCAATTAGATGAGAAAACAAAACTGATTCACGATTTCTTTTATCGAGATGACATTTCCGTGCAAGCTGCTGGAAGAAAATCGACACTACTATCTGGGTCCCATAAATTACCAGTATCTAAGCGATTTATGATAATGACTGTAAATCAGGCTTTTCAGCTGTTTCAAGCTGAGTTTAGTGATCAAAAAATTTCTCGAACGAAATTCCATGAGAATCGACCAACAATAGTGGAATTGTCTGATAAGTTGCCGCACAACATGTGTGTTTGTCAATACCATGCCAATTTTGGGTTTTTATTGGAAAGTTTGAACAAAATCATTCCTGTATTTCCTTTGAACTTTGGCGACTTTTTAGAAACAATTTGCTGCGACGTCAAAAATGAATCTTGTATGTCAAATGATTGCAATAACTGTACAAAAGACATTAAAGATGCGATTGTCCCTTTATTTTATAATAAGCGCCTTACTGAGGTTACTAAATGGAAGCAATGGAGAACAATAGAGAATCGTATGGTACTAAGTTGTACCGAAGCCCCAGTAGCAGATTTAATTTTTGAATTGGAATCCCAACTGCCTTCGTTCAAACTACATACTTTTGTTAAACGATCTCAACAAAAATACTTTGATGAAAAACGGAAAGCATTGGAGCCAAATAACCTGATTCTGCAAATTGACTTTGCCGAAAATTACAGACTTATTTCGCAAAATGAAATTCAGTCTGCTCATTTCAGCTATGCTCAAGTAACTATTTTCACTTGCGTAGCATGGCTACATGGCTGCACTAAATCATTTGCCATTATAAGTGATCAGCTAACACACAATAAATACGATGTTTATTGCTTTTTATCAATACTCATTAAAAATATTCAAAAATATGATTTAATATCTGATATAAGTGTGTTTTCCGATGGATGCGGTAGTCAATTTAAAAACAAATTTATTATACGTAGCATTCCACATTTTAAGAATGAATTTGGTGTTAACCATTTTGAGTGGAATTTCTTCGCAACTTCTCATGGCAAAGGTGCAGTAGACGGAGTAGGCGCTGTCGTGAAACGTAAAGTTTGGCAGTTAGTAAAAGCTCAAAATCTTATTTTGAAGGATGCACACGATTTTTACAGACTGGCTAAAAGTAATATAGATGGGATTAAACTAATATACGTTACAGCAAACGATATAAAAACCGCAACTCAATATCTACATGAGAAATGGCTAAATATAAAAAATATTACTGGCGTCAAGTCTCATCATCACTTTTCTTCGCTTACTGAAAATTGTATCGAAATGGCACGCACTGCAGTATCTCCTAAACATAAATTACAAATTTGAAAAGAAAAATAAAATTTATATTTCTTGAAAATAAACACAAAAATATTTTTTATTTATATGAGTAGGACGGTAGTCAAAAATGTAATGTCCGCAACGTAACGTCCGCAACAAATGTAAGACAAAATTGTGAATAAACTAACAATTATTTTTGTGCCTCGAAAGTGGGTTTGATATGCTTTAACATTCCTCTTTCTTTAATGTATTTGGAATTTTTTGTTTATACTGTAAAATTCGCTAAAATTTATGAAAATGTGCCTTGAGCTCCACAACGACTTCTGTATTGTGTAACGTCCGCAACGGCAATTAAAGTACAATTATATCGTAACTGATAAAACTCAGAAAATATTTGTAACTGCCATTTGAAAGTACTCTCATAGACCAACGTACCACCGTAGGTTACTTTAAAATATAACGCTCAGAGCGCCAACAGTAATCAAAAATATGCGTACGAACGTAACGTCCGCAACGCAGGATTAGCCCATATATGGTTGATCCATAAATGTTCATATATGGACATTTTTCACCGGGATGGCATTAAATATAATTCCATATTTATCCAAATATGAGTTCCTTTTACATATATGGAAAAATGTATTCTTCGAAATATGTTCATATATGTTCATTTTGCATAAATTGAATAACATATACTTTCATATTTGTCCATATATGAGTGCCATTTCCATATATGAAATAACAGATGCTTCCATATATGTCTGTATACCCGAGTAAAAAAGTTTTGATATAATCACATATTATTTTATGTAATTGCATATAGTAACTTATAGTTACATATGGCCACATATGCTTTTAAATTCAAGCAGATATACTTTTATATAGTCATATGTTAGATATTTTTTCCTCAAAGGTTTTAATATGGAGACATATGTGATTTTATATTATTACATACTGGCCTACATATAATTGCATGTGCTATATATAAGTACATAAAGTAACATATTACAGATATAATTACGTATACGTTTATATATAATTTAGTATGACACTATACATAATAATATAATACTATATGTGAGCCATATAAGAAATATTTCATAATTTGTGTAAGATATGATTATATATGGACGAATAAGAACCCATATATAACTTAATATGGTTCCATATCTACAATATTTCATGATTTCTTTAATATATAACAATATAACGTTCTTTATAACATCATCTATAATTATATATCATCCCACATAAGCAATTATTTCAAAGTGATTTTATATAAAACCGTATTATATTATATGTGGTTCTATGTTAACAATGATTTTGAACTAGTTTTAGATTTAGTAATTACTAGGGATTGGCGCGTGACTAGAAATGTGAGTCACGTTATTCACACGTGATCGTGAGTAATAATTACTATACTCAAGTGATTCGTGCGTGAGTCTGAGAATATATAATTCGTACTTGATTCGTGCGTGAGCGGGAATAAGAATATATAACCTGTGCATGATTCGTGTGTGAGTTTATTTTTTGCATCATATATTTTTAGTAATTTTTACTATTTTGTAATATTTTACGACTTTTTTACTATTTTTCTTATATCTTGGTTGTATAACATAATCCTTTAAAATTTCAGTCTTGTTAACTTTATTTTAAAATTACTAAAAGAAAAGAAAATTTTGTTCATGTTTAATGCACTGTCATGGTAAATCTGGATAAAAGTAATGGAAGATTTATCGAAATTATAGGATCTCCAGCAGACCTTTGGGTTAATCATTATATTTGGAAATTAATTACACATGCAATTACACAATTACATGTAATTGTAATTAAAAAAAAAATAATTACAAGTAATTTGTAATTGAAAATTTTCAATTATACATTACATATAATTGTAATTGAAAAAATGTAAATTACATTTACATTTTTTCGGAAAAGAAATAATGAGAAAAAGCACAAGTGAGGGGTCAGCCCAACATGACGTATTCCTTTTATACTTATCCACGCCTATCCAACCTATCCCAGTCAGTTTTTTCTACAAAATTTCAACAAAAAACACTTTAATTCTAAATGTAATTGAAATTTGTAATTGAAATCACTTTCAATTACAATTACTTGTAATTGAAAATGTTCAATTACAGTTACATGAAATGTAATTGAGTTTTTTTTAATTTCAATTACATTTATTTGCAATTGTAATTGAAATTCCCCAGGTCTGATCTCCAGATATTGCATATCTTTTTTATTTAAAAAAATAATTTTTGTATATTGTTAGATGTGTTCATATATAATATGATCTAAAGTATAAGGTCAATTTTTAGATATAATTGTATCAAACTATGTCCACTTTTATAACATTTTATATAATTTTATATAAAAAGGTATAATTTGATGTAATTGGATGAGGACAAAATTCGGATACAATTGTATCGAATAGCATAAAATTGTATCAAATTGTACCAAATTGTATACAATTGTATACAATTCGATACAATAAGATACAATAAGATGTTCTCATTTTTCGGATATAATTATATCTAATTACATAAAAGATTATATATAATTAAATATAACTTCATATGGCTCCATATCATTTTTTTTTACTTGGGTATGAAATTATTTCCATATATGGAATCACATATACTTCCATATATGTTCATATAAAATCCATATATGTTCATAAAAAATCCATATTTGATCATATGTGTCCATACATAAACCATATATGAACATGTTTGAGCATATATGAACATTTTTCACCGGGTTACTATTAAAAATTCCCAAAATTCGAAATTTTGAAAAAAATTATTTTTTATTCCATTTATTCATTTAATTAGTCAAAATGATTCATACATGGAGTTTTGACTTCATCGGATATCATTAACCCACTTTAGCCTGGAATCCAAAATGACCCACGAATTTGATAAAAATGCAGAAACGTATTTTTTAAAATTAATTTTAAAGATTTTTTAAAATGCCTAATTTGGAGATGTCGGTTGCTATTTGTACAACATAATAGTTGATATTAAAGAAAAAAAATAAATTGAAAAAATGATAATTCGAGTTTGTGTTTGGAGCGACTGCTTTTCAGGACATTTTACAAAAATTGCTCATTTTGTCAAAAATTTAAAAATGTTCAATGTTTTCATCAAATTTTACACGGTTTTCGGAAAAACAGCACTCAAATTTGGTTAGATTATAATTATCTTCTCATTTCTTTAAAAAATATTTAACCCTTAGTGGCCTAGGGTCAGAAAAGACCCATGGATTAATATTAATTATGACTACGAGATTGTAAAGCCATTAAATTTATAAAAAAAAATCTCAACTGGATAAAAATAATTATTTTGTGTAACGTGATCCATATGGGGTTAATTATTATATTTTTGGCTAAAAATGTTTAGACCTAGTGCCCATATAAGGGTCCTACCAAAATTATATTGTTTATACGCTGCAGGTCGCAAATATTAAGATATTTTGATGAAATATGGTACACCGACTTATGTCGTCCCAAGGACGAAGCCTATTGATTTTGGTGAACATCGGTCCATGTTTAGACCTAGTGCCCATATAAGGGTCCTACTAAAATTATATGGTTTATACGCTGCAGGTCGCAAATATTAAGATATTTTGATGAAATTTGGTACACCGACCTATAGCAGCCCAAGGATGAAGCCTATTGATTTTGGTTAACACCGGTCCATGTTTAGACCTAGTGCCCATATAAGGGTCCTCCCAAAATTGGCTTGGTTACAAACTGCAGGTCGCAAATATTAAGATATTTTGATAAAATTTGGTATACCGACCTATATCAGCCCAAGGACGAAGCCCATTGATTTTGGTGAACATCGGTCTGTGTTTAGACCTAGTGCCCATGTAAGGGTCCCCCCAAAATTATATTGGTTATACGCTGCAGGTCGCAAATATTAAGATATTTTGATGAAATTTGGTACACAGACCTATTTTGGCCCAAGGACGAAGCCTATTGATTTTGGTGAACATCGGACCATGTTTAGACCTAGTGCCCATATAAGGGTCCCCCCAAAATTGGCTTGGTTACAAACTGCAGATCGCAAATATTAAGATATTTTAATGAAATTTGGTGCGCTGACTCACATTATAGAAAATTTTGACACAAGCCCCATTTTAACCCATTCGAGTTTCGGATCCAAACATTAGTTGGCTTTTACCCAGACTGGTGTAGGGTATTGTATAGTCGGCATGCCCGACTTTAACCTTTTTACTCGTTTTAGGCTATTTTTCGACAAAAAATTCCTAATATCTCTACTAAAAATAAAAAAAATAAAAAAAAAATATAATAAAAAAATATTGGTAAAAATACAGGTTCTGAAAGGTGATAAAAATACCTTTCAAACAAGCCCAGATTAAGAAATCTACTATAATTCTATCCGATTTTATGACGAATTTAATTAAATTATTCTATGTATATATGGAAAAATATCTATTTTGAAATTTCGGGGGGCTCCAAATCCGACTTAGAGCTATGGTCTCTTGAGCAAAATTTCTCAGAATCACCTAATCACGTTTTTGCTATACGCTTTGATATTGCGTACTCGATTTTTCGAAAGCTTTTAGCATGGGGAAAAAAAAATCCACTACGACATCTCAAAAAAATCATTTTCGAGGCTCCCAAATTTAAATTTTTTGCAATTTTCTAATAAATGCTAGATTAGCGCCATCTTGAGGTGGCTTTTTGAAACAACTAATAAAGTTTTAAACAATATAACATTACAACCTTTCCAGAAATGATAATGATGTTGATGACAACAAGGAGAAAATAATTTTACTTATATACCCAGTGTAGAAAATCATTACCAGATATGTGGTTATGTAACTACATACTTGGTAATGGTAACTAGTTACTTTTGTTATTACATTTCTTATTACCTTTATATGGCGATGTCGCGAAAAATAATGAGTTATGGTTACACACCAGCATACGAAAAATCAAAAAATATATCGTTACATATGTGCTTACCAGTATTGACAAAAAAAATGAGTCTAAAAATAGATGTTCAAAAAAATAAATTATATAAAAAAAATATTGGGAAATTGGCCTCGAACTGAATTAATAAATTTCTAATTAAAAAAAATATTTTTTATTGTATTTTTTTTTAAATAAAATTTGATGGTGCGGGAATCGAACCTGGGTCTACAGATTGCCAGTCAATAGCTCTACCATCTGAACTATATCGACATGTAATATTTAATAGATAAAGACATAATTGACCTGCTGCACACAAGTAAGCTTACTCGCCAACATAAAAAAAATCAAAAAATATGTGGTTACATATATCCTTACCAGTGTTTAAAAAATATTGAGTCTAAAAATAGATTTCAAAAAATTTTCAAAAAAATCAAGAAAATTATTTTCTATTTGAAATAATGATAAAAATAAATCATTATCAGTAACTCATTATTATATGTTATAAAATAATGCAGAAGGTAAGTGGGTGTCATTACTGGTAGTCCAAAAAATAATGATATGTCATTACCGTTTCTACACTGGGTACTTTTACCTCTAGTTGCCACATTTTTTATCAGATTTTCATAAGTACCTAATACCTTTCTGGAAAGGTTGTAATGTTATATTGTTTATAACTTTATTAGTTGTTTCAAAAAGCCACCTCAAGATGGCGCTAATCTAGATTTATTAGAAAATTGCAAAAAAAATTAAATTTGGGAGCCTCGAAAATGATTTTTTTGATATGTCGTAGTGGAACTTTCGAAAAATCGAGTACGCAATATCAAAAAATTTTTATCCATACAATTTGACCTGCCCTAATGAATACATATGGATACAAAGCCATTTTATATTACTATATGTTAATGTGTATTTTTGTATTAAAAAATATATTGTTATATATGAACTTTTTTACTCGGGAAAATAAAATAAAATAAATAAATATACATACGATAACATTTTTCAGATTTGCTTTCTTCGAAAAGGTATTTTAATACTTAGAAACTAAAAATTAAAGAATTTTTAAAGAATTGTTATTTCCCATGTGAAAATCGAAATATATATGAACATACATGATCATACATTGACTAGTATATGATCATGCATAGTCATACATGATCATATACGTCAATGCATAGTTCAATGTATGACCATACATTATCTCATATATTTCCATATATCTTCGGATCCGAAATTTGAGGGTATATGACCATACATGTCCATATATGACCATATATGCTCACATATGATTCATGTATGCTCATATATGATCATATATGGCCATATACCTCCATATACCCTCAAATTTCGGATCCGAAGATATATGGAAATATATGAGATAATGTATGGTCATACATTGAACTATGCATTGACGTATATGATCATGTATGACTATGAATGATCATATACTAGTCAATGTATGATCATGTATGTTCATATATATTTCTATTTTCACATGGGTTTTTAAATTCATTTTCTATTAAATTTTGTAGATAACCAAAATGTGCCAAAATAGTATCGGTTTTTCCATTGCACCAATCAATCTTCTATTGTGCCAAAAATGGTACAATTGTACCACAAATCCCTTCACTGATGAGAAAATGCATATAATTTTAGTTTGCAAATTGGTACAAATGCATTTAAAAGATGTGTTTTTGATTTTATTCAATTAATTCTTATAAAAAAAATAAGTTTCTTTTGCTTATTTCTTTATTTAGTTAAAATTTAAAATTTATTTTCACAGCTGTTTTTTGTTTATATTTACATCAGCCGTGTTACCAAAGTTTACCCCGAAGAAAAAGTCAGGGTAAATTTTGGTAAAAAGAGAAACACTAATACTCTCATTTACCCAATCTTCGAGTACGGGAACGCTTTTGGGTAAATTTCGGTAACTTTGGGTACGTACAGGAACACACTTAATGATTTTTTTTGTTTTTTGTGATTTTTTTTCGTGGGAATTAAAATTGTTTTATTTATAAAATAAATTTTTATTTGTATATTTTATCGCGTTATTGGTTTTTGTAAAATTTATTTATTAAAAAAATGTCCTCTTTTTGAAGTCAAATGTCCTCTTTTTTAAGGTTGACGCCCACTTTTTCTCAAAATAGAAATGGCAACCCTAATTGTACCACAACTTAACGGTTTTGTTTGCATGGAAGGATTAAGCCCCTTTTTGTTAATGATTTTAAGCACGTTCATTCATTAACACAAACGAAATACTTTCCGATTTTATTTGTTAAAATATTTAAGAGTTTTTTAACTTAATATGAAAGATGAAAAAAAGATAAGTACAAAGTATAAAAAAGTACATTATTTTTTGAACTATTTTTAACTTTGATATTTATTATTTTGTACTTTTCTCGAAATATAAATAACTAAAAAAGTATATTATTTGAACACAAGTAATAGTTTTTGTTGAGAAAAAAAAACAAAAAAAGTTCGGGTGCCTGCTTAAGATAGAACATTTTGTAGTCCACAAATAATATTTTGTTATATTTTATATATTTTTTTATTAGATTAAAAACGATAAAATAAAGAAAAAAACGAAACGTAGAAAAAAATCTGATCTTGATAAAAATGTGGATGAAAAAGAATTTATCAGAGCATTATTTGAAGCTTATGAAAAGCAACCTAAACTTTGGAATCCTATAGAAAGAACAAATGATAGAAATTTGTCTGAAAAAGGTTTTGAAACCATAGCAAATGAGGTTAATGAAAAACTAAACACGAGTATAACATGGAAATTTGCTAAAATTCGTATAAATGCACTGCGCATTAAGTATTCTTATGAATTGGAAAAACAGCGCAAAGGAGAAGAGCATCAATTACCCTGGTACTATGAACATATAAAATACTTGAAGGAAAATATAGACTTTATGATAAGAGAGCGCGTAAGTGATTTTATATTCGAACATTAAATGGCTTGACCTTAATATCAAATATATTTTCAGCATAGGAAATTTGATAGGCGATTGGTAAGTAACTTAACTGCATATTGTAACCCATATGTACCCATACAAAGGCAAAACCAGAATTAAGTTTAATTACAGTAGTAGACTAAAGTGGATACATTAATTCAACATTTTTCGAAATTTGTTATAAATTTTATTTTATTATAGAAACTTAAATGATTTTTTTTAAAGCATAAAATTAAAACAACATTCTTCTTCAATAAAAACCTAAATACAGTAGACAATATCACTAAGAAGTTAATAAAAAAAATAATTGCAAATTGTGACCGCTTTTATCCAGTATTGTTCATATTTGAAATTTTCGGCAAGTTCTTTCTTTAATATTTTGTCCAAAGTCCTTTGTGCTTTAAACCAGATTTTATGTGGAATATTAGTCCATTCCGCTGAAACTCCTGACCAAAGATCATCTAAATTGGTCGGTGCTCGTTCGCATTGGGAGAGTCTTCTTTTGACAATTGCCCACCAATTCTCGATGGGATTCAAATCGGGGCTCTGACCTGGCCACTTCAAAAACTAGAAAAACTACACTTGGATATCACAAATTGAACAAAAGTTATTAATACAGATTTAAAAATATTCAAATATGTATCCACTTTAGTCCACTACTGTAGTTGAAATAACAATTTTTGAATTTCTGTTGTTTTAACTTTATTTTTTCTTAGAAATATTTGGATCCCTCCCTATTGCCAGTTTTAATAGGACTTTATAAAACCTACAACGATCTATGGCAGGTTAATATTATAACTTTTGGTATTACAGCCAAAAGAGATGAAGCTTTTAATAAAATAATTGCAGATTTGAAAATCAATCATGCCATTGATATGACAACAGAAAAATTACAAGACTATATCAAATATATAAATCGGTTATATTCTAAGGATAAAGAACAACAATTAAAATGTGAATTGGAAAATACCGAATTTACACCTTCATCTCAATTTTATAAGGAACTGTTGTTTCTCAACGAAAGTCAAGGACCATTCAAGTGTAACACTTGTAATAAAATAATACAAAAATATGAAAACTATCACATGCATCTTGCTGAACATCATAATACCAAACCATTCAAATGCCCACTCTGTGAAATGGGGTTTAAAACATTCGATATATATATAGTGCATGCTAAACGACATTTGAGTTTAAATAGTTTTCACTGTAGTGTGTGTGGTAAAGTTTATCCATTTAAAGCCGAATTAGATAGGCATTTAATTGGTCATACAGGTGAGAAACCCTTTTTATGTCAGATATGTGGAACCAGTTTCAGAGTTCATCGTGATTATGACAATCATATAAGACGTCATGAGAAGCGTTTCCGTTATGAATGTCATATATGTAAACATGGTTTTAATCAATTGTCAACATTAAATGATCACGTTAAATCTCATCTTCAAATACGCGACATTTTTTGCGATATATGCGGTAAAGGTTTTACTGCTGCAAGATATTTAAACAATCACAAACTTATACATGAAGATAAAAAACGTTATAAATGTAACGTTTGTGGTAAAGAATTTGCTCAAGGTGCCGGTTTTCGAGCGCATCGCAAACAACATCAGCCACATTTAAGCGCCGCAGAATTGAAAAGAAAAAAGGAGTCGATTTTAGATTGTTTTGATATGTAGATGAAAAATAAATTAAATATTCCACGAATTTGAAAAAATAAAATTTTTGTTTGTTTGAGGACACATGTGTATATTTATAGAGATAAGACATCACACCTTGTACTACCCAGCATAATCTCAGAAATGGGTGCTCATTACTAATATCTAAATAATAAGCAGTAGAATTAGGGTCTACTGCTTATAATTCGGTGTCAAAACCCATTATTTTTGTTCGACAAGGTCGTTTTTGTAAGTAGTTGTCCATATTCGCTGCATGAAAAAACGCACAAAATTTGTGCTCCCGCTTACCCGCTGCATTACAAAAGTATATAAAATAAGTAGTTACCAAAATAAGTAGTTATTCGTATGCTTATACCCAGTCAAAAAATAAGTGGTTACAATTTGTTAAATAATACGACTTACTTATATACTTACTAGTGGTTAAAAAATAAGTAGTTACCAAATTCACATTACCTTTATAAATAAATAAGTAGTCGCACGTAAGCTTTGCTGCTTATAAAAACGGCTTCGCCTAACAAAAATAACTATTAGTGACGCCGAATTATAACTACACTCATAAAAAAAGCCCATACACATATGTAGTTAAAAATTTTAGGTAAAAAAGTTAATTCAAATACAATAATTTAAAAGAAATGTTGTTTAATGGAAATGAAAATTACTCAGCTGAAATCAGCACATGTATTCTGCTAAATTTTAGTTGGTTAAAAACAGGTAAAAAATTCAGTTAACATTCAAAAATTTAGAAGAATGTTCGTTTAATAGAAATGAAAGTGGGTCAGTTGAAATGAGCAAAACATGCTGCAATCACTTTGTTATTAATTGAATAAAAACAAATTCATGTAAATATTGTTAATTTTATTTTCGAATAAATTACACAATCCAAAAACACTATTTGCACTAAATATCACTTTTATTTTATTGCCAATATGTGTGCCAGCGGAAGTTGTATTATTTGGTTCCTTTTTTCGTCTACCTGAAGGTAGAATTTTGAAAATGTTAAAGGGCTGAAATAAAAGAAAAACAATAAATTATTTGATAGTATTCCCGTGAATAAATATAGTTTATATTATAAAACAAACCTCATTATTTTATTTCTTCAATACAATTTTTAACTGCGAAATGTTAATGTCCAATATACCTCCGTTTTCTTTTACGTTCCTTTGCTGACTAAAAGATGCTATTATTATGTTATTTTATTTACTAGAACTTTCTTAAAGAGGCGAATACATTAAGGAACATTGAGTAGGGAACAAAAATTATCAAACAATTTTGTAAACACGAATTGCACGAATGTCAACACGAACATTAACATACACAAATCAACATTCGTAAAAAATGGTTATTTTTTCACGAATGTTCCTTAATGTATTCGCCGCTTTACAAGCGCCATATTATTTCTATTTGCATTGATAAGCGTCATCAGTGATGATTAGGGTTTGGGGTTCGGGAATTCCCGGGAAATCCCGGGAAAAATTTGCCGGGAATTCCCGGGAAAATAATATATTTTTCCCGGGAAAACGGGAAATTTTAAAAATATTAAATTTTTTAAATTGTGTTTGTTTCGAATAGGATTTTTTAATTTTAGTCATAAAAAACATTTTAAATACCAAAACAAAAATGTCATTGCTAAAATCTTTTAAAAGGAAATACATTTATTTGACACACAAATAAAATCTTTGCCAAGTAATAAGGAGCATTTCAACTAATAAAGATTTTTCGCATAACTTATTCAAAATTTAAGTAGTAAAACCTAAAAACTTGGTAAAATGTTTAAAAGAAATATGAAAAAAAGCTTTGTTTCTTACTAATAATCGCTCTTACTATCTAAATTTTTCAAATGTATAATTTAGGTAAAGTCGACTTTAGTTAAAATATTGGGTGGCAGTATACCTCGACTTGGTTTATTTTTGGAGCATTCTGATTGGTAAATTTATTTTCAACCAATCAAAATATTTGAAAATATTATTTTTGTAAGGTTTTCATACACAAAATGAACAAAACCGTTTGATTAAAAATAAAGTCGACTTTAAATTTAAAATACGCCTTTATATTAAGGGTCAATAATTTTATAAGTAACGTTTTCATTAATAAATGTGAAAAGAAAAGACTAATGGTTAACGGTGGTATTTAATTTGGTTATCCGACATCTAAATTTGGTTCACAAAAAAAAAAAAAAAAATTGATAGTCATGCAACTTCTCTTGAAGAAAACAACAAGAATAACGATTTAGCTAAAATTAGCAAAGTACCTGAAGAAAAAAGTGTAAGCTGAATAGGCATTAAAGGTTTTATGGTAGGGCAAACATTTCCTGAAATGTTATCCAAATTAGCTGCAGTCAATCCGCATCATAACTAGATCTTCGTTTATTCGAGAAAGTTTTTATAATAAAAACCTGGCATTGCAAAAAAATTAAACCGATGTAAAGAACACTATATTAAATTACTACAATCATGTAAAAGATATCATGATAAAAGAAATATCGAGCAATATTTCTAACAATAGGAGATTTACTATAATCTTAGATGAATGGACAAGAATATCACAAAAGAGATATTTGAACATATGTATAAACGGAAATAATTCATTTTATAACCTGGGGTTGGTTTATATATCAGGAAGATGTAATGCTGATGATATAAGAAGAATTGTAGAAATAAGACTAGAAGAGTTTTATTTGTCTTTGGAAAATAACATTGTGGCCACCATATCTAATGGGCCAAATGTGATTAAACGGTTTGTTTCCGACAGTCCAGTAGTAAGTGCCTGCTGGAATCATGCAATTTATTTGGCAGTGCTGCGAGTAATTTATGTGAAATCAAATGTTCAACATTCTGATATTTTTTACTTTGAATTCTCACTATACAGACTGCATTTGTACTGAAATAGTGTTTTTTTGTTAACAAAAATTACTTATATAGGTGGTTTTCGTTAACAATTTTGTTCAAAAATATTTCCCGGTATTCCCGGGAATCAAATTTTTTTATTCCCGTTTCCCGGGAAATGAAAAAGTCCGGGAAATCCCAAACCCTAATAGTGCATCATAATCAATCAAAAACCTGATTTTGATTTTTTTGATGTTACGCCCTTCTGCATTTTAGGCGACGATATATATATTTAAAACAAATATCTTTTTCCTAAGTCTTTTTTATGTTTGGCTAAATGAAGAGTTTATTTAATTTTATTAATTTTTTGTTTAATTTAATGAAAAAAATAAAACTATAAAACTTCTTTGTTTACTTTTGACGACCAATGGGACACATATGTCCCATGCTGAATTTGCGCCCTGTAGGCAAGAAAACAAAACTATTCCCAATGTTGTGGTATTTCTGAAAACAGGAAGCACAGGTCCATGCTATATCAAAATTTTGGTCTTGCAAAACCAATAACATCTGAATAAATGACATCCAAAAAAGATGAACAAAAAAACTTATTTTTCAGAAGTTGGGGTCAATTAATTAGGCGCTAAGAACGTAGGGGCCAACTATTTGCTATAATCTGAAAAAAGTTGGTAATTTCAGCAAAAGGTTTGCTGAAAATCAGCGAGCTGATTTTTACCAAAAAATAGTAATCTTCAGCAGAAGTTTTGCTAACATTTAGTCGACTGCAAATGAAAAAAATCCTTGCTAAAATCACTAAACTTTTTGCTGAATATTAGTAGACTGAAAAAAACTCAAAAAACTTATAGCGAAATTTTACTTTAGTTAATTTATTTGCTGAAAATTTAAATATAGAATATGTGTAGAGTTGTTTTTCTTTTTTTGTCATTTCCGTTTCCAGACAAGCGCGACATCTACATCTTGTCTATCTGGTTGTCGTCCACGCTATGCATGCGGTTATCAGCACAATTTTTGTAGCAAAATAAATTAGTAAAACAGTTCAAAATTAGTTTAGTGCTAAAAAAATATAACTAAAATTTTTGCTGAATTTTTGCGGTTAATCGATTAACCGATTCCTCGATTAATCGCCTCTATTTCGGTTAATGTCGAAACAAATAATTTAAAACTCAAATAATTATTCGATCCGAATAATCGGTTAAAACAGTTCGATTAACCGGTTACAATTTTAATATAGAATTTTTCCCTTATTTTTTTCCCAAAACTTCATAATTTTCTTAACTTTGGCTAAAAAATTACAAGAAAAGCTTAGAATAAACATAAAATTACTAAAATACCATCAAATTCTTTTAAAATTGAGTGAAGAAGGTCGTTAAGCCTTTAGATAGCTTTTTTAATCAAAATAAAGGTGTTTCTAAAACTACCCAAAATACACGAAGTGTCTGGCTGGATCAGCGTCGAAGTGCTCTATAGGCTTTATTCAATACAGTAAGCGATTTTTGATTCTGTTCTTTTAAAAATTAAAACTAATGTACATTATATTTCCATGTCCTTCAAGGCATTTTTTTTTCAAATATGTGTCCCACAACTGTCAACTGGCATCTTAATTCTGTAGAAACTCTACCTTTTCTCACATCTCCAAAGAAAGTGTGTATAATCGATTCAAAACCACATCAATTCTACAACATGTCCAACTACACCATTTTCAGTTTTATTTCAAAATTGTTTAAAAATGTTTTAAAATTATCCAAATTATTTTAAAATTATCTAAAAAGGTTTCAAAGTTGTCTAAAATATTTCAAAATTATCCAGAAAATTTTTTAAATTCTTCCAAAAATGTTTTAAAATTGTCCAAAAATCACTCAAAATTGTGTAAAAATGTTTTAGAATTATCCAAAAATCTTCCAAAATTGTCCAAATATTGTTTAAAATTGTCTAAAAAACTTTGATATTTGTCCAACCTTTAAAAATTGCCCAAATGTGTTTTAAAATTTTCAAAATATATTTCAAAATTATACAAATATATTTAAAAATATTACCCCCTAAATTCATAAACTCTTTGTAAAATTATAGGAGGTTTATTGAACAAATTTTTTATGAAAATGACGTTTTGTAAACCTGCTATAACTTTACAAAGCATTTATGAATTTACCCCTACAAATATATTTTATTTGTATTTAAGAAAATTCTATTTGTATTTTAAAATTGTTCAAATACATTTCAAAATTATTCACTTGCACTTAAAAATTTTAAATCTGTACATCAGAATTGTAAAATTGCATTCAAAATAATTCCATTTGTATTTCAAAATTCTCCAAATGCATTTCAGAAATTCCCAAATGTATTTAAAAAGACTCTATTTGTATTCCAAAATTTTCCAAATGCATTTAATAAAATTCCAATTGCATTTCAAATTTTTCCAAATGTATTTCAGAAATTTCTACTTTTATTTTAAAAGCATTTTTACAAACATACATGTCTTCTCTTTCATAATGAAAATTTTATAGGAATTATAAGACTTAAGAGAAAGAGAAAGCATGTATGTTTGAATAAATGCTTTTAAAATAAAAATAGAAATTTCTGAAATACATTTGGAAAAATTTTAAATTCAATTAGAATTTTATTAAATACATAAATACACAAGGGAATGTTAACTCAAACTTTGGATAATTTTGTTTATTGTCAATGGCCCTTAAAAACGGAAAAAAATAATGAGAATTTTAACAATTGTTTATGATATTCTTTAGTGTACTAACTCTACTATTCAGAATTTTTTTTTGTAAATTTTTGTAGAGTAAATTGGTATTTTCACATAACTAATATTTTACTCAAATGGAACTAAATTTTTTTTATTTCTTCAGCGGAGGAGGAAGAACTTTGGATAATAATTTTTTTAAATGCAATATTATATTTATTGTAGTATTGATTAAATTTGCATTCAAAGAAATTTTGTATCCAAAGTTTTACTAACTAATATTTAGAAAAAAATCTCCTAGTTTCAGCAGTTTTTCTTTTGCCATTTTTAACTAATTTTTAATATATATATTTTACATAAATTTTTCTATTAGTTAAGAAATGTTTCAATTTAGATAATCTCAGATTCCGAAACTTTTCAACCTTAAGGTACATTTACACGCGAGAGAAAACTGCTAGAGATGGACCAAAAACACTCCAAAATAGCTAAACTCAATTAAAATAGAGCTAATTAGAGGTGATTTTTGTTTTATCTCTACACCGATAAAATTCCTCAGCTGCTCAGTTAATGTATTACTCAGTTGAAACCAAAAATTTCAAATTAACTGAATTAATTAATATTAACCAAAAATTTATTCAAATAAATTTTGTTTTCTGTTACCCTTTAAATACAAATAAGAAAATTTGAAATTGTCAAGAACTTTTCAATACAATTACAAACAATTCCAAACAATGGGAAATACAAAGATATTTAATTTTCAAAAAAAGGGTTTATATTATTTTTGGAGCATGGTAAGTTTTTGTTTATAGATTTGATGCAATTTAGTAAATGGGATTTATTTTTGTACAGATCGCAAGTAAAAATGTTGCATGTGCAATTGTGGATTTATGCACATGGAATTAGAAATCATTGTGGACAAAAATACAAAAAACGGTAAATCAAGACATGAATTAAATTTTTTATTTTGTTGTATGAGTTAAAAATAAAGTTTAAAAAGTAAATTAAAATATCGCAAAAAGCAAGAGAAAATTTTTAAATGTCAATTTTATTATATACTTTCAAATCGGTTGTATTTAACTGAATTCAATGGTTATTTTCAAATTATTAACAAATTCGTTGTTTTCAACTGAGCCTTAATTGCTTTCTTTCTTAAAAAAATAATAGTTATTTTCAATTAATTTAAATAACTGAGACTCAGTAAGGGGTATTTCACCTGAAACTCAGTTGAAAATTTAGTAGCCAACAACTGAGGTATTTTTTCGGTGTAGCATTTTCTCTCTAGTGTAGATGTGCTTTTTTAATTAAATTTTGTTTTAAATATATCGTGTTCATGTGTCATGTTGATATTTAACAAAAACAGGAAGCTGTAAGTGTTTTTGTTGATAAAAAGTTAAGGAAATACATTAATTTAGTTTTAAACGATTAATCGATTAATCGCCAATTTTCTCGAATAATCGACCCGAATAACCGGTTAATCAGTTTTAGTGATTTTTCGAATAATGCAATAACCGGTTAACCGCCTATGTCGAATAATTGGAAACAGTAGCTGAAACCAAACGATGCATCAATGGGCGGTTAGTAGAGGAGCTGTGATACCAGCCGATAAAACAGAAGTTCTTCATGTCTGTAGAAAAAGGAAGTGCAACAACAGTACAATTAGCATAAGGAATGTTGAAATAGTCATTACGGAACGGATGAGAGTGTTGGGGGTATTATTTACTAGAAACTTATTATGGAACGTTCATGTCAAATATTTAATTTCCAAATTAAGCAAAATAAACAGTCTCCTGAAGCTTATATGTTCACGCAATAAAGGACCACATATCGATACTGCTCTTGAAATTTGTCGATCATTGGTCACTGGTGTTATACAACATGGTATTACAATTTATGGGTGGACTTCAAGAAATAACGTTAAAAAGTTGGACACTACTATTAATAACTGTTATAGAACTGCTTCCGGTCTACTGAGATCAACACCACTGGAACTACTAAGGCTTGAGGCTGGATACCAAGAATTTCGGTTTATTTTGGAAAAATTTGCAGCAAGAATGGCGTCTAGATCAATAACAATCCCATCTGATGGTCTTCACGACGTTTTTTGGAATCATCTTCAACTTGAAAACATTAGCCCACAATCTGCAATTACACAAATCATTATACTTCTAAATACACACAACATTGTTATTCCTGAAAAGCCTTATGTCACTAATTATGATAACTCCTATGCTATAACGGATACAAGTTTAAGTTGCTACAATAAAAACAACATAAATCCAATCGTATTTAAAAGAATTTTACATGAAATAATATCCTTCATGGCCCAGAAATTATACTAACACAGATGGTTCATTTCAGAATGGTGTAAAATCGTATTTAATTGTTGAGGAAATTAATCCAACACAATTTGAAACGGTTGAGGAAGTAGGTATACCTAATGATACAGGAGTATTTTCAGCCGAGTTAGCGGCCATTAAAAAAGCAATTTCTTATGCTATTCAAAGGGGAGTCAAAACTATTATTTGTACGGACAGCCTAAGTGCAACTAAGGCACTAAATATGAACCATAATGGATTATATAACAATGTCATCACACTACCAAATGGAAACAAACCGATATTGATTTTATGGGTTCCTTCGTATATTGGCATAGAGGGAAATGAATGCGCCGATAGGGCAGCAAAAAATGCACAAAATCTAACGCTGATAACAATTCCGAGCTGCACATAGAAGACTTTATCGCACTCAACCGAGGCTTAAGTACAATACTACACTCAAAAAAAAAGTCAGTGAAGTCAGCTAAAAATGTTGCTGTATCAGCCAATTTTTAGTCAGGAGCGTGCTTGCAAAAAATTTGGTAATTTCAGCAAAAGGTTTGCTGAAAATCAGCGAGCTGATTTTTACCGAAAAAATAGTAATCTTCAGCAAAAGTTTTGCTAACACTTAGTCGACTGCAAATGAAAAAAATCCTTGTTAAAATCACTAAACTTTTTGGTGAATGTTAGTAGACTGAAAAAAACTCAAAAAACTTGTAGCGAAATTTTACTTTAGTTAATTTATTTGCTGAAAATTTAAATATAGAATATGTGTAGAGTTGTTTTCCTTTTTTTGTCATTTCCGTTTCCAGACAAGCTGCGACATCTACATCTAGTCTATCTGGTTGTCGTCCACACTATGAATGCTGTTATCAGCACAATTTTTGTAGCAAAATAAATTAGTAAAACATTAGTTCAAAATTAGTTTAGTGCTAAAAAAATATAACTAAAATTTCTGCTGAAAACGGAATTTTAGCAAAAAAATTGCTGAAAACTAGTAGGTACACTTGATATACAAGACGTTTTACTAATTTTTCTACTAACTTATTTTTTTGAGTGTAATTTAACAAGAAGTGAATGCATTTTGTTATGTCGTCTAAGAGTTTTGCCGACATGCATTTTGTTATGACGGCAAAACACTTCAATACACAACACTATTATAATCAAACAGACCCGGCAAAATGTACCTCCTGCGATGTCTTGCTATCTGTTCCACATATTTTAACCGAATGCCCAATATCTAAAATTGAGGAAAATCTGGAGAAAATCATTGACTGCACTACACTCGTAAATCTACCATCTATAAAAAGAAGTCTTCAAAGACATGATATTCAAGATGTATAAATAAGTCCATTATTCAATATTTTTTTTTTTGTTTTGAATAGATAAAGTTTATGTATAACTATTTTTTTTATCTTATGTTACTAATTTTTTTCTGTTTGTGCGCATATGGTCTAGTCACCTGGCGCCTTTTGTATATTTTGTAAATTAATTTATGGAATATATTTCGAATAAATAAATATATAGTAAAGTGGTGTTTTTTCAAACGCGTCGTATAGACCAAACACAATTAATATTGTCATTAATATGTATTTTTATTAATTCTAATTTAGTAGGTTTGAGGTTAAGAAGAAGAATAAACATTACTCAAAAGTTATAAACACATTAAATTTGCAAATCAGACTAGATCTAGTTTCTGCCTTTTTATGGACAGGCTTCATCAGTGATCTTCCATTAAACTGTATTATTGTTTATATTTTTATTGTCAGATTTGCTCTATATGAATAATTTCAGAAGTGATCAAACAGACATATACAAACATTCTACTTCAGATTTTCACTGTTTATCTTCTTATTTATATAGTTTTTATTATTTTATTAAAATTTAGGGCGATTCACCACCAGATTTTTAATTGTTTTTATAGTACTGGCTATACACTGATTTTTTGTATTTAAAATACTGGCAAGTTACTGAATATTTTTAATTTATAGTACTGGGAAAACACCAGAAAGTAACAAAATCCAACACTGGGCCAACGTGGGCAAATACCTACGGCCAAGCGTATATTGGTGTTATCATTTCGACACCGTACCAGTACTGGAAACGTAAAAAATCCGACGCATCGCCAGTACATGCACTACCGTCTCCATCGCTGAGCCAGTACTGTGCCGTTCGTATTTTTCTATGTGGGAATTTTTCTCTCCTCCGGAGAACAATGACTTTTTCGACCCATCGCTGATTTTTTTTACTATATATTTAGTTATGAATAAAGATAAACAACAGTAAAATAACTACCCAGGTAGAAATTGCCGACGTTGCAACAAAAATTGTACTGGGAGAGCACTGTTTTTTACGAAATGCCGGTACTACTTAAAACGTGCTTTGCCAGTACTGTTTTCTGAAAATTAACGAGCTTTTTTTAATCTATTAAAATTAACAATTTTATAAATTTTACATATTTTTACATCTATTACACAATTATTTATGTAAGAGAGACATCACCATTCTTTTCTTGTGAAGTTTCGAAAGAATACATTAAAAATTTGTGATGTACACTAAGAGGACAGTAAAGTTCTAGCAAACTACTAAATTTGTTATTAAATGTACTGGGATAATACCAAAAAAATAAAATCCCAAGCCTGCGCCAACGTTGGGAAATAACTACGGCCAAGCGTTTATTGGTGTTATCATTTCGACAACATGCCAGTACAGTGAAAGTTAAAAATCAGACGCTTTGCCAGTACATGTACTATCGTCTCCGATACCGGGCCGACATTGTGCCGTTTGTATTTTTCTACCTGGGTAGCCTTTCCAAAAAACTAGAGCAGACTGCGAAAATATTAAGGAATTTAGCAATGTATTTATTATTTTAACCAAGTACTGAAATCACACCTGTACAAAACTAACGCAATAAAAACAACGGGGAAGCTCCAGTTTTGTTTTTACATTTAAAGGCATTGCCATATTAAAGTTATTTAAATAAAAAAGAATTGCCATGTTTACTTTCCGTTAAAATAACTAAAATTAAACATAAAGAAAAATTAAGCAGGTGTACTTATTATTTTGACCATATGTGTAATTCGTTTTTTGTCATTTTCCTACAATATACACTCATAAAAAAAGTTAGTATATAAGTCTGTTAAACGCATTTTAATTTAGTTGAACTAATTTTTCCTGTTGTTTTCGTTTAAATCCGTTCCCGGTGAAAAATGCTCATATACGCTCAAACATGTTCATATATGGTTTATGTATGGACACATATGAACAAATATGGATTTTTTATGAACATATATGGATTTTATATGAACATATATGGAAGTATATGTGATTCCATATATGGAAAAAATTTCATATACAGACATATATGGAAGCATCTGTTATTTCATATATGGAAATGGCACTCATATATGGACAAATATGAAAGTATATGCTATTCAATTTATGCAAAAGGGACTTGTATATGAACATATTTCGAAGAATACATTTTTCCATATATGTAAAAGGAACTCATATTTGGATAAATATTGAATTATATTTAATGCCATGAATAAAACAAGGAACATATGTAGCGCCTAATTTGAATGTCATACATAAATTTATATCTATAGTACAACCTTATAAAGTACAGCAACGTCCGCATGTATTCGCATATATTTAGTAAATGTATATGTTCATATATGTCCATATATGAACATATACTTAGGTGTTACCTCATTTTTCGGATCCATACATATATGGTTGAACCATAAATGTTCATATATGGACATTTTCTCCGGGATATTAATATTTTTTTATTTAATTTGGAGTAAGTAAATAAATATTAATATTTCAAAGCTGAAATATAAATATTTTGTTAATATTAATACTTCAAAGCTGAAATATAAATATTTTGAAATAAATGAAATATGTAGTTAAGTAAAATACTTAGCTTCCTTTTTTTAAATATTTTGAAATTTTTGAAATATTGCAAATATTACCATTTTTACAAACAGAAATAAAGATGTTTTTTAGATTATAAATCCAAAAATATTTTATGTTAGTAATTGTAATACACAATATACGAACACAAGCCATCCCAGGTAGAAAAATACAAACGGCACAATGTCGGCCCAGTATTGCAGACGGTAGTACATGTACTGGCAATGCGTCGGATTTTCACCTTTCACTGTACTGGCATGTTGTCGAAATGATAACACCAAAAAACGCTTGGCCGTAGTTATTTCCCAACGTTGGCGAAGGCTTGCGGTTTTATTTTTTTGGTATTATCCCAGTACATTTAATAACAAATTTAGTAGTTTGCTAGTACTTTAATGTCCTTTTAGTGTACATCACAGATTTTTAATGTATTCTTTCGAAACTTCACAAGAAAAGAATGGCTATGTCTCTCCTACATAAATAATTGGGTAAAAGATGCAAAAATACATAAAATTTGTTGGGCAGGGTGACTCCCTTTCCAAGCAAATGCTGTTAAACCAAAAAAAACTCCAAGTTTTTTTCTAACAAAAACTAAAGCTTCTTGCTTTATTGAGTATTATTCTTAGACTAACTTAACTTTATTATTTACAAAAAGTATTTACAAAAAAAGGCGCTATTCAAATAGCGGATTAAATTCAGTTCAAGGAGAACGTAAATGAGTATTAAGATCAATAAGTGAGATAAAAAACAAATACTGGTTTTTTAAGAGAAAAAATATAAATATATATATATATACGAAACCATAAGGTTGAACACGGTTCAACATCCTCCCGCGCGAAGATGTTGGTGACAAAAGTAGACGTTTCAAACTCTAGATAGGACCCATTCAAAATTGATCGTTGCATCTTCGGGAGGGTTTCCTTGGGATGAATCATCGAATTCTTAATAAAAGAAGCAAGCGTCGGACTAGTAGATCGATTATACGGCAAGTGGCAATGCCAGGATGTGCGTGGGGCAGCATCGTTTCAAAATGTTGAACTAATTGCATTTTTGGTAGGTGGTGGGACTGTGATTGCGTCATCCCGCAATGGAAGTCGCCATAGTAGCGGTGCTGCTCACACGTGGGGGCGACTTAGATTTCTTCACCCTGATAATAAATAAATGCACAATTCGCATCGAGGTATGGTGATGGCTAGAGAGGATGAAAAGAAAATATATATATACTGTGTTATTAGAAATTTTGTTTAGCGACTTTTTCTCTTGTTTTAACATGGCTTTCAATTTTTAATCTGGTGGATTAATTTGGAGATTTTCGTGAGGTTTCTCGGGGGTGGTATTAGATATGGGCAAAAGACACAGTTTGGCAATCGAGCGCATTATAGTTCCATTTTGTGTTTTGATCTCTGCTACTCGTACTTTGCTGTCTTTTCCATATATTACTTTGGTAATGCGTCCCAGACGCCACTCGGTGGGTGGTAATAAATCATCTTTCACGATGACGAAGTCGTTTGGTTTTATGTTGTGTTGTTCAATTTTCCATTTGACTCTTCGTTGAAGTTCTGTAATGTATTCGTTTTTCCAACGACGGGCAAAGATATGTTGAAGAGCCTTTAGACGGTTCCAGCGTTTAATGAAACTTAAATTTTCTAATGGGGGTTCTTCAGGGGCTTCAGGCGGAGCGATAAGTGGTGCACCTTTCAAGAGATGACCTGGAGTCAAAGGAAGTAATTCAGATGGGTTTTCAGTCAATGAGGACATTGGACGGGAATTCAATACAGCCTCAATTCTGATTAACATTGTTGAAAATTCTTCAAACGTAAAGTTGAGATTACCAGCTACCTTTTTCAGATGAGATTTCATGCTTTTTACAGCAGCCTCCCAGAGGCCGCCCATGTGGGGTGCATAAGGTGGGATAAACGACCATGTGAATCCGTGGGCACTATATTTTTCTACTAAGGCCCTCTCCGTTGTTTTCAAAAATTCGTTATGAGTTTTAAGTAAGGCGAGACTAGCTCCAAGAAAGTTCCGACCATTATCAGAAAACATAGTTTTTGGGAAACCCCTACGCCCGGTAAATCTGTCAAAGCAAGCTAGAAATGCGTCCGTAGAAAGATCTGAGCAAGCTTCCAAATGAACTGCTCTTGTAGAGAAGCATACAAATACGGCTGCATAACCTTTAATCAATTTGGCGTTTCTTAAATTTGATGATTTTATGTTGAACGGGCCAACGAAATCAATACCGGTGTATGTAAAGGGCAGCGAAAAATTTACTCTTTCAGGGGGGAGTGCGGCCATTATCTGATTTTGAACTTTATGCTTGTAAATAGTGCACGTTTTACAATTTCGAATACATTTTCGTACTAGATTTTTAAGTCGAGGGATATAAAACCCTTGTCTTATAGCCCGTAGCATGATGTGATGTTCAGCATGAAGCAGAATTGTATGAGTGTATTCGACGAAAAGAGTAGCAATGCGGGATTTTTCAGGAATTATTATGGGATGGCGTTCTTCAAAACTTAATCCAGAGTTATTAAGTCGACCTCCAACCCGTAATAGATTACTTTCGTCGAGAAAAGGACTCAAAGTAAGAAGTCTGCTCTTTTTGCTTATATGGCGTTTTTCTTGCAGGCATTTATACTCCTTGTAGAAGTGGTTTTTCTGAGCAATCGAAATTAGGCGATTTTTGGTGAATCGAATTTCTTCCGTAGTTATAAATTTCTCAGTTTTAAATGGACGTTTTCGAATGCTATTAATGAAACGAAAACAATAACTTACGACCCTTAGAGATCGAGCGAAAGATGAAAAGTTTTCCAATATGTCGCAAACGTCATCTGCCTGAAAATGTGTATTTTTGCTGGTTGTGTCTACTGGAGTAGTTTTTAGATGAAAAGTTGATACCTTTTTGGTTTCTAAATCTGTTGGATCGAAAGTTCGTGGTTTCGGCCAACTTTCAGTAGGCTGGGTTAGCCAGGTGGGTCCATGCCACCACAATTTACTCTCTATGAGTTCCTGAGGAGTACAACCACGGGTACCTAAATCCGCTGGGTTGTCGTCCGTTTTCACATGTTTCCAGTGATTATTACTGGCAATACTAATAATTTTTGTTACACGATTTGCAACAAAGGTTTTCAAAGTTTGTGGTGGTTTTTGTAGCCAACCAAGGACTATAGAGGAGTCCGTCCACAAATATAGTTCGTAGGAGAACTTTGCATTTTCCATTAGACCTTTTACTAATTTTGAGAGTAAAACCGCTCCACACAATTCAAGTTTCGGGATTGTAATCTTTTTTATCGGTGCAACCTTGGTTTTTGCCACTAGCAAATTGCAGTTGATTTCTCCATCAGACGTAGAAGTTCGCATGTATGTAGACTGCACCACAATAGGCCTTTTCCGATGAATCGCAGAAACCGTGAATTTGTATTTGATGAGTCGGTGTAAAATGTACCCATCTAGGAATTTTTAACGATGAAATTTGTGGTGAATTTTCTAAAAATGTGTTCCAATTTTGGAGTATATGCGGTGGGATACCCTCATCCCAGTCCGCCTTAAGTTCCCATAACTCTTGCATCAAAAGTTTTGCTATTACCACAACTGGTCCCAGCCAGCCTAGAGGGTCAAATAATTTCGCTATAACCGATAAAATCTGCCTTTTTGTAGAGGAGGGCGAAATTTGTTTCGGTTCTACAACATAATAAAAAAAGTCTGATTTCGCATTCCAGCGAATCCCCAAGGTTTTGATGGTGCTGTAATCGTCAAACTTCAAAAAATCTTCGTCAAGAAGATCCTCCCGCGCCAAGTGTTTCAGTAAAAAACTGTCATTGGCTGTCATTTTCTTCATGGGGAAGCCTGCAGAATTTAAAGCCTGAGTTATTTGACTTTGTTTCATTTTTGCCTCTTCAAGAGTATGCCCCCCAGACAAAATGTCATCCACATAAATTTCGCTCTTCAAAATCGTGGATGCCTTTGGATATAAATATTTACAGTCATCACTTAACTGCAGTAGAGTTCGTATAGCCAAAAAAGGCGCACAGTTCACCCCAAATGTGACTGTTTTCATTTGAAAAGATTTTACAAAACTATCTGTTTCATTACGGAACAAAATTTGCTGATATGGCCGATCAGCTTCGTGAATTATTATTTATCGAAACATTTTTTCAATGTCGCCTGTGAAAACGTATTTATAATAGCGCCAACTAAGCACTATTTGCATTAAATCGGTCTGAAGAGTTGGGCCTTGATGAAGAACGTCATTCAATGAAAATCCACTATTCGTTTTCTTAGAGGCATTGAAGACCACCCTAACTTTCGTCGATTTACTTTCGGGTCGAATAACCGCGTGGTGTGGTAGAAAAAACGAAAATTGTTTTTCAGCATTATTTTCATGGTGAGTCACTGGTTCCATTTGATCCAGGTCGATGTATTCTTGAAGAACTTGCCGATATAATTCTTTTAAATCTGGAGTCTTTTCGAGAGTTTTTTCCATTCGAAAATATTGACCCAGAGCGCTATTTTTTGATTGACCCAAAAATATTTCACTTGGATACTCTTCTTTGAAAGGTAAACGTACCACATAACGCCCATCCGACTGCCTGTTAGTAGATGTTTTGAAAAGATTTTCGCAAAAGTTATCAGCTTCAGTTGTGGCACGGTCTTTTTCGACCTCTTCAAGTTCCCAGAACTTTTTTATTTGATCGTGAAGAAGATCATCCGAAGTAGAAACGGTAGTAGAAAACGCATTTATCTCACTTATATTATCTGGGCCTGACAAGTACCAACCAAAATGTGACTCTCTGGCCTCCAAGTTTTCTGATATATTTTGTCGCACTCCCTTAAGGTTAATAAAAGGTAAAAAATCGCTTCCTATTATCATATCAATAGCGGCAGGTTGATAGAAATGTGGGTCGGCTAATGTTAAATTTTTAATTTCCGCATAATTTCGAAGTTTAATGGGACGGGAGGGCAAAACATTAGCTATTTTGGGTGCGACAACGGCTAAGATTTTTATTCTAAAGTCAGAAATTCTCGATTTTACAGTAACATAGCATTTACCTTTAGAACTACCCACTACCATTCCACCAAAACCTGATATTTGATGACAATGTTTCTCGAGGGGTATTGCAAGCTTTTGCTGAATACGTGTTGTAATAAAACTTCTTTCTGCTGCTGCATCTAACAGAGCCCGAATAGTAAATAATTCTCCAGAATTTTCTATATGAATCAGCGCTGTCGGTAACACTGTAGTTCCTTCTCGTCGAACAAAATAAGCCTGAATATTATCTTCTGGTACATTTACGGAAGTAGATAAATTTTCGACTTGAGTATTGAAAGTGTGGGTTTCGTTTTGAGTACCTGATGTTGAAGCCCTTTCGTTATCTTGGGGATTTGACTGTGAATGCCCCTTTGGCACACTATCCCTTTTTGAATTTTCAGGGTTTTCAATATGCAACATTGTGTGATGTTTTCTGTGACATTTAATACACGAACCGGTACTCAGACATTTTGATTTGAAATGTGTAGGCGAGAGACAGTTAACACAATATTTGTTCGCAAAAACAAATTTCTGACGTTCGTTTGGCGACATGGCCTTGAAAGATTTGCAAACTCTTAAAGGGTGATTTTGTTTACATTTTTTGCAGCTATAATTTTGCTCAGCCCGGGCGTGAAATGCTTGGGTTCTTGAAGACTGGCTTTCTTTAAGCGGAGGCTTTTTCCTATCAGTCATCGTTTCTAAAATTTCAATTCTCTCCGAGAGAAATTCATTTAATTGTGTCCATGTGGGCAGCTCACGATGATTTTTCAAAGACATTTCCCATTCTTTCATGGTTTCATCAGAAAGTTTTGAAACAACTACATGAATCATGAATGGATCATAATCAGGCAATTCGATTTTATGATTTTTTAAAATTGCCAAACAATCATTAACCGCATTTTGAATCAATCTAAGAGATTTGACGTTTTCATTTTGAGCTGGAGTGACCGCATGAATTTTTTTCATCTGATCCTGCACCAAAAGCCTTTTATTTTCGAATCTATTTTTCAACTTTTCCCAGGCCAGTTCAAAATTATCATCTACCAAGTCAAAATCCTTTATAGCTTGGTAGGCCTCCCCCCTCACTTTGCTACGCAAATAATATAATTTTTGGGCTGGAGCCACTGATGGATCTCTTCCAATGACCGCCTGAAACATATCTCTAAAGGCTGGCCACTTGGAGTAACCGTCGTCAAAAGTTTGTATTTCGCAAGCTGGCAATTTTAATGAAGATCTGTTAATAATGGGTTGATCTGTTCGAATAGTAACCGATTTGGCTTTTTCCAATATTTTAATTTTCAAAGACTGATATAAATCACTAGACTCCTCATATGCTAAAGAGATTTCATCTTTTTGATCCTCTTGTGCCCCTTTATCTTCTATTATATATTCTTCGTACGACGCTACTAATTTTGCCCATCTTCTTTCTAATTCTTGCCTTTTGACATCAAGAAACGCTAACGTACAATCTTCGGGACAGGTTCTTTCGAAGTTCGTGCAGAACGCAGCTAATTGTGTCAGATCGAATCTACATCTTCTTTTTGACGCTGTCATTTTTACTATTTTTACCGAAAGCAACCCTGTTGACTAAAATCAAACTTGAGGTATTTTATTTGAATTGTCCCTCTATCGCAATCCCTTATTGGTTTCGTGAAGAATAACCAAATGATTTAACTGGAATAACTTTCTCCAAGAAATTATTTTGTAAATCGTTAAATCGTTCCACCCTATTGTTCAAAAAATCTCACCCAAAGAATTTGTTCCAATAAATTTCCCCACGAAAAATTAATAACAGTAAAATTTTATCCTCAATATAAAAATTGTTTATAATTCAAAAAACCGCACCACTCTAATTTGCAAAATTTTTATCCAATAAAAATTTTTTATCTCATTAATCATACGTTCAGGCCACTTTAATTTGCGAAAAATTTTCTCCAAGAAAATTTTTTTTTCAGACAATTGTAGTTTTCGTGCCACTCTAATTTCCAAAATTTTGTACCATAAATAATTTATTTTTGATATTCGAGGTTTGTTAGCGTTCTACGTCTCGAAAATTTTCTACAAGAAAGATTTTTAGGGTAATTCTAGATTTCGCGCCGCCCTATTTTTATTTTCCCAACAAAGTTTTCAAAAATTTTCCGGTTCTAATACCCTCTTAATTGTCCACCAATGCCATAAAAATATTATTATATTAAATTTCCATTTATTTTCTGACTCACCTTTAGTACACAATTTTCCCCGGTAACTTTGAGGTTTGAAATTTGGGCAACCCTTCCACACTTATTTATTCTGTTCTTTGTGTTGAAAGTGACGTCACCGTTTTTTTTGTTGTTGTTCTTTTCTAAACTAAAACACTTGTTTTACTGATTGGTTTTTTTTTGTTGTTTCTTTTTTCACGTATTTCTAATACATGGAGTATGATTTATTTAGTTTCTTTTGTTGTATTTTTTGTTTTTGTTCAAAGCAATGCACTAAATCACTAATCTTTTGTTCGATGACGTTTTTTCATCTTTATGTACAAATTTATTTTTGCAGTGGCTGAGTATTTATCACTTTTAATTTGTATAAATAAACTTATTTATTAGAAAACCTTTTTTTTTCCTTTAAACTTGTCCTTTTATATTTTCTATTTGTATTTTAGATTTTAGTGTGTATTTATTTCTTTCACCACTTTAACATATTTTGGAAATATTTATCATTATTGTTACCCGATTTTTTAATTTAATTTCTTTTTTTTTTTTTTCGCACTTTCGTTTTATGCAGCGGCACAAGTTTGTAGTTTTTTATCAGTGGTCAATGTTTTGTTTTGTTCTTTTGTTAATGATGGGTATTCTTTTTAAATACAAATTTAGTGGGATTTTATTTGATATGAAACTTTTTTTTTATATTATAATTGCATTGAGGTTAGAATTTTTTCTTGAAAATGGCAGCTTTTTTTTCCAATTTTTTTTTGCAAATTGTCTTTGTTTGTTGCTTTTTTTTTTTCCTTAATCTAAGCCTCTTCGTTCTTCTTGTAGAGAAAAAAAAAATGTCGCACAAAATCACTAAAAACACAGTACATACATACCCTTTCCGATCTGATTTTTGTTCTGCCAACTCTTTTGCCTTGTAGACTTTTGTTGTTGCAGATATATCCACTTTAAACCTTTTGTTGATGATGACAGCTTCACAAGAACGGGATGTCCAATGATGTGTCACTTGATTTTATGACTTCCTTCTGCCGGAATGCACGATGAAGTACCTTTTTGTTAACACAGACTCCCTTGTCTGTTTTCGTTGTTGATGTTGAAGTTGCCACTAGGGGGGACAACTGCCAATTTTTTTTAATTAGTAGACTCCAAGTCACTAATTCTTCCTGTCCTAGCCTATTCTAGGACTTTTTCGAAGGACCAATATGTTGGGCAGGGTGACTCCCTTTCCAAGCAAATGCTGTTAAACCAAAAAAAACTCCAAGTTTTTTTCTAACAAAAACTAAAGCTTCTTGCTTTATTGAGTATTATTCTTAGACTAACTTAACTTTATTATTTACAAAAAGTATTTACAAAAAAAGGCGCTATTCAAATAGCGGATTAAATTCAGTTCAAGGAGAACGTAAATGAGTATTAAGATCAATAAGTGAGATAAAAAACAAATACTGGTTTTTTAAGAGAAAAAATATAAATATATATATATATACGAAACCATAAGGTTGAACACGGTTCAACAAAATTGTTAATTTTAATAAATTAAAAAAAGGTCGTTAATTTTCAGAAAACAGTACTGGCAAAGCACGTTTTAAGTAGTACCGGCATTTCGTAAAAAACATTGCTCTCCCAGTACAATTTTTGTTGCAACGTAGGCAATTTCTACCTGGGATGTTGCCAAATTTCAAAGAATAGTGAAATTTGGCAAATTCAAAAAAATTAAAATTTAATAAGTTTTAACACCTACATATACATATATGTACATATGTACATATATATGTACATACATACATATATAATGATAGAAAATATTTTTGTCCAACAATAAAAAACAGTATGTTTGTTGTTGGTTTGCTTATCTTTTGCTTCACCAAACAAAAAAAAAAACAAAATAAAAAAACCAAAACAACAAAAAAAAACATTGTAAACATTGTTGTTGCTCCTGCGTGTAAAGCTTATTGTTGTTACAAATGTAAACAAAAATGCACATACACACGCATCTAATGCAATTTATACACATTAAAACAAAAATCTACCCATCCCTCCTCGTCCCTTAAGTTACAAACATTTAACTATACCCCCATGTCAAGAAACCTATCCACCATTAAAAAAAAAACATTTTCTACAACCCCGCACACCCAAATATCATAAACAATAACATGTAGTAATATGCGCCCCCCTCGCCTAAAAGAAAAACAAATTCCTGATTTTTGTTTTTTTCAACCATCCTAATTTTGCTGCTCGCCTATTACATTTCTTACATGTCCTACCTTACCACATTTCGTAAACAAAAATAATTTGTCCCTTCAGTTCACGGGAACACTAACGTCATCTAGTGATAAAGTAGAATTTGCTAAAATCAAATTTTTGCCCTCATCGTTCACGCCATAGAAAGCTCAAAAAAAGTGAGCTTTCTAATGCACCTTCTCTAAGAATATAAGTTCTCTGTTTACACTCAATTTATTTCGTTTTAAAAAATAAAATAAAAATTTTTTTTTCATAAAACATAACTTATTTTATTTATTTTCTTCATTTCCTTTGGCCACACTTGGTCACAATTTGACTCATTAATTTTTCAAAGGAAAAATGTTTTAGGGTTTCTAATTTATTTGTTAACATTTGATATATTTTTTTCACAGTCACTAACCAAGCAGAGCACTAATTTTTAAGGATCGGCACATCCTTTTTTCATGGCCGGTCCCTGCTCGGGCGCCAGTTAAGCACGGCGGCGGACGTGCTTTAAAAAAATTACTATGCTGGGCCGCCCATGGGGCCCAACAGATCAAACTCACTTTTTGAATTCAAACACGAAAGAGTTAATTTTAAGTATTGTTCCCGTTCAGCCTTAGAATTAGAGTGACGAACAGATAGTTTATTTAATAAAAAGAAACTTACAAAATGTTCTATAAAATGCTTATGCTAGCTTAAATTATTGGAAACGATTTGCCAATACATTTCTCATGATTGCACAAGCTAAGTATGGTGTCGTATTGCAATAGAAGCTGTCTGGTATATTTGCTGAGTCAAGATAACATACAATATATTGTTCGAGGTAGGTTGGAAAAGTGTGAGGTGTTAGTCGAGGTAGGTTGGAAAAGTGTAAGTGTTAAATGTAACGTTATTACACTATACAACAGCCTAAAACCCTCCTCTTGCAATACATCCTTTTCAATTAACTTTGGTACGTTGAATCCGATTATGGCAAAAACAATTATCGGACCGTTTTTGAGATATTGCAGTTTTTATTTTTTTGTCGGTACCCTACTTTTTTGCATATTTTACATAATTTCTCTAAATACTAAATAATGTTTATAAAGATTTTAAATTTACACAAAATTACCTTTCATTTGAGTATAATCATGTCGGTATGTGCTCAAGGACATTTTACTAATTTGGCAAGGATTGCCATTTTTTTAGTTTTATCCTTAAAACATTCTCATTCTGTAATAAAAAATATTCAGAAAAAGACTTGAAATTTTTACATCCTTAATGTAGTTCCATAAAGTAAATATATTTTTATTTATTTATTTTTTTTCTTATTTACTAAAGCCTAAAAAGTTTTTTTCAATTTAGAGGAATTAAGTAAAATATTCAAAAACTTGGGGTATTAAACAATAAAATAGAAACCGCTATATCCCAAAAACGGTCCGATTTATTTTTTTTTTCGCTATATTCGGATTCAACGTTCTAGATAAGGTGTATTGCAAAGAGGAGTTGTGCAATTTGTTGAATACTGTTATAAATATTAAAATATTCTCGATTATAGATTCGCATCGATTTTGATAATTTATTTCCGGAAAAGGGTAATAATTTTTATGTAAATAGGACAAAACTACACACTATATTACCAGTTTATATCACCATTAATTTGAAGGATGTAAGACTGACAGCCATATAGAAGGAAGCCAAAAATAAATGGAATGATATGGATCAAAGTAAGAAATACTTAAAACTTTTTTTTGGTAAAAATTAAAGGTTTTTAAATACATATATGTATATAAATTCATATATAGCACATTGATGTTAAATACAGGGTTGGCAGGCAATACCGCTAAAATACCGTTATCGATTCAAAATCGTTTCAACTGACTACCGTTACCCCTAAAATACCGTTACCGAAATAACCGAAATACCGTTACCGAAATAACTGAAATACCGTTATCCATAAAATATCGATACCGAAATAAATAAAATATCGATACCCTTAAAATACCGTTACCGAAATAAATGAAATACCGTTACCGTTTTTTTAATTTTCTGCTTTTGGTAATTGCACGTGGTTATTGAGTATATTTCCTACTTTAAGTTGGTAAATTAGTTCTGTTTTTCATCTCACTTGTTTTCTGTAAAAAAAAAATAGCGGGATGAATCGAAATAACTGGCTACCGTTATCCTTAAAATACCGTTACCGAAGTAACTGAAATATCGCTAACCTTAAAATACCGTTACAGAAATAATCAAAAAACCGTTATCCTTAAAATACCGTTACCAAAATAACTAAAAAAACGTTATCCTTAAAATATCGATACCGAAATAAATGAAATAGCGTTACCCTTAAAATACCGTTACCGAAATAATCTGAAATAGCGTTACCCTTACCGATAACCGAATCGTTTTGGTTACCATCCATGGTTAAATATAATAGGGACATTCAAGTTTTTTCTAATTTTATTGCCGTTGCCTTTATTTTTTAAGTTCAAAATGGTGGATAAATTCGCCACCGAAATGTGAGGAGATGGTTCAGAAAATTGTGCAGATTTTTAACATAATGTCTGTTTTTTTATTTTGTAACTTGTTTTAAGTAGGCGTGGCTTTTAATGAAAAATAAGCTATATCGACCTTTTATCAAATTACATAGTAAAATTTAACGAACACTGATCGGATCTATACGAACTGTATGTTTTTGGAAATCCTATAAAATTTCCTTAAATCTTGCGTTATTTTTATCGATAAATGGTCTCCAGACTTCATGGTGAGTCTGGAGCCTTATATATGAAAAAATTTTTCCTTGTTTTTAGGGGTTTTAAAATAAAGTTACCAACACTGAAAATTTAAAGTGAATAGGATTATTCTATACCTACCACGATAAATAAAAAATAAGTCAAGTTTTTTCTACTTTAAGTATAAAGGCTCCATTAGTGTGGAAGTCTCGTAAAGTATCGTGTCAGCTGTTTACTTTCAACTAGTGATAGTATACACAACTACTTTGTTTGGAAGTAGATTTGACGTTAGAAAATCTATTGAAAATAGATTTCTACTTTACGATACCTCATTTCACCTCACTTTACTACCAAATTAATTTGGGCTTAAAGCATTTCGTATAAAAATTTCATTGTTGTTAATTTTATTTTAAAATCGATAAAAACAAAGAAAAATTTGTTCATGACTAAGGCACTGTCATGGTATTTGGATATCATTTGTGGATAAAAACAACGCAAGATTTAAGAAATTTTTATAGGATTTCCAAAAATATATAGTTTGTATAGATCCGATCAGTGTTCGTTAAATTTTACTATCAGTGCTCTCTAAATTTTTTATGTAATTTGATAGAAAGTCGATATCGCTTATTTTTCATTTAAAGCCACGCCTACTTAAAACAAGTGACAAAAAAAAAATAAAAGTCGTTACGCTAAAATTCTGCACAATTTTCTGAACCATCTCCTTACATTTTGGGGCAAATTTATCTACTATTTTCATATTTAAAAATAAAGGCAACGAGAATAAAATTAGAAAAAACTTGAATGTCCCTATTACATTTCACATCACTGTGTATTAGGGCGGGTCAATTTTTGTGACAAGAAATCGTAGGAGGGAAATGATTCTACGAAGAATTCTAAGCAACTTTGCCCTAGAAACCATAGGTCTAAAATGGATTTCGAGATTGCGGAAATTCCAAAATATGTTTTAAGTAGTGCTTTATGAGTTTAAATAATGAGTTTTATTAATTATACCCTGCACCATTATTTGGACAGGGTATAATAAGTTTGTACTTATGTTTGTAATTCCAAAAAATATTGGAACTAGACCCATCTTCAAGTATTCCGATTGATTCAAAATAACATTTTGTTTCGATGTAACGATATACGTCTGTCTGTCCGCCTGTCTGTCCATATATTCTTGTGCGCACGGTACAAATCGCAAATATTAAGATATTTTTACAAAATTTGGTACAATGACTTATTTTGGCCCAGGGACAAACCCATTTGATTTTGGTTAAAATCGGTGCATGGTGAGACCTAGTGCCTATATAAAGGGTGCCAAAAAATTGAATTGTTTGTACACTTCAGGTCGCAAATACGAAGATATTTTAATGAAATTTGGTACACGGATTCAAATGGGCTCATGAATAAAGCCTACTGATTTTACATGGAATCGGTCCATGTTTAGACCTAGTGCCCGTATAAAGGTCCCCTAAAAATGAGCATATTGGCAAGCCAAAGGTCGCAGATATTAAAATACTTTGATAAAATATGGTACACAGACTTATAGCGGCCCAAGGACGAAGCCAATTGGCTTTCAACCAGACTAGTGTAGGGTATCGTATAGTCGTCATGCCCGAATATACATATGATACCCTACAACAGTCTGGTTGAAAGCCAGCTAATGTTTTTATCTGAAATTCGAATGGCTTGAAATGGACTTGTGTCAAAATTTGTCTATTAAACGATAAAAGGTTAGAAACACGGTAAGAAATTTTGATTTTATCTAATGTTAGATGTATTTAAGAGAAAATTGGAAATATAGTCCATATGGGAGATAGGTTCAAATATGGACCGATAATATCTAAAATCAACAGGCTTTGTCCTTGGGTCCATTTGTGTCAACGTACCAAATTTCATTAAAATATCTTCCTATTTGCGAACTGTAGCATGCGAAAAATCAATTTTTGGGTGACCTTTATATGGGCACTAGGTGTATCCATGGACCGATTTTAACCATAATACAAAGCCTTCTTCTTTGGGACAATATAAGTCGGTGTACCAAATTTCATTAAAATATCTTGATATTTGGAAACTATAGAGTACGGATATTCAAATTTTTGGGGGACCTTTTTACAAGCACTAGATCTAAAAATTTACCAATTCTAAAACAGATCAATAAGCTTTATCCGTAGGCCCATGTAAATCAGCGTACCTAATTTTATTAAAATTTATTCATATTTGAGACCTGTAGAGTGCGAAAAAGCACATTTTGGGAGAAACCTTTATATGGACACTAGGTCTAAACACTGAACGATTTTAACCATAATCAATAGGTTTCGACCTTGGGCGATGCACCGAATTACATTAAAATTTCCGATTTTAACCAATATGGACTGATTTCAACCAAATTCAATGTGTTTCGTCCCTGGGATGATATAAGTCGGTCTACCAAATTTCATCAAAATATCTTAACAGGTTAGAACTGTAGAGTGCGTACATTTTTAGGCTGATTTATGTCACAACAATTTCACTGGAATTCAAGTTGAAAACAAGTTCAATTCCAGCCCTGTTTTCCAGTTTCAAGGCTTGAATACAACTTTAATTACATTTTATTTCAATAGCATACTCCAGCAAAAGGGAAACAAAAATTCAAGTTTCAAATATTTTTGTTAAATATACAAATGCTAGAATTTGAAATGTACTTTACTTCAAGCAAAATTTAAAGCACTTGAATTTTTAAAACATATGTGCTTATTGGGTTACATGTTAACGCAAATTTTACACAAACATTGCAGTGAGCCACTACTCAGAACATATTTTGAAATTTCCGCAAGCTCGAAATCCATTTTAGGCCTATGGTTTCTAAAGCAAAGTTGCTTAGAAGTCTTCGTAGAATCATTTCCCCCCCCCCCCCCCCTACGGTTTTTTATTATTTTTGCCACCATACAAATTGACCAGAGATGGGAGTAATTAATTACTTTGTAATGACCATTGCGGGCTTTTATTACCATTAAATCTATAAAATGAAAATTAAAAAAAAAATTCATTACCATTACAAAATGTAATTGCAATGAAAAAAATGTTAATTTCATTTGTTTTCTTTACATGTAATGAAACGTTTTTATAATTTTCATTACAATACGCAATGGTAGTAAAAGCAAAAAATCATTTTCATTTTTTCTACACTAGGTAGACAAATGAAATTTCATTACCATTACTTAACATAATGATGTAAAGAATGTTTTGTTCTTTGTTCTACACTAAAAAATGTTCCTTTATGGAAATTTTTTTTCGCAATTTTTTTTGGCAACAAGCCACCAAACTTTGATGTATGTCTCTAGATTATAAATTTAAAAAAACGGCACTAAAAAATAACAAAATTATGGCGGAACGCGAAAAAAGACTTAATGGCAGAAAAATTCAATTAAAAAACTTAATCAGCGATTACATTCTTCAAACAAATATACTGATGCAAAAAATTTTAAAAAACCGCACTTAAGAAATTGCAAAATAATGATGGAACGCGAAAAAAGACTTTATGGTACAAAAACTGAATTAAAAAACCTAATCAGCGATTAACATTCTGCAAACAAATCTATTGATGTAAGAATTTTCCTTTTTGTAAATTTTTTTTCGCGATTTTTTTCGCGGTTTTTTTTTAACCAGCTCCCAAACTTTTCTGTATGAAACGGGTATTATGGTCACTAGAATATAAATTTAAAAAAACCGCACTTCAAAAATTCAAAAATAATGGTGGGACGCGAAAAAGACTTTATGGTAAAAAAATTTAATTAAAACACTTATTCAGCGATTTACATTTTGCAAACAAATCTATCGATGTAAGAATTTTCCTTTTTGGAAATTTTTTTTCGCGATTTTTTTTTTAACTAGCTCTCAAACTTTCTTGTATGAAACGGGTATTATAGTCACTAGAATATAAATTTTAAGAAACCGCATTTAAAAAACTCCAAAATAACGGCAGGACGCGAAAAAAGACTTTATGGTAAAAAAATTTAATTAAAACACTTATTCAGCGATTTACATTTTGCAAACAAATCTATTGATGTAAGAATTTAGCTTTTTGTAAATTTTTTTTCGCGATTTTTTTCGCGTTTTTTTTTTAACTAGCTACCAAACTTTCTTGTATGAAACGGGTATTATAGTCACTAGAATATAAATTTAAAAAAACCGCACTTCTAAAATTCAAAAATAATGGTGGGGCGCGAAAAAAGACTTTATGGTAAAAAAATTTAATTAAAACACTTATTCAGCGATTTACATTTTGCAAACAAATCTATTGATGTAAGAATTTTCCTTTTTGTAAATTTTTTTCGCGATTTTTTTCGCGGTTTTTTTTTAACTAGCCCCCAAACTTTGTTGTATGAAACGGGTATTATAGTCACTAGAATATAAATTTTAAGAAACCGCACTTAAAAAACTCCAAAATAATGGCGGGATGCGAAAAAAGACTTTATGGTAAAAGAATTGAATAAAACACTTAATCAGCGATTTACATTCTGCAAGCAAATATATTAATGCAAAAAGTTTCCTTTTTGGATTTTTTTTGTTTGCGATTTTTTTCGCAATTTTTTTTTTTTTTTTCAACTAGCCACCAAATTTTGTTGTACGAAATGAGTATTATAGTCCTTTGATTATAAATTAAAAAAAAAACCGCACTTACAAAATTGCAAAATAATGGCGGATCGCGAAAGAAGACTATGGTACTATAATTTTTTTTTTGCAACTAGCCACCAAAACTTGGTATCAAATATGGATACCATAGGCCTCGGATTATGAACTAAAAAATGCTTTTAGTAATTTGTAAACCTCATATTTTTAAAATAAAAAACTTCGACAAAAACGGCATGTAATGAAAAACAAATGGGTGTTTCATTACTATGTAAACATTAGGTAAAACTAATGAAAATTAAAAAAAGGTTCATTTTAATTTTCAAAACAAATGAAAATTAAAAAAAATTTTCATTACCATTTTTTAACGCAATGGTAATGAAAAAAAAAACATTGCCATTTCTTCAAAAAATGGTAATGATAAAAAAAGCTCCATTACCATTACATCAAGTAATGGTAATGAAAATGTAATGGTAATGATTTTAGCCCATCTCTGAAATTGACCCGCCTTACTGTGTATATATATAAATATATGTATGGAAACCGCATAGAGCGGGACATGTTTTCGTTCTGTGCTATACTCCGGAGACATTTGTTGACTTTGGGAACTGCCTTTACATTGAAGATATTTGTCTCGATACAAAGCATACTTTGCATACATTTTTAGCTATATATGTGACAGCGCATAGAGAAAGGGACCTAAGGGTAAAAAAATCAATTTTTTTGTTTTTTGATGTGGACAACATCTGAGCATCGAACGACACCGATCCCATGCCCCAAAAGTGTTCCCTCCCAGAGATATGCGCGTTTTATGAAAGTGAAGTCGACGATTCTAAAAAAATTTTCGTACTAACAGAGTGATATTCACGATTTAAAAGAATTATAAATGAATATTTATTATAATTCACAATTAAAAATTTCAGAAAATAAAGCTGGATTCGAAAAACCGCGACCAAAATTGATATCAAACTCATGGAAACAGCGCGCTATCAAGGTTGACCAACACGTTCCTGACGTCATGAGATGTGTCGCTTTCAAATGAGACCAATACCAACACGCTCAGTGATGGTACACCAAAGATACACGTATTTAAATCTTTAAAATGGCTCTCCTGAACAAAACCGGTTTTTACCCTTAGGTCCCTTTCTATTTTGCGCGTCACATATACAGATGTCTGCGCAGTATTTGAAATGCACATATATATCGTATATACTTTTGACAAAAGCATTCATTCCAAAAACAAATTTTTCAGGAGATTAAAAAACATCTTTGTGTTTTATAAAATGTGGGTGTTTTTAAAATTTATTTTTTTTTACATCGCTAAAGTAAAAGCGTCTTATGTTACAACAAGCGAAAAAAGATTTTTTGTCAAACAGAAATTTATAAAATTTTGAAATAAATTGATTTGAGGAGATCTCGTATCTTTTAGTGTAACATGCCAGAAACAGACATTTTTTTTTTGAAAAATTTCTCGCGTGCCACCTTAATGTTAGTTGTCTTTTAAAAGTCCTTTTTTAAACATTTTTAAAATTTGGAAAATTTCTCTTAAAAATATCGCAGATGTACATATTTATCAGCGCTCGGATAACCCCAAGAAATAACCCCCAAAGGGAAAAATTAAATAACATCCAAGAAATGACGTAAAAGTGTTTGACGGTTATTTAATTTTTGGGGGTTTATTTAATCTTTAAATATTGAGATGATTTCATTACGAAAAAATCCCCAATGAAATAAAATTAAAACAGTGTGAACAGTATTGCCTTTTAATTTTTTGGGGGCTTATTCCATTTTTGGTGGTTATTTCATTTTGTTAAAAAAAACTTAAATTATTGGGCGCCATTAGTTATTTAAGTACGTAAGAAAAATAGTTGAAAAATATGCTTCGGGCAAAAATTTTGTAAAAGTAAATCTCGCGGTTTTTATCATCATAATAATGAATAAAAAGCGAATATCACTGATTTGAACAGATGAAATGGCTCTACGAAACCCAATTCCAAAATCCAACAAAGGGGGTTATTTCATTATGAAACTTATGTTCAGTATTTCATTGAGGGTTATTTCGTAGCACCTATTTTCCCTTTAAAAAAAAATTTATTTTTTAGATCCAATTTTAATGCAAGTTGTTTTCCATTTTTGTGCAATTTTTTGGTACTTTTTATTTCTCATCGCAACATTTAAACTTCTTTCAATCTACAATTTTAGAAATTTTCCCAGAATTTTCTGATAATCGAATTTGCGAGTTCTGTATTAAACATATTTCTTTAAACAAAAAATGGTGACAATGCAAAGTTTTATTCATTTTAAAAGACGATTTACAAGCTCTATGAAAAACTTCACCATTATGAAGTTAAATCACACATTTTTGTAGCGAAATTTAACATTTAACTGAATTTTTTGCTGATCTTCTAATAGTTTAATTTTTTTTTTAAATATTCGACAAAACATCGCGTGCCACCCAAAATCCACTCGCGTGCCACTACTGACATGCGTGTCATAGTTTTGCCAGCCCTGATATAGGGTGTAGAAATCTGAAAATTAGACAAAAATATGCGTATTCAGAAGTTTTATTGACTACAAAATTCATGAAAAATTGTCTTAAGTCGACTTAAGTGCTTTTGTCAAAAGTCCACAGATATCGTTAATTAACTTTAAAATAAATTTCAGATTCTAAAGATGCAATGTTAGTTCATGTTTAACACGGAGTTTTAAAGCCAGAGAAGCATTTCAAAGATGTCGCTAAAGCAACAATAAGTGAGTGTCAGCTCGCAACTATCAAGTTTATAGAAGAAGAAGTTTCGGCTGATCTTTTTAGTGGAGCACAACCCTTCATACTGATTAAAAAAAATTTGTTTTCAATAGAAAAAAGTATGGTCGTATCCAATCAAATTATTTACGTTGTGGATACAGTTGGCACTGCTTTGTCGTTATGCTTTCAAATATACCAAGTTTTTAACTTAAGCTATAATCCAAAATGTTTAAATTTTTGGCTATTCATTCAAAAAATTATATTTGAAATTGATCTTCAATGTGATGTAGTAGGAAATAGTTTAAAATCAATTTCAACATATTTTAAAGCGCATAATTAATTGCTTATTCCATTATAATTGATTAGATTATAATTGATATGTTAATTTAATTTTGCATTTACTGAATTTTTTCCTTTATCTATGTATTTGTAACTATAACTATTACGAAATATGATATTTTAAACATAGTCGGGAAGTATTCAGTACCTCAGTACTTAAGTAATAGTAAAGTACAAGTACTTGGTACTTGTACTTAAAAAAAATAAGTACAAGTACTTTGAATGTACTTGTACTTAAGTACAAGTACTTTGAATGTACTTGTACTTAAGTACAAGTACTTTGAATGTACTTGTACTTAAGTACAATTACTTGGTTAATTACTTGGTACTTTCTAAGTACCAAGGTACTTAACAAGTACTGTGGAACTTGCTAAGTACTACGGGTACTTGTTAAGTTCTATGGTACTTGCTAAGTACTATAGGTACTTGCTAAGTTCTATGGTACTTACTAAGTACCTTTGGTACTTGTTAAGTACTATGGTACTTGCTAAGTACCTTTGGTACTTGTTAAGTACCATGGTACTTGTTAAGTACCTTTGGTACTTGCTAAGTACCATGGTACTTGTTAAGTACCTTTGGTACTTGCCAAGTACTATGGTACTTGTTAAGTACCTTTGGTACTTGCTAAGTACTATGGTACTTACTAAGTACTATTGTAGTTTTTTGTGGCCCTTTGTTCCTAATGGAACCATAGGACATAATATATATATGTGTGTGAAATTATCCATAAAAAAGTTATCCATAGATTTTTCTCATGTGGAACTTAAGTGGAACACAATTTTATTTAATAAAATAATTAAAATAGTCGAATTTAGTCAAAAAAATTATTAAAAATAAATGAATTTTAATGTTTAAAGCGTTTTTTTTAAATTTAAATACAATGCAAGTGCTGTTAAGTATATATTTACTATTTTCCTTTACTTTGCAAATGGAAAATTTACATGCAAATTTCTTAGCTCCTCCGATGAATTAGATGCTGGGACACATACCCATGGAATCTACAAGAGTCCTAGCATATTTTAAGGTATGTCCCATATTGGCGAATCCAACCTGTGCACTACAAACAGTCTGCCAAAGTTATCCATAGATTTTGATTTTTGGCAAATTTGAAAAATATGGCAGTACAATTTTCTTCGCTCCTCTGATGATTTGGATTATGGGACACATACGCATGGAATCTACAAGAGTCGTAGCATATTTTAAGGTATGTCCTATATTGGCGAATCCAACAATTTTTTTTAAATTCGCTTTTTATTTAAAGTACAGTTTTTATAATACACTAGAAACAGTCTGCCAAAGTTATCCATAGATTTGGATTACGGCCATGTAAGAAAATATTTCAAGATTATTTTCTCGACTCCTCCGATGAATTGGATGATGGGACACATACCCATAGAATCTACAAGAGTCCGAGAATATTTTAAGGTATGTCCCATACTGGCGAATCGAACCTGTGAATTACAGTCTGCCAAAGTCATCCATAGATTTTAATTTTTAGCAAATTTGAAAAATATGGCCGTATAATTTTCTCCGCTCCTCCGATGAATTGTATTATGGGACACAAACCCATGGAATCTACAAGAGTCCGAGAATATTTTCAGGTATGTCCAATATTGGCGAATCACCATGGGGCCTTACAACCGGCCATAAAAGTTGTCCATAAATTTGGTTTTTTATAAGGTAAAAATTTAAAAATAAAAATTTTTCGTGCGCTTTCCAGGAAAATATAGGAATGTTCAGGGATTGAACTGTGCATAGAATCGAAGGATAAAAACCGTAGATTCCGAAACTATTTTCTTATCAAATATCGAATGTAGGTTTTAGAGAAAAAAATGGTTTATGTGTTAGAACCCAGATTTCCAAAAACAATTAATTTAATGCCCAAACCAGGTCAAATTAGGAATGGTCAGAAGATACACTATCTCTTCAAAGGACGACCATCATCTGTAAATGCAAAAACACTTTTCGTTTTAAAAATCGAGTGCAGGGTTTGAAATATATTGTAATTTTTTAAATTGTACCAAATTGAAAATTTTTAAAAATGTTGCCATAATTTTCTTAGCTTGTCCGATCATTTGGAAAATGAGTCACATACCAACGGACTCTACTTGACTCCAAGAGTATTTTAAGTTATGTCCCATTTTGGCGAATCGCCGTTGTGTACTATAAATGGTCTTTCAAAATCATTCATAAATTTTAATTTTTGGCAAATTTGAAAAATATGGCAGTATTATTTTTTCTGCTCCTCCGATGATTTGGAAAATGGGACACATACCTATATAATCTACTTGACTCCAAGAAAATTTTATGTATGTCTAATCTTGGCGAATCGCCTTGGGGCCTTACAACCGGCCATAAAAGCTATCCATAAATTTGGTTTTTTATAAGGTAAAAATTTTGAAATAAAAATTTTACGTGCGCTTTCCAGGAAAATATAGGAATGGTCAGGGCCTTAGTTGTGCCTGAATTTGAATCATGAAAACCGAGGATTCTTAATCTATTTTTGTTTAAAAAATTGTGTGTAGGTTTTAGAGCAAAAATTGGTTTATGTGTTGTAACCCAGATTTCTGGAAATATTTAATTTAATACCCACTCCAAGCAAAATTAGGAATGGTCAAAAGATGAACTATTTTCTTGAAGGTCGGCCACCATCTGTAAATACAAATACAATTTTCATTTTTAAAATCGAGTGCAGATTTTAAAATTTATTATAATTTTTGAAATTGTATCAAATTGGGAATTTTTAAAAATGTTATAAAAATTTAAAAAAATTTCCAAAAATTAGATAAAATCTCCAAAATTGTAAAATATCGTAAAATTTTTGAAAAAATCGTTTTGAAAAAATTGTCAATATGTGAAAAATTACCAAAATCGTCAAAATTTGGAAAATTGGAAAAAATCGGGAAATTTTGAAAGATTGAAAAAAATTAAAAATTTTTAAAAAATTACCAAAATTTCAAAAAGTTGTCAAAAATTGGAAAAAATTGCAAAAATTGCCAAAATTGAAAAAATGTAAAAATTTTTGAAAATCGACAAAAATTAGAAAAAATCGCCAAAATTGAAAAAAATTGTCCAGGTATTAAAAAACGAAATTTCCAAAATTTATTTCTCGCATTTATTTTTCCTTGTTACAAAACCGTTGTACGTTTTCATTTAACTCATTTGGTTTTAAAGATACTAGCGATATGACAAATAAAAGCCCTTTTCTCTCTACGAGGCTTAGTTTTTGAGAGAAACGCGATTTTAAAATCTAGCAATGCAAGTCAAAATTTAGTTTCGGTATCGGGGTATTGGTAGTGGGTTTTGACCTTTGGTGCAGTCATTTTTCCTCTAGCTCTTCTAGTTTGGGAGATATGGATGATTAAAATTTTATTTTAGCGATTTTCCCACTTATTTTTCCACAGATTACTCACTATGACTTCCCTGTTCCAAAACCGCTGTCCGTTTTCATTTAACTCATTCAGTTTTCGAGATAAGGGCGATATACCAAATAAAAGCCCTTTTCTCTCTACGAGGCTTAGTTTTCGAGAAAAACGTGATCTTAAAATCTAGCAATGCGAGTCAAAATTTAGTTTCGGTATCGGGGTATTGGGACTGGGTTTTGACCTCTGGTGTAAACATTTTTCCCCTAGCCCTTCTAGTTTTCGAGATATGGACGACTTAAGTTTTATTTAAGCGATTTTCGCCTTTATTTTTTCACAGATGATTCTTTATGGCTTCCTTCCAAAATATAGCTGCGTTTGTACGGTATTCCTATCAATGATATCTCGAACAATTTTGACAGTAGAAAGCCGGAATACGTTGAAAAACTGTCAAAATCGTTCTTGATAACACTGATAGAGAGTCACACAAACACAGCTAATATTACTGTTAGATATAGTGTAACTAATGGTGTTTTCTTTTCTGGAAAAAAATGTTGCCTTGTTAAAGTGTAAAATTTTAAAATAAAATGCTACATTTTTGCAATCAGAATAGAACCATAAAATCACTTATTTGCATTTTTCAAAACAAGTGTGTAATATTGTTTACGCTGGCTACTACTATATGATAGCCTAGTGGTTGTGATGCTTGTCTTTCGCTCGGGATGGCCAGGTTCAAATCCCAGCCAAGGTGAATTAATTTTTATATACTACTCTCTTTTTCTTTTTTCAATTTAGAAGTTTTCCTCCATATTAAAAATAATTGTATAATTTTTTTTATTTATTGGTAGCGTAAAAACTAGTAAATACTAAATAAAACAGAGCAAATTATTAAAAAACTAAATAAAATTTAAAAAAAAAAATTATAAAAAATCACATTTATAAAAAAAATTAAATTTTATAAAAAAAAATAAAATTTTATATAAAAAAAAAAATAAAATTAAAAAAAAGGTTGTGGTCCAACAGGGTTTGAACCTGCGACCTACTGCATCAGAAGCTAGGCCACCAAGTTGCGAGTTTGCTGGCAAACAACATTGCAGTATATACTAGGGATGCCAATCGGGATTGATATTTTAAAATCCCGGGATTCGGGATTTTGCATGAAATCCCGGGATCCCGATCTCGGGATCCCGGGATTTTCGGATCTACAGAATTTTTCGGGATCCCGGGATTTTACGGGATTTCGGGATTTAAATTTTCCTTTATTTGTAAAAATGTTTATGTTATGTAACTAATTTTTTTTATAGAATAAAGCGTTTTATAATTATTTAATAGTTGTTAATTAATAATGTGGTACATTTTATGAATATTGAAACATCTCAGTCAGAAATTGACAGTGGTACAAAAAATCAAGTACTTGCATACCACTGGGTAACCGCGATGTTAAAAATAAATGACTGGCAGAACACTCATTTGGGACGCTTTGCCAGCGTTTGCAAAAATCGTTTTGCCAGTATTTGTTTTACAAAACATCACGGCAGGGCAAAAAAAAAGATACATATGAACTTTTTTTAAATTTTATTTTGGAAAATATAATTCCAAACCACCTATTTATTGGTTTTGGCAGCGTTTTGCCAAAGTTAAAAATTTTGTTTCTCCAGTACTTTTCCGGCGCTTTTTGAACTGCCGGTCCTTTCGTCTATTGACGTTATCATATTGGAAATGGGAAAGCAATTTTTGTCAGTACTTGTACCACCTGTTAAAATACCTTGCCATCGCTTTCCCGTTTGTATTTTTCTGGCTGGGATAATATATGAAGGCCTGTCATTAAGTACACTTGCGTCCAGTATTTTGTAAGCAGATTTTAAAACAGATTCGTTGCGATAACCTTGCCCACTAAATCGTGTAATTACTGCAACAAAGTTATTTGGTTATCGTTATCAAATGTTTTCATGGAAGAATTCAAATTTACAGTCCCAGCCAAAACTTACAGTCCCAGTTTCAGAAATCGAATTTCGCTTGGAAGAATAAATCGGTAAAATAACAAACAAACTTGATTTTTCGCATGTATTACTCAAAAACTTAATATTGTTTACCAAAATGTCAAATTTTTCTGCAAAGTCTTTGCATAGTTTACTCGAATAATCTACTTAATTTATAATTTTACCAATATCTTGGCATCAATTTCTTGTCAATATGAGAAAATTCAAGAAAAAACGTAGGTAATCTAAAATTGCTCACTTTGTTTATTTGCGTTTATATTAATATTAAAAAATAAGAAAATCCCGGGATTTTTGAGAAATAATCCCGGGATTCGGGATTTTGCCAATCCCGAAAATCCCGGGATTTCGGGATTCGGGATTTCCCGTTTGGCATCCCTAGTATATACACATAACTTTGATGAAAAGAAAAAAAAACAGGGCAACGCTCTACCCCGTAAATTTTTTGAGGGCGGAAAATGTTGCACTTTTGCACTTTATTAGACAACATTTTTAGAAAAGAACACGATGCACTCTCAGAATATTACCCTTAATTTAGAAAAGAACACAAAAAAGGCAATTCAAAAGCAAAGTGCAAAAATAATGCAACATTTTTGTCAGAAAAGAAACACCATAAGTTACCGTTTTTGTTTTTTATAATAACTAAATTATTTTAATGGGAGCGAGCTTTTTTAGCGGCTTGATTTCAAAAAACTCAATTAAATTTCGTTAAAGAGCTACTCGATAAAAAAAAGCTCTATGAAATTTTTTATAGAGCTGCTCGATTTAAAAAACTCATTCAGTTTTGTAAACGAGCCTTTTCATTTTTATAAGCTCTTAATTTTTTTTAGTTGCGAGCTTTTTTCATTTGAGCAGCTCTTTTAATTTTGGCTTCCGAGCTTTTTAAAAAAATGTATATACTTATGGCTCACTCGAGCTTTCTTTCCATCCCTGGTATAAATACAAGGTTTACGCTATGTAACATTAATATACGACGCTACATGAATTCCACTAATCTTTTTTAGGCTTGTTAACTGGTTCTTCCTGAGTCTTTTATTAAAATTTTTAATTTTTTTTGTATTTTTTTTTAAAGACATAAACAGACAAAATATAGTATCATAGTACTTAGCGAGTAACATAGTACTTGTTAAGTACCTATAGTACTTAACAAGTACCATGGTACTTAGCAAGTACCATGGTACTTAGCAAGTACCAAAGGTACTTAACAAGTACTTAACAAGTACCATGGTACTTAGCAAGTACCAAAGGTACTTAACAAGTACCATGGTACTTAGCAAGTACCAAAGGTACTTAACAAGTACCATGGAACTTAACAAGTACCAAAGGTACTTAACAAGTACCAAAGGTACTTAACAAGTACCATGGTACTTAACAAGTACCAAAGGTACTTAACAAGTACCATAGTACTTAACAAGTACCAAAGGTACTTAGCAAGTACCATAGTACTTAGCAAGTACCAAAGGTACTTAACAAGTACCATAGGACTTAGCAAGTACCAAGTGTACTTAGCAAGTACCTTGGACTTAGCAAGTACCAAGTGTACTTAGCAAGTACCTAGTACATTTTAAGGTATTGGTACTTAAGTATCAAGTACTTCCCTAGTAATTGGTACTCATTACAAAGTACATTTGAAACTTGGTACTTGTACGTAAAAAATTTCAAAGGAACTTGTGCCCATCTATGATTTTAAATCACAACCATACACATTATTTTATAATTAAACAGAAAACAAACAATAAACAATTTGAACAAATAAAAAGTTAGTAGTTTTTACTTTTTGGTGGGTAATTTCTCATAGTTAAAATAAATAAAAAAAACAGTCAATTTTACTATCTGGTGGGTTTTTTGAAAATACATTAAATATGTCCAAACAATTAAAAAACCCGTTAAATTTACTGATTTGGAGAATCATTTTTTGTAGTAAAAACAAATGTAAAATTAGTCATTTGTACTAGTTTTACTAATGAATATATTATTTAGTCAAAATAATTGAAAAAAACCGTAATTTGAACTGTTTTTATTTTATATTTTTTTGTAAAATCAAATATAAATTTAGTTCTTCTCACCGGTTTTTTTTGTTATTTGTACAGTAAAAATAAATTAACTTTAAGTTGATTTTACAGTTTCTGCAACTCAATTTATTGATAGTCAAAAACAAATAAAAAAATTGTTGAATTAAATGAAAATGTGAGTAGACCTGTTTTTAACTGAAATTCTATTTGTTTTAAATTGGATTTTTAGTTAATTTTACCTTCAAAATAATTTGAGTGTAGAACTGTTGACTATTAAATCGTATCTGTCGAACGCACCCATTAGGTGTGTTTCTTTACTTTTTGGGTAAAGTTCGGTAAAATGAGAGTAAGCACAAAATCCTCTCACAAAATGACAAAATTACCCAATAGTACAGGAACGCAAAAAACCACTTTTCTAGCCCAAAAATTTATTTCAAAGAATAATGTTAAACAGTGATGGGACTTGAAAATTTTTGTTTTGTGCCAAGTGTGTGACTAAAATGTGCCAAATGGGCCTTTATTGTGCCAAAACTCAACTTTCACTTAGAACCAGTGTTTTCAACTTTCATTTTGTAAATGCATTCTTATGGAATTAATTCTATCTTGAATTCTTATGGACTTAATTATATTTGAATGAATTAAAATTTTCTTTCTATTAAAAGGTGAATGATAAATTAAATTCATCCGATTCTTATTAAAGAATTGGGAATGCAGCCAATGAATGAATTCTTTAGGAATGGTTGCACGGAATGGTATGCATATAAACATTTTCTAAAACTGAATTAATTTTTTCATGAATTAAACTTAAATTATTTCTTTCGAAGCTCTGATATAAATTTATAGCATTTGAATTTTTAAAATTCTATGCATTAAGCACCGTAAGTTGTTCAGTTTTCACGTGAAAAAACTGTTATACTCCATATAAAAAAAAATTTTTTTCACGACAATGAGTTTCACGTGAAAATTGTGCAAACTTAGTTTTCGCGCCAATTTAATGTACAAGACTATTATTTTTTTGGTGAAAAAGTGACATTTTGTGTTAATTGTGATTGTGGCTTTGTTATAAAATTAGAATATTGTTAAGTTTTTTAACTTAAATTGCAATTTAAAGCATTTAAACTCTGAAAGAAATTTTTTCACGTGAAAAACAACTTACAGTGCTTTATTCGGTAATATCTTCGATGCCATTTTTTAGTTTTGCTTTATTCGAAAAGGTATTTTAATACCAATAAATGCTTAGAAACTAAAAATTAAAGAATTGTTATTTTTTAAATTCATTTTCTATTAAATGTTGTAGATAACCAAAACGTGCCAAAATAGTACCAATCAATCTTAGATTGTGCCAAAAATTCCATCACTGATGTGAAAATACGTATAATTTCAGTTTGCAAATCGGCACAAATAGACATATTTATTCGCTTTTAAAAGTTGTTTTTGATTTTATTCAATTAATTTTAACAAAAAACCAAGTTTCTTTTGCTTATTTCTTTATTTAATTACAATTTTTTATTTAATTTCACAATTGTTTTTTGTTTATATTTGCATCAGCTGTTTTACCAAAGTTTACCCGAAGAAAAAGTCTGGGTAAATTTTGGTAAAAAGAAAAGCACTAATACATTCTCATTAGCGCTCTCATTTACCCAATTCTCGAGTACGGGAACGCGTTTGGGTAAATTTCGGTAACTTTGGGTAAATTTCGGTAACTTTGGGAATGTACGGGAACACACTTATTGTCTTCATAACTTTTGGATGACATTTCTTTCGAATGCTTATTGGTCCGAATGCTTATTGTGTATAATTAAACTCCGGTGATTCCCATTTTTTAATCTTATGTAATAAACCGTGTGACAATTTTTATTTTCATTCGGTCTGTAAGTGAAAGACATCTCAACATGTCTTTTTTTAGGAAATAGGTCCATCTAATACAAAATTAACAAAAAGAGTAAGAAGGTTCAACTGTATTTATTATTTTTAAATCGTTGACACAAATAAGTCGGTTCAACAATTTTACAATTGATTTTGTTCCTAAGCATGTGAGTTATAAGAAAAATAAATATTTCTAAAACAACATAAAAAATAGTTTATAAAAATATATTTCTATAAAGGCACATTTACACGCGAGAGAAAATTTCTAGAGATAGAGCAAAAAACACCTCTAAATAGCTCTATTGTGAATGATTTCAGCTATTTAGGGTTGCTTTTTGCTCTAACTCTAGCAGTTTTCTCTCTCGTGTACATGTGCCTTAAGGGTACTCACGATGGGTATTGCAAACGATGCAAACGTTGCGAATGATTGCAAAAAACAACGATTGCATCAACACAACAACAAAATGTATGTATTTGCAATTTGCTTTATTTTTCTTCATTTGCAATAAAAAAAACCTTTAGCAAAAATCCTTTGCACATAAACTAAGTTGCAAACAAAACATCTGTTTTTAACATATCAGCCGCCATATTATGATTTATAAAATAAGATATTAAATAAAAAAATTGTTTGTGATTTTTTATTAACATAAAATTTTTTTTATTTATTATTTTATTATTATTTTTATGATTCACAAATTTTCTCAAAAATGCGATTTATTTTTACTTTTGACGTAAACAAAATCACTGTTGCCAATTTAGCTATTTTCTCGTCAAATCTAGCGATATTTTACCATTTTCAGCTATTTTCTAGTGATTTTTTAGTTTGATTTAGCGATATTTTTAAGAAAAAAGTTAGCAGCAATGAACAAAATAGCTCATAAAGCAAATATGCAATTGATCTTAAAAAAGACGCTCACGATATGTTACAATTTGCATAGCAAATTAGCAAATTGCAAATATGCACATGTACCATCGTGAATACCCTTTATCAGGTCAGTTTGCGGATAATTTTTCATAATGGTTTCTAGTTCATCGACAGCGGCTAGACGCGAAAGCACTAAGAAGTGGCTAATCGGACAGGTATCACCAGAGCTACCCAAAACCAAATTTCCTACAAAAAAGAAGGCATTAAGTTTAGTTTTTACTATAAAATCTGCCGCATGCTAAATAACTATGTATTCCATCCAGTTATTTTTGAATGATGTATATCTTTACCATTACAATGCGGCCATACCCTGGGAAAAGTAAGCCAGCTTGTGTGTAGGGTTTGAAAGTACTCGAAGATACTCGTATGTACTTACTAGAATCCCCGAGTGCTTTCAAACTCTACACACAAGCTGGCTTACTTTACCCAGGGTATGGCCGCATTGTAATGGCCCACAAGCCAATATACTTCGTAAGTACACACAAGTATAGTGGCATGTAAATTAGACAAAATTTTTGGAAATTTTCAAATATTTTAAGTTTCATATACAATTGTTATACACAAGTATCCCATATCGTAAGTATAAACAATGTGAAGTACACGAAATCGATTACATTGTGTGGACTTACACGTTTTTCTAAAGGGAGTAGAATACTTTTCGAATATTGCGTGGACCAAAAAGAGTATACTTTTCGAACATTGTGTTACAAAATTTTAAATCCAAGCACGCAATTTAATTTTGTATAATATTTACTGAACACTAATGTATTAAATTATATTCAATTACATTTTTTTATATATACTTTTGTGGCACAGTGTATAAAGTATTTTTCAAAACTTTTACAAAAAAAACCAAGGTTGGTTACCGAAACGAATAACGGTAACGGTATCAGATTTCGTTTGTTTAGGTAACGGTAAAGGTAACGGTATTTAAGACTGTTTCGGTAACGGTATACCGTTATCGAAACAGCAATACCGGTACGTACCGGTATTAAAAATTATGTTAAAAACATATAAAAACAAGTAAAAACATAGCATATTTTTAATTTTAAGTACTGAAAATACAGATTTTAAGCTATAAATTCAATACTGGTAGTTTTAATAAGTAAAATTATTATCTATAAATTTTTTGTAAAAAAAAAAACACTCAAGATTATAAAATAAAAAAATTGTAATTTTTATATAAAATAATAAATACCGGTAAAATACCGGTAACTACCCATAAAAATAACGGTATCGGTAACAATAACGGTATTTAGAAATTTTTTTAGTTGTATCGATAACGGTAACGGTATTCAATTGTAAACGGTATTTTAGCGATAACGGTATTATAACTATAACGGTAACCAACCTTGAAAAAAACTATTAGGTATTTAATTTTATTCTAAAATATTCTTTTAATACAACAAAACATATAAAGTAGGATACTTTTCGAACATTGTGTGGACAAAAAAGAGGATACTTTTCGAGCATTGTGTCCCGAATCTCGAGATCCGATCACGCTATTTTATATTATCAAAATAAATTATTAAAAAAGATGGACCAGTCACAAAAATGTTATTTTATGTTAATCCTAAACAATAAATGGGTAAAATCTCTGATCACTTAAAAAAAAAACAGTGATCACAAAAAACAATCACTTTTAACCCTGGATGGTAACCGAAACGAATGCGGTTATCGTTAGGGTAACGATATTTTACGTTATTTCGGTAACGGTATTTTAGGAGTAACGCTATTTCATTTATTTCGGTAACGGTATTTTAAAGATAACGGTATTTGAGTTACTTCGGTAACGGTATTTTAAGGATAACGATATTTGGGTTATTTTGGTAACGGTATTTCTGTTATATCGGTAACGGTGTTTTAAGGATAACGGTAGTCAGTTATTTCGGTACATACCGCATGTTTTTTTGTAGCAAAAACCACACTAAAGTAAAAACAAAAGGAATTGATTTAATTTATGTGAAATACTCAATAACCACGTGCAATGACCAAGAGTAGCGAATTAAAAATAACGGTATTTTAAGGATAACGCTATTTCATGTATTTCGGTAACGGTATTTTAAGATTATCGATATTTCATTTATTTCGGTATCGGTATTTTAAGGATAACGGCATTTCAGTTATTTCGGTAACGGTATTTTAATAATAACGGGTTTTGAATCGATTACGGTATTTTAGCGGTATTGCCTGCCAACCCTGCTTTTTTTAACCGCTTTGCGGGGACCTTGAACGTGAACCGATTTCTAAAATTTTTATTTTTTACTGTTTACTTTTTTGAAATTCGCAATTCGGCAAAGTTCGGCCCACTCTAATGAGCATGCATGACCATTAGGCTGGTTCATAAAAAACAAAAGTTGGATTTTGGTATATATTAAGAATCGTGAAAATTTAACACATGATTTTTTTTAATTTTTTTATTAAGGTTTAGGGGTCGCTACCGGGCCCTAAAGTTTGGTATTTTTGAGAAAAATCGCTGCATCTATTCTTTTTTTCTTGAGTGTGTATTAAAGAAAAATCCAAAATTTATTTTTATGAACGCCATTATTGAATGAAGAATTGTAAAAAAAAATTGTGTAAGATTTGTTTCAGAACCTCTTTCTGCGGCAATTTGGCTACTCTTGTCCGTCCGTCCGTCTGTTTTTACACGGTGGAAATTTATAACATTAAACACGAAGCTATTTCTTTACATTCGTCTTTTTTACATTCGAAATTTTTTTGCGATCGGTTGCCAATCACACTAGTTCTGGAAGTGATTCCACTAGAACCGATTCCATGGAACTAGTTCCGGAACCCGTTCCATTAATATTATATGCAAGATATAACTGAATTAGAATCAGTTTTAAAACTAGTTCCAGAACTCATTTAAAGGCAACCGGTTCCAGTTTGGGTGCCTTAGAAGCGATTGCTTTTTGAAAAAAAAATCGTTGACAGTAGAAGGGGTTACAAAGGAAAAGCAGCTTCTTTGGAATAGAAAATTTCCCTGGGTTAATCTAAATTAAATCATAACAAAAGGAATGTGGTCTGAAAAACCAATCGCCGCCCCAACTCTCCCTTAAATTTTGTATTTATGTTTTTTAGTCTCTATTTTAATAATGGTACTAAGACCACTCAAATACAAGCTTTTTTTTGTATATATTTCAAAAATAGCCGGATGGAACACATATCTACTTAGTTGGTGCAGATTTTTTAGTAAAAAAATAAAGATAATTCGCGCGAATTATTTCCATATTTTTTGATTCGTCAATAAAAGTTTTTGTTTTGATTCGCGAATTAATGTATATTTTTTTTATTCGTTTAAAAGACTCCATTACAATTTAAAATATTGATTTATTAAGAGTAAATTTAATTTTGTATTTGAAATTATTGTTAAATTAAAGTATTCAATGAAGGTTTATTTCTTATAGATATATTAATGATTAAAATTGATTCGCGAATCATAGAAATACAATTTTAATTCGAGAATCAAAAATTAAAATGATAATTCGCGCGACTCAAATAAATCCAGACATAATTCGTGAATCTAAAACAAATTTTATTGGTTCCTTTTTAGAAATTGAATTACTACTAATGATTGAATTAATTTTAAAGGTCTGGTCCCCAGCAAACATCGCAATATGAAGGCGATTCCGCATCGTATTGCCTGTATGAAAGATTTTATTGCAGCAACAATCATCTTCGTATTTTGGAATATACCCCATTTGTTAAAAAACGTGTCCCGAATGCAATACTTCACAGCAATACGAAAGCAATTGTTCTAGAAGATAAATTGGCGATATTACTAAATTATCATCTGGACGATAAAAAAAAGTAGCGTATATGGGTGAAATCCAAAAATGTGATAAGTTTTTGGGCCAAATTTGTGAGAAACAAAAAGTGTTAATATTTCGGTTTTTTCTTAATGGAATCAGTAAGTTTAGTCATTATAAACCTAATTGCAAAAAATCTCTTCTACAAGTTGTCGCAATAACTTTTTTTCCACAATTTTAATTTTTTTTTGTGGTAACGGGTTTTCAACATGCTTTTCATTAATATACAATTTGTGTTTATCAAATTGGCGGTTTCGTGAATAAGAATACAATTCATTCCGCGAAAAAAAAAATTTCTTTTTTTTTAATTTTGTATTTTTACTCCTCTTAAATGCTTTTCAAAAATATAAAATTTTTTGAAATCCAATCAGCGGTTGCGAAGTTACAAAATAATATATTAAAAACATAACATTTCACGATCAAAAAATTCTTAAATTGTGTGAAACAAATTTAATTTGTCAAACTAATATCAGTAATGGCTAGAAATATCGATTCCAAAGCAATGAAAAGCAAAATCAATCGTTTTTCGCTCCAGCAGTTTAGGGTAAAAAACTGATAACTTTTCTTGATTTGACGCAAAATTATTAGTTGAATCGTCTTTTGACGCATAAATATTGGTTGAATCACCTCTGTTTATGGTTATTTTAAAATATTTTAAACATTTACCTACATTTTTTTGAACGCAATCTGATGCAAACAATTTTGGTTACTGAGTTTACATTTGGTTACTTTTTTCGTTTTCTTTCAGAAACGCTTTGTCCGAATTTCCTTTCCGAAACAAAATCGTATGATGCCTACAATGCGAATCCAAATATGCCATCGTTTTTTTTACTCGTTAAGTAGTTTGGTGTAAAAATTAGGAACGGAGTTTACAATATTTTTTCAAATCTTATTAAAGACATCCTTTTTCATCTCGAGAATGTTACATGCTTCAGAAAATCTTCAACTCTATTATACTAGATGATTATTTTTAGTCCAGCGATCATTTGAGTATAAATAACATTATACTTTTCGCAATATAATTAATAGATAACTCCAAAATTCGCGTGTATGCATTTTTATCAAAAATTATGACGAAAAATCGTTACAGAGTTGATATCGTGTTAGCATAGACATACGGAAAAGTTTGTAAAATATATTAATTTTTACTAAAAACGTTACTTTTCCTCTTCACAAAAATTCTTACATTTAGTGTTTAGCTTCATTGGTTATTAAAATATAAGCTATTAAAGTTAAAAAACCTTATGAGTTACTGGTTACGGAGTTTACATTTGGCCTATAAAATTGGCCACAAATTTTATGTATTAACCAAAAATTGGTCAGATTGTTATAAACTTTGTAAAACGTGTGACAATGCGCTGATATATATCGAAATATATAACTCAAATGTAATCCATTCACTAGAAATTAGCTGGTTACATGGTTTTTATCACATTTTTTGATATCACCCATATATAGAGTTCTCAAGTATTCGACCTATTTGAAAACCCGGTTTTCGAATACTTCTAAAAACCGCCATTTTGAAAAACCGGTTTTCGGTTTTTTTAATTCAAAACCGGTTCGAATAACCAGTTTTTTTTAAATAATCATTTTCTATTGCTATATATGCAAATTTTCTTATAAAACTTGCAAAGAATTGCTAAAAATCTTGAAACTTTCTATTTTTTGCCTTCTTTGAAAGCAATTCGCAGCGTAAATTATTCTATTAGTGCGAATCCACCTTTAAAACTAAAAGTTATTATTTCTAAAGGCGCAGTTTGTTTTTTTTTTTTCTAAATAAAAACACTTTCGGACAGATCTAAAAGCCTAGTATTTTGTTCGTAATTTTTGCGAAAAAGCTATACCTCCATAAAAAACAGAAATGATTTTGCTCTGGAATTGTTACAAAATTGTGGCGGAAGTTTTTGCGCATTAATTTGATAAACAGGACGATTTGAAAATGTCGCAAAAAATAACTTCGGCCTTATGGAGATTGTAGTTTTCCAATTAATGTGAACCATTTAAAATTTGTATTACAATTTTACGGTTTCAAATCGCAAAATGTTTTATCACGGGGGGAGAAAAACTAAAAAAATAAGAAAAAACTGCTTTTATTTATTAGGGAAATGGAAAACATGAGCTTATATGCATTTTAGGACAAATTTTTATATATTTCCTACTAAACTTATTGTCAAAAAATTAAGACTTTTTTAAGATAGAGAGAAAATGTAGAATTCTGCAAAAAAAAACTGTTTCTTGAAAGAATTTCAGCATTTGTGTTTCGAAAATTCATTTTTTTCGATTATAGTCCGCTAATGTACACTCAAAAAAATAAGTTAGTAGAAAAATTAGTAAAACGTCTTGTATATCAAGTGTACTAGTTTTCAGCCATTTTTTTGCTGAAATTCCGTTTTCAGCAAAAATTTTAGTTATATTTTTTTAGCACTAAACTAATTTTGAACTAATGTTTTACTAATTTATTTTGCTGCAAAAATTGTGCTGAGAACCGCATGCATAGCGTGGACGACAACCAGATAGAAAAGATGTAGATGTCGCAGCTTGTCTGGAAACGGAAATGACAAAAAAAGAAAAACAACTCTACACATATTCTATATTTAAATTTTCAGCAAATAAATTAACTAAAGTAAAATTTCGCTACAAGTTTTTTGAGTTTTTTTCAGTCTACTAATATTCAGCAAAAAGTTTAGTGATTTTAGCAAGGATTTTTTTCATTTGCAGTCGACTAAGAGTTAGCAAAACTTTTGCTGAAGATTACTATTTTTTTGGTAAAAATCAGCTTGCTGATTTTCAGCAAACCTTTTGCTGAAATTACCAACTTTTTTGCAAGCACGCTCCTGACAAAAAATTTGCTGACACAGCAACATTTTTTGCTGACTTTACTGACTTTTTTTTTTGAGTGTACGTCATATCAACGACAAAGTGAATAAACCCACCTAAAGGAGGAAATCAAACATTTAAAATTAATATACATAATCACTTTGAAAATTTTGAAGTGATTTATAAAACAAATTTTTCATGCAAAATTCATTTTATAAATGTGTTATAAGGTTTTCAAATTATTATGCATAGGCACTTAAATATTTTGCATAATTATTGAACAAATGAATAAAACTTATTAGAAATTTTCACCTTATAAATATTCAAAAATGTCGAATTATTCGACAAAGAAAAACCGGTTTAAAAAAGCCGGAAATATAGAAGAAAACCGGTTTATCGAATAATTCGGAAACCGGTTTTGACAACTCTACGTATATATCGCCAAAATATCATCTGGAAGTTAGAAAAATGATAACGCCTGACAACTATTCAAAAGATAAAAGTACACTCAAAAAAATAAGTTAGTAGAAAAATTAGTAAAACGTCTTGTATATCAAGTGTACTAGATTTTAGCATTTTTTTTGCTGAAATTCCGTTTTCAGCAAAAATTTTAGTTATATTTTTTTAGCACTAAACTAATTTTGAACTAATGTTTTACTAATTTATTTTGCTACAAAAATTGTGCTGATAACCGCATTCATAGCGTGGACGACAACCAGATAGACAAGATGTATATGTCGCAGCTTGTCTGGAAACGGAAATGACAAAAAAAGAAAAACTACTTGCACATATTCTATATTTAAATTTTCAGCAAATAAATTAACTAAAGTAAAATTTCGCTACAAGTTTTTTGAGTTTTTTTCAGTCTACTAATATTCAGCAAAAAGTTTAGTGATTTTAGCAAGGATTTTTTTCATTTGCAATCGACTAAGTGTTAGCAAAACTTTTGCTGAGATTACTATTTTTTTGGTAAAAATCAGCTCGCTGATTTTCAGCAAACACCTTTTGTTGAAATTACCATCTTTTTTGCAAGCACGCTCCTGACTAAAAATTTGCTGACACAGCAACATTTTTTGCTGACTTTACTGACTTGAAAGATTTTGCTGGGTTGTTTAGTTTTTCACTTAAATTTCAATTCAAATAAATGAATTGAGAAAGTTATCAAATTTGTAAATAAAAAAATATATTATACATAAAAAAAGAATTTAATTCATAAACTAGCCAATATATATTGGGTCTACCCAGCAAAATCTTTCATTACCAAATAAGTGGTTATATAATAGAAATTCATAGCTCCGCACAACTTATTTTTTGGCGTCTAAACTCATTATTTTTGTTTGGCGTGGTCATTTTTATAAGTAGTCACGCTTACCCGCTCGCTTACGAAAAAATGAGAAATAAGTAGTTATGAGATTTTAAATAATTAGTGGTTACACACATGCTTACAAAAAGTTTAATTATAAGTGGTTATCCGATTGCTTACTTGATTCTTAAAAATAAGGAGTTAAGCAAATACTATTAGCTTAAGAAAATACATTCAGAAAAATTTAAGTTTTTTCTAGTGTGTAATTTTAGGACTCGTCATAAAAATTTAAACATAAAACATATTTACATATAATAAATAAAAATGTATAAAATTCAACTGTGTAAAAAGTACTTATTTAAAATATTACAAGTCATTATTTTATATTTAGAAACAATGAATACAATAGGCCGTTATTAGGAAGTCATTACTTTATATTATAAAATAATGCAAAAGGTAATGATATATCATTTTTGGTAATGCAGATAGTAATGAGGTGTCATTACCAATATTTTGCTGGGTATGAATACAACTTAGCAATTACTTCAAAGCATTGTTGGTAGCAGAAACGGTGCGATTATCGGTGAGGGTGGTAAGTAACGCTATCATAGATTATTTCGGTTACAGTATTTTAAGGATAATTGTATTTCGATAACGGTATTTTAAGGTTAACTGTATTGCAATTATTTCGATAATGGTATTTTAAGTTAAGCGGTATTCAGTTATTTCGGTGCATTCCGCAAATTTTTTTTTTATGAAAAAACAAAGTAAAGTAAAATAAATTTATTAACTAAGTGTATGTAAAATTCACAATTACGACGTGGAATTATAAAAAGTTTAGACTAAAAAATAATGGTGTTGTAAGGATAATGGTATTTCATTAATTTCGGTACTGGTATTATAAATGTATCGATATTTGAATCTATAACAGTATTTTAGCGATAAAGCCTACCAACCCTGCCTCAATGTATGTAATTACTTTTGGCTTATGAATGACTTAACATCTAATTGTGAAGTTTGCATAAAAGTTCCAATATCTATTTTTTATTCATACGAGTTAATGAATTGATTCACAGCGACTGATCATCCACGAATTAAACCGATACATCAGGAAAGTGTATTAATCTATACATGCTTTGAAATTCTTTCGTTATACAAATAAGCTATTAACATACACAAAAAAATCGTTACCAAGTAATTAAGCAAATTTCAACTAATAAAGTTTTATCGAATAATTTATTATATGTGACAGCGCATAGAGAAAGGGACCTAAGGGTAAAAAATCAATTTTTTTGATGTGGACAACATCTGAGCATCGAATGAGACCGATCCCATGGCCCAAAAGTGTTCCCTCCCAGAGATATGCGCGTTTTATGAAAGTGAAGTCGACGATTCTGAAAAAATTTTCGTACTAACAGAGTGATATTCACGATTTAAAAGAATTATAAATGAGTATTTATTATAATTCACAATTAATAGGTGTGTTTCTTTACTTTTTGGGTAAAGTTCGGTAAAATGAGAGTAAGCACAAAATCCTCTCACAAAATTACAAAACTACCCAATAGTACAGGAACGCAAAAAACCACTTTTCTAGCCCAAAAATTATTTCAAAGAATAATGTTAAACAGTGATGGGACTTAAAAAATTTTGTTTTGTTCCAAGTGTGTGACTAAAATGTGCCAAATGGGCCTTTATTGTGCCAAAACTCAATCTTCACTTAGAAACCGTGTTTTCAACTTTCATTTTGTAAATGCATTCTTATGGAATTATTTTGAATTCTTATGGAATTAATTATATTTGAATGAATTAAAATTTTCTTTCAATTAAAAGTTGAATGATAAATTAAATTCATTTAAAATTCTATGGATTAAGCACCGTAAGTTGTTCAGTTTTCACGTGAAAAAACTGTTATACTCCATATAAAAAAATTATTTTTCACGACAATGAGTTTCACGTGAAAATTGTGCAAACTTAGTTTTCACGCAAATTTAATGAACAAGACTATTATTTTTCTGGTGAAAAAGTGACATTTTGTGTTAATTATCATTGTGGCTTTGTTATAAAATTAAATATTTTTAATTTTTTTAACTTAAATTGCAATTTAAAGCATTTAAAGTCGGAGAGAAATTTTTTCACGTGAAAAACAACTTACGGTGCTTTATTCGGTAATATCTTCGATGCCATTTTTTAGTTTCGCTTTATTCGAAAAGGTATTTTAATACCAGTAAATGCTTAGAAACTAAAAATTAAAGAATTGTTATTTTTTAAATTCATTTTCTATTAAATTTTGTAGATAACCAAAATGTGCCAAAATAGTATCGGTTGTGCCATTGTACCAATCAATCTTAGATTGTGCCAAAAATCCCATCACTGATGTGAAAATACGTATAATTTCAGTTTGCAAATCGGCACAAATAGACATATTTATTCGCATTTAAAAGTTGTTTTTGATTTTATTCAATTAATTTTAACAAAAAACCAAGTTTCTTTTGTTTATTTCTTTATTTAATTACAATTTTTAATTTAATTTCACAATTGTTTTTTGTTTATATTTGCATCAGCTGTTTTACCAAAGTTTACCCGAAGAAAAAGTCTGGGTAAATTTTGGTAAAAAGAGAAGCACTAATACACTCTCATTAGCGCTCTCATTTACCCAATTCTCGAGTACGGGAACGCTTTGGGTAAATTTCGGTAACTTTGGGTAAATTTCGGTAACATTGGGAACGTACGGGAACACACTGAATAATTTCAGAAAATAAAGCTGGATTCGAAAAACCGCGAGCAAAATTGATATCAAACTCGTGTTAACAGCGCGCTAGGTAGAAAACAGTAAAAACCAACTACACAAAACAAGAGGTAGGGACGAACTACGCGCGTTTTCAAGGTTGACCAACACGTTCCTGACGTCATGAGATGTGTCGCTTTCAAATGAGACCAATACCAACACGCTCAGTGATGGTACACCAAAGATACATGTATTTAAATCTTTAAAATGGCTCTCCTGAACAAAACCGGTTTTTACCCTTAGGTCCCTTTCTATTTTGCGCGTCACATATTGTGTATGCCACAAAAACATTATTTTAGTTGAAGTGCTCCCAATTGCTTGCCAAAGACTTTTTTGTGTGTATTTAAAAACGCAAATAAAACTTGATTTTTGAAAGACTCTAAAATAAGATTATTTTTAAATTGTTCACATTAAAGGGCTGAACGATTCATCTTAAATGAGATTTCAAGACACATGATAGCCTACAAGCCATAACAATTTGTGTGGTTGTATTTTTTATAACGATTGAGTCAGTACAAACAACAAAAAAAAACACGATGGCAAAAAAGCATATGGATAGTGAGACGAATCCCATCATGAATCGTTTATCACGGATGACAACGGTACATTACATCATATTATTGTGAACTTAAGCAACCAACACAATATCAACACCATCGTTTTAGTGTTACTGAAAACTTATGTATAACAGTGTTGCCAGTTTGGGGGATTTATCCCCAAATTGGGAATTGTATCATCAATGGGGATAAAAACTTCCGTTTGTAGAACTGGGGATGATACGAAATTTAGGGGATCATTTGGGGATAAAATATATTATTGCTTTTTTATATTTTTATGAATTTAATCCTGATAATTCTAAATATTTATATTTTTTCTAAGAATGATGATAATAGTGAATGATTTTTAGCTACAAAAATTTGAGTCTGGCAAGGTAATGTTCCTAGAAACTATAATTCCTCTTGGTGAAAATTCAAATTCGTTTTGGTTCTAAAATTTTTAAAGTTATTTAAATTTAATAAGAGTTATAAGAAGTTCTTCTTAAATTAAATGTATACTTTACAAGTTACTCAATTGTCAAAAGTTAATCCATCTGCTGAAATGCTAAAACTTTTTAATGCAGTACCATACACAACAAAATGTCTGTTATTTATTAAATGTCTGTTTATTATTAAATATTTAAAATGAAAAATTTTGGTTCAAATTTTCTTAGCTGTTATTTAAATTTATTTGTTCTTTTTTATAATTTGTTGTAAGCACAAATTTATTAAGTCTGAGTGTACAACTTACCGCAAAAAATAAACGAATATGGTATTTTTCCACTAATTTTTAGAAAAAATTAACGAAAACAAATTTTTATATAAAATAAAAGTTGGACATTTTTTGGGATGGCAAATTAAAAATTGGGGATAAGGTATGAAAAGACTGGCAACACTGATGTATGTAACCGAAATACGTACCTACTCTGTTGAAAGCTATCATGCTAATGAATGGAGTATTTTTTTTTTTGTTATGCTTTTAGTTGAGAGTTTTGTTTTCATTCGTGTTGTGTAGGTATGAAAAGCCGATTATGATCGGCCAATGGTATAATGAAAAAATTAAAATAGACAAATGTCTACCCCCAAAAAATTCTTTAGTTGATCGTAATGAATATTTCAACTATTTAATATGTGAAATACTCTAATCATACCAAAAAAAAGCTCTAAAGCGACGAATACATTAAGGAACATTGAGTAGGGTTTTTAGCAAACTCTACTACGTATTGGTTTTATTATATTATTTATTTTTAATTTTATTTTTCAATATTGTTTAATTATACCACCGATTTTTTTTAAATGTTTTTTTTTGGAATGAATTTGGTAAATTTTATTTTATAGAATTTCGTTAGGTTATTTTAAGGGTATCGGTATTTTAAGTTATATCGTTAAGTTATTTTAGGGTGAACGGTATTTTAATTTATTTCGTTAGGTTATTTTAAGGTTAACGGTATTTTAAGTTACTTCGTTAGTGGTATTTTAGGGTTAAAAATAGTTCGTTGAAAGGGTTTCGAATCGTTAACGGTATTTTACGGTTAGTGTTTCCCAACCAAGTTAAAAATTTTAAAAATTGCCAAAATTTAAAAAATCGTTTAAATTTAAAAATTGCCAAAATTTGAAAAAATCATAAAAAACCGCCAAAATTTTGAAAATAGCAAAATTTAGAAAAATCGGCAAAATTAAAGAAATCTTCGAAAATTAGAAAAAAATCATCAAAATTAAAAAATCATCCACATTAAAAAAATCGCCAAAAAGCTAAAAGCCGAACAAAAAAAAATCCAGAATTAAACAAAATTAAAAATTTTTTTAAATCAGTTTTTAATATGATTTTGTTTTTAATATCATTTTTGCAAGAAGGTCAATGGATACTGATAAAAATATTTGTAACTGATAAAAACCAATTAAAAATAAGAAAATAAATAAAAACAAATAAAATTTTTAAAATAAGTTTTATTAAAAAAAAAACAAAAAATAAGTTCAATATGTTTAAAAGTAAGTAAGTAGCTTTTTTTGCTATTTTTATAGGTTTGTGGGAGTTTATATAACAAAACAGGAATGTATCAGAATCTCCCTTCAATATATGTCTGTATATGAAATCTTTTTCCATATATGGAATCACATATACTTCCATATATGTTCATATAAAATCCATATACGTTCATAAAAAATCCATATTTGTTCATATGTGTCCACATAAACCATATATGAACATGTTCGAGTGTATATGAGCATTTTTCACCGGGTGTATAAAACTTAAAAATCTCTGTATTATAATTGTTTATATTAAAAACAATTACAACGCAGAGATTTTTAACTTTCTTGTATTTAATAAGAATTAATATAAATTATTTTTTTTTGTTTTTATAATTTATTATGCATTAATAACATTATTAATTTATTTTTTTACTAACTTTTTTATATAATAATATAAAAATTGTAAAACAAACATTGAATTGAAAATAAAGAACAACTAACTCCTAACTTTTTTATCTGAGTGTACATTTATACTTTTTCGTTTTATAAAACCTACATATTATAACACAACACACCATCGCATCCATAGCATTCATTGCGATACTTAAACACAAGTTCAAAGTACTAATTGCTTTGTTATGGTAGCGAACAACCGTGTGTCACAACAATCACTTATTGTTTTTTTCGTTGCCATGGTTAATGCTTAAGCTCGCTTACGTTTTGATTTGTCTTCTAGTCGTAACAGGGTGGTTTAAATCGTAATACTAGCACCATGTGATTTAATGACTACAACAAACCAATTGCACTCACGCAGCCCTTTAGGTCACATGTGATCATAACTGACTTTTATTTATTTGAAATTATTGTTAAATTAAAGTATTCAATGAAGGTTTATTTCTTATAGATATATTAATGATTAAAATTGATTCGCGAATCATAGAAATACAATTTTAATTCGAGAATCAAAAATTAAAATGATAATTCGCGCGACTCAAATAAATCCAGACATAATTCGTGAATCTAAAACAAATTTTATTGGTTCCTTTTTAGAAATTGAATTACTACTAATGATTGAATTAATTTTAAAGGTCTGGTCCCCAGCAAACATCGCAATATGAAGGCGATTCCGCATCGTATTGCCTGTATGAAAGATTTTATTGCAGCAACAATCATCTTCGTATTTTGGAATATACCCCATTTGTTAAAAAACGTGTCCCGAATGCAATACTTCACAGCAATACGAAAGCAATTGTTCTAGAAGATAAATTGGCGATATTACTAAATTATCATCTGGACGATAAAAAAAAGTAGCGTATATGGGTGAAATCCAAAAATGTGATAAGTTTTTGGGCCAAATTTGTGAGAAACAAAAAGTGTTAATATTTCGGTTTTTTCTTAATGGAATCAGTAAGTTTAGTCATTATAAACCTAATTGCAAAAAATGTCTTCTACAAGTTGTCGCAATAACTTTTTTTCCACAATTTTAATTTTTTTTTGTGGTAACGGGTTTTCAACATGCTTTTCATTAATATACAATTTGTGTTTATCAAATTGGCGGTTTCGTGAATAAGAATACAATTCATTCCGCGAAAAAAAAAATTTCTTTTTTTTTAATTTTGTATTTTTACTCCTCTTAAATGCTTTTCAAAAATATAAAATTTTTTGAAATCCAATCAGCGGTTGCGAAGTTACAAAATAATATATTAAAAACATAACATTTCACGATCAAAAAATTCTTAAATTGTGTGAAACAAATTTAATTTGTCAAACTAATATCAGTAATGGCTAGAAATATCGATTCCAAAGCAATGAAAAGCAAAATCAATCGTTTTTCGCTCCAGCAGTTTAGGGTAAAAAACTGATAACTTTTCTTGATTTGACGCAAAATTATTAGTTGAATCGTCTTTTGACGCATAAATATTGGTTGAATCACCTCTGTTTATGGTTATTTTAAAATATTTTAAACATTTACCTACATTTTTTTGAACGCAATCTGATGCAAACAATTTTGGTTACTGAGTTTACATTTGGTTACTTTTTTCGTTTTCTTTCAGAAACGCTTTGTCCGAATTTCCTTTCCGAAACATAATCGTATGATGCCTACAATGCGAATCCAAATATGCCATCGTTTTTTTTACTCGTTAAGTAGTTTGGTGTAAAAATTAGGAACGGAGTTTACAATATTTTTTCAAATCTTATTAAAGACATCCTTTTTCATCTCGAGAATGTTACATGCTTCAGAAAATCTTCAACTCTATTATACTAGATGATTATTTTTAGTCCAGCGATCATTTGAGTATAAATAACATTATACTTTTCGCAATATAATTAATAGATAACTCCAAAATTCGCGTGTATGCATTTTTATCAAAAATTATGACGAAAAATCGTTACAGAGTTGATATCGTGTTAGCATAGACATACGGAAAAGTTTGTAAAATATATTAATTTTTACTAAAAACGTTACTTTTCCTCTTCACAAAAATTCTTACATTTAGTGTTTAGCTTCATTGGTTATTAAAATATAAGCTATTAAAGTTAAAAAACCTTATGAGTTACTGGTTACGGAGTTTACATTTGGCCTATAAAATTGGCCACAAATTTTATGTATTAACCAAAAATTGGTCAGATTGTTATAAATTTTGTAAAACGTGTGACAATGCGCTGATATATATCGAAATATATAACTCAAATGTAATCCATTCACTAGAAATTAGCTGGTTACATGGTTTTTATCACATTTTTTGATATCACCCATATATAGAGTTCTCAAGTATTCGACCTATTTGAAAACCCGGTTTTCGAATACTTCTAAAAACCGCCATTTTGAAAAACCGGTTTTCGGTTTTTTTAATTCAAAACCGGTTCGAATAACCAGTTTTTTTTAAATAATCATTTTCTATTGCTATATATGCAAATTTTCTTATAAAACTTGCAAAGAATTGCTAAAAATCTTGAAACTTTCTATTTTTTGCCTTCTTTGAAAGCAATTCGCAGCGTAAATTATTCTATTAGTGCGAATCCACCTTTAAAACTAAAAGTTATTATTTCTAAAGGCGCAGTTTGTTTTTTTTTTTTTCTAAATAAAAACACTTTCGGACAGATCTAAAAGCCTAGTATTTTGTTCGTAATTTTTGCGAAAAAGCTATACCTCCATAAAAAACAGAAATGATTTTGCTCTGGAATTGTTACAAAATTGTGGCGGAAGTTTTTGCGCATTAATTTGATAAACAGGACGATTTGAAAATGTCGCAAAAAATAACTTCGGCCTTATGGAGATTGTAGTTTTCCAATTAATGTGAACCATTTAAAATTTGTATTACAATTTTACGGTTTCAAATCGCAAAATGTTTTATCACGGGGGGAGAAAAACTAAAAAAATAAGAAAAAACTGCTTTTATTTATTAGGGAAATGGAAAACATGAGCTTATATGCATTTTAGGACAAATTTTTATATATTTCCTACTAAACTTATTGTCAAAAAATTAAGACTTTTTTAAGATAGAGAGAAAATGTAGAATTCTGCAAAAAAAAACTGTTTCTTGAAAGAATTTCAGCATTTTTGTTTCGAAAATTCATTTTTTTCGATTATAGTCCGCTAATGTACACTCAAAAAAATAAGTTAGTAGAAAAATTAGTAAAACGTCTTGTATATCAAGTGTACTAGTTTTCAGCCATTTTTTTGCTGAAATTCCGTTTTCAGCAAAAATTTTAGTTATATTTTTTTAGCACTAAACTAATTTTGAACTAATGTTTTACTAATTTATTTTGCTGCAAAAATTGTGCTGAGAACCGCATGCATAGCGTGGACGACAACCAGATAGAAAAGATGTAGATGTCGCAGCTTGTCTGGAAACGGAAATGACAAAAAAAGAAAAACAACTCTACACATATTCTATATTTAAATTTTCAGCAAATAAATTAACTAAAGTAAAATTTCGCTACAAGTTTTTTGAGTTTTTTTCAGTCTACTAATATTCAGCAAAAAGTTTAGTGATTTTAGCAAGGATTTTTTTCATTTGCAGTCGACTAAGAGTTAGCAAAACTTTTGCTGAAGATTACTATTTTTTTGGTAAAAATCAGCTTGCTGATTTTCAGCAAACCTTTTGCTGAAATTACCAACTTTTTTGCAAGCACGCTCCTGACAAAAAATTTGCTGACACAGCAACATTTTTTGCTGACTTTACTGACTTTTTTTTTTGAGTGTACGTCATATCAACGACAAAGTGAATAAACCCACCTAAAGGAGGAAATGAAACATTTAAAATTAATATACATAATCACTTTGAAAATTTTGAAGTGATTTATAAAACAAATTTTTCATGCAAAATTCATTTTATAAATGTGTTATAAGGTTTTCAAATTATTATGCATAGGCACTTAAATATTTTGCATAATTATTGAACAAATGAATAAAACTTATTAGAAATTTTCACCTTATAAATATTCAAAAATGTCGAATTATTCGACAAAGAAAAACCGGTTTAAAAAAGCCGGAAATATAGAAGAAAACCGGTTTATCGAATAATTCGGAAACCGGTTTTGACAACTCTACGTATATATCGCCAAAATATCATCTGGAAGTTAGAAAAATGATAACGCCTGACAACTATTCAAAAGATAAAAGTACACTCAAAAAAATAAGTTAGTAGAAAAATTAGTAAAACGTCTTGTATATCAAGTGTACTAGATTTTAGCATTTTTTTTGCTGAAATTCCGTTTTCAGCAAAAATTTTAGTTATATTTTTTTAGCACTAAACTAATTTTGAACTAATGTTTTACTAATTTATTTTGCTACAAAAATTGTGCTGATAACCGCATTCATAGCGTGGACGACAACCAGATAGACAAGATGTATATGTCGCAGCTTGTCTGGAAACGGAAATGACAAAAAAAGAAAAACTACTTGCACATATTCTATATTTAAATTTTCAGCAAATAAATTAACTAAAGTAAAATTTCGCTACAAGTTTTTTGAGTTTTTTTCAGTCTACTAATATTCAGCAAAAAGTTTAGTGATTTTAGCAAGGATTTTTTTCATTTGCAATCGACTAAGTGTTAGCAAAACTTTTGCTGAGATTACTATTTTTTTGGTAAAAATCAGCTCGCTGATTTTCAGCAAACACCTTTTGTTGAAATTACCATCTTTTTTGCAAGCACGCTCCTGACTAAAAATTTGCTGACACAGCAACATTTTTTGCTGACTTTACTGACTTGAAAGATTTTGCTGGGTTGTTTAGTTTTTCACTTAAATTTCAATTCAAATAAATGAATTGAGAAAGTTATCAAATTTGTAAATAAAAAAATATATTATACATAAAAAAAGAATTTAATTCATAAACTAGCCAATATATATTGGGTCTACCCAGCAAAATCTTTCATTACCAAATAAGTGGTTATATAATAGAAATTCATAGCTCCGCACAACTTATTTTTTGGCGTCTAAACTCATTATTTTTGTTTGGCGTGGTCATTTTTATAAGTAGTCACGCTTACCCGCTCGCTTACGAAAAAATGAGAAATAAGTAGTTATGAGATTTTAAATAATTAGTGGTTACACACATGCTTACAAAAAGTTTAATTATAAGTGGTTATCCGATTGCTTACTTGATTCTTAAAAATAAGGAGTTAAGCAAATACTATTAGCTTAAGAAAATACATTCAGAAAAATTTAAGTTTTTTCTAGTGTGTAATTTTAGGACTCGTCATAAAAATTTAAACATAAAACATATTTACATATAATAAATAAAAATGTATAAAATTCAACTGTGTAAAAAGTACTTATTTAAAATATTACAAGTCATTATTTTATATTTAGAAACAATGAATACAATAGGCCGTTATTAGGAAGTCATTACTTTATATTATAAAATAATGCAAAAGGTAATGATATATCATTTTTGGTAATGCAGATAGTAATGAGGTGTCATTACCAATATTTTGCTGGGTATGAATACAACTTAGCAATTACTTCAAAGCATTGTTGGTAGCAGAAACGGTGCGATTATCGGTGAGGGTGGTAAGTAACGCTATCATAGATTATTTCGGTTACAGTATTTTAAGGATAATTGTATTTCGATAACGGTATTTTAAGGTTAACTGTATTGCAATTATTTCGATAATGGTATTTTAAGTTAAGCGGTATTCAGTTATTTCGGTGCATTCCGCAAATTTTTTTTTATGAAAAAACAAAGTAAAGTAAAATAAATTTATTAACTAAGTGTATGTAAAATTCACAATTACGACGTGGAATTATAAAAAGTTTAGACTAAAAAATAATGGTGTTGTAAGGATAATGGTATTTCATTAATTTCGGTACTGGTATTATAAATGTATCGATATTTGAATCTATAACAGTATTTTAGCGATAAAGCCTACCAACCCTGCCTCAATGTATGTAATTACTTTTGGCTTATGAATGACTTAACATCTAATTGTGAAGTTTGCATAAAAGTTCCAATATCTATTTTTTATTCATACGAGTTAATGAATTGATTCACAGCGACTGATCATCCACGAATTAAACCGATACATCAGGAAAGTGTATTAATCTATACATGCTTTGAAATTCTTTCGTTATACAAATAAGCTATTAACATACACAAAAAAATCGTTACCAAGTAATTAAGCAAATTTCAACTAATAAAGTTTTATCGAATAATTTATTATATGTGACAGCGCATAGAGAAAGGGACCTAAGGGTAAAAAATCAATTTTTTTGATGTGGACAACATCTGAGCATCGAATGAGACCGATCCCATGGCCCAAAAGTGTTCCCTCCCAGAGATATGCGCGTTTTATGAAAGTGAAGTCGACGATTCTGAAAAAATTTTCGTACTAACAGAGTGATATTCACGATTTAAAAGAATTATAAATGAGTATTTATTATAATTCACAATTAATAGGTGTGTTTCTTTACTTTTTGGGTAAAGTTCGGTAAAATGAGAGTAAGCACAAAATCCTCTCACAAAATTACAAAACTACCCAATAGTACAGGAACGCAAAAAACCACTTTTCTAGCCCAAAAATTATTTCAAAGAATAATGTTAAACAGTGATGGGACTTAAAAAATTTTGTTTTGTTCCAAGTGTGTGACTAAAATGTGCCAAATGGGCCTTTATTGTGCCAAAACTCAATCTTCACTTAGAAACCGTGTTTTCAACTTTCATTTTGTAAATGCATTCTTATGGAATTATTTTGAATTCTTATGGAATTAATTATATTTGAATGAATTAAAATTTTCTTTCAATTAAAAGTTGAATGATAAATTAAATTCATTTAAAATTCTATGGATTAAGCACCGTAAGTTGTTCAGTTTTCACGTGAAAAAACTGTTATACTCCATATAAAAAAATTATTTTTCACGACAATGAGTTTCACGTGAAAATTGTGCAAACTTAGTTTTCACGCAAATTTAATGAACAAGACTATTATTTTTCTGGTGAAAAAGTGACATTTTGTGTTAATTATCATTGTGGCTTTGTTATAAAATTAAATATTTTTAATTTTTTTAACTTAAATTGCAATTTAAAGCATTTAAAGTCGGAGAGAAATTTTTTCACGTGAAAAACAACTTACGGTGCTTTATTCGGTAATATCTTCGATGCCATTTTTTAGTTTCGCTTTATTCGAAAAGGTATTTTAATACCAGTAAATGCTTAGAAACTAAAAATTAAAGAATTGTTATTTTTTAAATTCATTTTCTATTAAATTTTGTAGATAACCAAAATGTGCCAAAATAGTATCGGTTGTGCCATTGTACCAATCAATCTTAGATTGTGCCAAAAATCCCATCACTGATGTGAAAATACGTATAATTTCAGTTTGCAAATCGGCACAAATAGACATATTTATTCGCATTTAAAAGTTGTTTTTGATTTTATTCAATTAATTTTAACAAAAAACCAAGTTTCTTTTGTTTATTTCTTTATTTAATTACAATTTTTAATTTAATTTCACAATTGTTTTTTGTTTATATTTGCATCAGCTGTTTTACCAAAGTTTACCCGAAGAAAAAGTCTGGGTAAATTTTGGTAAAAAGAGAAGCACTAATACACTCTCATTAGCGCTCTCATTTACCCAATTCTCGAGTACGGGAACGCTTTGGGTAAATTTCGGTAACTTTGGGTAAATTTCGGTAACATTGGGAACGTACGGGAACACACTGAATAATTTCAGAAAATAAAGCTGGATTCGAAAAACCGCGAGCAAAATTGATATCAAACTCGTGTTAACAGCGCGCTAGGTAGAAAACAGTAAAAACCAACTACACAAAACAAGAGGTAGGGACGAACTACGCGCGTTTTCAAGGTTGACCAACACGTTCCTGACGTCATGAGATGTGTCGCTTTCAAATGAGACCAATACCAACACGCTCAGTGATGGTACACCAAAGATACATGTATTTAAATCTTTAAAATCGCTCTCCTGAACAAAACCGGTTTTTACCCTTAGGTCCCTTTCTATTTTGCGCGTCACATATTGTGTATGCCACAAAAACATTATTTTAGTTGAAGTGCTCCCAATTGCTTGCCAAAGACTTTTTTGTGTGTATTTAAAAACGCAAATAAAACTTGATTTTTGAAAGACTCTAAAATAAGATTATTTTTAAATTGTTCACATTAAAGGGCTGAACGATTCATCTTAAATGAGATTTCAAGACACATGATAGCCTACAAGCCATAACAATTTGTGTGGTTGTATTTTTTATAACGATTGAGTCAGTACAAACAACAAAAAAAAAACACGATGGCAAAAAAGCATATGGATAGTGAGACGAATCCCATCATGAATCGTTTATCACGGATGACAACGGTACATTACATCATATTATTGTGAACTTAAGCAACCAACACAATATCAACACCATCGTTTTAGTGTTACTGAAAACTTATGTATAACAGTGTTGCCAGTTTCGGGGATTTATCCCCAAATTGGGAATTGTATCATCAATGGGGATAAAAACTTCCGTTTGTAGAACTGGGGATGATACGAAATTTAGGGGATCATTTGGGGATAAAATATATTATTGCTTTTTTATATTTTTATGAATTTAATCCTGATAATTCTAAATATTTATATTTTTTCTAAGAATGATGATAATAGTGAATGATTTTTAGCTACAAAAATTTGAGTCTGGCAAGGTAATGTTCCTAGAAACTATAATTCCTCTTGGTGAAAATTCAAATTCGTTTTGGTTCTAAAATTTTTAAAGTTATTTAAATTTAATAAGAGTTATAAGAAGTTCTTCTTAAATTAAATGTATACTTTACAAGTTACTCAATTGTCAAAAGTTAATCCATCTGCTGAAATGCTAAAACTTTTTAATGCAGTACCATACACAACAAAATGTCTGTTATTTATTAAATGTCTGTTTATTATTAAATATTTAAAATGAAAAATTTTGGTTCAAATTTTCTTAGCTGTTATTTAAATTTATTTGTTCTTTTTTATAATTTGTTGTAAGCACAAATTTATTAAGTCTGAGTGTACAACTTACCGCAAAAAATAAACGAATATGGTATTTTTCCACTAATTTTTAGAAAAAATTAACGAAAACAAATTTTTATATAAAATAAAAGTTGGACATTTTTTGGGATGGCAAATTAAAAATTGGGGATAAGGTATGAAAAGACTGGCAACACTGATGTATGTAACCGAAATACGTACCTACTCTGTTGAAAGCTATCATGCTAATGAATGGAGTATTTTTTTTTTTGTTATGCTTTTAGTTGAGAGTTTTGTTTTCATTCGTGTTGTGTAGGTATGAAAAGCCGATTATGATCGGCCAATGGTATAATGAAAAAATTAAAATAGACAAATGTCTACCCCCAAAAAATTCTTTAGTTGATCGTAATGAATATTTCAACTATTTAATATGTGAAATACTCTAATCATACCAAAAAAAAGCTCTAAAGCGACGAATACATTAAGGAACATTGAGTAGGGTTTTTAGCAAACTCTACTACGTATTGGTTTTATTATATTATTTATTTTTAATTTTATTTTTCAATATTGTTTAATTATACCACCGATTTTTTTTTAATGTTTTTTTTTGGAATGAATTTGGTAAATTTTATTTTATAGAATTTCGTTAGGTTATTTTAAGGGTATCGGTATTTTAAGTTATATCGTTAAGTTATTTTAGGGTGAACGGTATTTTAATTTATTTCGTTAGGTTATTTTAAGGTTAACGGTATTTTAAGTTACTTCGTTAGTGGTATTTTAGGGTTAAAAATAGTTCGTTGAAAGGGTTTCGAATCGTTAACGGTATTTTACGGTTAGTGTTTCCCAACCAAGTTAAAAATTTTAAAAATTGCCAAAATTTAAAAAATCGTTTAAATTTAAAAATTGCCAAAATTTGAAAAAATCATAAAAAACCGCCAAAATTTTGAAAATAGCAAAATTTAGAAAAATCGGCAAAATTAAAGAAATCTTCGAAAATTAGAAAAAAATCATCAAAATTAAAAAATCATCCACATTAAAAAAATCGCCAAAAAGCTAAAAGCCGAACAAAAAAAAATCCAGAATTAAACAAAATTAAAAATTTTTTTAAATCAGTTTTTAATATGATTTTGTTTTTAATATCATTTTTGCAAGAAGGTCAATGGATACTGATAAAAATATTTGTAACTGATAAAAACCAATTAAAAATAAGAAAATAAATAAAAACAAATAAAATTTTTAAAATAAGTTTTATTAAAAAAAAAACAAAAAATAAGTTCAATATGTTTAAAAGTAAGTAAGTAGCTTTTTTTGCTATTTTTATAGGTTTGTGGGAGTTTATATAACAAAACAGGAATGTATCAGAATCTCCCTTCAATATATGTCTGTATATGAAATCTTTTTCCATATATGGAATCACATATACTTCCATATATGTTCATATAAAATCCATATACGTTCATAAAAAATCCATATTTGTTCATATGTGTCCACATAAACCATATATGAACATGTTCGAGTGTATATGAGCATTTTTCACCGGGTGTATAAAACTTAAAAATCTCTGTATTATAATTGTTTATATTAAAAACAATTACAACGCAGAGATTTTTAACTTTCTTGTATTTAATAAGAATTAATATAAATTATTTTTTTTTGTTTTTATAATTTATTATGCATTAATAACATTATTAATTTATTTTTTTACTAACTTTTTTATATAATAATATAAAAATTGTAAAACAAACATTGAATTGAAAATAAAGAACAACTAACTCCTAACTTTTTTATCTGAGTGTACATTTATACTTTTTCGTTTTATAAAACCTACATATTATAACACAACACACCATCGCATCCATAGCATTCATTGCGATACTTAAACACAAGTTCAAAGTACTAATTGCTTTGTTATGGTAGCGAACAACCGTGTGTCACAACAATCACTTATTGTTTTTTTCGTTGCCATGGTTAATGCTTAAGCTCGCTTACGTTTTGATTTGTCTTCTAGTCGTAACAGGGTGGTTTAAATCGTAATACTAGCACCATGTGATTTAATGACTACAACAAACCAATTGCACTCACGCAGCCCTTTAGTTCACATGTGATCATAACTGACTTTTATTTAAAAGCTTTTTAAGTGTTTTGTTCTAAAGTTAATTTTTTCTCTAAATTTTATGAAGATTCATATGAGACTCAAAAGTTCATCATAAATGCTGCATATTTAAGGAACTTTTCTTTGTAATAATATAACGCCCAGAACGATGGGACAATTGAAATGGCCAAATCAATTTTTTTAAGTTTACTGATGAGGTTATTACCTTTTTTCGGAGTAATTTTAATCTACACTTTTGGGAATTTTGAATCTTGCTTGTGGCATCACTGAGATTAAACTGAAATATTTACTTGTAGTGGTGGAAAAAATCATACACATTTGTTGCACAGTGGATTAACCGAATACAAAATGGGTTATAATTAGTGTTTCCAATTATTCGACATAGGCGGTTAACCGGTTAATGCATTATTCGAAAAATCACCAGAATTAATTAACCGGATATTCGGGTCGGTTAATCGAGAAAATTGGCAATTAATCGATTAATCGTTTAATGCAAAATTAATGTATTTTCCTAACTTTTTATTAATAAAAACACAGAGATGACTTTTTTTAATATTAAAAAATAGAAGAGCTTTTTACATTGAGCCATCAATATAAAAAATGTTAAGCTCTATTTGAAAATACCAATTTACTCTGCAAAAATTAGCAAATATTAGCAGCGGTATTCATAAGCAAAATTTAGGTACTGCATATCCGCTTAATAAGGTTTTCTTATTCATAACACTTTTTACTAAACGACGCACAAACTCTGCTCATCTCATAAACAATTGGTGTCATTTTGACAACAGCTGTTGCAATTGAGAAAATTCTTATTTATTTAATTTAAACTTTTTTGTCCCGGTTTAAGTTAAATTATTGTCTTCTAAAATTTTTTTAATTGTTCTATATGCATTTTTTTCAATTTCAGTTTTGTATAAAGCGTAATATTGCGAATATATATTTCTTTTTTCAAAAACAGGGTTGGTAAAATTTTAGTTAGACAGAGGATATCCAAAAGACTTATGAATAGACTCGCGAACATCCAGTGAATAAGCCTAAAATACATTCTAGTTGTGAACTCGTTGTGTGTAGCGCACATCGAGTTCGTAACTAAAACTTATGAATACCGCTGTAGTAGTCTGAGAATATCTTAAATAAATTCGCTTTTTAAGGGCCCTTAACAAAAACAAATTTTGAGGTAATTTACGAGAGAGAATTTAATTGGACTTGTTTTAATGAAAGTTTTCACTAAACTAATGAAGTTTTCTTCACAAAGTTAATGCAAAACAAATTTCACTAAAAAGGTTTTTCATTTTTCAAAAAAAAATACGAAATTTTTCATAAAACTGTATTAATTCAACGAAAAGTTTAGTAAAGTGTTGTTTTAAATGCCCTATAGACAGCTGCAATTAATATTAGCTGTATTTTGTCGCATGCATATCAACGTTAAGTATTTAAAGCAAATCGAAGTTAAACCGATTGTAACATAAACAAATTTTAAACAGGTTATGTTCATAATTGTTCCGTTATAATCGAACATATGTCAGCAAAAGTTTTTAGAAAGTAACGCGAATAAGTTACGTTAGATGTGACAATGTATAAACGTTGAGTTTTCAACGTCAATAATTATCCGTGTTGAAAGTTAACGTGCATACGAAAAGTAGTATGTTAGTTTTCGTCTTAAATGCATTTTTATGCACTTTGAGTTTTTTTATGAGTTAACGGATACAGTTAAGTCGAAAACACAGCTAATGTAATTAATTAACTAATGTATAATTACAATTAACTTAATTACAATTACAACTACATTAACTAAAAATCTACAATAAAATAGGCAATTTTATCAATTTTTATTAATAAATTTGAGGTTAAGAAGAGTAAAAATTTTTCTCTAAAAATAAACACATTATAATTTTCAAATCAGGCTAGATCTAGTTTCTGCATTTTTTTTGTATGGACAGGCGTCGTCAGAGATTTTTCATTAAATTATATTAATTGTTTATATGTATTTATTGTCAGATTGTATCTATGATAATTTTTTTCAACAACCCGTCGGTTGTATAAATCCAACACATGCTCCCACATTACAAACGTAACGTGCGACAGCTTAACCATCTCACCCAAGTAAGACCTTGAATGCAATGTAACTAATTCGTTGTTTCCTTTCCTATTGAACTTTCTGTTATTGTTTTTACTCAGAAATGATCAACGCAGACACATACAAACATTCTATTTTTAGATTTTTGTATATCTTCCAATCACCTCTGTGTTTCAATGGACGAATTCCACCGAAATTTCACTGAATCAATATAAAAATTCATAAAAAGCATGTAGACAATTCACTCAGTGAGCAGTAACAGATGTCAAATCCCAAACAGATTTGTTTGTTCGAACTTTATCACAGATTTTTGAAAGTGAGAGCAGTTTTTCAGCCTTTCAAAATTATATGTTTGCAATAATAAAATTTTAAAAATTAGTACGCACTGTTTTTGTTAAAATAAATATAAATCAAATCATCGACTAGAGGCTGAAAAACTGATCTCATTTTCAAAAATCTGTGATTTTAAATTAATTTTCCATTTTAAAAGAATTAAAACAGAAATGAAAAATTACCTATTGTGTTTCGTAAAGCCTGCTCCAACCAGACATATAGTGTTAAAGCATTTTTTTACAAATAGAAACTTTATTTTGTTAAAAAATTCAAAAAAATTTGATTAAACATTAATTGCGATAATGTACAACAAATCCGTTTTAAGTCTCTTAAAACCCATGACGTGTCTCGCTGGTTCAATGTCGACTAGCTTGGAGTTGCTTAAAAAATGGTATCTAAAGGCTTCTCTTTCAATCAATTTAAAACAATTTGATCGTATTTTATTTTTTCTAAGCGTTTCTTGCAATTTTTTAGCCAAAGTTACGAAAATTATGAAGTTTTGGGGAAAAATAAATCAAAAAATAACATATTTAAAATGTAACCGGTTAATCGACCTATTTTAACCGATTATTCGGGTCGAATAATTATTCGAGTTTTAAATATTTAAATTTCATCAAAATATCTTAATATTTGCGACCTGCAGCGTATAAACCATATAATTTTAGTAGGACCCTTATATGGGCACTAGGTCTAAACATGGACCGATGTTCACCAAAATCAATAGGCTTCGTCCTTGGGCCGACATAAGTCGGTGTACCGTATTTCATCAAAATATCTTAATATTTGCGACCTGCAGCGTATAAACAACATAATTTTGGTAGGACCCTTATATGGGCACTAGGTCTAAACATGGACCGATGTTCACCAAAATCAATAGGCGTCGTCCTTGGGCCGACATAAGTCGGTGTACCAAGTTTCATCAAAATATCTTAATATTTGCTACCTGTAGAGTGCGCACAAGAATGCATGGACAGTAGGCTGGGTCGATTTGTGGGGAGGCAAAAAAATCGCCCATGCCTCAGGGAAAATCGTATTCTAGGGATCAAAATAAGAAACTTTGCCGAAGGAACCATACCTCTAAAACGAATTCTACTACCCCCAACTGTTGACTTTTGTCCCGTAGGGTCAAGTTTTGAAAAATCCCACTTTGACCCATTTAGAGTGCCCCAATCGAGTCCAAATGTATGACCGACCCCCACTAACTTTGGAGGGCCGATCCACCCATGCCAGTGGTACACCCCCTGGAACTCCCCTGGGGGGTTCCCCATACAAACATTTTAAAAAATCACCATTTTTGGCACTTTATTTTATTATTTTTTATTTATTTTATTTATTTTTATTATTTTATTTATTTTTTCTCTTTAGAAATTTATTTAGTCAGAACATATGTAAATGAAAAAATTAATTTAACTTAGTAATAGAAAAGAAAATAAAAAAAATTACTGTTTGAAGTCTTTTTTGCTTTCAAGTCTGGGCATTTTTTCTTTTCTATTACTAAGTTAAATTAATTTTTTCATTTACATATGTTCTGACTAAATAAATTTCTAAAGAGAAAAAATAAATAAAATAATAAAAATAAATAAAATAAATAAAAAATAATAAAATAAAGTTACAAAAATGGTGATTTTTTAAAATGTTTGTATGGGGAACCCCCAGGGGAGTTCCAGGGGGTGTACCACTGGCATGGGTGGATCGGCCCTCCAAAGTTAGTGGGGGTCGGTCATACATTTGGACTCGATTGGGGCACTCTAAATGGGTCAAAGTGGGATTTTTCAAAACTTGACCCTACGGGACAAAAGTCAACAGTTGGGGGTAGTAGAATTCGTTTTAGAGGTATGGTTCCTTCGGCAAAGTTTCTTATTTTGATCCCTAGAATACGATTTTCACTGAGGCATGGGCGATTATTAAATCGACCCGCCCTAATGGACAGACAGACAGACGGACGGACAGACGGACATCCTTAAATCGAAATAAAAAAAAATTCTAAGCCGATCGGTATACTATAAGGTGGGTCTAGGACCAATATTTTTTGGTGTTACAAACATCAGCACAAACTTATAATACCCTGACCACATAGTGGTGTAGGGTATAAATATGTTACAAAATATGAGATATTTAGTTTTATCTCATGTATTAACTTTTGTACTATAACAAAACCAAAAATTAGTCATGTACTATACAAACCAAAAAAAATAATATAATTATGAATTCAAAACAACTCCATATTTTTACACAGCAAAAGTCTTGGTACCCCTGCGAAAAGACGAATATTAGTTACAATATGGATAGAAATTTAATATAATTCTACACCTAATATTTATTAGGATATCCCTAAAGACGAAAAACTTCATTTAATCGATTTGGCATTGACTATACAAATTTTACTCTGTAATTTCGAACTTTTTGCTGCCGTTCAGTCAAAAGCATAGCCTTGAGCTGAATTTTATTAGAAATTTTATGAGTACGCAATCATATTTCTAAATAATCCCACATGGGTTCATATCGGATCTTTGCGGAGGGGTTTTAAACATGTGGGGGTATTGTATGCAACCCACATCTTTACCTCAGCAGCAGTGTGCTGAGGATTATTGTCCTGTTCAAAATAATCATTACGAATTTTAAATTTTTCAGCACTTTTATTCAGATTATTCTTCAGAATATTTAAATATACTATTTTGTTCATTATTTCTTCGATAATAACCAAATTACCAACTCCTGCTGCTGTCATACAGCCCCATACCATGACATCACCACCTCTGTGCTTGACGAGTATTCTTGGGATTACGTTATCAAGATTTTTTCTCCATACCAATGCACGTCCCTCTGATCCAAAAATGTTAAATTTCTATTTCTCCGTAAAATGACTTTATCACAAAACTCAGTTGTGTTTGTTTTATACTCATAGCAAAATCTATGCGCTTCTTTCTGTTTATTTCGTTAATGTAAGAATTCTTGCGTGCTGTACGAGCATTGTACCTGGTCCTTTTGATCGATATACGTAGCGTGTCTGCAGAAACACTATTGTCAAAAGATTCGTTCAACTCTGCAGCTATCTTAATTGCACTTTTAATTAGATCTTCCTCAATTTTAGCTTCTATTTTTCTATCTTCTCTATTACTTAACTTTGCTGGATGTCCAATTCGTGGTTTATTTTCAATTCTTTTTCTCTTCTTTGAATTGATTACTATTTTTTTGTATTGTCGATTTGCTTTTTTTTATTATATTAACAATTTCTGAAAATATTTTCCCATTTCGTGGCTATTAATTATTACTTTTCGGTCCTCAATTGTTAATTGTCTTCGAGACATTTTCATGTTACTTCACTTTTTTTAATAAAACACTAATTTTTTTGATACTTTTTTCAAATTAGAAATGCATATACATATTATGTTTGAAATGTACCGTTATAAATATTAAAAGAGATTTATTAAGAACAACAGAGCTGCAATGGCATTTTCAAAATGCTTTTAAAGCAGGGATGATAAAGTTAGTACTATAGTACTTTTTGTGGTACTATTGCAACCCCAAAAGTACTATGGTACTCCTCCGACTTATTTAGTAATATTTACACATTTTTCGATTTTTAAATTTTTTGTGCTTTTTTAATTTTCAGAGATATTATCGGAGTTTTAAATAAAAAATACTTATGTTGAAAATATTTCTAATAGTAGATGTTACTATTGAAAACTCTAGTTAAACACATAAAAAATGTTCTTTCGCATTTTTTTATTGAAGTACGTATGTATGTATAAAAAAAATATATAAAAAATTAGGAGAATTAAGAAATCTAGAAATTTTTGTCTTTTCTGAAACGAGCAAAATGTTTTTCCTCATCAGAGCTCCTTCACTCATTCGATTTTCATTTCTGAATGATTAAATACCTAAGACCTTTTTCGAAGAATCGAATGAATTCTTAATGCACGTACTGCAATCATTAAATTCTATTGATTCGATTATCAATCAATTTGTTCATTCGAAAATATTCTTACATTACAAGGTGGAATAGATCTGTAAATAACTTTAAAATAATATTCACTTTAAAACGAAGTTGAATACGATATTCAGGGAATTTAAATTCTGAAGCATATACCCACAGAAATAAACCTTTAAAAATCGCAGAAAAAGCTATTACAAATTAAGCAAAAGTGGCCTTACAATAAAAACTGCTGAGATTAGCAGATTTTTTTTTTTTATATATTTTATATATTTTTTATATTTAACTTTTAGTTTATTGAAAATAACAAATTATGCTGTAAAATATGCAGAAAGCATTAACATTTTTAGAGTTAAAACAGCAAAAATAAACTTTTATATCTACAAAATTTTTGTTACTTATTATAAGTTAAATTTAGTTGAATGAAAATAGCAGCCTATCCCGCTAAAATCAACGAAAATGGTTGCTAAAAATAGTAAACTGCTGATTTCAGAAGACTGAATTTTTATTCGTATTAAAAAAATAGAAAAAAAGCTTTCTAGATTTTAAATTTTTTGTAATTTTTAGTCTACTAATTATTTTTTATTACTAATTTTAGCAGATTAAGTTGTTATTTTCTGTTAACTAAAATTTATTCAAATAAAATTTTGTATATGTATTTAAAAGTTTGGTTTTTGCTGTTCTTATTTTACTAATATTTTACAAAAGTAATCTGATTGAATTTTTTTATGCAACGTCGTTTTTAACTAATTTTTAATAGTTTTAACTAAAATTTTTACGTTTTTCTATTGCTGTATGAGCTAGATATAACAGAACTATTTATTTTTTATGAGTTTTTATTTGTTAATTTATAATGATAAAACAATTAAATGAAAAAAATTGTTGGTACTATAGAGGGCGAAAAAGTACTATTTTTTAAGCTGGTTAGTACTATGTTATAAATCCCATTTATCATCCCTGTTTTAAAGGGTACCAAGATTTTGCTGCGCAAAAATATGGAGTAGTTGCAAATTCCGAATTATATTTTTTTTGTTTCGCATAGTACATCACTCATTTTTTGTTTTGTTATAGTACACAAGTTAATACATGAGATAAAAATAAATATTACATATTTTGTAATATATTTTTGAGAAATTTTAAAAACACTTTTATTTCAAGTGGGGTACCATGACTTATGCTGCTCACTGTATTTGTGTTTAAACTATGTTGCCCAACAAATATTTTTTTCTAGCAGGTCTGTGCTGTTAATTTTGTTGAACAAATGTTTCTTTTACGTGTTACTACAACTATCACAGTAGTAACAACTAGGGCAAGGAATTTCATGCACTTAAAAATGGAAAATATGCGCCTAAAATATGCGGTTAAAAAAGAAAAATAAAAGAAACATGCACTAAAAACTATTACTTTTGCAAAAATAATGCATTCTAAAATTTAAAAATGTATTTAAGTTAGTTATTTTGCAAACAGACAGAACTCGAAGCTTTCCCATAGGTCAGGTCAATAAGGTTTTAAGAATGTTTATTTTAATTGAATCAAAATATGAAAACGTATCAATTTTTTATATTTTTTTACAAAATAAAAAGTGCTCCTAAAAATTAAAAATATGCACAAATATTCATTTAAAAGCACAAAATATGCATTAAAAAGGCACCAAATATGCATATAAAGCCAAAATATGCAAAAACATGCACTTATGACAAAATATGCAACTACAAATCGATGCCATTTTGTTATAAATTTGATGATTCGGATAAATATTTAGTCCATATTAGTTTCGGACTATCGAGAAAAAACATGCATTTGTATGAAATTCCTTGCCTTAGTAATAACATTTATTTTCGTAGGAACATCGTGTATGTATACAAAATACATCACAACAGTACACGATCTACTTAATATAAATACAGTAAGTGACTAATGTGCGCAAATATTATAGAACCCTGCGAAAATTTATAAAAATTTTTAATTTACAAACATGTGAAATATTTTTAAGGTGTGCACAGAACACCTCCGCACATTAGAGGGAACGTCACTGATTTCTACATATTAAAAATGTGAATTAAACAAAAATAATAATTTTTAAATTTATAAAGAAAATTATTTTATTTTAATCTTCACATCAAAGCAATCTAAGTTATCTAATTCCGATTCCTTTTTTCTCTTTAATTCTGCTGGACTTAAATGTGGCTGATGTTGTTTACGATGAGTACGAAAACTAGCGCCTTGGGAAAACTCTTTACCGCATATATTACATTTATAACGTTTTTTATCTTCATGTATAAGTTTGTGGTTGTTTAAATATCTTGAAGCCGTAAATCCTTTACCACATATATCACAAACAATGTCACGTATTTGAAGATGAGATTTAACATGATTTTTCAATGTATGCAAGCGATTAAATCCATGTTTACATATATGACATTCATAACGAAAACGTTTCTCATGGCGCCTAATGTGATTGTCGTATTCGCCATGAAGTCTGAACCTGGTACCACATATTTGACATAAAAATGGCTTCTCACCAGTATGAATCATTAAATGTAAATCTAATTCGTATCTATATGAAAAAATTTTACCACATATATTACAGGCCAAGCTAGATAAGTTTAAATGTCGTCTTGCATGTGCTAAGTATGTTTCGAATGATTTGAACTCCATCATTTCACAGAGTGGGCATTTGAATGGTTTGGTATTATGATGTTTAGCAACATGCATGTGAAAATTTTCATATTTTTGAATTATTTCATTGCAGGTGTCGCACTTAAATGGTCCTTGGCTTTCATTGAGAAATAACAGTTTCTTATAGAATTGAGAGGATGGCGTAAATTCTGTATTTTCCAGTTCACATCTCAATTGCTGTTCTTTATCTTTGGAATATAAGAGATTTAAATATTTGATATAGTCCTGTAATTTGTCTTTAGTAATATCAATATTAGGATTTAATTTCAAATCTTTAATTATTTTATTAAGTGCTTCATCTCTTTTGACGGTAATACCAAAATTGATGTTATTAACCTGCCATAAATCGTTATATCTTTTATAAAGTTTTATTATAACGGGCAATAGTGAAAGATCCAAATATTTCTAGAAAAATGTAAATTTAATATAAATTTAATCATATTAGGTAGAATATAAAGTTTGTAACGTACCACCCGACTTCTGAATTTACTACACTGAAAGTAAATATTATTTAAATATCGAAGCATTCAACAATCAAATTTAAATCACTTACTCGCTGTCTTATCATATAGTCAATATTTCCCTCTAAGTATTTCATGTGTTCATTGTACCAAGGTAATTGATATTCCTCTCCTTTACGTTGTTTTTCCAATTCATAAGAACACTCCGCACGCAATGCATTTATACGGATTTTAGCAAATTTCCACGAAATACTAGTATTTAGTTTTTCATTAACTTCATTAGCTATTGTTTCAAATGCTTTTTCTGTTATAACTTTATCAACAGTTCTTTCTTTAGGTTTCCAAATTATAGGTTGTTTCTCGTAAGCTTCAAACAATGCCGTAATAAATTCTTTTTCGTCCACATTTTCATCAAGTTCGGATTTTTTTTTACGTATTCTTTTTTTCTTTATATTGTCATTTTTAATCTAATAAAAAATAAAATAAAAATCATTTTTAAACTACATAATTTGAAATTGTTGTAAAAATATTCTGAAAAGTACTTTTTTAACTTTTAACATTTACTAGACAATTTTTTTTAATGTGTATCAGTATAAGTGTAATTTTAGCAACATTAGGTGTGTTTGGGTACTTTTCCAGTAAAGTCCAGTAAAAATTACTCAGTAACAAATTTACAGAGAGTAAGGCAAAATTTACTCTCAAAAAGAAAAATATCTAAAAATGTACGCAAACAGAAAAATTGTAAGAATTAGTAAAATACTGCTGCCAACTTCTTCCCTAAAAATATCGCTAAATCAAACTAAAAAATCACTAGAAAATATCTAAATTATAAAAAAAATTAAATAGCGATAAATCCCTAAATTGCACGAACTTTTTAAGTTCTGTTGAAAAATTTCACAAAAATAGCTATTATTTTTCAAACTTCTTAATACTTTCTTAAAAAATTATTGATACATCGCCAAATTTTTCGAACTTTTTTGTTTTCCATAAAAATTTACCGATAGATCGCTGAATAATAACACTATGCGACAGTCAAAATCGGGATCGGATAAAACCAACGGCAAATGTTATATCGGTCAAAAACAAGTTATACGTGTCCCGACGTTTCGCTGGGTCACCCCTAGGAATCGAAATATATCTTTTTTTGACATAACTCGAGAACCACTAGTTCGATTTTGCTCAAACAATTTTAAAAAAATTAAAAATTACAATTCCTTTAATCTGTTCATATAACGTTTTTCTATATACTCAACAGTTTTGCCGGTAAAAATAAATGTTTGTTACCGCTACCATAAAAATCAATAACCTTTTGTTATTACTTTTTTTTAATATTTTAGGCAAAAAATATTTTTTTCTTCATACATTTATTTTTACCGGCAAAACTGTTGAGTATATAGAAAAACGTTATATGAACAGCCCAGTGTAGAAACGGTAATGACATATCATTATTTTTTGGACTACCAGTAATGACACTCACTTACCTTCTGTATTATTTTAAAACATATAATAATGAGTTACTGATAATGACTTATTTTTATCATTATTTCATTATTAATTTTTTAGATTTTTTTGAAAATTTTTTGAAATCTATTTTTAGACTCAGTATTTTTTAACCACTGGTAAGGATATATGTAACCACATATTTTTTGATTTTTTGTATGTTGGCGAGTAAGCTACTTGTGTGCAGCAGGTCAATTGTGTTTTTATCTATTAAATATTACATGTTATTTTTTTTTTTATATTTATTAATTATTATTATTTAATAACATAAAACTTCATTCTTAATAATAAAAACTGCTAAGCCTATGGCTTGTCAGCAGCTATATCGCTGCTAAGCCTATGGCTTATCAGCGATATAGCTCAGATGGTAGAGCTGTTGACTGGCAATCTGTAGACCCAGGTTCGATTCCCGCACCAGCAAATTTTATTTAAAAAAAAAAAATACAATAAAAAATATTTTTTTTTATATAATTTATTTTTTAGAAAATCTATTTTTAGACTCATTATTTTTGTCAGTACTGGTAAGCACATAGGTAACGATATATTTTTTGATTTTTCGTATGCTGATGTGTAACGACAACTCATTATTTTTCGCGACATCGCCATATAAAGGTAATAAGAAATGTAATAACAAAAGTAACTAGTTACCATTACCAAGTATGTAGTTACATAACCACATATCTGGTAATGATTTTCTACACTAGGAGATTAAAGGAATTGTAATTTTTAATTTTTTTTAAAATTGTTTGAGCAAAATCGGACTAGTGGTTCTCGAGTTATGTGACCACCAAAGGTCAAATCGATATATCTCGATTCCTAGTCGTGACCCAGCGAAACGCCGGGACACGTATAACTTCTTTTTTACCGATATAACTTTCCCCGGTAGTTTGAACCCTTCCCGATCACTGACCCTACCATTTGTCTCACAGTGTAATGATTCAAAAATTCTGTCAAGGAAATAAATGTAAAAAAATGCTAAGAAAATGTGAAGACTGTTGTTAATGCCAAAAGTCGTAGACGGTTTTGAACATTAACCCCGTTAAAATAATCCTGAAATCCCCAATTATATTATATTTGAATGCTGAATAATGTGAATGATAGAAATTTAGCTAAATAACTTTCTATCTCATTCGCGCATTAAAGCCTAAATAAAATGTCAAAATCTGTGCAAAAGTCATAGATACTCATTTCCGCTAAAAATAAATATATGACTGCCTCTTGTTAACTTAGCATTCATACTGGTAAGACCTATTTCCAAATTCCGTAAAATAAAATATTCCAATTTTTAATTCTGACATTGTTTGTCTTTTCTTTTTATTTTTTTGTACAATTGGGATATTCTACCATTTTGAGAAACAAAATCGCATATTGATTTTGTCTGGGCTCAGCAGTTTCTTTCCAACTCCAGGTTATACTTGCTCTCCACCGACATATACATCGCCACGTATATTTGACGGTAACATTTGGTCCCATCGAACTAGATTTGGAAACGCTCTGAGAGTTCTATTTGTGTGGGAGATCTTACCAAAAACTCTTTTCCAGAATAACAACAACAGCAGCATTATCAAAAAAAAAAAAAAAAAAAAACAAACAGGTTCGTTTGATTTTGCTTATTCCTTTTATTTAATACGTTTGATAGTGCAAGACAAAATACAGCAATAGAGCATATTAATTTTTTTCGTTTCTAAACGTGGTTGTCATTGCGACTTAAATTTTCATGATTAATTTAATTGAAGATAAAAAGAAAAGAGAAAAATTATTAAAAATAGAAAAGAATAATTTCGGAAATATAGAGTGAGTTAGAAATAGGAAAAAGTTAATAGATTCACTGGATTAAGGGAAAATTCGGAAGCGGTGAAAATATAAATAATTTCAAGAGGAGAAGGAAGAAATAAATCTGCCAAGATTAAGCTGCCAAAGAGTGAGAGGTAATCATCCAGGAAGATTCGGATTAAATTACACAAAACAGTGCACATTTATTTGGTGAGTCATCGTTTGCGGTATTTATTTCTATTCCTTTATAAGTATCAATCACGTTGATTGACCTCATTCCTTTTTTTGTTCATGCATGAGTGAATAAATAATTGTACGACAGTTTATTTTCCCCTTATATCGTTTTTATACAAACCAGTATTTAACCCTCTAACCGGCAAGCCCGCCTCCAGGCGGGGTATATTAAATTGACCAGAAATGCGCCAAATGGGTATTTTATAATAAGAAATTATGCTTTTTCAACAGAAAACAAAATTTATAAAATTTTTTGTGAAGAATTTTTTTGTATACAATGCACGGTTTGGAAGCGAGAAAGTGTCAAAGATAAAATTTCGTAAAATTTCAAAAATTAAGTATTTTAAAACAACCAAAAGTTTCAAAAATCTTAAAAACATATTTAAATTGACTAAAACAATTGATAGTCACCATGAAGTAAGATTGTAGCTTAAGCTATTCAAAAAGTTCCTTACTTTGGTCCAAGGACGCACAGGATTCCATAAGGATACCTTTAAAGGACATCGCCTTAACTTCAAAACGAATGGACGGATTTTTCTGAAATTTGGTAAAAAGAATATATTTGTTATAGGTAGCAAAGCTCATAAGTTTGAATAATATATATTGAAGTTTTGGTGCGTTTTCGCTCAATTTCGCATTTTTCGAAAAACGAAATTCTCTACAACCTCTTAAGTAACAGCACAAAAAATGTAATTTTTCTATTGCAATTACATCTTGGTAAAAGAAATAATTTGTGCCTAAACCTAGTAATTTTTATGCGTGTTTTCGAGATTCACCCTTAAACTATTTTGGTCCATATTGCCTAAAGTAGGCAACGAAAAAAATTTTGTAGAAGAACTTATTGTTTATTTTTCGTAAGGAACACATGGTATAAATTTCATTGCAAAAAAACTTAGGCCGGTTAGAGGGTTAACTACTCTTTTTATTTTCTTAATTCTATGGGAAAAAAATTCCCTCCTTTTTTCAACTATTTCTTCTTTGTCACATGTCTCACTCGGAAACCCATAGAGAGGCTACCCTTACTATCTCTTTTATAATTACACTCTTTACATTCGAACGATGTGTTTTTGTGTTATTTATACACTAACATTTTCTTATTGATTTCCCCTGCGTTAATTTGCAAAGACAATGGTCGCTCTTAATTAAGCTGATCTCTTTTAATACCACTCTTTTACTTGTTTTGTAACAATAAATTTTGGTTTTATTCCTTGTGGTTATATACCAGCAAACAATTTAGCATGATTAAAATTTCTTATAGTTTCTTTGAAAATTTATAATTAAATTCAATAATAAAATTGACTGTACGGAGTTTTGCATAGTTATTTCACATAATTTTATCAGTTTAGTTTTATTCTTGCGAAAATATTTTTATTATACTGGCATTTACTTGCATAAGATTTAATGTATTTTTGTGCATTAAATACCAAGCGAAGTGTGGTTTCCGGGAGGAAGTGGATTGTGCTTTATTAGCGAATACTTTTATAGCAACGGTTATTCGGGCTCCTATTTGTCAAATGTGTTGATAAAGTACTTGAGTAGAAGGGTTGTCAACTACATACATTTGTGTCTACATTATTACTTCATTGGTTTTTTTTGGTCTCCTATTGTTTGCTGGGTATTCGATCAAGTGAATATACATACGTATATACTTAGCTTCATACATATTCATGAGAGCTAAGTACTCATATCAATTGGAATTGTTTAGTTGCTCTGGTGGTGTTTTTTTTTTGTTGTTCTTATGAGTTTTTTTTTTTGCAACTTTTGGAAATCCTAATATCCAATTATTTCCACATATTTCTGGCAATTTGTTTTTGATTGCATTCCTATTGGATTATTCTCTGAGAGCGAATGGAAAGGGCAGAGAATCCGAGAAACTAATTCTCCAGAAGTTCAAGGTCATCCAGCTGCATTGTTTGTTTTTTTCTATATAGATACTTTCTGACATATATATCCATAAAAGTATCTGCATTTGCTATTCGAAAACAGCTGTTATTAAAATATTTCTACCGATTGTTTTTTGTGTTTTGAAACTCAATTTGCAATTTGCTCTTCATATTTAAACAGAATTTCAAATAAAAGATTTTTCAACCTGTGAAAAAAGTGGAAATCAATTTTGAATTTTTAACATTTGATTAATTTACCTCTATCCTTATTTCATCCAACATAACAATATTACACTCGAGGAAAAATATTAATAAAAGTTTGTGAAAAATCAACAGAAACTTACTCAAATTGATTTTGTTGCATAATCCACGATCATTTTCTGAAGTTTATTGATTTTGATTGATCTAACGCAACTTTGGGAAAATATATATTTAAATCTTTTTCATAATCAATCATTTTCTGTCTGAAAATATTGAATATTTGCTATTTAGACTTGAAATCAATTGACAATTTTTTTTGCTTTCACAACGTCTTCCTACACCCTGTTGTGAATATTTTTTTTTTCCACTCATAGAAATGTCTCTAAAACATTTTATTCGTCTAGCGGATAGTTTAGTGGAATTTGATGCAGATTTGAACGATAACAAATTCCCGATTGAATCTTTTCACACAATTGAGTTGCATAAAAACGAGATAATGTCCACTTGGTCTCGCATAAAATCTGCTTATGAGAAATACCTGTTTGATGTAGAAAATGAGCAAGATGATGCCGCTTCTAAGGAGGCAGCGAAGGAACATATCAATTTAGAGCCATTTAAGGAGAAATACCGAAGCACTTATATTACATATTGTAATTGTTTAGAAAAATTGTCCGAACTTGCTGACCGTAGGAGATTCGAGTCGGCTACTAAAGTTGGTGTCCCAAATAGTCTGTCTACTACCGAATCCAAGGATTCAAATTTAAATAATTTTCATTTGCCTCCATGCGACATTAAACAATTTAATGGAGACTACTCTGTTTGGCCAACTTTCCGCGACCTGTTTGAAGCTGCACTCAGGGAATTATGTAGGTAAAATCAACTGCAAATGACAGTTAAAATAACTGCATTTGCACTTAAAAAGGTGTAGACTACATTTGCAGTTAAATTAACTGCAATATGAAGTAATTTTTAACTGTTAAAAATCAACTGACAAATGTAGTAAAAACAACTACAAATGCAATTGAAACAACATACATGCAAATTATTGTAAAACTGTACAAACAACTTGCAAATGTAGTTAAAAAAACATAAATAAAAAAATTTTTTTTTAATTATTAATTTAATAAAAAAAACAAATTTATGTAAACACTATTAATTTACTTAATTTTATTCTATAATAAATTTAAAATTGAGAAATCAAAAAGTTCACTTAATGTCACTTTTTTTTCACTTAAGATATTGTTGTACATGTCCGTCTGTGAGGGATGAAATATGCTGTTGTTTGGCTTCCTTTTTTTTCTCCAGGTAGAAAGGGATGAGAATATAAAGGAACTGAAAGAAAATAAATACAATATTTTTTTAACATTCCCCGTAATTAAATTTATATTATAAAACTTACCTTATTATTTTAGTAATTTAATAAAAAATATATAACCTTTTCCGTATTACGCGTGCTCACTCTTTGGCGTTGTTTTATGACTAAGACAAGGGAAAACATGATAGAGATTAATCAGAACTGAGTCGACAACGACATGTGCTTTTTCATATATTTTGTATGGGAAGCAAAATGTCGTCATGTCGTCCGGCGATTTGTCGTCGGAATAGAAACTATTCTATTTTCGTGTCGACACACTACTACACACTTAAAATATTTGTCAAATTGTTGCCATATTTCTAACTAATTAAAGATTGCCATTAGAACAGAGTTGTTAGAAATTCGTATTAGAGCTGCAAAAATTCGTACTTTGTTTACAAAAAATTTATTTTTTTGACAGAAGAAATATAATTGAAATTTAAAATACATAATTTACGGCAAAAAAGCAAAATTAAATACAATAAAATATAAAGCAACAAGAATTAGTGAAAGACCAATTGAATTGGTGAAGAATTGTGGTGAAACAAATACAACAATATTCTTGTTTTGCTTTCCTTTTTTTCTAAACGTCAACAAATGTCGACGGTCGATTGTCGCTGAATTTAAATTAAACGTGACGACTTTTGCTGTCGTCGGTCGACAATCGACCCAGTTGTGATTAACCTCTTATACTCATATTCTTTCAATAGAAATTTCTAAACAAGTGATTCATACACATACTTCTGTTTACTTCGTGTGTGTGCATACACACTTGAAAATTTAAGTATTTGTAAATAAAATTCAAAATAACTGCATAAAATAAATGTTACTACAATGTAGTAATTTTTGTAGTTTGTTTAAAAAAATAACTGTCAAAAACATTGAAAAATTTTGTTCTAAGTAAATTAACTACAATTGTAGTTAAAATAACTACAACCGCATTACTACATAAATAACTGTCATGTAGTAACTTCAGAACTTTTCTGAGTGTGTGTATATAAAAAATTCTAGACTAAGTCCCATAGAGAAACTGCTCAACCTGACGAACAAAACTTCGGGAGAAGCACGCGAAATAGTCGTTAAGGCACCATTAACTAATCAAGGGTTTGATGAGGCTTGGAAAAGTCTATGTGCTCGGTTTGATAACCAACGGGTTTTAGTCAACCAGCAGATTAGGGCACTTTTACATCTTCAAGTGATCGATTCGGAGGCAGGGATAAAAATCAGACAGCTCCAACGAGATATAAACGCTATTATCACAGCCCTTAAATTATATGACATTGATGTTGTAAGTTGGGATGCACTTTTTGTCCTGATTTGTAATGACCGGCTTCCAGAGGCCACCTTAAATCTCTGGGAGCAAAGTGTACGCGATAAAACTAAACTTCAAAGGTGGTCTACCATGGAGGCATTTTTGACCGATCGTTGCAGAACTTTAGAATCTGTAGCTGAGTCTCGTAATTCACATAAGGTTAACTCCATGAACTCTAAGTCCAAAAATGTCGGCCAAGCATCCAGTTCCTCCAAAAATGTTAAATCCTTTCAAACTTCAGTCAAGGATCCAAAATGTCCTCTATGTCCTAAAGAATTCCACATCATTCGTAAATGTCATCGGTTCTTGAAAATGGACCAATCTCAGAGACTTAGTGAGATAAAGAAACAGAACTTATGTATTAACTGCTTCTCTAAAACACACACTGTGAAAAACTGCAATAGCAAACACAGCTGTTTTACATGCCAAAAACGGCACAATACTTTGCTCCATAAAGATATGGATTTAAAATCCAACTCTTCTACTAAGCCACCTAGTTCAATTCATCATTGAATCCAAACTCACCTCCATTTTCTTCCACTTCGAATTCTTCTAATATACAGTCCACTAGAAACTCGGAAGGTGGGGTTGTTCAAAGTTTTCTCACTTGTAACTCTAGGGGTGTTTTGCTAGGTACAGCTTTAGTGGACGTGTGTCATTTGGGAAGAAAATATCAGGCTCGCGCTCTTATTGATCCTGCTTCGGAGTGATCCTTTATTACGGAAGAATTTTTTAAACGAAGTAAGCTGCCGAATAGGCGAACAAAAGTATGGGAGGTATCGGGCCTTGGTGATTTTGTTTCTGCTTCTACTCAGAGGGAGTGTTCCTTTATTCTTGGTTCGCCGATTGACGAAAGTGTTCAAATCCCAGTTGATGCTTTAGTTGTTCAACAGGTGACGGACAAACTGCCTTCCCATCCTATGCCAGTTTCATATTTTTCGAATCTTCCACAAATTCAACTCGCTGATCCGAATTTCTACAATGGTTCTAAAGTTGACATACTAATAGGTGGAGAAGTGTTCCCATCTATATATAATTCTTCCAACGCAGGCCCACCTATTGCTTCATATATGTGTAAAATCTCTTTAGAAAAAGAGATTTCACGCTTTTGGGAGGTGGAGGATCTTCCACGAAAGAACCTTTTGTCTCCATCCGATAAATTTTGTGAGGACTTGTATGCTAAAACCACGAAAAGGGATGAAAATGGCAGATATATTGTTTCATTGCCATTTAAAGAAGGTTATCCTGAAAGGTTGCAGTTGGGCCAGTCTAGGACAAATTCAATGGCACAGTTTTATAGGAATGAATGCAGGTTACTTCGTACACCGACATTCAAAGAGGAATATGATCAGGTTTTGCAGGAATATGTTCAATTGGATCATATGTCGAAAATTCCTCCTCCTGATCTTTTGAGGCCTCCTCTTCGTTATTATTTGCCTCACCATGCAGTTATAAAGCCTGAAAGCACAACCACAAAAGTTCGTGTGGTTTTTAATGCCTCTTCTCGATCTTCCAATGGTTTAAGCCTTAATGACGTTCTTCATGTAGGCCCTGTGCTTCAAAGTGACTTAACTCTTATGATACTTAAATGGCGTTTTTTCCAATATGTGTTCAATGCGGATATCCAAAAGATGTAGGTACAGACAAATTTTGGTTAATCAAGAACACACTCCCTTTCAACGAATTTTATATAGAAAGGATCCAGGTGAAATTGTCCAGGACTACGAACTTAAAACAGTCACCTTTGGGGTAAATTGTGCACCGTATCTGGCAATCCGCACAATGATTCAACTGGCTAATGATGTTCAGTCCATATATCCACTCGCCAGCGATATTCTTCGTAATTCTATGTACGTTGATGATGCTCTAGCTGGAGCTCATTCCATTCCAGATGCCATAGAAGCTAGAAACGAGCTAGTCCTTGCTCTAAAATCAGCGGGATTTTCGTTGAGAAAGTGGACAGCAAACTCCAAAGACATCCTTGCAGAACTACCTCCAGATCATTTATTGAACGAAGATTTTTTGGATTTCGATGACAGCAGTACAGCAAAAACTTTGGGCATTCGTTGGAATGCACGTTCAGATTCGTTTTATTTTGCAGCTAAACCTTTGCCGGAATCATCAGAGTTTACCAAGAGAGAAGTATTGTCTCAGATCGCCAGATTGTTTGATCCTGCCGGCTGGCTGTCTCCGTGAATTGTTCTGGCAAAAACTATCATGCAGAGAATATGGGTAGAAGGCACAGATTGGGATGATATCCTCTCTCCCGATTCGCTTTCCCAATGGAAAACTTTTCAAATCAATTACACATTTATTAATGATATTCGCATACCTCGCTGGATTGATTTTACTCCAAATACTGAAGTTCAATTCCATGGCTTCTGCGATGCATCTGAAAATGCATACGCAGCAGTATTATATATCCGAATAGTGAAGCACAATTCATTATCCACTCATTTGATTTCTTCTAAAACAAAAGTAGCTCCAGTTAAAACCTTATCGATTCCAAGATTAGAGTTGTGTGGAGCCGTTTTACTTGCCGAAATGATTGTCTCCTTCCAAGATTAGATGTTAAAAAATATTCGGTATTTTGTTGGACTGACTCCACTATTGTCCTTGCTTGGCTCGCTAAGCCCCCGTGTTCGTGGTTGACCTTTGTTGCGAATAGGGTATCGAGGATTATACAAATAATTAATCCCCAACACTGGTACCATGTTAGCTCAGGGGATAATCCTGCGGACTTAGCAAGCCATGGGGTTTCTCCGCAGGACTTAGTAGATAATGAACTTTGGTGGTGTGGGCCAAAATGGCTTCAGAGTCCGAGCCTTTCGTTTCCTGGTTCTGAGCCTCGAATTCCGAGCGAAACTGATCTGGAAAGAAAGTCGATTAAAGTGCATTTTACTTATTTTAGTAATTTGGATGATGTTTTGGAATGGTTTTCTTCATACTCAAGGGCAATGCGTGTTATGTCTTACGTTTATAGATTTTATTACCGCACGCACCCCAGATATCGATCCAATTTCGCAAAGGAATCCACTGTAATAACTAGTTGTGAAATTTTAGCTGTCCGTGACCGGTTAATTACCATGTATCAGAAAGCTTGGTATCCAAATGAGTATAAAGCTTTATCATCTCAACAGGAGATATCTTCATCTAGCTCTCTATTGAATCTTAATCCATTTTTGGATCAAGAAGGTCTTATTCGCTCTTGTGGTAGGCTCGAATCATCCCCAGGTCTATCTAATAACGAAAAACATCCGATTATAATTCCATATGGTTGTCAATATTCCAGACTGTTGGTACAATTTGTGCATAATATTAGTCTGCATGGAGGAAACCAACTAGTTCTAAGAATTATAAGGTCGAATTACTTGATTCCGAAAGTTAAGAACCTTATCAAGACCACTATTAATAAATGTAAGCCTTGCATCCTCTACAAAAGAAGATGTCAAAAACAACTTATGGCTGCTTTACCACCAGAAAGATCCGAAATTTCTCGTCCTTTCACTCACACAGGACTTGATTTTGCTGGTCTTTTCGACATTAAAAGTTATTCTGGTAGAGCATGCCGGATCTCCAAAGGCTATGTGTGCATCTTTGTGTGTTTTTCCACAAAAGCTGTACACCTCGAAGCCACCTCAGATTTATCCACATCCGTCTTTCTAGCTGCCTTTAGTCGATTTGTATCTCGACGGGGCTGTCCGCTTCACTTGCACTCTGATAATGGTACAACTTTCGTTGGTGCTTCCAAAATTCTTGCTAAAGAATTCATTCAAACATCGCATCAAGCCATAACGTCCGCTTATGGCCATCAGAATATAACTTGGCACTTTATACCTCCGGGTGCCCCACATATGGGTGGGTTGTGGGAGGCGGGTGTAAAAAGTTTTAAGTCACATTTTCGAAAAATTTCCGGCAATTTTAAATACACATTTGAGGAGTTCTCCACGTTATTATCTAGGATCGAAGCATGTTTGAATTCTCGCCCTATGTCTCCTGCATCACAAGATCCCTCGGATTTGTCCGTCCTAACTCCGGGACATTTTCTTATTGGTTCACCGATCCTAGCCCCTGTAGATCCCCAGATAAATGAACCTCCTATGACCATTAGAAATCGTTGGCAAAAACTTAAGTTTGTTCATCAACATTTCTGTTCTCGATGGAAAACCGAGTATCTAAAAGAACTCCAAAAACGCTTAAAATGGCAAAAGTCGGAGGAGAACATGAAGGAAAACTCACTTGTCGTTATCAAAGAGGAAAATCTACCTCCCAACTCTTGGCGTCTTGGCAGAGTAGAGAAAGTTTATTTAGGTTCAGATAATCGTGTTAGAGTCGCTGACGTGTTCACTCAAAGGGGCACTATTACGCGACCAATTACTAAGTTGGTAGTTCTATCAACGGAAACTTAATTACCTTGCATTTATACATTCTTTTACAGATCATCATGCCTAGAAAAACATCCAGTGGACAAAATACTCAACAAACACGTCGTCGTAAAATATACATCAATCTTCCAAGTAATTACAACTCATTCTTGTGTCGCATTTGTAAACGTCCTCATCCACTAAAAACGTGCAGGAAGTTCTTGGCAATGAATATTACTGAGCGTATCCGTGCCGTCCGCACTCATAAATATTGTTCAAATTGTCTCGCTCACGATCATTCTCAAGGGACTTGTTTTACCAAACATGGCTGCAAAAACTGCAAGAAGTTTCATCATACACTTCTTCATATTAATCCAAGATTGGTCAAAGATTCTCCTGATTCGTCATCACGTTCACGTTCTATTTCTCCATCCTTAAGACCCAAACCTATGCGTCCTAGAGACCTCTCACCTTCCACGCCTTCCACATCAAAGTCATCTTCCCTCACAGCTATTCTACGCCAAAATACTGTGATTCTGCTTCCGACCGTGCTCGTTAAAATAGATGCGAGAAATTCACATGCACGTTGCCTCCTGGATTCTGATTCGGCAATCAGCCGAATTTCGAAGAAACTGGTCGATAAACTCGATTTGACGACTCTCACTTTGCAATATGAGACGATTTGTCCATTGGTACTGAAATCAAGGTTCGACTCGAATTCCAAAATCGAAGGGACATTTCGGGTTGACAATAGTCTCACTCTCCGAACTCCAACTCAGTCGTTACCAGAATCGTTCAAAATTTTATGAGTCATCTGGTATTGATGTAGTCATAGGTGTCGAAGGAGTCATTTCAAAAACTGGGTTGCCCACCGCTCAAAGTACTATATTCGGTTGGACTGTCTATGGCTCTTACTCCACTTGAATATAAACTATTTCTTACCTTGTTAAAATGCACTATCAAACTTATATAAGCAAAACGAAACGTACTTGTTTATCCATATATATCTTCATACTGTATGTTCATATTTAATTTAAGTTAAATTCTAAAGCCAATTATTTTTATCTTCATTAAAACAAAATGAATTGAATTAAAATTTAATTAACTATTTAAAAGTAAACTTGAATTTGAATTGATTATTTTTCTATTAAGTTTTAAGTGTTACTATTCTTAAATGCAAGGAAATGGGTATCTATGTTATGTCACTACACTTGATATACTTTATATTGCACATATACTGCAAGGCGGGCGGTAATGTTTATGCCAAAAGTCGTAGACGGTTTTGAACATTAACCCCGTTAAAATAATCCTGAAATCCCCAATTATATTATATTTGAATGCTGAATAATGTGAAAGATAGAAATTTAGCTAAATAACTTTCTATCTCATTCGCGCATTAAAGCCTAAATAAAATGTCAAAATCTGTGCAAAAGTCATAGATACTCATTTCCGCTAAAAATAAATATATGACTGCCTCTTGTTAACTTAGCATTCATACTGGTAAGACCTATTTCCAAATTCCGTAAAATAAAATATTCCAATTTTTAATTCTGACATTGTTTGTCTTTTCTTTTTATTTTTTTGTACAATTGAGATATTCTACCATTTTGAGAAACAAAATCGCATATTGATTTTGTCTGGGCTCAGCAGTTTCTTTCCAACTCCAGGTTATACTTGCTCTCCACCGACATATACATCGCCACGTATATTTGACGGTAACAACTATCTTAAAAAAAAAATCGCTAGTTTTCCCGCTAATAGCTAAATTATATTTTATCCCGCTAAACGAGTTGAAGTATCGCTAGATTTGCCTATAAAATAGCTAAATTGGCAACAGTTATTAAAATAGCTGATTGCGAAATAAACCTATTCAAATTATTGGATTAATAAATAAAATCTAATAAAATGATCACTTACTTACTCCTTCCATCGTAAATAAGCTTATATTTAAATATTTTTTATTTTTACAAAAAATTATTTCAAAATTATTTAGACAAATGTTTTGTTTCTTCAATCATATGTTTTAAATCATGTTTTTTTTCTTACAAATTCTTACTAGCAAAAATTCATCCAGTAATTTGTAAGTTCTCTGGTATTGAACTGTCACTTTACCCTCTATTTTTCCTCTCTCCTTACTGAGTAATTGTGTAAACAAACACCTTCCAGTAAAAACTTGTACAAATTTGTACGAATTTGTACAAATTTTCGCGTACGCAAACACACTTATTATTAACAATATATACTATGAGCGTCAAAAGTAAGTATACATGTAAGTTCGTTATGTGTTCATTTATATTTCGGTATTTTGCAATTCTATTTTATTCAATATATATGCATTTTGAATAATATAATTTCTCCTTTCTCAATTTATAAAACAACAACAACAATAATCTTACAGCAACAAGAATTAGACAACAGAAACTAAAAATACTGTATATTTTAAGCGTCAAAACTTAGTATACAATTCGACAATGAAGTATTCTGAAGCTTTTGTGCAGTTAAAATTGCCGTTATTTTTGGTAATTTGTTTTAGTAACGCATTCTAAAGAATATTAATAATTAATTATTTTTGTTATTTTGCTCGTGGTCGGTATAAATCATTCTTTTTTTGTATAAGTGACTTTATTTTCAAAATGGGTCGATAAACCTCCTTGAACTTGTGCAAAAATATTATAAAGTAGGAAAAAATTTTATGAAATTTATTTAGTTACTGACAGAATCCACAATATACTGGTAAAAATTATTGTGAAGTATAAAAAGTTTACAAACTTTCAAAATCAGCATTAATCTGGTATGGCCATGAGACTTAATGAGGCTGAAATACTACCCATTATCCGAAATATTAGGAAAAATCCCACCGAAAATGCCTTTAAAATATCCAAGAAAAATTTTAGGAAGGCTCAGATGTCATTATTGGCCAAAATCACACTTTTCTCTAAAATTTTCAAATTTAAAACTCCGCCACAGTTAAGTTAAAAGAGGGATCTGTGTAATTTTCAGCAGAATTATTCTCTAAGGTGTATTTAATAAACTCCTATGCGTTGACCACTTTTTTTTATATTTTGTTGAACAAAATTTTAAAAAAACTCAAAAATAGAGTTTTGCAAATTTATAAAAACACAAATCCCATCTTTGGCCATACCTGGGACTAGGTTATTATAACCCAAGAGAGGCAAAAAATTTTATCTGAATATTTGTGGATCTTAAAAATTAAACTAGAGTATAACCTTGTAAATTTTTGAAAGAAATATTTTATTTTTTTCGATTTTCATAATTTATCTCATTTTAACCCTACAAAGGTCTGAGGAAATTGCAATTACAGAAATATTTTACAACCGATTTTGGATTTTTATAGATTACCAGAAAGGGAATTCAGTTTAGATTATGATTCTATTTACATTTTCCAAAAATACAGTTATTTAAGAGCCTGTATTTTAAAAAAAAAGCCAAAAAAGTGATTTTTTCGCCTTGTAAATCGTATTTCAAACTTTGAGCCCTCAGCGGCACGGGTTAACATAGTCCAATCGAGCTCAAATTTCGGCTATCTCAATATCTGGAAACGGGAATCGTTTTGTGGGGTCCAGGCGAACAAGATTCCAACATTTTTTTCCCTCTCTATGAGATCCGGTCACCCTAGTGTACATACATATATGATACAAACATATTTTAATATAAAATTTCAATATCTTATAGCTCTTTTCTTTCTCATTCGGTTATTTTTCAACCGATTTAAAAAAAAATTTTTTGTTGAAAAAGTATTCAAATTGCCTTTCTAATTGCTGAATATAGTTAGTACAAATTATTGCCGCTAGATGGCGCAAAATTTATTTTTATTTAAAAATGCATCAAAACACCCTGTATTTTCAAATATTATGAGTTCATATGTTCAGCAAAAATACTCGCCAAACGATTTTGTAAAAATTTGCCAAACATAATAATTTGGTCGAATTCTGGAAATTTAAACTCCAAAATTTTGATTTTCTTCAATAACCTAAAAATAACGGTAGTTTTGTAAATAACGGAATTATGAAAAAGTCGCAGAACAAAAGTTGCTGCTGAAGCCCTAAAGAACCATTTTCAACAATAAAAAAGTTCTTTTTCGCAAAGTCGATTTAGGCATATTGCTATATACATACAGCTATGGACATGGAAATAGGACACTTTTATGTGTTAAGAAACATAATTATTTATTTTGAAAAATAAGACAAAAATAAAATTTTTTATTTCATATACGGGAAGTGTTATTATTGATGATTGTAATTTATTCTTTATTAAAAAAAAATCCTTCAACTATTTTATATATGTATATTGGTAAATATGTATAAACTAATAAAAATACCTGGACTTCTAAATAGGACACATTTTATATTTTTACAAAAAACCGTAAATTCTTTGGGTTTTTAAAACAATTATTATTTTTTTAGCGCTAATATTACACTAATATTTTGTGCTGTATCGATTATTAACAATAACCGCTTCGCATCTTATTTGCATACTCTCAACTAATCTCTGGCATCTTTCTTTTGGTATAGAATACCAGCCCAAAGTTCGGTGGAATTTTGTAATTGTTTTGCGAAACTTTTGTTTTTACATCACTCCATCGATTTTCTATTGGATTAAGGTCCGGACTTTGGGCTAGCCAGTCCAAAACCTTAATTTGTTCTTGTAAAAACCAATCCTTCACTATGTTCGACGAATGCTTCGGATCATTGTCTTGCATAAAGATCCACTTAACTGGCATATTTTCATAAGCAAATGGCTCCATAACATTCTTAAGAATGCTCAAATATTGAAACCTGTCCATTTTGTCCTCTACTTTTACGATAGTCCCAACACCACGCCAGGAAAAAGCCCCCCATACCATAATATTACCCCCTGTAGGGATCCATTCCCTACATTTTTATATGTTCCTACTATAAATTTTATTTAAATTTAATCGAGTTATCTTTTTTAATAATAAATATTCACAATTTGTATTTTTAACTAAACATAATAAATTTAATAAAAAATTAATTAAATACATTTTAAATAGGATCCTTCGGGATCCTATATTGGCGATCCTACCAATTACCTGGATTATACTTTAGTAAACATGGACCAAATATATATTACATTCAATTGGATCAAATCATCTGCCTTTTAATTCAAGATTTTATTGGACATATTTCCCAGTACATAAGAATTGACGTAACTTAATTCAACTGGATTGTTTCAATATTTTCCACCGGCTTTTATGCAGTTTATTCAAGTGATCTCTGCATATTGTTAGGGATATGGGATTCAGATATTTAACATTAATTTAAAACCAACCCATAATGCAAAACAACGTTTCGAATTTTATCGAAATAAGTTTCCAGTTTTAACAAACAACACATGGATTCTTTCCAACAATTTGAATTAACATAAATACTTATTTGGATTTTTCAAGTTCCAATAATGCCCTGGACGTTATCCAACCAACCTAACCTATCGAAAGCTTAACCAATGTTCAACAAAAAGTTTCCAGTTTTCAACAAAAACTATATGGATTCTTGTCACCAATTTATATTTAAATGGGGACGCTATTTATTCAACCGGGCTTACCAAAGTATCAGCCAATAATTAATAAGATGTTTCCAGTTTTAATTAACAAGATATGGATTCAATCTACCTTATAACAAATAAATATTATCAATCATACAAACATAGTTGCCAAGTTAGGTGAAACTAACATTCAGGTACCGTTTTCAAGTACATAGGAATTGAATTTTACATTAATCAATTCTGTCAAAAAAAGTTAAGTTTTTTTTTCGGAAAAGGGGAGTTATGTAGGGATCCATTCCTTACATTTTTATATGTTCCTACTATAAATTTTATTTATTTATCTTTTTGTAAATGTCCCGAGTTTTTGATTTACTTCATTTAATAATAAATATTCACAATTTGTATTTTTAACTAAACATAATAAATTTAATAAAAAATTATTTAAATAAATTTTAAATAGGATCCTTCGGGATCCTATACCCCCACAGTGTTTCAAGGTCTTCTGAGTGCACTTAATGTTTAAAGCCTGGTTTTTTGGGCGGTGTACAAATGTTCTACCATCTAGTCCGACACGATTTACCTTCGTTTCATCGCTCCAAAGCACATTTTTTAAAAAGGACAACTGATTTCCTTTGTGGTTTTTGGCAAAATCAATACGTTTCTTAATATTTTTTCTTGAAAGAAGAGGCTTCTTTCTACTTATTCGTCCAAATAAGTTTGCTTCATTTAGTCTTCTTCTTACTAACCTGTCTGACACTTTAACGTTGAATTTTTCCCTGATTTCATTATTTATTTGACGTGAAGACATAAAAGGGTTGAGTTTGCTTTTGCGTACCAGTACCACCAGTGTCATCCAAATATTTAACATAGATTCTAAAAATTTTAGCGTCCTTTTTTAGAACTTTCTAAATTGACGGGGAAGATTTCAATAGCAAGGCTGGAACGTACATCACTTATATTACCATCAGTATATACACCATTGAGGAACCTGTTTCCAGTTGCCCGATGTAGCTTCAGATATTTCCCACTACTTAGCATAACTGAGTTAACAGTATTGGTTGGCCATTTTAATTATATTCCTTTGCATAAATTGAAACTTTTTAAACGTGTAAATTGATCCATTTCCAAGTTGACCATGAAGATTTTACCACCACGACCGGATTATAATATCCTTTATGCTAGCTATGATACAATTTTCGTCTAGGAACCTCTGTCCAATTTTCCATAGTGACCACCATGTTCGCCCATAAAATTTCACTTAAAAGGACTTATTTTAATGTTAGATTGCTCCCAATTCTAAATTGACCTGGAAAATTCCATGACTAGAATTGGAAAGTTCAGCCATTATATAGTCTGTAAAATGATTTTCATCCAGGAACCTCTGTCCAATTTTCCATACTGGCCACCAGTTTCATCCAAATATTTAACATAGATTCTAAAAATTTTAGCGTCCTTTTTTAGAACTTTCTAAATTGACGGGGAAGATTTCAATAGCAAGGCCGTTGTGGCTCCCACATTTTGACCTAAAATTACTGAATTTAACACCTTATTTACACATATTCCTTACGTGCGTTTTCAAAAAAAAAAAAAAAATGATGAAAGTAATATACACCCTGCTTCACAGATTGTGCTTATTCCGTCAGTCGGACCACGCCCTTATCGCCCATAATGCCTGAAATTCATAAACCTTCATTCCAAAAATTTTAACATGTTACCGTTAAGTAGTTAACAGAGCTCTGTTAACTCATAACATAGCTCTGTTAACGAAATTGGTTTGTGTCTTTGCTAGTTAAATTTACATTTATCTTCACAGACATAATTTTTACTGGACAAATTTTTGCCAGTAAGAATTTGCAAGCAGAAAAAACAAACATGGATATCTTTTGCCTGGCTATCGGCACGCACGTTCGAAAACATATGTTTGTATACATATTGTAAATACAAAAAATTATTTTCCAATTATGTTATTTTATGGAAATGCAAAGCAGTAAAACTTTCAAAATAAATTATGCAAAAGATAAGAAAACCCTCAAAAAATGTTCTGCTTAATGTTTAACATCAAAAATTATCTTCTTTCATAGCGACCAGTTAAAATTTATTTGTATATTTGGTGTTGTAATCAGCTGTGTCTACAAACTTGCAAATTGTTGCAAATTTTCTGTTCGCGTACATGTTTGGGAAAATTTAATTTTGAGAGTAAATCTTGTCTTAAGGCTCCATTAGTCTTTGCGTTCCGTGACGTTTCTGTAATGTGCCTTGCGGGATGGCTCTTTTGTGTAGTTAGTCTTTTCCGTAACGACGTACCAGCTGTTTAATGTTGTTTTTCTTAGCAGAGATCTGCGCCAATGTTATAATAGTTCTGTTAATGAAAAGGCTAATTCCCAATTTATAAAAAGTTAAACAGTTTATTTGAAAATTGAAAAGTAGAGTGAATAATTAACTAGAAAAACTAAAAATCAAAAATGACAAAAATAAAAAGAAGACTTGATATATTTTTAGAAATTGTTTCGGCATAAGTTACAACATTCCCCAGAATAAATAGGGATCAAACCTTTTTGGTCTTTTTCTAAGACGATCTGTTCGACGTAAAGTTTTTTCAACAGGAAACGGTTCAGTCAATTGATGATTGGTGGATGTATCCATATTCTCTATAGGTGAAGGAAATAATGCTAATTTTGAAGGAAATAATGCTGATAAAACTGTACGAGGTTGACGACCATGTAGAAGTTCTGAAGGGAACTTACTGGTTAAAGGGTTTGGAGTAGATCTATAAGTCGTTAAAAATTTAAAAACAGCTCTGTTTTTATCTTGTTTATCTGTCATATTTTTCTTAAAAGATTCTTTAGATGTGCGAACTGTTCGCTCGGCTAATCCGTTTGAAGAAGGATGAAATGGTGCACTGGTTAAATGTTCGATTGCATTACGTTGACAAAATTCTTTAAACTCCTTAGAAGTAAACTGGCTTCCATTGTCACTAACGATTGTAGTTGGAAGACTTTCAATGGAAAATATATCTTGGAGCGCATGAATTGTTGTCAATGACGTTGCTGTTGTTATTTCAATCACATAAGGAAAACGCGAATATGAATCCTCCACTATTAACCACATTTGAGAAAAGAATGGTCCAGCAAAATCAATATGAACTCTTTCCCAGGGTTGGGTCGCTTCTGGCCATGAGGAAAATTCTTTTTTTGGGCTACTGCTCGTTTCTGGGCAAGTGGAACAATCATTTGATATATTTTCAATAGCATCATCGATTTTTGGGAACCAAACATATCGGCGCGCTACCTGCTTCATTCGACTTTTACCTCAATGGCCTTCGTGAATCATTCCAAGAATTTTGTTACGTAATGTTAAGGGAATAACTACTCTAAATAGGTACTTTCGAGAATTTTGGTCAGGGTCGTTGTAAAAATGGGGGTTAAAAAGGGGAAAAGAGCCCCCCTTGACGGCCTGCCCAAACCGCTGGAGGTAGGTAGTTGAAATTTGGTATAAAGGTTCCTCCACTATCGTAGACATCCACCAAGACGGGATTTTTTGGAAATTTTTACAGGGAGGGGCAGAAAGAGGATAAAGTCTCCCCTTGACGGCCTGCTCAAACTGCTGGAGCTATGAAGTTGAAATTTGGTATGAAGGTTCCTCGACCGGTGGAAATTCTTATCGGGAGGGGCAAAAAGGGGACAAAAAAAGTACCTTTTTCCAAAAAAAGTACCTTTTTCCAAAAAAAAGTGCCAAAAAAAGTACCTTTTTCCAAAAAAAGTACCTTTTTCCAAAAAAAAGTACCTTTTTCCAAAAAAGTACCTTTTTCCAAAAAAAGTACCTTTTTTCAAAAAACAGTACCTTTTTTCAAAAAAGTACCTTTTTTTAAAAAAAGTACCTTTTTCCAAAAAAAGTACCTTTTTCCAAAAAAAGTACCTTTTTCCAAAAAAAGTACCTTTTTCCAAAAAAAAGTACCTTTTTCCAAAAAAAGTACCTTTTTCAGAAAAAAGTACCTTTTTCCCAAAAAGTACCTTTTTCCAAAAAGTGTCTTTTTCCAAAAAAAGTACCTTTTTCAAAAAATACATTTTTCCAAAAAAAGTACCTTTTTCCACAAGAAGTACCTTTTTCCACAAAAAGTACCTTTTTCCAAAAAAAAGTACCTTTTCCTATTTTGGAACAGAAACATAGTAAAAATGTGGGTTGAAAGGGAATAATGTCCCCAATAACGGCCTGCCCAAACCGCTGAGGCAATGAAGTTGAAATTTGGTATGAATGTTCCTCATCCATCGCAGACAGCCGCGAAAATCGAATTTTTGTAAATTCCTAAAGAAAGGGGAAAAAAGAAGAAAGCCTCCCCTTGGTGGCCTGTAAAAACCCCTTCGGCTAGAAACCTGAAATTTAAAATGTGGGTTCCTGGAGTAAGGGCTAACTTATTAGAAAGATACTATTTTGAATTTTGGACAGGGTCGTTATAAAATAGGGGCTCAAAAAGGGAAAGTGGCCCCTTAACGACCTGTCCAAACTGCTGGAACTAGGAAGCTGAAATTCGGTACTTAGGTTCCTCTTCCAGCCTAATTCCAACCGGGAGGGACAAAAAAAGAAAAAGTGTCCCACTTGACAGCCTGCTCAAACTGCTGGAACTAGGAAGCTGAAATTCCCTGTCGATGGATTTTCGGAAATTCCTACCGCGACGGGCACAATGGTAAGTTGGCTAGAAACCTGAAATGTAAAACATATGTTCCATGGAATATGGCCTCACTTTTTGGAATTTTGGACAGGGACATTGCAAAAATGGGGATTAATGAAGCGAAAAGCGCCGCTTAAAGCCCTGCCCAAACCGCTGGAGGTAGGAAGTAGAAATTTGGTATGTATTAAAGTTCCTCCTCTATTGTAGACAACCGCTAAGATGAGATTTTTGGAAATTTCCACAGGTAGGGTCAAAAACAGGAAAAGTCTCCCCCTTAACGGCCTGGCCAAACTGCTGGAACTAGGGAGCTTAAATTCGGTATTTGGGTTCCTTCTCCAACGTAGACGTCCCCTAAGACGGTATTTTTGGAAATTCATACCGGGAGGGGTAAAAAGTGAAAAAACTTCCCCCTTGCCGAGTTGGGCAAACTGCTGGATATAGAGACCTAAAATTATGTATGTAGTAGGTTCCTCCTCCAACGCAGACGTTCTCGGAATTTTTGGAAACTCCTACCGGGAGGGGTAAAAACAGAATAATTCTCCACCTTGATGGCCTAACCGAACCCTTCGGTTAGAAACCCGTAATCTATAATATGTTTTCCTTTGAGTATGGGCTAACTTATCGACAAGGCATTTTTAGGACTTTGGACAGGAACGTGGTAAAAATGGTGGCTCAAAAGGGGAAAATTGACCCGCCCCCCCCCCTGAACATCCGCGTCTTTAGCTAGAAACCTAAAATTTAAAGAACGAGTGTATATGGAACACTTAAATTAAGAAACTAAATAGGAAACGAGTGGAACTAAAACACTACACAAGTGGAACGAAATGGATAAAATTTTCCCCTTTTGAGCCACCATTTTTACCACGTTCCTGTCCAAAGTCCTAAAAATGCCTTGTCGATAAGTTAGCCCATACTCAAAGGAAAACATATTATAGATTACGGGTTTCTAACCGAAGGGTTCGGTTAGGCCATCAAGGTGGAGAATTATTCTGTTTTTACCCCTCCAGGTAGGAGTTTCCAAAAATTCCGAGAACGTCTGCGTTGGAGGAGGAACCTACTACATACATAATTTTAGGTCTCTATATCCAGCAGTTTACCCAACTCGGCAAGGGGGAAGTTTTTTCACTTTTTACCCCTCCCGGTATGAATTTCCAAAAATACCGTCTTAGGGGACGTCTACGTTAGAGAAGGAACCCAAATACCGAATTTAAGCTCCCTAGTTCCAGCAGTTTGGCCAGGCCGTTAAGGGGGAGACTTTTCCTGTTTTTGACCCTACCTGTGGAAATTTCCAAAAATCTCATCTTAGCGGTTGTCTACAATAGAGGAGGAACTTTAATACATACCAAATTTCAACTTCCTACCTCCAGCGGTTTGGGCAGGGCTTTAAGCGGCGCTTTTCGCTTCATTAATCCCCATTTTTGCAATGTCCCTGTCCAAAATTCCAAAAAGTGAGGCCATACTCCATGGAACATATGTTTTACATTTCAGGTTTCTAGCCAACTTACCATTGTGCCCGTCGCGGTAGGAATTTCCGAAAATCCATCGACAGGGAATTTCAGCTTCCTAGTTCCAGCAGTTTGAGCAGGCTGTCAAGTGGGACACTTTTTCTTTTTTTGTCCCTCCCGGTTGGAATTAGGCTGGAAGAGGAACCTAAGTACCGAATTTCAGCTTCCTAGTTCCAGCAGTTTGGACAGGTCGTTAAGGGGCCACTTTCCCTTTTTGAGCCCCTATTTTATAACGACCCTGTCCAAAATTCAAAATAGTATCTTTCTAATAAGTTAGCCCTTACTCCAGGAACCCACATTTTAAATTTCAGGTTTCTAGCCGAAGGGGTTTTTACAGGCCACCAAGGGGAGGCTTTCTTCTTTTTTCCCCTTTCTTTAGGAATTTACAAAAATTCGATCTTCGCGGCTGTCTGCGATGGATGAGGAACATTCATACCAAATTTCAACTTCATTGCCTCAGCGGTTTGGGCAGGCAGTTATTAGGGACATTATTCCCTTTCAACCCACATTTTTACTATGTTTCTGTTCCAAAATAGGAAAAGGTACTTTTTTTTTGGAAAAAGGTACTTTTTGTGGAAAAAGGTACTTTTTTTTGGAAAAAGGTACTTTTTTTGGAAAAAGGTACTTTTTTTGGAAAAATGTATTTTTTGAAAAAGGTACTTTTTTGGAAAAAGACACTTTTTGGAAAAAGGTACTTTTTGGGAAAAAGGTACTTTTTTCTGAAAAAGGTACTTTTTTGGAAAAGGTACTTTTTTTTGGAAAAAGGTACTTTTTTTGGAAAAAGGTACTTTTTTGGAAAAAGGTACTTTTTTTAAAAAAAGGTACTTTTTTGAAAAAAGGTACTGTTTTTTGAAAAAAGGTACTTTTTTTGGAAAAAGGTACTTTTTTTGGAAAAAGGTACTTTTTTTTGGAAAAAGGTACTTTTTTTGGAAAAAGGTACTTTTTTTGGCACTTTTTTTTGGAAAAAGGTACTTTTTTTGGAAAAATGTACTTTTTTGTCCCCTTTTTGCCCCTCCCGATAAGAATTTCCACCGGTCGAGGAACCTTCATACCAAATTTCAACTTCATAGCTCCAGCAGTTTGAGCAGGCCGTCAAGGGGAGACTTTATCCTCTTTCTGCCCCTCCCTGTAAAAATTTCCAAAAAATCCCGTCTTGGTGGATGTCTACGATAGTGGAGGAACCTTTATACCAAATTTCAACTACCTACCTCCAGCGGTTTCGGCAGGCCGTCAAGGGGGGCTCTTTTCCCCTTTTTAACCCCCATTTTTACAACGACCCTGTCCAAAATTCTCGAAAGTACCTATTTAGAGTAGTTATTCCCTTAACATTACGTAACAAAATTCTTGGAATGATTCACGAAGGCCATTGAGGTAAAAGTCGAATGAAGCAGGTAGCGCGCCAATATGTTTGGTTCCCAAAAATCGATGATGCTATTGAAAATATATCAAATGATTGTTCCACTTGCCCAGAAACGAGCAGTAGCCCAAAAAAAGAATTTTCCTCGTGGCCAGAAGCGACCCAACCCTGGGAAAGAGTTCATATTGATTTTGCTGGACCATTCTTTTCTCAAATGTGGTTAATAGTGGAGGATTCATATTCGCGTTTTCCTTATGTGATTGAAATAACAACAGCAACGTCATTGACAACAATTCATGCGCTCCAAGATATATTTTCCATTGAAAGTCTTCCAACTACAATCGTTAGTGACAATGGAAGCCAGTTTACTTCTAAGGAGTTTAAAGAATTTTGTCAACGTAATGCAATCGAACATTTAACCAGTGCACCATTTCATCCTTCTTCAAACGGATTAGCCGAGCGAACAGTTCGCACATCTAAAGAATCTTTTAAGAAAAATATGACAGATAAACAAGATAAAAACAGAGCTGTTTTTAAATTTTTAACGACTTATAGATCTACTCCAAACCCTTTAACCAGTAAGTTCCCTTCAGAACTTCTACATGGTCGTCAACCTCGTACAGTTTTATCAGCATTATTTCCTTCAAAATGAGCATTATTTCCTTAACCTATAGAGAATATGGATACATCCACCAATCATCAATTGACTGAACCGTTTCCTGTTGAAAAAACTTTACGTCGAACACATCGTCTTAGAAAAAGACCAAAAAGGTTTGATCCCTATTTATTCTGGGGGAATGTTGTAACTTATGCCGAAACAATTTCTAAAAATATATCAAGTCTTCTTTTTATTTTTGTCATTTTTGATTTTTAGTTTTTCTAGTTAATTATTCACTCTACTTTTCAATTTTCAAATAAACTGTTTAACTTTTTATAAATTGGGAATTAGCCTTTTCATTAACAGAACTATTATAACATTGGCGCAGATCTCTGCTAAGAAAAACAACATTAAACAGCTGGTACGTCGTTACGGAAAAGACTAACTACACAAAAGAGCCATCCCGCAAGGCACATTACAGAAACGTCACGGAACGCAAAGACTAATGGAGCCTTAAGACAAGATTTACTCTCAAAATTAAATTTTCCAAACATGTACGCGAACAGAAAATTTGCAACAATTTGCAAGTTTGTAGACACAACTGATTACAACACCAAATATACAAATAAATTTTAACTGGTCGCTATGAAAGAAGATAATTTTTGATGTTAAACATTAAGCAGAACAATTTTTGAGGGTTTTCTTATCTTTTGCATAATTTATTTTGAAAGTTTTACTGCTTTGCATTTCCATAAAATAACATAATTGGAAAATAATTTTTTGTATTTACAATATACAAACATATGTTTTCGAACGTGCGTGCCGATAGCCAGGCAAAAGAATTTGAAAGAATTTAACTGCCGGAGATTGGGACTTGAAATTTAGCATGCGATTGAGGCAGATTATATATATTTGGGATTTTTACTGGGAGGAACAAAAAGCGGTGAAGAACCCCTTTTAATTACATATTCAAACACTATCCACGGAATATGAAACTTATGTAGTATTGAAACATACTCTCCAAAAAGTTAAACAAATTTTCTAAAAGAGAAAAAACCTTAGAAAAAGAATGGAACTTATATATTATGATATTTAAACTGCAGGTAACGAAGAACCGGTGGAAGAAACCGACGCAGTAATCCTTTACATAAACTGGAATTAAAAAAAAAAAACTTTAAGACACGCTAACAACGTAGCGGGCTTTGCCCGCTATTTTTAATATTATAAAATGCTTTCCAACCCTGCTTTACGTTATTTATTTTCATTCAAAACACAAATGAACAAAACTACTTATGGGTCCATCTACCTAAGTTCGCACTTTACCAAATTATCTTAACATACACACGTATATTGCAATTTATTATGGATTCATTACTAACAATCCACTTTCATGAGAAAAAGTGATCAAATATTTATTTATTTTAAACCCATTGTTGTGCAGAATTATTTATTTGTGGTGGCTGGGTGAAGGCTTTTATTATAAAAACTGTACTTTAAATAAAAAGCGAATTTAAAAAAAATTGTCCCCTAAACTTTAAGGCACGCTAACAACGTAGCGGGCTGTGCCCGCTAGTATTATGATATTTAAACTGCAGGTAACGAAGCACCGGTGGAAGAAACCGACGAAGTAAATTTTCCAACTGAATTTGTGAATTTACTTGAATTGCCAGGTCTACCTTTACATAAACTGGAATTAAAAAAAAAACTTTAAGACACGCTAACAACGTAGCGGGCTTTGCCCACTATTTTTAATATTATAAAATGCTTTCCAACCCTGCTTTACGTTATTTATTTTCATTCAAAACACAAATGAACAAAACTACTTATGGGTCCATCTACCTAAGTTCGCACTTTACCAAATTATCTTAACATACACACGTATATTGCAATTTATTATGGATTCATTACTAACAATCCACTTTCATGAGAAAAAGTGATCAAATATTTATTTATTTTAAACCCATTGTTGTGTCAGAATTATTTATTTGTGGTGGCTGGGTGAAGGCTTTTATTATAAAAATTGTACTTTAAATAAACAAAGCGAATTTACCCACCCAACCACGAATACGACCTATCTACGCCGATGGCTTGAACAACAGACAATTAGTTGTTACATGCTCACGTTTGGTATACTAAATGATTTATTTATATAAAAATTAAGAAGCAAAAAATAGTGTTTGTACTTAAACATTACAATAAATTTACCTTAACAATTATTTTATCTTAATAACAAATATTGTGTTTTATTTTATCTAAAAGAAATTTAATTCTAAACTTTAAACTTTATTTGTGGTGGCTGGGTGAGTAGCAGCAATAACATAATTTGGTTTAATAGTAGCAATAACATCATTATGAATATCATCATCATGTAAAGAAAGACAAAAGGTCCAATCGATTACTGGATAATTTGTACAAATTTTTACTGGATGGCGTTCGTTTACATAAATACTCAGTAAAGAGAAAGAAAAAAAGAGAGAATAAAGTGTCGGTTCTATGTTGAGAGTTTCCAAGTACTCTTCTTTTTCTTGCAAATTTTTACTGGATAAATTTTTGCCAGTAAAAATTTGCAAGCAGAAAAAAACATGTTTTGAAAACATATGATTGTTTATGGTAAATAAAAAAAATTATTTTCAAATTATATTATTTTATGGAAATGCAAAGCAGTAAAACTTTTAAGATAAATTATGGAAAAGATAAGAAAACCTTCTAAAAATGTTCTGTTTAACATCAAAAATATTCTTCTTTCATAGCGACCAGTTAAAATTTATTTGTATATTTGGTGTTGTAATCAGCTGTGTGTACAAACTTGCAAATTGTTGCAAATTTTCTGTTCGCGTACATGTTTGGGAAAATTTTATTTTGAGAGTAAATCTTGTCTTAATGGAGGCACTCTCAACTGCATTGTTGTTGTATATACAGGCATTGAATAACTTTTTTAATTCTCTTACTTCATTTGACAAAATTGTTATTATAGCAATTAAATTATTAGATCCTTTAGCGCATTTATTGCAGTTATAAACAATATTATTTGATGAAATTAAAACATTAAAATCACGATCACTATTGACACCAGATCACCCTTTATGGAATAGACCACTGCATGTTATGCATCTAATAAATATACTACCAACAGCTCTAAAGCAACTTACACAAGCAGTATTAGACTGCATTAGGAAGAAAAAATAAAAATGAACTTGTTTAAACGACAATCACTACTGAACTAAATTTTCCATATGATCCGCCTTTCCTCAACTGTAGTATGTTTTCCTGATCCCATTTAAAAATTTTTTTAATTTTTTATATTTATTTTTGAACTACGAAAAATATTTATTGCTTTGAATTAAATCTACACGACTACTGCCTATTTTAAGTAAATTGTGCCATTTATGTCCACTTTATATCAGCATTGTTAACACGAAAATGATAACGGTAAATAATAAGCAAAACATAACGGAACATTTGAGCACTATTAAGACAAACATTTTTTCAACAATAATCAGAAGAGATAAAACTTGCATTTTAAAATATATTTAGTTGGAAAATACTTAAATGTATGCGCAATTTAAATTTGTGCCAATTATATGTTAATAGCTGTATGTCTGTTCCCGTACTTTAGCGCGGTTACACAAACTAGCCCAAAAGCGTTCCCGTACTCAAAATTGTGTGTAAATTATTGTTGTTTGGGCTGTTTTGGGTTCCCTCGGGTACCCGAGGTAACTACGGGAACGCACATTATAAGTGTGTTTGGGTACCCAAAAATTTGTACAAGTTTTTACTGGAAGGTGTTTGTTTACACAATTACTCAGTAAGGAGAGAGGAAAAATAGAGAGTAAAGTGACAGTTCAATACCAGAGAACTTACAAGTTTTTACTGGATGAATTTTTGCTAGCAAGAATTTGTAAGAAAAAAAACATATGGTTGAAAACATATGATTGAAGAAACAAAACATTTGTCTAAAAAATGTTTAAATAATTTTTTGTAAAAACAAAAAATATTTAAATATAAGCTTATTTACGATGGAAGAAGTAAGTAACTGATTATTTTATTAGGTTTTATTTATTAATCCAATAATTTGAATAGGTTTATTTCGCAATCAGCTATTATTAAAATAGCTATTTTTCGACAAATCTAGCGATATTTCAACTCGTTTAGCGGGTAAAATACAATTTAGCTATTAGTGAGAAAACTAGCGATTTTTCTTTTTAACAGTCTTGACATTTTCTTAGCATTTTTTTACATTTATTTCCTTGACAGAATTTTTGAATCATTAGTATTCAGCGATTTATCGCTAAATTTTTATGAAAAACTTAAAAGTTCGAAAAGTTTGGCGATGTATTGATAATTTTTTAAGAAGGTTTTAAGAACTTTGAAAAATATAGCTATTTTTGTGAAATTTTTTCAACAGAACCTGAAAAGTTCGTGAAATTTAGCGATTTATCGCTTTTTTAAGTTTTTTATAATTTAGATATTTTCTAGTGATTTTTTAGTTTGATTTAGCGATATTCTTAGGAAAGAAGTTGGCAGCAGTATTTTACTAATTCTTAAGCTGCCTACACACTAGGGAACATGGTTGAGGGAACAAAAAATATCAAAAAATTTTGTAAACACGAAATGCACGCTCTCAACACTCACACACACACAAACGCACTCACACATTCACAAAAAATGCTCTCTTTTTTTAAGTATGTTCCCTAGTGTGTAGGCAGCTTTACAATTTTTTTGTTTGCGTACATTTTTAGATATTTTTCTTTTTGAGAGTAAATTTTGCCTTACTCTCTGTAAATTTGTTACTGAGTAATTTTTACTAGACTTTACTGGAAAAGTAAGTTTGTGTGCATTTTGAGGTTATGTTGAATTTATATATTGCATAAAATATTGTTGCGATCTTTTGTAACATATATATTGCAATTTATTGTATGGTGTGTGGCAAAACGAAAAAAATACTGTGCCATTATATTAGACATAATATTGCAAATGTATGGGGGGCCTTTTAGCTCTTTAGTACTACTAAAGCAGACATTTGTAAAAACAAAAAATATTTAAATATAAGCTTATTTACGATGGAAGAAGTAACTGATTATTTTATTAGGTTTTATTTATTAATCCAATAATTTGAATAGGTTTATTTCGCAATCAGCTATTATTAAAATAGCTATTTTTCGACAAATCTAGCGATATTTCAACTCGTTTAGCGGGTAAAATACAATTTAGCTATTAGTGAGAAAACTAGCGATTTTTCTTTTTAACAGTCTTGACATTTTCTTAGCATTTTTTTACATTTATTTCCTTGACAGAATTTTTGAATCATTATTATTCAGCGATTTATCGCTAAATTTTTATGAAAAACTTAAAAGTTCGAAAAGTTTGGCGATGTATTGATAATTTTTTAAGAAGGTTTTAAGAACTTTGAAAAATATAGCTATTTTTGTGAAATTTTTTCAACAGAACCTGAAAAGTTCGTGAAATTTAGCGATTTATATTTGATCTTAAAAACGAAAATAAAACTCATTGTAATTGTAACAAATTTAACAACAAGACAGTAATTTGGTAACATATACTTCAATATTCTTGTAACCACCCGGTGAAAAATGTCCATATATGAACATTTATAGTTCAACCATATATGTATGGATCCGAAAAATGAGGTAACACCTAAGTATATGTTCATATATGGACATATATGAACATATACATTTATTAAGTATATGCGAATACATGCGAACGTTGCTGTCCTTTATTATAAGGTTGTACGATAGATATAAATTTATGTATCACATTCAAATTAGGCGCTACATATGTTCCTTTTTTTATTAATGGCATTAAATACAATTCCATATTTATCCAAATATGAGTTCCTTTTACATATATGGAAAAATGTATTCTTCGAAATATGTTCATATACAAGTCCCTTTTGCATAAATTGAATAACATATACTTTCATATTTGTCCATATATGAGTGCCATTTCCATATATGAAATAACAGATGCTTCCATATATGTCTGTATATGAATTTTTTCCCATATATGGAATCACATATACTTCCATATATGTTCACATAAAATCCATATATGTTCATAAAAAGTTCATATTTGTTCATATGTGTCCATACATAAACCATATATGAACATGTTTGAGCGTATATGAACATTTTTCACCGGGGATTATCATCCACTTTTCGAAGTAAAATTTCTAACATTTTAAAGATGCATCTTTAAGATGTTGAAAAATGTTCATATACGCTCAAACATGGTTTATGTATGGACACATATGAACAAATATGGATTTTTTATAAACATATATGGATTTTATATGAACATATATGGAAGTATATGTTATTCCATATATGGAAAAAGATTTCATATACAGACATATATGGAGGCATCTGCTATTTCATATATGGAAAAGGCACTCATATATGTACAAATATGGAAGTATATGATATTCAATTTATGCAAAAGTGACTTGTATATGAACATATTTGCAAGAATACAATTTTCCATATGTGTAAAAGGAACTCATATATGGATAAATATGGAATTATATTTAATGCCATCAATAAAAAAAGGAATATATGTAGTGCCTAATTCGAATGTCATACATAAATTTATATCTATAGTACAACCTTATAATAAAGGACAGCAACGTCCGCATGTATTCGCATATATTTAATAAATGTATATGTTCATATATGTCCATATATGAACATATACTTAGGTGTTACCTCATTTTTCGGATCCATACATATATGTTTGAACCATAAATGTTCATATATGGACATTTTTCACCGGGTCGTAAATTTTTTATAAAATCCATATCCTGATTAATGGATTTATCGCACATACCTAATATTCTCCAATTTCAGTGTTTGGGTTAACATTCAATTGTTGCGATTCGATATAAAGGATTTTTATATTTTTAATCAAGTTGATAAAAAAAACGGTCGGTTTTAAAGAGGCTTCTTTTAATCTATACATACCGCAAATCTTTCACCATCTGAATTCTCATGAACCGAATTAGGTAAACCAACATTTTTCTAAAATTAAAAAAAGGAAAGAAATAAAAAATTTGTTACTCCAACGACTAACTTTGAATACATCACTTTTTTTGATTTTAGATTGATTTTGGGTTTCTTCGTTGTCCTTCGTTCTTCTTCAGAATCATCATCGTCATCATCGTTTTCATCAACAAAATAGTCATCATCCATTTTATCATTACTAACATCATGTTCATTATATTGCTCAGTGCCATAATTTTCAACATCAATTTTAATGTCATCCAGCAATTCATTTTCATTAGTATCTAAAGGATCCTCATAAAATGTGTCACCTACAAGTTCCGCTGTTCCAATATCATTTATGGTGTCATTTGTTGATTGATCCTCTAAATGTTCTTCCAATTCTATGTCTGAATCCAGCATTTCGACCTTTTCCTCAACAATTGGTTGAAAATGGTCACGGTCCAGATGAAGGGAAAATTTTTTCAATTGATCACAACTTGTCTTACAAAATGCACAATTAAATATAAAAGTTCTTCGTTTTCTATTTGCTTCCATATCGATCAAAATTTCGCCACATATTTTAATATTAGATTTTTGATCACCTCCCATTTTTAATGTTTTTATAATTTGTTTTACTATGTGCGTGCCGTTCAGTGTTACCATATATTTTTTAGAAAAACTGTAAAAAAAAACTATTTCTTTATAGAAAAACTGTTTTTGTAAAAAATTTTAAAAATCAGAATAAATTTTGGGATGCCGAAGTATCCTGGGACTAAGATATTATCCCAGGGTCTCAATTTTCAAAATATCGAAATTTAAATAATTTAATTGCGTTGGCATTTATAGTAATCAATTTTTTACAGCCTTCTAATAAAACGTTTTTTTAAAGAATTTTGGACTTCAAGGCCCGAATCTGAAGTTAAGAAAAGTTCACAGAATCAGCCTTCCGAGATGTGAACCTTTTTTTATTAACCCCTAACTTAGGATAGAATACTTTACTGGTCAATGTTGAACTACAAAATATTCTTTATGGATTTGCATTCCACATAAAATTGCCTTTCATGGGATTAAGTATTGTTATGTCGGGAATTGTTTGACGGTGTGTAAAAAAACCCCGTAAAAAATTACGTTTTTTTGGAATTATCCTCGATCATAATTGAAAAAATAGTAATGAATTGTTATCCAGAATTGCCAAATATTTATTTAAAAAATAAAAAATCAATTTCGGCCTTGTTTCATTTAGAAATGTCTGAAAAGTTCTGCTAAAAAATGTCCGTCGCATATATGACGTGTCAGATTTGGTTTAGCCAATTTTATTCCGTGCTAATTTTTGATGAAATTTGTTATAAAAATGTTACGTTTTTCCAGTAAGATATTTTGCAGTATTATATTGGCATTTTTAAACTTATGTTTCGATTTTATCTAATTTTTTACAATATGAAAGTTTTATTGTAATTTTTCACTTTCTAGCACGGTTGGTTACCGAAACGAATAACGGTAAGGGTAACGGTATCAAATTTCGTTTTTTTAGGTAACGGTAACGGTATTTAAGACTGTTTCAGTAACGGTATTTAAGACTGTTTCGGTAACGGTATACCGTTATCGAAACAGCAATACCGGTACGTACCGGTATTAAAAATTATGTTAAAAACATATAAAAACAAGTAAAAACATGGCATATTCTTAATTTTAAGTACTGAAAATAAAAATTTTAAGCTATAAATTCAATACTGGTAGTTTTAATAAGTAAAATTATTATCCATAAATTTTTTGTAAAAAAAAACACTCAAGATTATGAAATAAAATTTAAAAAAATTGTAATTTTTATATAAAATAATAAATAGCGGTAAAATACCGGTAACTACCCATAAAAATAACGGTAACGATAACGGTATTTAGAAATTTTTTTAGAGGTATCGATAACGGTAACGGTATTCAATTTGAAACGGTATTTTAGCGCTAACGGTATTATAACGATAACGGTAACCAACCTTGCTTCCTAGGTTTATAAATGGCTCATAAAATAAATTTTGATTTTGAAATAAATAATTATGCATAAGCACTTTTATATTTTAATTCTTAAATTTTAGTTAAAAAAATAAAAAAATTGTAAATTAAACAAATGTGCCGATTTAATATGAAATAACTGTGAAAAAATCCATAAATTTAAAAAAACTGTTTTTTACATGAAAAATCTGGAAAACTGTTAGGCATCCCAAAAAACTGTAAAAAACAGTTAAAACTGGCTATTTGGCAACACTGGTGCCGTTAGCATCGAATTAGAGTTGTAAAACTATTAAGTATTCCGGTACTGAGTAATCCATACTGACTGTTTTTTACGATAGTGAATTTAACAAGATCCAATACTTGGGTTAACAAGAGCTAACGAGTAATGTTTAGATTATGAGCACGTGGTCCTCATGTAAACAAAACGCACGAGGTGCTATAAATGTAAACAAAAGCACATGGTATTTGAAAATTTAGCAAAGTAACTTAAAAATATGTGTATATACAAATAAAATTGTAATAAAATCACAAAAATATTTTTTATTTTGTAAAAAATAAGAAAATATATAAAATCGATACATACTGGCTATAATAACCCAACAAGATTTTTTTTGAAAATATACAAAAAACCAAACGTTGTCAAGCCCAACCAAGCCCTGGATTCCAAAAAATTGACAATTATAAACCTCAAAAAAATCTTGCCATGCCCCAAATAAGTTAGTGTAGCTACCATAACCCAACAAAAAAAAATTCTCTACAAGAACTGGAGACTTGTAATAGCTCGGGATTTCAGAATCTAATAGAGCATATAATTTGAAATTTTTCTGTATATCACATGTACCCCGACCCGTCCCACGATGGGCACTATAACCCAACAAGTTTTGGCTTATTAAGGTTGGTATATAAATTTTTTTTTTGAAAAAATACATTTTTTTGAAAAATTCTCTACAAAATCTGGAGTCTTGCAATAGATCGTAGATTACAGAATCTAAAAGAAGATACAATTAGAAATTTTTCTGTACATCACATGTAGCCTCACCCGCCCCACGATGGGCGCTATAACCCAACAAGATTTGGCTTATTAAAGTTGGTATATAAAATTTTTTTTTAGAAAAAATACATTTTTTAAAAAATTCTCTACAAAAAATGGATTCCAAAAAATTGACAATTATAAACCTCAAAAAAATCTTGCCATGCCCCAAATAAGTAAAGTGTAGCTACCATAACCCAACAAGATTTGGCTTATTAAGGTTGGTATATAAATTTTTTTTTTTTTGAAAAATTCTCTACAAAAACTGGAGACCTGTAATAGCTCGGGGATTACAGAATCTAAAAGAGCATATAATTTGAAATTTTTCTGTATATCACATGTACCCCGACCCGCCCCACGATGGGCACTATAACCCAACAAGTTTTGGCTTATTAAGGTTGGTATATACATTTTTTTTTTGAAAAACTACATTTTTTTGAAAAATTTTCTACAAAATCTGGAGTCTTGTAATAGATCCGAGATTACAGAATCTAAAAGAAGATACAATTAGAAATTTTTCTATATATCACATGTAGCCTGACCCGCCCCACGATGGGCGCTATAACCCAACATGTTTTGGCTGATTAAGGTTGGTATATAAAATTTTTTTTTAGAAAAAATACATTTTTTAAAAAATTCTCTACAAAATATGGAGACCTGTAATAGCTCGGGGATTACAGAATCTAAAAGAGCATATAATTTGAAATTTTTCTGTATATCACATGTACCCCGACCCGCCCCACGATGGGCACTATAACCCAACAAGTTTTGGCTTATTAAGGTTGGTATATAAATTTTTTTTTTAAACTACATTTTTTTTAAAAATTTTCTACAAAATCTGGAGTCTTGTAATAGATCCGAGATTACAGAATCTAAAAGAAGATCAATTAGAAATTTTTCTATATATCACATGTAGCCTGACCCGCCCCACGATGGGCGCTATAACCCAACAAGTTTTGGCTTATTAAGGTTGGTATATAAAATTTTTTTTTAGAAAAAATACATTTTTTAAAAAATTCTCTACAAAAAATGGAGCCTTGTAATAGCTCGGAGATTACAGAATCTAAAAGACGATACAATTAGAAATTTTTCTGTATATCACATGTACCCCGACCCGCTCCACGATGGGCACTATAACCCAACAAGTTTTGGCTTATTAAGGTTGGAATATAAATTTTTTTTTTAGAAAAAATAGATTTTTTAAAAACTTTTCTACAAAAAATGGAGTCTTATAATAGCTCCGAGATTACAGAACCTAAAAGAAGATACAATTAGAAATTTTTCTGTATATCACATGTAGCCTGACCCGCCCCACGGTGGGCGCTATAACCCAACAAGATTTGGCTTATTAAGGTTGGTATATAAAATGTTTTTTTAGAAAAAATACATTTTTTAAAAATTCTCTACAAAAATTGGAGTCTTGTAATAGCTTGGAGATTACAGAATCTAAAAGACGATACAATTAGAAATTTTTCTGTGTATCACATGTACCCTGACCCGCCCCACGATGGGCACCCAACAAGATTTGGCTTATTAAGCTTGGTATATATTTTTTTTTTTTTAAATACATTTTTTTGAAAAATTCTCTACAAAATCTAGAGTCTTGTAATAGATCGGAGATTACAGAATCTAAAAGAAGATATAGTTAGAAAAATTTCTGTATATCACATGTAGCGTGACCCGCCCCACGATGGGCGCTATAACCCAACAAGATTTGGCTTATTAAGGTTGGTATATACAATTTTTTTTTAGAAAAAATACATTTTTTAAAAAATTCTCTACAAAAAATGGAGTCTTGTAATAGCTCGGTGATTACAGAATCTAAAAGACGATACAATTAGAAATTTTTCTGTATATCACATGTAGCCTGACCCACCCCACGATGGGCGCTATAACCCAACAAGATTTGGCTTATTAAGGTTGGTATATAAATTTTTTTTTTAGAAAAAATACATTTTTTAAAAAATTCTCTATAAAAAATGGAGTCTTGTAATAGTCTGGAGATTACAGAATCTAAAAGACGATACAATTAGAAATTTTTCTGTATATCACATGTAGCCTGACCCGCCCCACGATGGGCGCTATAACCCAACAAGAATTGGCTTATTAAGGTTGGTATATACATTTTTTTTTTAGAAAAAATACATTTCTTAAAAAATTCGCTACAAAAAATGGAGTCTTGTAATAGCTCGGAGATTACAGAATCTAAAAGACGATACAATTAGAAAATTTTCTGTATATCACATGTAGCCTGACCCGCCCCACGATGGGCGCTATAACCCAACAAGTTTTGGCTTATTAAGGTTGGTATATAAAATTTTTTTTTAGAAAAAATACATTTTTTAAAAAATTCTCTACAAAATCTGGAGTCTTGTAATAGATCCGAGATTACAGAATCCAAAAGAAGATACAATTAGAAAATGTTCTGTATATCACATGTAGCCTGACCCTCCCCACGATGGGCGCTATAACCCAACAAGATTTGGCTTATTAAGGTTGGTATATACATTTTTTTTTTTAGAAAAAATACATTTTTTTAAAAATTCTCTACAAAAAATGGAGTCTTGTAATAGCTCGGGGATTACAGAATCTAAAAGACGATACAATTAGAAATTTTTCTGTATATCACATGTACCCTGACCCGCCCCACGATGGGCACTATAACCATACTTTCGAAACAGCAACCACTTACTGCTCCATTGTAGCCAATTAAAAATTTATTTTGAATGACTTACACATTTACACAACTTTTTTCCATAATTTTTCTTAATTTAGATAAAAAAAACTGACGTTTTAAAGCGTTTGGAAAGATTTATTAAAAGCACCACATGGTTGCTCAGAACAGAAATTTTTAGTACAAACCAGAGTTGCTCACCTTTAACTTAAAAATAATAACCAAAATACCCAAAAATGTAATTAAGTGGAATTAAACTCGTATGATATCAGCTTCTTTCTTAAATTTCTCTTGAGTTTTTAAACTATTTTTCTATTCCCTTTTAATTTTTTTGTAAATAACCAAAACTTTTCAACAAAAAATTTTGATATGCCAACCTTAATAACCCAAATTAAAAAAAATTTACATGTCAACCTTAATAAACCAAAACTTGCTGGGTTATATTACCTATCGTGGGGCGAATAGTAATACACGTGATACACAGAAAATTTTTTATTTGTATCCTCTTTTAGATTCTGCAATCTATGTGCTATTTCAAGACTCCAGTTTTTGTAGAGAATTTTTCAAAAAATCTGTTTAAAAAAAAATTTATATACCAACCTTAATAAGCCAAATATTGTTGGGTTATAATGCCAAATCTTATTGGGTTATAGTGCCCATCGTGGGGCGGGTCAGGGTACATGTGATATACAGAAAAATTTCTAATGGTATCCTCTTTTAGATTCTGCAATCTCCAAGCTATTACAAGACTCCAGTTTTTGTAGAGAATTTTTCAATAAAATGTATTTTTTGTAAAAATAAATTTTATATACCAACCTTAATAAGCCAAATCTTGTTGGGTTTAGAGCCCATCGTGGGGCGGATCACGGTACATGTGATATACAGAAAAATTTCTAATTTTATCCTCTTTTAGGTTCTGCAATCCCCAAGCTATTACAAAACTCCAGTTTTTGTATATTTTCTATATTATTTATATTTTCCTAAATCTGGACTTACAACACATGCCTGAAATAATCATGATTTTATTAAAATTTTATTTGTATAAATACATATACATATTTTTAAGTTATTTCGTAAAATTTTCAAATACCACGTGCTTTTGTTTACATATCTAGGCACCACATGCTTTTGTTTACATTTTAAAGCACCACATGCGTTTTGTTTACATTTATAGCACCACGTGAGTTTTGACTACGTGCTCAGAAATGTTAACAAGTTCTAACGATTACTCGTTAGCTCTTGTTAACCCCCCGTTTCCACATGCAAGTAAATGGTTGCAAGTTGAGAATACGTATTATCAGCGAAAATTTCGAAAATTACCGAAAAAACATGAAAATTTTACATGTGTCCACACTACTTGCTGCAAGTTCATTTTTAAAATGACGTCGAAGGCTTAGGTTGCCACTAAATAGCACTCCAGTATTGCCAAGTATTCAATATTCTAACAAAGCTGGGAAAAAATTTGTTCTTAACAATTTTTTTTTTCAAAAACCTTTAAAATTGATATTTTAAATTACCATTAAGATATGTCGTTATGTCCTTTTTTATTTTTTTTTTTACAAATAAATACAAAATCAGTTGCATTACAACTTTTACTTTACCAAATACTAGTAAATTAATAGAAAACATTAGTTGGCAACAATGTTTTCTTTATTCTGTCATTTCACTTGCCGCAAGTATCAAAAATCCACTGTCATCAAAATTTACATGCAAGTTGATTCGCAAGTCGTATAAGTGTGATTGTTTAGTGAAAAAGTGTGAGTGTATTGAGTTTTTCGAACTTGCACTTGCATGTGGAAACGGGTGGTAACTTAAGTATTGGATCTTGTAATCTCAAGTATTGGATCTTGTTAAATTCATGGAGATCTGTTTTTTGAGTACTCTATACTAAACATTGCTACTCAATACTTTGAAGATGCAATTTTCGGTAGAAATGAGTATTTTTCGTATCAAAACACAACTCTAAAAATATTACTCTAAAAATACAACTCTGAAAAGACAACTCTATTTGTGAAGCAAAGAAATTTGTAACGAATTTTTGTGAAAAATTATTTAATTAATTTATTTAAAAATTATATATTAAAATTTTTAAATATTAATATATTTAAAAATTTAATAAGAATTTGGCAACTCTGTTGTAATAAATAAGCAAAAAGTTTAAGCTCCGTATAATTTAACAAAAATTAATTTAAATAAAGTGTTAAAATAGATAGAAACTATTTAAAAACATAAAATAAATAATAACAACCAAGTTTAACTAAAAATTAAAAGAAAATAAGTTAAAATATTTAAGGAAATTTAGTGAAAAATACACTCAACTATGGCTGAAAGCTGCAGTAAATGCAGAATACCAATTAGGGGTCAAACTGGTATTAGATGCAATGGTGTATGCGATAAAGTTTATCACCTTACAAAAAAGTGTGCCGGTATAGATGAGTACTCCATAAAAGTTATTGATGACGATAATTATGTTCGTTTTATTTGCGATGATTGTATGCAATATATTCGGAATGTCGATCTTGTTTTAGGAGAAATTCAAGATGGAGTTATTAAAAACAAACACACATTAGTGGACTCAAACACGAATTTGAAAGCTCACTAAAACAAAATGAACGCGAAATAAAAGCATTATTAGAAGCAATTGAAAAACGTCATGATGAAAGATTTAGAAAAATGGACAATATACAAAAATAATGTGAAAAAAATTTACAAGAAGTAAACAACCTTTATGGAAATTTAAATGAAGTTGAAAATAAAAACAAAGATATGTGTAACATAATTGAGAAAAACAACATAAAGATGTGCAATGAAATAATGAAAGTGGTTAATGATAAAACGTCAAAACAAAAATGTCTTAGAGATTAATCAGAACTAGGTCGACAACGACATTTTCTTTTTCATATATTTTATATTAGAAGCAAAATTTCGCCATGTCGTCGGGAGATTTGTCGTCGTAATAGAATATATTCTATTTTCGTGACGACACACTAATACACACTCAAAATATTTGTCAAATAGTTGCCATATTTTTAACAAATTAAGGGAACAGAGTTGCAGAAATTCGTATTAGAGTTGCAAAAATTCGTACTTTGTTTACAAAAAAATTATCTTTTGACAGAAGAAATATAATTGAAAATAATAATGCATAATTTACCGCAAAAAAAGCAAAATTAAATAAAAAAAATGTAAAACAACAAGAATTAATGGAAAACCAATTAAATTGGTGAAGAATTGTGGCGAAAAAAAAACAACCATATTCTTGTTTTGCTTTAATTTTTTTCTAAATGTCGACAATCGATTGTCGCTGAATTTAAATTATTCGCGACGACTTTTACTGTCGTCGGTCGACAATCCACACAGTTGTGATTAACCTCTTATGCACAGACACTCACAAGTAATATAGTGATGCCAGATGTTTCGAAAAATGTCCCCTTAATAATAAAACCAAAGGAAAAAGTGTTGAAAAAACAAAGGCAGAATTAAATGAAAAAGTGGACCCAGTTAATTTGAAAATAAAAAATGTTGAAAATAGAAAAAATGGTACATTAGTTATTCAAAGCGAAAATAATGAAGAAAGAGAGAAAATTAAGAAAGCAATACAAAATGAGATAAGTGAAAACTATGAAATAAAGGTTCCAAAAGATATCGATATGCAAATTATTATAACCGACATGAATTTTAAAATGCATGAGAAAGAATTAATAGAAAAGTTGAAAAAACAAAACGAAATAATGCAAAACAGTGAAATAGAAATGATAAAAATTTTTGAAACAAAAAGATATAATAGAACAATATTTAATACAAAACTAAAAATTGATAATGAGACATATCCGAAAGTTATATCTAGTCAAAAACTTAATGTTGGATGGGAAAGATGTAGAGTTTTCGATGGTACAAATATAATACAATGTTTTAAATGCCAAGGATACAACCATAAATCGTCAGATTGTAAAAATCAAGATGTATGTTATAAATGTCACGGAAATCACAAGAGCAGAGAGTGTAATAAGAAAATAATAGAAAAATGTTTTAACTGCATGAAAGAAAATAGAAGACTGAATTTAGGACTTGATGAAAATCACGTCACAAATAACCGACAATGTCCAGTATATCAAAATAAATTAAATATGAAGAAGAGAAGGATAGGTTTAACAGCTTAACAATCAAAGCGAATATATGGAATATATACCAACATTCAGGGACTGATTAATAACTTTACCCAATTGGAAATAATCGCTGAAACCACTAATCCAGATTTCATAATTCTTTCTGAAACCCACATGACCCAAGAAATAGATGAAAACGAGATTAAGTTGAAACAATATGAACATTATACTACATTGTCAAATTCAGCTAAAACTGGAGGAGTAATTATGTATTTTAAAAAATCGTGGATCGTCAAGAAAATTAAAGATAATATTAAAGACTCAAAATATTGGATTAGTTCTTAAATGGCAAAATATGAAAAAACATCATTTATAATAGTAATTTTATACAGATCACCGAGTAGTGGAAAGGCGGAATTCTGTGAAGAATTTGAACTCTTTATTGAGGAAATATGCGACAAAAATATCGATATTATAATAGTGGGAGATTTCAACATAGACTGGAAAAAAGACTTTTACAAAAACAAAATAGAAAGTGTACTAAATGATAATGGTCTAAAACAAATAATGAATGAATATACCAGAATAACACAAAATTCAACAACGCTGATAGACTACGTTATAACAAATAATGAAAAGATATTGGCAAAAAGTAATAAAATAGCAGATCATGAGTCTATCGACATTTTTATAGAAGATAACAACATAAATGAAGAAAATCAAAACGTGCAAACAGAAATATTTACATACAACAAAAATAAATTTAAAAATGAACTATGTGCAATACTAAATTGTGAGGAAATAACTGATTTGAATGCATATGTCCGCAATTATGATAACTGCCTAGAAAGTACAATTCCAAAATTTATTGTAAAGAAAAAAATTAATCAAAAATTCAATAATAAGTGGTTTAATAACGAACTCAGAACACTGAAAAGAGAAAAAATATTTAAATATCAAACGGCAATTACTGAAAATACAACTATAGCTTGGCATAATTATAAACTAATTAGAAATACTTATAAAGTTAAAATCGAAAACGAAAAAAAATAAATATATAAATAATAAAATTAATAATACAAATAACCAAAAAGAAATGTGGAGTAAAATTAAAGAACTAGTTTTAAGAAAACCCAGAAATGTGATAAAGACTGTGATATTTAACCAAATAGAGTTTAAGGATAATTTCCAAATAGCTGAAAATTTTAATAAATATTTCGAAAACAGTATTAAAGATATAAGACTTTCCATTGATGATGTGCAATATGAAAATAAAATACCTGTGATAAATTCAAGATTCAAATTCCGTGCAATATCTTTAGAAGAATTAAAAATTATATGTAAAAATATTAAGAAAAAACCTGACTACAAAAGAATATCAAATAATATTATTTTAGATAACTGGGACATAACAGGCAATATTATGCTTAAAATTATAAATAAATCGCTAGAAACTGGAGTTTTCCCAAACAATTGGAAAGAATCAATGATTACTTCTATTGAAAAAGTTAAGAATACAATAAAATGTGAAGAATTCCGTCCAATAAACACCTTAAAGACATGTGAAAAAATTATTGAGAAAATTGTTAAAAATCAACTAGAGAACTATATGGAACAACACAAGCTGTTTTCTAAATATCAGTCTGGCTTTAGAAAAAAACATTCATGTGAAACAGCAGTTAATTACGTTATAAATAAATGGAAATATATGAAGAAGAATAATAAAATAGTGTCCATATTTTTAGATTTTAAAACAGCGTTTGAAACAATCGATAGAGATATCATGATAAAAAAACTAAATAAGTACGGAATACAAGATACCGAATTAAAATGGTTCCAATCTTACTTGAGTAAACGCAGTCAAATTACAAAAGTTAACAACGTTGAATCACATGCAATAGAGAATAATTTTGGAGTACCACAAGGATCAATTTTAGGAGCACTTCTATTTATATCTCTATATATAAAAGAATAACGTGACTGACTGACTCAACATCGCCCAGCCCAAACCGCTGAAGCTAGGAAGTTGAAATTTGGTATGTAGGTTCCTCTTTCGGCGTAGACGTCCGCTAAGACGGGATTTTTGGAAATTCCTACCGGAACGGGCAAAAATGGGAAAAGTCTCCTTTTTCCAAAAAAAGTACCTTTTTCCAAAAAAAGTACCTTTTTCCAAAAAAAATTCCTTTTTCCAAAAAAGTACCTTTTTCCAAAAACAGTACGTTTTTCCAAAAAAAGTACGTTTTTCCAAAAAAAGTACCTTTTTCCAAAAAAAGTACGTTTTTCCAAAAAAAAGTACGTTTTTCCAAAAAACGTACCTTTTTCCAAAAAACGTACCTTTTTCCAAAAAAAATTCCTTTTTCCAAAAAAAGTACCTTTTTCTGAAAAAAGTACCTTTTTCCAAAAAAAGTACCTTTTTCCAAAAAAAAGTATCTTTTTCCAAAAAAAAGTACCTTTTTCAAAAAAAAAAAACCTTTTTCAAAAAAAGTACCTTTTTCTAAAAAAATGTACCTTTTCCAAAAAAAAGTACCTTTTCCAAAAAAAGTAACTTTTCCCAAAAAACATACATTTTTCTAAAAAAATGTTCCTTTTCCCAAAAAACATACATTTTTCCAAAAAAATACCTTTTTCAAAAAAAAGTACCTTTTTCCAAAAAATGTACCTTTTTCTAAAAAAATGTACCTTTTCCAAAAAAAAGTACCTTTTCCAAAAAAAGTAACTTTTCCCAAAAAAGTAACTTTTCCCAAAAAACATACATTTTTCCAAAAAAATACCTTCAAAAAAAGTACCTTTTCCCAAAAAAAAGTACCTTTTTCTAAAAAAATGTTCTTTTTCCAAAAGAAGTACCTTTTCCATAAAAGTACCTTTTTCCAAAAAACATACATTTTTCCAAAAAAAAATACATTTTTCCAAAAAAATACCTTTTTAAAAAAAAATACCTTTTCTAAAAAAGTACAAATAAAGTACTTTGTAAAAACAAAGTATCTTTTTCCAAAAAATTTCGTTTTTCCAAAAAGTACCATTTAAAATAATATATGTATAATTTCAAAAAAACTACTTTTTTTCCTCCCCCCACGGATATCTCCACTAAAACAAGGTTTTGGTATAAAGGTTCCTCCACTATCGTAGACATCCACCAAGACGGGAGTTTTGGAAATTTTTACAGGGACGGGCAAAAAGGGGAAAAAGTCTCCCCCTTGACGGCCTGCTCAAACTGCTGGAGCTATGAAAAAAGTACCTTTTTCCAAAAAAACTACCTTTTTCCAAAAAAAAATTCCTTTTTCCAAAAAAAGTACCTTTTCCCGAAAAAAGTACCTTTTTCCAAAAAAAGTACCTTTTTCCGAAAAAAGTACCTTTTTCCAAAAAAAATTCCTTTTTCCAAAAAAGTACCTTTTTCCAAAAACAGTACGTTTTTCCAAAAAAAGTACGTTTTTCCAAAAAAAGTACTTTTTTCCAAAAAAAGTACGTTTTTCCAAAAAAAGTACGTTTTTCCAAAAAACGTACCTTTTCCAAAAAAAGTACCTTTTTCCAAAAAACGTACCTTTTCCAAAAAAAGTACCTTTTTCCAAAAAAAATTCCTTTTTCCAAAAAAAGTACCTTTTTCCAAAAAAAGTACCTTTTTCCAAAAAAAGTACCTTTTTCCAAAAAAAGTACCTTTTTCCAAAAAAAGTACCTTTTTCCAAAAAAAAGTACCTTTTTCAAAAAAAAGTACCTTTTTCAAAAAAAAGTACCTTTTTCAAAAAAAAGTACCTTTTTCAAAAAAAGTACCTTTTTCCAAAAAATGTACCTTTTTCTAAAAAAATGTACCTTTTCCAAAAAAAAAGTACCTTTTCCAAAAAAAAGTACCTTTTCCAAAAAAAGTAACTTTTCCCAAAACACATACATTTTTCCAAAAAAATACCTTTTTCAAAAAAAGTACCTTTTCCAAAAAAAGTACCTTTTCCCAAAAAAAGTACATTTTTCTAAAAAAATGTTCCTTTTCCCAAAAAACATACATTTTTCCAAAAAAATACCTTTTTCAAAAAAAAGTACCTTTTTCCAAAAATGTACCTTTTTCTAAAAAAATGTACCTTTTCCAAAAAAAAGTACCTTTTCCAAAAAAAGTAACTTTTCCCAAAAAACATACATTTTTCCAAAAAAATACCTTTTTCAAAAAAAGTACCTTTTTCAAAAAAAGTACCTTTTCCAAAAAAAAGTACCTTTCCCAAAAAAAGTACGTTTTTCTAAAAAAATGTTCTTTTTCCAAAAGAAGTACCTTTTCCAAAAAAAGTACCTTTTTCCAAAAAACATACATTTTTCCAAAAAAAATACATTTTTCAAAAAAAATACCTTTTTAAAAAAAAATACCTTTTCTAAAAAAAGTACAAATAAAGTACTTTGTAAAAACAAAGTATCTTTTTCCAAAAAATTTCGTTTTTCCAAAAAGTACCATTTAAAATAATATATGTATAATTTCAAAAAAACTACTTTTTTTCCTCCCCCCACGGATATCTCCACTAAAACAAGGTTTCTTGATATTCGGCATAGACGTGCACTAAGACGGGATTTTTGGAAATTCCTACCGGAACGGGCAAAAAGGGGAAAAGTCTCCCAATAAACAGTCTCACAAATTGGAAAAGTGCCTGCCCAAACCCCTGGAGGTAAGAAGTTGAAATTTGGTATAAAGGTTCCTCCACTGTAGGAGACATCGACTAATTCCCTATAGGATATCCCAAAAGCAAATTCGGAATGTGAGTTCTTCCTTCTGTGTAGGCGTCCGCTTAGACGGAATTTTTGAAATTCCTATCGGGAGGGGAAAAGTCTCCTCCTTGACGGCCTGCCCAATCCCTTTTGGCCAACCTAAAATTTTAAATATGTATTCCTTGGAGTAGGACTAACTCCCCGGTAACGTAATTTTTCTATTTTGGAAGAGAAACATAGTAAAAATGGTGGTTGAAAGGGAAAAATGTCCCCACTAACGGCCTGCCCAAACCGCTTAGGCAATGCAGTTGAAATTTGGTATGAATGTTCCTCATCCATCGCAGATAGCCGCGAAGATGGAATTTTTGTAAATTCCTAAAGGGAGGGGCAAAAAGAAGAAAAGCCTCACCTTGGGGGCCTGTAAAAACCCCTTCGGCTAGAAACCTGAAACTTAAAATGTGGCTCCCTGGATTAAGGGCTAACTTATTAGAAAGATACTTTTTTGAATTTTGGATAGGGTCGTTATAAAATGGGGGCTCAAAAAGGGAAAATTGCCCCTTAACGGCCTGTCCAAACTGCTGGAACTATGAACTATGCTGGAGCTATGAAGCTGAAATTCGGTACTTAGGTTCCTCTTCCAGCCTAATTCCAACCGGGAGGGACAAAAAAGGAAAGTGTCCCCCTTGACAGCCTGCTCAAACTTCTGGAACTAGGAAGCTGAAATTCCCTGTCGATGGATTTTCGGAAATTCCTACCGAGAGGGGCACAAATAGTAAAAGTTGGCTAGAAACCTGAAATGTAAAACATATGTTACTTGGAGTATGGGCCAGGGAAACAAGCCGATCAAAATAATCGGCGGCGGCGGCGCAAGCAAAAAATCGGCGGCGGCGGCGGCGATTAAGGTTGAGCCGGATAAAAATCGGCGGCGGCGGCGCAACCAAATAATCGGCGGCGGCGGCGGCTTGATCGGCTTGATAGAACATTATACACGTAATTTAATGAAGTTTAAGGTTTTTTCCAAAATATAGCAGTAGAAAATTGTACAAAAAATTTGGAATTATCAAATAAAAAATAATTTTAAGTTAAATTCATCGATAAAAATTACAAATTTAGGATTTTTAGTTTTTGATCGTTCAAAAACTAAAAATCCTACTAAAAAGCTACAAGGAGAGATAGTTGGGCTTTCCAAATATATACATATGTTTATATATTCAACAAAATTGTGTGGAAATATTTTCAAATAAAACTGATTTTCTTAATTTTTTCTTATTTTGTTTAATTTTGACGGCTTTTAATTGCAATATTTTGTTTAAAAAAAACTAATTTTTATATAATTTATTCTTAATTCAGGGTAAAATAAAGTTCTACTTTAATCGCTTTAAAATTGTCAAAGTTATACATTTTTTATAAACATGGAATCTTTGTATTTATAAGAAAATTGAAAATATTAACCTTAATGAGTGTGCAAACAAGAACATCGAGTTGTCTTATAATAGCTGAAATTAAATGTTTAGAAAAATTATGATAACTTTTTCTAAGTATTTTCAATTAATTTAAACAAAAGAATCTAATTTTACTAAGAACTAAACCCACTTTCAGAATAAATTACAATAGTAAAGAATTGTTTAATACTGTAAAAAAGCCGTCAAAGTATACAAATTAAAAAAAAAATTAATTTTAATATTAAAAAAAAAACTGTCAACATATTTCAGTTATAAATAAATAATTCTATATATATTTGGAAAGCTAAATTTTTTGTCTTTCCAAAAACGTTACAAGATTCAAAATCGGTTGAAAAATTGCTGAATTTCACCCACAATGACACTATCACCCCTGGACATATATGAACATATACATTTATTAAATATATGCGAATACATGCGAACGTTGCTGTCCTTTATTATAAGGTTGTACGATAGATATAAATTTATGTATGACATTCAAATAAGCCGCTACATATGTTCCTTTTTTTATTCATGGCATTAAATATAATTCCATATTTATCCAAACATGAGTTCCTTTTACATATATGGAAAAATATATTCTTCGAAATATGTTCATATACAAGTCCCTTTTATATAAATTGAATAACATATACTTTCATATTTGTCCATATATGAGTGCCATTTCCATATATGAAATAACAGATGCTTCCATATATGTCTGTATAGGAAATTTTTTCCATATATGTTCATATAAAATCCATATATGTTCATAAAAAATCCATATTTGTTCATATGTGTCCATACATAAACCATATATGAACATGTTTGAGCGTATATGAACATTTTTCACCGGGGAAGAAAATATTTCGGATGTGGATCACAGAACAGCAAAAAAATTCAGAATGTTTTACTTTAGAATTTTTTATGTGGATTCGGAACTTTGAAATAAACAAACTCTATTTTCACTCAAAATTAAATGTGTTTTTAGAATAAACTAGAAAAAAATATGGTTCGAAAAAAATTATGCTCGAAAAGATGTCAAAGTTGAAAAACTTAAAAGAAAAGTTAAAAAATTCAGATATTCACCCCTGTTCTTAGTTCCGAAACTTTTTAATTAGAGTTGATTTGTAAAATCACACGGAATTAAAAGTTTCGAAAATTTGTTGTTTCTACCAAATTTTAATATTCATAGACTAATTTTAAAATAAATTATAAATAAAAAATATATATTCGTTTCACTATCATCAAGCTTTTTCTACACGAAATAAAATGAAAAAAATAACTCGGATGTGGATCACGGAACAGCAAAAAAATTCGGAATGTTTCACTTTAGAATTTTTTTGTGGATTCGGAACTCAGAACAGCGTCGATTATTGTAAATATCTCCCCAATTTTATAAGTCGACCGAGAAATAATTTACTTAACATTTTTTTCGTCCGCAATGTCTTAAAAATGTGTCTTTTGATAATAATTTCAGGTGTACTGAAAGTTCTGAAAAATGTGATGTGATCTACTTAACCAAACCTACGACCATAAATTCGAATGAATTAATTCTTTAATTCACTTTTGGACTTTTAATTAAAATTTACTAATATATCTTACGATTATACCATTCCTTATGAATTCATTCACTGGCTTCATTCTTTTAATTTTCATGCATAGTGAATGAATTCTTTCATGAATTCATTCTTTTTATAATGATCTTTCACGTTTCATTCGGTTTGTAAAATTTTAAAATAAATGTTGCGTGTTTAATTATTTTTATGGGTTGTGTATATGATATCAATATTAAATCCCTAAAATAAGCCACATTTTTATTTAATTTGTAATTATAAACTAAAGTGTTGTCAGAATCATTAGTATATTCATACCTTAGATCTTTTACTTAGAGTTTGCTGTTCGGTTTTAATCGAAACCGAAACCGCGGTTTTTCAAGCTTCAAAACCGAAACCGAAAACCGACAAAAATAAGTCGGTTTTTAACAAATACTTTAACCAATTAAAATAATTAACTAGATTGCACACCAGTGTGCAGTTAGAATCCGAAAAGAATCATAAAAGAGCACTAAGACCTTGTAAAATTATAGCTGTATGAGGGAGTATTTCTTCACGGATGAAGCCTCTTTCCGAGCGCTCTTTTACGACTCATAAGAGATCCTGAGTTATGAGCATTATTGGAAAATTTAGCATTTTCGGGGCCAGTATAAGTCATTTAAGACTAATTTTTGAGTTATTTAGGAGTAATGAAAAAATTAAAAAAAAAAATGTCGAACACACCCATAAATACGAGTCTATTATGTTTCATTTATGACTCGAAAAATTTAGCACTCTGAAAATTATCATATTTTAGAGTCTCTTACGAGTCATAATTTCTGAGCTCTCAGAAAAATGTTGGCTGCAATATTATTGAATCTTGAATTTCGAAAAGGGCTCAGCTCCTATTTTACAAAATTTTGTATTTAATTGTAATGAACATTTTCTCCATTAAATATTAGTTTAATTTTATGTTTTTTGTTATTACGGATAACATAAGTTAAGTCAAGTCACCAAAAAGTCAGTTAGTTTAAGAGATATTGAGTTTCATATATTCAGTTCAGATTTTCGCAGCGTATTTTTCAAAAAGTTCTATTTCGTAGTCCGCGAAATTTATAAAATTTTAACTTTATATTGTTTTAAAGAAATTGCTTAAATTTAAACTCTTAAAAATACAGCTTTAGTTGCCGCCAAAACACACGGTTTTCCGTGTTTTTTTCTTCTCTCGCAAAGGTCTAGAAACGGATTAATTGTCTTTATTCGAGTGAGAAATTCAATCAAATTTCAATAAATATCTTGAACGTGTTAAAATATTTAATTCTTACACATATTAAATTATTCTAAAACAATTGTATTAATATCCCAGGAAAACCGAAAAATAACCGAAACCGCGGTTTTTGTAATTTTAGAAAACCGAAACCGCGGTTTTAAAATTTTTCGGTTTTTAGCAAACTCTACTTTTACTGATTTAATAAAATGACAATTTTGATAAGCCATTTTGTAAAAGATTAGAATTAATGAAAAAATTAATTATTTAAATTGATTGTAATTCTATAAGGAATGTATTCAACATAAGAATGCATTCTATTTAATATTAAACTTTGGGAATGAAACCTATGAATTAATTATAAAGGAATGGTTTGATGGAATGATATACATATATTCAATATCTAAAGCTGAATTCGGTTTTGTGCGAATTAAGCTAAAATTGAATTAATTCTTTCGAAGCTCTGCCTACAATCCATACTTGGTCATTTGAAAAGTATATATATTTTTTATTTTATTTTGTAACACTGTGTAATTTGTTTCCAAAACTATGGGTGCTAAAGACGTGTTCATTTGGATTCTCTCCTCTATTGAATATCCAAATTTCAGCGAAATCTGGCAGAAGTTTTCAAGCAAAACTTCCAACTTAAGAAATATTTATGACAAAAATCCTTCTTAGCTCTGACTATAAAAATGGTTCTTTTACTTCTTTTGAACTAAAAAGAAATACTCTTGATGGTTCAGAAAATGATGAAGTAGAAAATTTGTAAGTAAATGAATGTTCTTTTTAGTTTGACTCTAGATCATAAATTAATATCACTTTCTATTTAAATTATTTTCAAATCAAAGAAAGATGATACAATTTTTACAAGTAAATTACAAAGAATAAAAATATATTTGAAACAATTCGATAAGACCAGCAATACAGAATACGTATTTTCGGCTTTCGCTACAAAGCCATCATCAGTGTATTTCGTCTTGTGTGGGCTAATATTTTAATGTTTGTCGTCTTATGTGACCACTGAAAGAAAATCGAATTTCGTATCAACAACTCAACTTAGACTAACATCAACGAAATTTAACAATGCTATTTTTATCCTTTGTTATTATTACTCTATTTTGCTTTGAACCTTAATTCTTAAGATATCTCAGCTGATTCTATTCAACTCTGTGTATGACAAACACAGATTTTTGAATTACAACGAACCGTCTAATTTAAATTTGTTTTAAAAATGACATTTGCTTTTATTTTTTTTATTTTGGAAAATTGATACTTCCAGCCGAAATGAGCCGAAAAAAATCGGCGGCGGCGGCTGAGGCAAAAATGACCGGCGGCGGCGGCTTAAACGGCTTACGGCGGCTGGCTTGTTTCTCTGGTATGGGCTCACTTACCGGGAAGGTGCTTTTTGGACAGGGACATTGCAAAAATGGGGATTAATGAAGCGAAAAATGCCGCTTAAAGGCCTGCCCAAACCGCTGGAGGTAGGAAGTTGAAACTTTTTATTAAAGTTCCTCCTCTATTGTAGACATCCGCTAAGATGAGATTTTTGGAAATTTCCACAGGTAGGGTCAAAAACAGGAAAAGTCTCCCCCTTAACGGCCTGGCCAAACTGCTGGATCTAGGGAGCTTAAATTCGGTATTTGGGTTCTTTCTCCAACGTAGACGTCCCCTAAGACGGTATTTTTGGAAATTCATACCGGGAGGGGTAAAAAGGGAAAAAAACTTCCCCCTTGATAGCCTGGCCAAACTGCTGGATATAGAGACCTAAAATTATGTATGTAGTAGGTTCCTCCTCCAACGCAGACGTCCTCTAAGACGGAATTTTTGGAAATTCCTACCGGGAGGGGTAAAAACGGAATAATTCTCCCCCTTGATGGCCTAACCGAACCCTTCGGCTAGAAACCTGTAATATATAATATGTTTTTCTTGGAGTGTGGGCTAACTTATCGACAAGGCATTTTTAGGACTTTGGATAGGAACGTGGTAAAAATGGTGGTTCAAAAGGGGAAAATTGCCCCCCCTCTTAACGTCTGCGCCTTTAGCTAGAAACCTAAAACTTAAAGAACAAGTGTATATGGAACACTAAAATTAAGAAACTAAATAGGAAACGAGTGGAATTGAAACACTACACAAGTGGAATGAAATGGATATAAACGTTGAACGAGTGGAATTGAAATTATAGACAATGCAAATGGATTGGAAGAGGGAATTACCTGTTCAAACACTATCCACGGAATATGAAACTTATGTAGCATTGAAACATACTCTCCAAAAAGTTAAACAAATTTTCTGAAAGAGAAAAAACCTTAGAAAAGGAATGGAACTTTTATATTCCGATATTTAAACTGCATGTAACTAAGCACCGGTGGAAGAAACCGACGCAATAAATTTTCCAACTGAATTTGTGAATTTACTTGAATTGCCAGGTCTACCTTTACATAAACTGGAATTAAAAAAAAAAACTTTAAGGCACGCTAACAACCCTGCTTTACGTTATTTATTTACATTCAAAACACAAATGAACAAAAGCATTTTATGATATTAAAGTTAGCGGGCACGCTACGTTGTTAGCGTGCCTTAAAGTTTTTTATACCCTACACCACTATGTGGTCAGGGTATTATAAGTTTGTGTTGATGTTTGTAACACCAAAAAATATTGGTCCTAGACCCACCTTATAGTATACCGATCGGCTCAGAATTTTTTTATTTCGATTTAACGATGTCCGTCTGTCCATGCGCACTCTACAGGTCGCAAATATTAAGATATTTTGATGAAACTTGGTACACCGAGTTATGTCGGCCCAAGGACGAAGCCTATTGATTTTGGTTAAAATCGGTCTATGTTTAGACCTAGTGCCCATATAAGGGTCCTCCCAAAATTATATTGTTTATACGCTGCAGGTCGCAAATATTAAGATATTTTGATGAAATTTGGTACACAGACCTATGTTGGCCCAAGGACGAAGCCTATTGATTTTGGTGAACATCCGTCCATGTTTAGATCTAGTGCCCATATAAGGGTCCTCCCAAAATTATATTGTTTATACGCTGCAGGTCGCAAATATTAAGATATTTTGATGAAATTTGGTACACAGACCTATGTTGGCCCAAGGACGAACCCTATTGATTTTGGTGAACATCCGTCCATGTTTAGACCTAGTGCCCATATAAGGGTCCCCTCAAAATTATATTGTTTATACGCTGCAGGTCGCAAATATTAAGATATTTTGATGAAATTTGGTACACCGACCTATATCAGCCCAAAGACGAAGCTTGATTTTGGTTAACACCGATCCATGTTTAGACCTAGTGCCCATATAAGGGTCCCCCCCAAAATTGGCTTGGTTACAAACTGCAGGTCGCAAATATTAAGATATTTTAATGAAATTTGGTTCGCTGACTCACATTATAGAAAATTTTGACACAAGTCCCATTTTAACCCATTCGAATTTCGGATCCAAACATTAGTTGGCTTTTAACCAGACTGGTGTAAGGCATTGTATAGTCGGCATGCCCGACTTTAACCTTTTTACTCGTTTTTAATTCCAGTTTATGTAAAGGTAGACCTGGCAATTCAAGTAAATTCACAAATTCAGTTGGAAAATTTACTGCGTCGGATTCTTCCACCGGTGCTTCGTTACCTACAGTTTAAATATCAGAATATATAAGTTCCATTCCTTTTCTAAGGTTTTTTCTCTTTTAGAAAATTTGTTTAACTTTTGGGGAGTATATTTCAATGCTACATAAGTTTCATATTCCGTGGATAGTGTTTGAACAGGTATTTAAAAGGTGTTCTTCACCCCTTTTTGTTCCTCCCAGTAAAAATCCCAATATAATCTTGCCTCAATCGCATGCGAAATTTTAAGTACCAAACTCCGCCAGTTTGAGTCATTCAAATTCCATTGCATTTTGTTTAACAATTTTAGTGTTCCAATGCAACTCCTTCCAAGATTCCATTTCGTTCACCATTCCATGACATTTCGTTGCCATTATCTGTTATTCCAATTCCACTCGTTCCCCGTTTCATTACATTTCGTTCCTACTGTCTTTTGTATCGATTGCAATTTTCCCCTTTTGAACCACCATTTTTACCACGTTCCTGTCCTGTGAAACGGCCGTTCTGTAATGACCTGTTTTCCAATCTCTGGTCGATTGGACGGTTTAGTTTCTTTACATATTTGACAATTTTTTACATAAGCTTTTACTTGGGTTGACATTTTCGGCCAGTAAAAGAAACGCCTCAGCCTTTCAAGTGTTTTGCCTACTCCTCCGCGGGCTGTCTCTAAAGTATCATGGGCTTTTTCAATTACCGTTTGAGTTATATTAGGCGGAATCCATAGTTTCCATTGACTTTTTTCTAGATCATCGCGATCATAATCAATTCTCTTGAATATCATTTCATCTTCCACTTTTAGATCTGGTAGTGAATTTTGATTCTGTAAAATAGTATTTTTCAGATCACTGTATTCTTCGCTATCAAACTCAGTAGTTTCAAAATCAAATATGTCTTCCATAGAAATTTCTTCAATATTTGCTTCGACTGGCAACCTTGATAACATGTCAGCAACTATATTTTCTGAGCCTTTTCGGTGTTGTATTTCGAAATCAAACGCCTGTAATTGCAATGACCACCTTGCAAGTCTTCCACTCAGATATTTTAATGTCATTAGCCATTTTAAACTAGCGTGATCCGTTACTATAGTAAATGGCATCATTTCGACAAACGGTCTGAACTTTTTTACTGCCGTTACCGCTGCCAAACATTCTTTTTCAGTAACACTATAATTTCTTTGGCATGTGTTAAATTTTTGGGAGTAAAATGCTATTGGTTGTTCTGATCATTGAGCTGATACAACACTGCACCAATTCCATAGTCGCTAGCATCACATTGTATCCAAAAACGTCTCGAAAAATCTGCATGTCTAAGAACCGGCGAAGTTGTAAGTGCAAGTTTTAGTTGTTCAAAAGCTGATATTGGTTCGGGTGTCATTATGAACCTTTTTGCTTTTTTAAGGGTGTCTGTTAAGGGAGCTGATATTGTAGAAAAGTCCTTCACAAATCTGCGATACCAGCCAGCTGTACCCAAAAAACTTCGTACTTCTCGCTGCGTTTTTGGTATTTTTATCGATCTTATCGTTTCTATTTTATCCGGGTCAGTTTTAAGCATTCCACCACCGATAATGAAACCTAGGTACTTTAATTGCTGAAAACAAAACTGAGACTTTTTCAAACCTAGATTAGCGTTCTTTAAACATATGGCTACCTCTTTTAAAAGCTGTAAATGTTTTTTCAAAAGTTTCAGAAATTACTAACAGATCATCAAGATATATGAAAACGTTTCCTTTTAGTTTTTGCGGGATAACTTTATCCATAAGCCTACAGAGTCTCTGAGCCGCGTTACAGAGGCCGAAAGGCATAACGGGAAACTGGTAGAGTGGCCGACCTGCTACAGTAAACGCCGTATATGTTTTACTTTGCTCATCTAATTCTATTTGCCAGAACGCGAACTTCAAATCAACGCTACTTATATAATAAGTTTCGTCGATCCGGCTTAAAATACCGTCGATATTCTGCAATGGATACGCATCCTTTGCAGTCACCTTATTTAATTTCCTGGCATCTAAACAAAATCTGTTTTTTCCGGGTTTCCTGACGACAGTGGTTCGATTACTCCACGGGCATGGGATAATACCTATCTTTAACGGGTTCCGCACCTTCAATCAATTTTATCGTGTGTTTTTCTAACGATGTGCATCCTAAACCTGATTTTTCAAACGATGGAAAAAAGTTTATCACCTCAACAAGCTGTTGTCGTTGTTGTACTGTTAAAGAATGCGGATTGGACTTATGGTTTTCAACTTTGTATTCTTCCTGTATCTTCTGAAGATCTAACTCTGCTACGCCGACTATATCAGGAGCTAGTTTAAAAACCTTCCAAAAATCTATGCCAAGATATGCTGTCTGCTCTAAATCTGGACGCAGGTAAAATATAATATTTTCTAATTTATCTTTAAATCCTACTTCTAATGCAACTTTACTTAATAATCGGTGTTGCTGCCCACCAGCGGTTGAAACTACTGTAAATATTGGTACTATTGGAATCCCTAACTTATCAATGAATTCCCTGCACCCTTTACCTAACAAACTCACAGAAGCGCCTGTATCAAGAAGGCGTCTAATTTGAAATTCCCCTATTTCTATATTTGCAAAAGCTCGGGGATCTGAACCTTTCCTATCAGCTGATTTTATAGCTTCTATTACTAGGAATCTTACACGCCTTTTTTCTGCAAATTTTTGCCTTACTTTTCGGATTCTATTTGAAAGTGGTTTCCTTATACTAACTGCTTCATTAAAAATACGGTTACGCACGCGTTCATAATTTGTTTGCCTTTCCTTGAATGTATATTGGTGTTTTAATTCTGGAATAATTTTATTAAAATGTTTTGTTCTTGCTATAATATTAATAATTTTATTTCTATTTACTGTAGGTTTGATTGCGGGTTCTGATTGGAACGATGGTCGCCCGCATTTCCCTCGCTCCTCTGAAAGTTGTTCGCCTTTTAATTTGGACATGTTGGACAAACTACATCAGGTTTTCCACAGCGATAACAAAATATCGATTTTTGAGTGCTGGGACAATCCATGAACGTGTGGCCGTTTTGTTTGCAATTCCAACATATTAGTGGGTTTCTTAGTGTCTGATTATTGTTGACTCTTATGGCTGCTACATCTTCATAATCTGCTTCTGGGTATTGATATTGTTCATCATAATTTTCAATTTCATTAACCTGCTTAGAAAATCTGTTCATCGGCATTTGAGGTTCTTTTTACTAACTTTATCATCTCATATTCAGGCATTGGCATACCAAGACGAGATCTAAGGGTATTCATAGTATGGAAGAAATTATCAATTGTCTCTCCTGGAAGCTGTTTTCTTTCTACCATATCGCTCATTAATTCATAACTGGATCTGGTAGACTGATATTGTTGCATTAACGACATTTTTAATATGGGCCATTTATCTTCACTGGTTATGTCAGTTGATTTCGCCAATAGCCAGTACCATTTTTTTCCTTCTCCTGTCATTAATAAATGAAAATCACGGAGTACTTCCAGCCATGGGATATTGTATTGTCTTTGGAAATAAAATCTTCAACGGCTAAGTGATTGGTGTTGCCATCAAATTGTAAGCCCCATTTATCGATGCGAATTTTGTTGTTGCCCAAGATGCCTACGTTACCATTACTTAGTGATGTGCTCTCGATGACTCGTTTGATTGTGGAAGTATGCCTGATATACTCATCGGTTGTATAGTTGGAGTGGAAAAGTTTGATACGTTGGGTAAGTTTGCTAACCGTCTATTTTCTCTCTGAGTTTCCTCAACTGCTAAACTTAACCTACTCACTATTGCTGTTAAATCTGACATGGTATTTTTAATATCCGATAACGGAGGCCCTACTCCATGTTCTATCATTCGCATAACTGAACTTTCCATGCCTACCAAATTAACTGAACCTACGGGTTGTGGTATACTCGCTCCTTGCTGTGGCTGTCTACTACCGACTGTTCTGCCACATCATTTCCCGGTTGATTTTGTGGTTTCCTGTCCATTATGGAATTCGACTTGTCCTGAATTTGAGGAGCTCCCTCTCCCTGTTGTGCCATTTCAGGATTCCTCTTAGATTCTGTTCCCTTTGGGATATTTTGTACCTGAGGCGTATTTGGTTTTTGGATCTTATTCGCTATTTGGGGTGTTGAACGATTAAGATCAAAATGTACTTGGCGATTTCCTTTTCCCTGTCTGGTATTTGGGGGATTTTTATTCATATCCTAAGGAACTTTTCCTTCTAATTTGAAAATATCCTCCTACCAAGATTATAAAAATAAAAACTCAACAAAATTAAAAGTCCGCAATAAAAATCGTAAGAACGCAATTCAAAACAAAATTTAAAAGCAAATCACAATCTCTTTCACAAAAACAAATAATTTAAATAAGATTAAAAAACAACGTATGAAAAATTAAAAAAAAATCGAATCAATTTTGCATAAAAAAAACTAAAACTTTCTAAATTTTGAAATTTTTTCTTAATACTCAACTAATAACTTTTTAATAATATAAATAAACACAAAACGTTAACTCAAAAATACTTAAAACTGCAAAAACCTATTTATAACAAAAAAAAAATATTCTCATTATAGTAAATAATTAATTTTCGCAAAAAAAATATTAATAAAAAAAAAAGGAGAAAAATACGTAAAAACCTTATTATTTTTCCTATTTAAAAATACAGAAAAAATATATAAAAATTTTAAATGATAAAAATAATGAAGTTTGGCATCTAAAAATAACAAAATAATTTGCACTAAAGTTGTTCAAATTATTTTCGTTTTAGATGACAACCAATTTCTCTTCCTAAATTCGCATGCAAAAATTTCTAATCAAATTTATTTTTTTTTCTTTCCTTTAATATATGAATTTGTTTGCTGGGTGTTGGCAATGATGGTCGTGGTGGAGGTCAAGCGGTGTACATGTTCTACTTTATAAATGTGGTATTCAGACAACCTTACCTTACACTATTGCAACTAATGTGGGATGCCCAATCGTACATCACGTTACCGTAATAAATCACAGCCGTGAGTTTACGATTGGCGGAGGAAAATTTCGGATACTTCTAACCTCGTGATTCTAATATGGTCACGAGAGGCTATCCTAAATTATCAACACGTTCCACAACCACAATTTTCATTTAAACTGAATCTAAATAACTAAAATAAAAAAAATGGGATATGAACAACAATACGTGTTAAAAAAAACATTACGATGTAATCTTAAGCTATTGCTGCTTCCATCCTCTGATATCTGGCCGACTCATCGCTCTCCTGACATCCAAGATTCTACCCTCTACACCACACTTTAAAGAACGGAGTTCCAGGTGGCTGTACAAAACTAGAATCCTACGATTCAGCATCGCGACTACTAGGTTTACTATTTCAACAAAATCTATCGGGCTATTGTTACATGTATTGCTGTCACTACATGTTTCTTCATTATAGCTTGAGAAGTACCCCAAGTTATACCATTTTATTGGGCGCCATTATGTCACGAACCGTCTGGCTGATGAGGTTTCCGGCAAGCTCCAACGCACTCTCTCAGGCGGTCCCAACCCTCTCATCAGTTTCGAGTACGCGCATAAAAAAAGGTAACTCAAAAACATACATTTTCATCAAAATACGAAAACTAGAACATACCACACTAAAAGTAAGATATAGATGGAAATCTCTGTCTGCCCTCCCAACCTTGACCGTAAAATATGTTCCCCCGAAGTTCGCTCTACGATCCCGAACACCACTCGACCATTCCTCCCTCAACTTACCATCATTGCCATTTACCCTCTTCCAATCTATGCCAACATATTCATTATTCTTTTCCTTTAAATCAAAAATAACATTTTTCTTTTATTTATATTAAAATCTACACTAAATTGTACATTTAAATTTTTAATAATTAATAACCTTTTTACTTTATAACAAATTCAAAAAAAAAACCCATATATAATATAAAAAAAATCTCTAAAAAAATATATATATATCATGCAATAAAAAAAAATTACTTATAAAACTCTTTACACTTTGTTTTACTTTTAACTTTAGAGCAATAACTTTATTTCCTTTATCTATGAATATTTAAATGTTCCTATATGTCAAACGCCATTACTTTTTCCTCAATAATTTAATTATTTTTACTTTCTTATTATTTGTTACCTCAAAGAATGTAACAATTTAGGTTTATCTTTATACACAAAAAAAAACTATTTTACGACTTCCGTTTCCGTTTTACTCAAATTTCTATACTTGCGTTTTCACCAGTAGGGCCCAAATCATATAAATTTGTCCTCAATTTGGACACCGAATTTTCCTATATTTTGTTCCTGAAGGAGCTCCCTAAGGTTAACATACAATCTGCCGCTATACAGATTTTTATTATTTTTTTTACCAAAACTCTATGGTGTGAACCCTGAAGTCAAATTTTTATTCGGAATTTAAAATGAGATTTAATACTTTCACTTTACATTTATATATATATATATTTGTTCCTTTTACTCCTGCAAGGAGCATAGGGCCGCTCACTTTACATTTGGTTTCGTATTATTTTAGATTTATGAGGTTAAAATTTCCTGGCGCTGGGTATATGGAACTATCGGAAATACGGGTATAATTTTCCTAAACTATAGCCGACTTTCAGCCACTAAATACATAAAACAAATTTAAGACATATAACAGTTTTAAATATCTACTTAGACATTAATTATATGGTAATATACCTAACCTTTAATTAAATATGGACGAATAAAATATAAAATGTTTAAAAATAACTTTTATATATAATTTAACTTTTTCTATAATTTTTTTTTAAATAAACTTTCTTTTTTTCTTCTTAGGGTGATTTGAATTTACTTTTTTTTTTTTTTTTTTTTTTTTCACTGCTTATAACCATTTTTCCCAAAATTTTTTAGCTCAACAAAAAAGACAAACGTTTACCTGGCTATACTTATGCTGATTGGAAGTTAAGGCTGTTTCTTGGTCCAATATCCACGGCTTCAGTACACCCAGGAAGTTCGATACGGACCTTCACTGACCTTTTAATTATAAACGCCCTCTTTTCTGTCTTCTTCCAATCGTTGTATAGCCAGCTAAGGATATACACGCAATTAGAATACTAAATTTCACAAATTTTCTCACTCTAACTTAATTTTTTTTTAAAAACAATTACGTTGCTCCTATCTGCTTCCAAGGAAAAATCAAGCCGTTGGCCGATTTCGTTCCATATGACCACAGTAGGAAAACCCGTTCAAAGAGAATCAGACCCCTATATGCATGGTTTTCAAAAATTTATCAAAAAAATCTCAAAATAAATTTGGGCAAGCCACTTAATTTTTCGGAAGGGGCACTGAATCTGCTTCCAAGGAAAATTCAAGCCGTTGGCCGAGGTCGTTCCATATGACCACAGTGGGAAAAAATGTTCAAAGAGAATCAGACACCTATATGCATGGTTTTCAAAAATTTCTTAAAAAAATCTCAAATTCAATTTGGGCAAGCCACTTAATTTTTCGGAAAGGGCATTGAACCTGCTTCCAAGGAAAATACAAGCCGTTGGCAGAAGTCGTTCTACATGACCACAGTAGGAAAAACAGTTCAAAGAGAATCAGACCCCTATATCCATGGTTTTCAAAAATTTCTCAAAAAAATCTCAAATTCAATTTGGACAAGCACTTAATTTTTCGGAAGGGGCATTGAATCTGCTTCCAAGGAAAATTCAAGCCGTTGGCCGAGGTCGCTCCATATGACCACAGTAGGAAAAACCATTCAAAGAGAATCAGACCCATATATACATGATTTTCAAAAATTTCTAAATTCAATTTTTGAATTTAAATTCAATTTTTGAATTTACATTGAATTTTCGAATTTAAGATCAATTTTCGAATTTAAATTCAGAGTTCCTATGTCGAGTCAAATTTTCGAATTTAAATTCAATTTTAAATTCGAATTTAACTTCACTGTTATCGAATTTAACTTTCGATAACTGCCGTATTTAACTTCACGGACATATCAAAGCAGTTTCACCGATTCACTGTTTAACCAAAGCCATTGAATTTAATGCAGATGCCAGTTCCTTATTCTTAATGTAAATTTTTAAAAAATTTGCACTAAAATACATTTTTTAACGCATTTTGAAATTATTAAATTTTTTTACTCATCTTTTACCATATCTACAACTTTTTTTCTATTGTTAACTTAAGAATAACACTGTTCAAGTTTTTAACACGAAATTTGTGGTACTAACGTGAAAACCATATGGTTGTGTTTGGATGAGCCCCCTGACTACTACTCCACCGATGAAAGTGGCAATTTGGCTCATTGGGAAAAATTTATGGCGTTTTTTTTTGAATTTCGGTCAATTCGTCAATTTTTGGCCATTTTCAGCCCATTTAAGTCGCTTTTCCTGTATTCAAAATTTCTTGTGTTATCTTTATACGGCTCACAATTACTATTTCCACCATTAGAACGCACATTTCAACTGAGAAAATTAAAATTTTTAGCCTATTTTCATGATTTTTGCCCATTTTTCATCGATTTTCCCCATTTTTTTGCTGTTTTTATGCGCTTTTTTGTAGTTCTTGCGCAAACTTATCGACATAATTCTTACCGTTTTTCCTTTTTACAACATATTATGCAATATTATTGCCATTTCAAGCAACTCAACACACATTTTAAATACAAAAACCATCGTTTTTTACGCTTTTTCGGATGATTTTCGGGTTTTTTATTGATTTAAATAAATTTTTTGTGGTTGAATACATTTTTTCGGTATAAAAATTAATGGAAATGCGTGTTTCTCCGTATTAATGTAATTCATTTTAAATTGGCAATTGAAATAGAGAAATAAGCAATGGAATATCATTCGTTATCCTCCAATTCCATTAACAAATTCCAGCAAAGATCTGCCAAAAGTGAATCTAATTTTTTTCCACTATACCAGTGTTCCAACTGTGCTGATACCTTGTGGAAACGTTCCCCATGCTCGACTGATTCAGACGGCAACTGACGCTCGAAGTGATCCTGGTGGTGATGCATGAAATGCACTTTCAACGACATTCGAACACCGATGTTTTCGAAAGATTGCAGCATATCATCAACAATGGCACGCCAATTGTCCACTCGATGAATGCCGAGAACTTTTTCGATCACTGCTTTCAGGCTATCCCAAGCGATGAGTTCCTCCTCTTGAAGGACATTGTTGAAGTCTTCATCCTTCATCAGTTTGCGAATGTCTGGGCCATTCAACACACCTGAAATAAATATATGATTTTATATAAAAACTTTCAAGAATACTTCATCTTTGTTTGGCGGAAAAAGAATTCCAAATATTTATTTACCTTCTTTAATTTTCGCTTCACTCAAGCGTGGAAAAATGTACTCCAATCGTCCAAAAGCCAATCTATTTCCACGCACCAGTAACGCTTTGATGAAATTCTTCATTAACCCAAGTTTAATGTGCAATGGTGGCAGCAATACCTTATCCATCGGCACCAACTCCTCGTGGATAACGTTCTGCTGCCCGATTAGACGATTTGTTCTCGTTAACCAATCTCGTTTTTGATACTGTGGTGTATATCGCGAATCCTACGTACACAAGTAGCACATATTTTTAGTGTAACCAGTTTGAAGGCCACAGATAAGTGCAACCACTTTCAAATCAGCGCATATTTTCCAACAATGTTCATGGTATTTCACAGAATCCAAGATTAGTTTCATGGAATCATACGTTTCCTTTGTTTTCACGGCAAGCGCAATTGGCACAGAGTTTTTTGTATTATCGAAATACAGCAGCACAGCCTTGAGACTGCTCTTCGATCCATCGATGAACAACCGCCATTGGTCCGCATTGTACGTGTAATTCATGGCCGACATCAAACCATCGATATCATTACAGTACGTAAATGAATTGTTTTCGTTGCGAGTAAAAAACGGTAGAAATTTATGCTGTCGACCACGCGAACCGAACACTTTAACTTCTGGTGACAGGATGTTCACAGCTTTAAGATGTTGAGCAAGAATTATGGTTTTATTTTGTGACAACTTTAGTTGTCTTGACATTATGTTCAAGCGCTGTTGTGTAACTTCAATGTGTTTGCATGGTGGCGTAATATTTGATGGCTGATACAAAAAAAAATTCGATTCTGGCTCCGAAAAAAAAGATGGGGGGATGTATTCTTCAGTTGGACTCGGTTTTCTCGGGATTGGCACTGGCGGAGAATGGGGAAGAGTGGTTTGAGCTGACGGAACACTTTGGTAAATATATTCCATCGCCTTTCTTCTGTTCATACCCACAACATTATTTTTACATACGTAGCACATTTTTTTTTCCTGTTCGACTGGCTCTGACCAAATCATCGGTATTCCATATGGCATGCTTTCCCGTCGACCTGTTCGCCAATCGTACAAACGTGCTACACACGATGAACAAGCTATTTTAGGCACCCAGTCAACATTACGAATCACTGGAATATTGAAGTACTGCTCGTACAATGTTGCAATTTCATCAGTAATTTTTTTCTTAGACGACATAATGGTCCACTTTCCGCACATATAACAGTAATGATTGAAGTTTTTCAGGCATTCATCCATTTTTTACCGTAAAAATTAATCACTTCAAACTGGAAACTTTATTTATACTTTTATTACTTTTTCGTCACTTTAAAAAAATCGTACTTTACGCGTTCGGAGACACTTGTTGAATGACAAAACTCGATCAATGTACATCTATAAATACTACGTAAGTTTCAATATTTTACTGAGAGGTACTTATGAATTGGCGCATCTTTTAAGGGTGGCTATATACCTGATTCGTGTGCGTTTGTGTAAAAAAAATTTGTGTAAAAAAATCATGCAGGTAGCCAACGGAAAAAACCCAAATAATTAAAAAAGTACACTTTCCTTTTTTCCTTTTAATTGTCCACGCACATTACCGAAAAAGCGTAAAAAACGATGGTTTTTGTATTTAAAAAGTGTGTTGAGTTGATTGAAATGGCAATAATATTGCATAATATATTGTAAAAAGGAAAAACGGTAAGAATTATGTCGATAAGTTTGCGCAAGAACTACAAAAATGCGCATAAAAACAGCACAAAAATGGGGAAAATCGATGAAAAATGGGCAAAAATCATGAAAATAGGCTAAAAATTTTGATTTTCTCAGTTGAAATGTGCGTTCTAATGGTGGAAATAGTAATTGTGAGCAGTATAAAGATAACACAAGAAATTTTGAATACAGGAAAAGCGACTTAAATGGGCTGAAAATGGTTAAAAATTGACGAATTGAACGAAATTCAAAAAAAAAACGCCATAAATTTTTCCCAATGAGCCAAATTGGCACTTTCATCGGTGGAGTAGTAGTCAGGGGGCTCATCCAAACACAACCATATGGTTTTCACGTTAGTACCATTTTACAACTTGAACAGTGTAATTGTCGGAAGTTAACGATATTATTTAACGACAAAATTCGGTAGAAAAATTTACGGAATCAGTTTTAACGACAATTGTAGTTAATTATCGAATTTTGACAATCTAACTACCGATTTTTGTCGTTTAAAAGTTAGAGAATCGCACTACTGGAGAGAAAACCCTTACGTTCGAAAAGTTCTCTCCTACCTTTAAATCATTTTCTAGATAAGGATGGGGTCATTAGACTGAATGGTTGTTTGACTAAATCGCCTTCTCTTTCTTATACAGAGAGGCATCCTATAATTTTGCCGTATTCCAGTAGATTGACGCTACTTTTGACGGAATATACTCATTTGATTTCTATTCACGGTGGAAATCAGTTAATGTTTGGAATACTTCGCATAGAATATTGGATCCTACGATTGAAATCTAAGATTCGGAGTTATTAGTCGTTGTAAACGGTGATTTATTGATTAATTTGGAGGCAACCTCTGATTTGTTTACGCTGACCTTTTTAGCAGCTTTTCATAGATTTATTTCGAGAAGAGGTTGTCCGACTACAATATTCTCTGACAATGGGACAAATTTTGCCGGTGCTTCGCGTGAAATAGACAGGAATTTTAAAGCTTTTATTAGGGAAAGTCCTATGATGGACAATCCCCAGGACCCGGTTGCCCTGACTCCTAGTAATTTTTTGATTGGCTCTCCAATTCTGGCCCCTTCGGAGCCTATGGTACACGAGTCCCCTTTGAGTTTAATTAATCGATTTCGGAAAATGAAAGCTATCGCACAACCCTTCTGCCGTCGGTGGAAGGAAGAGTATTTGTCGAGTTTACATAAACGATATAAATGGAAAAATCCGGAACGCGATCTTCAGGTAAATGACTTAGTCGTGGTGAGACATGAACAGTATCCTCCGACTTCGTGGCGACTAGGCAGGGTTATTAAAGTACAGCAAACAGGGTTGTAAAACGACCGATCACAAAACTGGTCATTCTGACCAACTAAATTTCATTTTCTCGCTATTCTACCCTAATCTCTATTATCTCATAGCGACATGGATGCACTACCAACATTTTTTGACGATGTTCTGCTCGACTATGAGGAAGTGATGGAGACTGCGGAGGCCGTGCCCTCTCCGGTGATTGCACCGGTTTCGCCTCCAACACCACCACCTGCTACTTCACCGACTGTAGCCACTGTTCCGGATGTTACACCTACCGTAGATACGGCCCCTCCGGCCACAGTGTTGCCTGCGGAAGCTCCCGCACCCATAACTCCGCCGGGCTCCATGGAAGTCTTGGGCTCGAATTCCGCGACTACCTCAACGCCACCGGTTCGTTCTGAAGAGTTTAATCGATGCAGAATTTGCCAATGACATCACCCGTTACGTTTCTGTCGCGTTTTTCGTGGAATGAGTCATGAACGACGCCTTCGCATAGTTTTCATGCACCGCTATTGTTCCCGTTGTTTGGCACATTCTCACGTTGCCAAATTTTGTTCGAGCGCGTCTAATTGTCGTCACTGTCAAGTTGACCACCATTCAATTTTACACTCGGTTCCTCAGCCTGCGACTCATACACGGAAGACCCATCAGAGACCTGACCACCGTCCAAATTCGTCCGTATCCCGCTCAAGTACACTGCATATACGGCATATTGTCAATTTGTCCCCAACTCTTCAGGTGAAATTACATTTGCCTGGGAGAACCATTCCAGTGCGCGCTGCCCTCGATTCATGTTGTAGTGTTAGCTATATCTGCTCATCGTTTGCACACCAATTGCGGTTGCCTATTTCGAAAATGGAGAGATATGATTTGGATCAGAAAATCAGTATTACCACCCGAATCGCGGACATGAAGGGAGTTCCAACTCGCGGATCCAATGTTTAACCATTCTGGGAGGGTAGCGCTAGTCTTAGGTCCCGAAGTTAATCCACAGGTGTTGAGGAATCGCATTTTTTCGAGTCCGGGACTTCCGATGTCGCAGTATACAATTTTTGGATGGGTAATTTCTGGCTCATCCCCATTTTAGGGTTTCTACTGACCCAATTTATTTACTCGGTCCTTACGGGCCGCTTCGGGGTCCCTACTGGCCGATTTAAGTAAAAATTTGGATTAGTTTTTATAAGTTTTATTTCTAAGGGGTCCCTACTGGGCCATTCAAACCACGAACTTTGTATGAATTTTCTACGGGGTCCCTACTGACCCACTTAGTTTTAAGCGTTATTTGAAAATAAATTATTTGAATTCAAGCTCACATCAATTTATGTATAAACTGAACTATACGTCTTTTTAAATATAGCCTAGATATAATATTTTGGTTGCAACACACTTGTGTGTTGCAAGGTGGCCGGCAATGTTTAATTACAAATCAATAATTTGTCTCTTTATGACTTTTTGGGCACTTTTGCCTTTAATGGGTTAATTTTAGCTTGAATCTAAATCAGGCATCGGCAAACATATACAACCTTATTTTGTACTTGTATGAGTGAGTTGCAGCCTCTCTCTCTCAATGCACTGACAAAGAACGTTCGTATAATAATTTGAAAATTTTAAATGTTTATAATTCTTCTATATATAAAAGAATAACGTGACTGACTGATTGACTGACTGACTGACTCAACATCGCCCAGCCCAAACCGCTGAAGCTAGGAAGTTGAAATTTGGTATGTAGGTTCCTCTTTCGGCGTAGACGTCCGCTAAGACGGGATTTTTGGAAATTCCTACCGGCACGGGCAAAAAGGGGAAAAGTCTCCCCCTTGGCGGCCTGCCAAAACCCCTATGGCTAGAAAGCTGAAATTTAAGATATGTGTTCCTTGGAGTATGGGCTAACTTTTCTGGAAAGTACTTTCTGGAATTTTGGACAGGGACGTTGTAAAAATGGGGGTTAAAAAGGGGAGACGGCCTGCCCAAGCCGCTGGAGGTAGGAAGTTGAAATTTGGAATAAAGGTTCCTCCACTATCGTAGACATCCACCAAGACGGGAGTTTTGGGAATTTTTACAGGGACGGGCAAAAAGGGGAAAAAGTCTCCCCCTAGACGGCCTGCTCAAACTGCTGGAGCTATGAAGTTGAAATTTGGTATGTAGGTTCCTCGACCGGTGTAGACGTCCGTCGAGACGGCATTTTTGGAAATTCTTATCGGGAGGGGCAAAAAGGGGACAAAAAAGTACCTTTTTCCAAAAAAGTACCTTTTCCCAAAAAAAGTACATTTTTCCCAAAAAAGTACCTTTTTCCAAAAAAGTACCTTTTTCCAAAAAAGTACCTTTTTCCAAAAAAAGTACCTTTTTCCAAAAAAGTACCTTTTTCCAAAAAAGTACCTTTTTCCAAAAAAGTACCTTTTTCCAAAAAAAGTACCTTTTTCCAAAAAAAGTACATTTTTCCAAAAAAAGTACCTTTTTCCAAATAAAGTACCTTTTTCCAAAAAAAGTACCCTTTTCCAAAGAAAAGTACCTTTTTCCAAAAAAAGTACCTTTTTCCAAAAACAAGTACCTTTTTCCAAAAAAAGTACCTTTTTCCAAAAAAAGTACCTTTTTCCAAAAAAGTACCTTTTTTCAAAAAAAGTACCTTTTTTCAAAAAAAGTACCTTTTTCCAAAAAAAGTACCTTTTTCCAAAAAAAGTACCTTTTTCCAAAAAAAGTACCTTTTTCCAAAAAAAGTACCTTTTTCCAAAAAAAATTCCTTTTTCCAAAAAAGTACCTTTTTCCAAAAAAGTACCTTTTTCCAAAAAAGTACCTTTTTCCAAAAAATGTACCTTTTTCTAAAAAAATGTACCTTTTCCAAAAAAAAAGTACCTTTTCCAAAAAAAGTACCTTTTCCCAAAAAACATACATTTTTCCAAAAAAATAGCTTTTTCAAAAAAAGTACCTTTTTCAAAAAAAAGTACCTTTTCCCAAAAAAAAGTATCTTTTTCTAAAAAAATGTTCCTTTTCCCAAAAAACATACATTTTTTCAAAAAAATACCTTTTTAAAAAAAAGTACCTTTTCCAAAAAAAGTACCTTTTCCCAAAAAAAAGTACCTTTTTCTAAAAAAATGTTCCTTTTCCAAAAGAAGTAAAACACCTTTTAAAAAAAAAATACCTTTTCCAAAAAAAGTACAAATAAAGTACTTTGTAAAAACAAAGTATCTTTTTCCAAAAAATTTCGTTTTTCCAAAAAGTACCATTTAAAATAATATATAATTTCAAAAAAACTACTTTTTTTCCTCCCCCCACGGATATCTCCACTAAAACAAGGTTTCTTGATATTCGGCATAGACGTGCGCTAAGACGGGATTTTTGGAAATTAATACCGGAACGGGCAAAAAGGGGAAAGGTCTCCCCATAAACAGTCTCACAAATAGGAAAAGTGCCTGCCCAAACCACTGGAGGTAAGAAGTTGAAATTTGGTATAAAGGTTCCTCCACTGTAGTAGACATCGACTAAGTTTGTATTTTTGGAATTCCCTACAGGATATCCCAAACGGAAACTCGGTATGTGAGTTCCTCCTTCTGTGTAGGCGTCCGCTTAGACGGATTTTTGAAATTCCTATCGGGAGGGGAAATAAGGTAAAAGTCTCCTCCAGACGGCTTGCCCAATCCCTTTTGGCCAACCTAAAATTTTAAATATGTATTCCTTGGAGTAGGACTAACTCCCCGGTAACGTAATTTTTCTATTTTGGAAGAGAAACATAGTAAAAATGGTGGTTGAAAGGGAAAAATGTCCCCACTAACGGCCTGCCCAAACCGCTTAGGCAATGCAGTTGAAATTTGGTATGAATGTTCCTCATCCATCGCAGATAGCCGCGAAGATGGAATTTTTGTAAATTCCTAAAGGGAGGGGCAAAAAGAAGAAAAGCCTCACCTTGGGGACCGTTAAAAACCCCTTCGGCTAGAAACCTGAAGCTTAAAATGTGGGTCCCTGGAGTAAGGGCTAACTTATTAGAAAGATACTTTTTTGAATTTTGGACAGGATCGTTATAAAATGGGGGCTCAAAAAGGGAAAGTTGCCCCTTAACGACCTGTCCAAACTGCTGGAACTAGGAAGCTGAAATTCGGTACTTAGGTTCCTCTTCTAGCCTGATTCCAACCGGGAGGGACAAAAAAAGAAAAAGTGTCCCCCTTGACAGCCTGCTCAAACTGCTGGAACTAGGAAGCTGAAATTCCCTGTCGATGGATTTTCGGAAATTCCTACCGAGAGGGGCACAAATAGTAAAAGTTGACTAGAAACCTGAAATGTAAAACATATGTTACTTGGAGTATGGGCTCACTTACCGGGAAGGTGCTTTTTGGACAGGGACATTGCAAAAATGGGGATTAATGAAGCGGAAAGTGCCGCTTAAAGGCCTGCCCAAACCGCTGGAGGTAGGAAGTTGAAATTTGGTATTAAAGTTCCTCCTCTATTGTAGACATCCGCTAAGATGAGATTTTTGGAAATTTCTACAGGTAGGGTCAAAAACAGGAAAAGTCTCCCCCTTAACGGCCTGGCCAAACTGCTGGAACAAGGGATCTTAAATTCGGTATTTGGGTTCCTTCTCCAACGTTGACGTCCCCTAAGATGGTATTTTTGGAAATTCATACCGGGAGGGGTAAAAAGGGAAAAAACTTCCCCCTTGACGGCCTGGCCAAACTGCTGGATATAGAGACCTAAAATTATGTATGTAGTAGGTTCCTCCTCCAACGCAGACGTCCTCTAAGACGGAATTTTTGGAAATTCCTACCGGGAGGGGTAAAAACGAAATAATTCTCCCCCTTGATGGCCTAACCGAACCCTTCGGCTAGAAACCTGTAATATATAATATGTTTTCCTTGGAGTGTGGGCTAACTTATCGACAAGGCATTTCTAGGACTTTGGACCCCCCCCCCCCTTAACGTCTGCGTCTTTAGCTAGAAACCTAAAACTTAAAGAACAAGTGTATATGAAACACTAAAATTAAGAAACTAAATAGGAAACGAGTGGAATTGAAACACTGCATAAGTGGAATGAAATGGATATAAACGTTGAACGAGTGGAATTGAAATTATAGACAATGCAAATGGATTGGAAGAGGGAATTACCTGTTCAAACACTATCCACGGAATATGAAACTTATGTAGCATTGAAACATACTCTCCAAAAAGTTAAACAAATTTTCTAAAAGAGAAAAAACCTCAGAAAAGGAATGGAACTTATATATTCCGATATTTAAACTTCATGTAACGAAGCACCGGTGGAAGAAACCGACGCAGTAAATTTTCCAACTGAATTTGTAAATTTACTTGAATTGCCAGGTCTACCTTTACATAAACTGGAATTAAAAAAAAAACTTTAAGACACGCTAACAACGTAGCGGGCTTTGCCCGCTATTTTTAATATTATAAAATGCTTTCCAACCCTGCTTTACGTTATTTATTTTCATTCAAAACACAAATGAACAAAACTACTTACGGGTCTATCTACCTATAACATAGGTAGATAGACCCGTACAACATACACACGTATATTGCAATTTATTATGGATTCATTACTAACAATCCACTTTCATGAGAAAAAGTGATCAAATATTTATTTATTTTAAACCCATTGTTGTGCAGAATTATTTATTTGTGGTGGCTCGGTGAAGGCTTTTATTATAAAAACTGTACTTTAAATAAAAAGCGAATTTAAAAAAAATTGTCGGGGGGGGCGCAGCCCCACCCCCCCTTAAACTTTAAGGCACGCTAACAACGTAGCGGGCTGCGCCCGCTAGTGGGAATATAAAATAAAAATTTAAAAGCAAACAACAACTACAAAAACAAATACAACAACACAAAAAATTAAAAAAAGCTTAAAAATAAATTACCAAAAAAATGTATCAATAAACATTATGCAGAGCGTAAAAAAATCTGGCAAACATGCGATGTGACAACCTACTTCATTGACTGCTTGTGTGAGACTGGAGTGAATTTATTTATTTTTTTCTTCTATGTGTGAGCTTATGTAGGTGTGAGAGAGCACGCATAGGTGTTGCCGCCTTCTGATCTACATTCTGCTCCCCTTTTTGTACAACTTTATTGGGAGTTTTACACAGATTCTAGCGAGTACTTAAACGTTGTTGTTCACCGCCTTATAATAAGAATTCTTATTCGTTTGTTTACGACACAATCATCTTGGATTTTGCCGACGGTAATTTAATAATTTTATAAATAATTTAATAATTTTATTCATTGTTTTATTCTTTTCCATATTTTGCTCTCACGCAAACAGTGATTCTCCTGTTTCTTTTTTCTATGTCTGTATTTAATTTTCTTTAAACAACAAAAATAACAAATAGTACAATTAATGAGAAATTTGTATTTGAATTAATAATTTAATATAATAGTATTGATTTTTTTTAACAATTATAATATACGGTCAATTGAAGCATTTTTGTTTTTGTTTTATTAAATTTGATCATAAAATAAACCTAACATCACTCTTTATAAAAAACGTCCTTTTTGCTAAATTATATTCATGGAAAATATTTAATAAAATCATTAGAAAATAAAGGAATTTGATGTTTTAATTTCAAATGAAGAAAAGCGATACAGAATATGTAAAATCATTTTATGTTTTTACAGCAAATTCGGTGCAACTTATAGCCAAAAACATTATTTCCAAACTAGGGAATCGTGGAAAATGAAAAATTTTTCTTTAGAAAAATTCTCACAATCTGAGACTATTTTTCTGAAGAAAAATCCCAGAATCTAAAAATATTTATCCATAGAAAAATTCTCAGAATCTTTAAACTATTTTTTACATAAAATCAAATCTAAAGCAATATTTCTCTGGAAAAATTCCAAAAACTGAAACTATTTTTTTAAAGAAAAATCACAATATGAAACTATTTCTAAACTCACAATAGTTTGTCGGTAGAACCTACTGAAAATGAAAGTTAAAAGAAAGGTATATGCAGTTAAAAAGGCGACAAAGGTATTTACCATTTAAATAACTAAAATTTTTGTTATTTTTAACTGTTGAAAAATAACTAATAAATGCATTAAAAATAACTACCAATGTTGTAAAATTAACTGATAAATTTTTACTACAAAAATTTCAAAACAACTGACAAAATTGGTAAAAACTACTGTTTTTTACATTCAATTCTTTTTGTTTATAAAAGTATATTTTAATAAAAAATAATAATTTTTTTAATTTCGATTACAAAAATATGTGGTATTATTATTATGCTTTTATGCGTTGGAGATACAATACAAGTTTTTATTGGCAAAACTAGAAATATATCAATAATAACAAATATAAACTAAACAAGAATTTTTAAAATTTAAAAAAATTCAACGAAATTTTTTATTTTTTAAATAACTAACAAAAACTACCCTTTACTGTAAAAATACTGTTTTGGTAGTTGTTTATAACTGATTTAAACAACTGTTACTAAATTATAGTACTTTTCGTTAGTTGTTTTCTTAAATAAACGTCATAAAAGTTGTTTTGCTTTTTTCTATAGAAAAACAACTGTAATTACTGTTAAAAATAACACCTACTGATTACTACACAAATAACTGTCATGTAGTAACTGTATAACTTTTTTGAGTGTACAGAAAAATCATCACAATCTGAGAGTACTTTTCAACAAAAAAAAATTTATTCATTTTATTATTACTTTACCTTTTAATCAAAGAGTATACATAATAAAGAGATTGGGGGACTCTCTATCACTGAGAAAGCATTTGTTCTATTATGTGCCTTGCAACAGGAACATACTCAAACCAATATCACCCAGCAAACATGGCAATACGAAGAAGATTCTCCGAACATATCGCCAGGAAGAAAACATTTATTGTCGGCAATATCAATTTCGTATTCCGGAAGTTTCCTCCGTCGGAAACAACTGTTACACTAAAACAATACTTCCAGACAATATGAAAGCAATAACTCATATGAAAGATAAAAGGGAATCGCTAAATAAACTCCCGGTACAATAAAAAAACGATTTAATTTTTTCATTATTAAATTTAAGCCTGGAAAACAATAGCCGTTTTTTCTAATCACTTGGATATAATAAATCCAAAAAGTATTTCTAAAAGCTCTCAACAGATGGGGTTAGATTCTCCCTATTTTAAAAAGAATTTTCTGTCCGAAACTTCTTTCACCCTAATTTTTAATACCGAATTCGATGATGAAGGATTTTACTTTAACTTTTAATTTTTAATTATATTTTATATAAAACAGCAATAAACGGTCTGCCTTTTCAGTTTTATCACTTTAATTTATATTTTTACACAATTGAAAAATTCCATTGCAATATTTAATATTCACTAATTGGATTTAATTAAATTACTTACTGTAGAGTGAAGAATTGCCATTTCTATTTCAGCTATTTCTCCATGTCCAAGATTAAAAATATGTATTTGGTGAGGTGTAGTTTTTTTTTCTAAACATATTTCATAAAAAAAAATTTAATAAAAACCTTTTATTTGTTAGTTTTTCAATTTTTTTGTTTCTCTCTTAATTTTTATTCGTATTTTTTTCTGACATTAAATTAATAGGCTGTTTCATATATTTGTGCTTTTATTATGGATTTATTAAATCCAGCTTTTTTTTGGATTTAATAAATCCACTTTTTGTATGAAAAATTCTAAATCCAGGTGATTAAAAAACACGCTAAATATCTGCATACATAATCCATTCACCAACTTATAAATTATCTTGATTTCATCTTAGCCGATTTTTCCGCGCAATTAATCTTAACTTTTCACGAGTTTATTTCCTATATATCTTTTGATTGTTTTTGTACAAATTTAGTTTTAATTTTTTCCAAATTGATAAAAGATTTCAAACAAATTTGCTTTATCTTTCAAATGATACAAAGGTGATATTGCCGCAATATTGTCATAAAAAGTTATGACAAAAGATAAAATTTTTTAATTATTTTTTTCCAAATATCGCCGAATTATCTTCCAAGTGATAAAAGGAAGACAATTTCAAAGTAAATACTACTTGATTATTTTCATTCAAATGACAAATAGAAGATATCGCTTTAATATCTTCTTGGAAGGTATCTTTTAAATGTTTGCAGGGTCATTATGTGCGCTCTTTGTATGACTCAAAACATTGATTGTAACCAGGGATGGAAAATAATAATTTAGTTATAAAAAGCAAGAATGGAACTATACTATGGAGTTATACTATTCCAACAGTATTATAGCCCTAGATAATGAATTTTAAAAAACCATACGTAAAAAATTGCAAAATATCGGAATGCGAAAAAAGGCTTTGGGGTTCAATAAATTAATTAAAAGATTTACATTCTGCAAACGATGCCAAAATTTTCTGTTTTTGCAACTTACCACCAAACTTTGTTTTATAAAATGGGTATTATACTCCGTAGATTATAAATTTAAAAAACCGCACTTAAAAAATTGCAAAATAATAGAGGAACGCGAAAAAAGACTTTGTGGTAGAAAAAAATAATTAAAAAACTCAATCAGCGATTAACAATCTGCAAATAAATACAATGACGCAAACAATTTCCTTTTTGCAAATATTTTTTTCGCGATTTATTTTTATTTTTTTTTTTTGCAAACTAAGCACCAAACTTTTGTGTATAAAATTGGTACTATAGAGAACTTTGTGGTACCAAAAATTAATTAGGAAACGTAATCAGCGATTTAGATTCTGCACACAAATATATTGATGCAAAAATTTTCCTTTTTGCAAATTTTATTTTTCGCAATTTTTTTTGCAACTAGCCACCAAACTTTGTTGTATGAAATGTGTATTATAGCCCCTAGATTATAAATTAAAAAAAAAAACGCACGTAAAGAACTGCAAAATAATAGCGGAATTTGAAAAAAAGACTTTATGGTACAAAAATTTAATCCCTAGGTTATATATTTAAAAAACCGCATTAAAAAGTTGCAAAATAACGGCGGAATTCGAAAAAGGGTTTATGGTACAGAAAATGAATTAAAAGAGGTAATCAGCGATCGACATTCTGCAAACGAATATATTGTTGCAAAAATTTCGCTTTTTGCAAATGTTTTTTCCGCAATTTGTTCTAATATTTGCTAATATTTAATTTTAATTTTTTTTAACGAGCCAAAGAGGAAGCTATTTTTAGTTACTTACATTTTTAAATATGTAAGAGCGATCTAACATTTTTTGGTATAAGAGCCCGATTAATTGAGCCTTTTCCATCCCTGATTAACCAGTCGGAGTTCGTTCCTGTTCCAAGCCGCATAATATTTTTTCAAATAAAAAATATTGAGAGAGTTGCAAGGCCATTGTTTTAATGCAATATTTATCAAAAAACTGAGAAAATTGTATAAAATTTTTTACATATGTGACAGCGCATAGAGAAAGGGACCTAAGGGTAAAAAAATCAATTTTTTTTTTGTGGACAACATCTGAGCATCGAATGAGACCGATCCCATGCTCTCCTGACCTTAGGTCCCTTTCTATCCTTAGGTCCCTTTCTATTTTGCGCGTCACATATATAATAATTTTTAACAAAAATTAAATATAATCCATTATAAACTAATAATGATAATTCAAATGTTTAGCCCACACCATTAATCAATCACTTTAATTTATTTATCTGTGATTTCTGTTTTTACTTTTACGTATATGACGATTGTTATCCTTGGTTTTGCCATTGCTACCAGAAAGATCATAACGAAAAATTATACAACGACAATCAAAAAATATTTTAAGATCCTGGGAAATTTAAAAAAGGTTAATAAGAAAAGCAAATAACTGCAATATTTTAAAATGTGTGTAACATACCTTGGGATCATAATGATAACTTAAATTTTTTAAAAATAAATAAATCTGTTGCAGATCTATGGGTTCATACATTAATATAGTTTCATGCAATTTAGGATTTGAACAAACCAAATTATACCACGCTATGTGAAAAGGTAATAAAGGTTGTGGGGTCTGAAATAGAAAAAACAAAAAAAAATTGAAAATGATCAACCTTTTTGAAACAACAAATAAAATCTAATATGACCATAGGTCTGTTCGGGTACTCAAGATTGGGATCATGAGAGCTGTCATGAGAGAGTAATATTCTTGTTCTTCTTGCACGAAAAAGCCCAGAATTTTTTTTCGTGTAAATTTGGATATCATCATCAGTTGGGTTTAACTAGTCCAATTGAACTATTCACTAATTTGAACCAAAGACCTAGTTCACAACTAATAGCTCTTCTAGTTCAATCGCTCATTTCATTCATTCAGAAAATATGTTTATCATTTACAAAAATTAGTATAAAAGTTGCAAAAGCTTATCGGTGATGTTACAACTCCATAAAATTACCGACAATTTTTTAAAGACGCTTGTTTAAATGTGTTACAAGAGATAAATATGTAAATAAATCGAAGCTTTTGTTTAATATTAAAATCTTTTCCAAATTTAATAAACTATGTATTCCTTTTTGTAAATAGAAATGCCTAAAAAGGAAATTTTTATTAAAATTTTTGATTTAAAAAGGAGTTTAACTAGGAAAGCTATATAGATTTTTACAACAAATTGAACAAGAACTAGAAAGAGCGCTCACCAAAATGAACTATAATGCACAAATCTATTGACGTTTGTTTTTCGGGCTTCAAATATGGTTTTTCGTGCATTTTTGTCACTTCGTGAGAGTATTTCTTGTTAACTCTCATTTTACCGAACTTTACCCAAAAAGTAAGGAAACAGACCTCATATTATATTAGAATTTGGACTTGAGGTAGAACAATATTCTAACTAAATATATGTTTTCAAACAATTCTCAATAAATTGAATGAATAATTAAAAAAATATCTTACCTTCTTAATAACATTAGTTTGTAATATATAGTTTTCGTCGAAAAGTTCTGCTTTAAGATCGATAGAATAACGACATATCCATACCAAAAGAGTCTTGTAAATTTAATTTATTTTCCACAATTTCAGCAACTCTTTTATCAGTTTTCATCACATTTGTTGTAATTAAAGAACTACCAAAATTTAGTTCTGTTTTTGATGAAATTTTACTTAAAGTATTTAAACAAGACTTTGAAGTTGAGGGTTTATCAAAATCTTCCAATGTTATAATATCCTCAATCTGATTTTCATTTTTATCAACATTATCATCGTCTACCACAATAGGATGAGTTTGATTGTAAATATATTCCAAAATTTTGACAGCTTGTTCACGTTTTAATGGTTTTATACCAAAATTATACAAATGTTTTAATAATTCACTTTCGGGTAAATGAGTATAATCGGGTTTGGGTGACGATGTATAACGTATTGCATAAGTTTTATTATTAACCTTAACCTGTTTTTCTCGAAAGGTTTTCTTAGATTTGACACGTGTTTTTTTAGGAGGTGAAGCATTTTTATCAACATTATCATCGTCTACCAGAATAGGATGAGTTTGATTGTAAATATATTCCAACATTTTAACAGCTTGTTTACGTTTTAATCGTTTTATTCCAAAATTATACAAATGTTTTAATAACTCACTTTCCGGTAACTGAGTATAATCGGGTTTGGGTGACGATGTATAACGTATTGCATAAGTTTTATTATTCACCTTAACTTGTTTTTCTGGAAAGGTTTCCTTAGATTTGATAGGTGTTTTTTTAGGAGGTGAAGTATAGTTAGGTTCTTTAAAAAAACTTATTTCTGCTGTAAGCATTTTCTCTAAACCTTGAGGTTTTTTTGTCGAGTTAGTTTTACGTACAGAATTTTGAAATATTAAACGATCGAATTCATCGAAATCATCTAGGTCATTGTAATCATTTTTCGGAGGAGATTCTTTATCTATACTGTTAAGTAAATCATTAAATTTTTGTGTTGATTTATGAAAATTACTATAAAGTTTCATGGGTTCGGTCTTTTCGCTAGGTGAATCTAGAAATGATACATCACTTAAATACTCTTTTGTTGGTGTACAAAGACTGGGTGTAAAATCTATAGGTTCTGAATATTCTTCTAATATACCAAAATCACTACGATAAAATTCAATTTTTGATGATTTCCTTTCTTTTGTTATGGTTGATTCTATATCACTCGAAGATTTTTTAACTTCACATGATTTTTTCGTTACTGACACTTCTTTAGACAATAAATCCATATAATCAAATTCATTATGATTATTTTGAGGAAAATCGACAAAAGAATCTTTCTGCTCTTTTTCATTATCACTTATACAAAGATCTGGTATACTAACCGCATCATATTCTTCGTTGTCTGATATCTTAGATGCTTCAAAATTCCCCGTTTTATTAGCTGGCCATATCGAATAATTAATTTCATCATCAGATATTATTAAACAATCGTCATTATCTTCATCTTGAAGTATATCTTCTTCCACATCATCCTCATCATTTTGTGTTAAATCTATGCCGTTATGAGATTTATTATTAAATGATTTAGATTTAGATAATATTGACTCATATTTAGATTTTTTGTGAGTTTTATTACTACATGAATTGGATTTTATTATAGATTTATTATTTTCTATAATCATATCTTTATCCATACAAATATCTATTACATTTTCTATTTTATTGGGAGTTTTAATTTTTGGCAGTGGTTGAGTAAAACTTTTTCTTAAACTTGTATCAGTCTTATTAAAAGAAGTGTGGAGTTTTGAGGGCACATCTTTTAAATATTTATTACACAATTCCCGAAATATGGTGTCATTACCCGATAAACTTTCTTTGAATATTTCCTTCGCATTAATAGCGACATTTTCTTTATGGAAAGAAGATTTTAGTTGTTTGGAACCTTGAACATTTAAAAGCGTGGTATTTGTTTGATCGATAGCTATGGCACGTAATACTAAATCATGATTATCATCTTCACTATCTCCTGATACATCACTCTTTTTTGTTTCCTCACTTAAAGTAAATTTAAAATAATCATCTTTTTTATCATATTTTATACTCTCGTTTAGTGTTTCCTTTTCCTGATCCGTTGTTTCTGAACTTAATGTTAATTTAAATATGCCTTCTTCTTGTTCTACATATTTTGATTGTTGTGAATTGTAATTGATATCTGTTACAAATTCAGTATCTTCTTGTAGTGGTGAATCAGCGAATAAATCTATTTCAACTATGGCTTTACTTTGATTTAGTTGAGTTTCTTGATTTTTCAAATCATCTTGTTTTAAATCAAACATGTTATTTGCCAATAAAACTTGGTCAGACAAGAAAGTTTCTGTTTAAAAATATACATTTATACATAATTTCCAATTTATTTTTAAATTTTAAATAAATACTTACCTCTCCTTACTGATTGATTCTTGGGTTCCGAAGATGAGATATTCGTTACTAAACAGAATACAATGCATTTTATTAAAATTGTCATAATTTATAAATTATGAAATCTAAACATACCTTCATCGCTTGAGTAAATTTCGTAGGTTGTAACTCCAACATTATCTTCCAATGAGCTATTTCTCTTCTCTTCCTTTACAACATCCATATTTTTAAGATCTAAAAAAAATATTTTAAACTTTAACACTAAACGTACCAGAAAAATTATTTCTGTTTACACCAGGTGGGCTCTAATGAAGTTTATTGTATCTTCTTCTAAATTAGTGGACCGATATGTATTTAATAATTTAAAACTATAAATCGATGCTTCAATTTACGAGTAGAACAGTTGTTGCATCTGATGCAGAGCTGGCAAAATTGTTGAAGCTTTTTAGTTCATAGGGAAATTAAAGCGAATACGGATGATTCATCTTTCACACTGTCAATCATTTTCAAATTCCAACCTCACCCACAGTCCATATTCGTTCCCACGGCACTCGGTTTTATGTACCGGAATGACTCGGAGCCCAACAAGCCCCTTCCAAGGAATGCCAACTAAACAAACCCACAATACGTATGTATGCCCTCTTCTTTTTTCTAACCTGGAGCAACTTTATCCTGCGAACTTGCTCCAAATCCTTTTGGTCCGTGCCGGAATCGAACAAAACCCGGGACCATGATTCTGCTCTGTTTGTCAGGACTGGTTACAGACTTACAGAACATCAGTCAGGTGTAACATCTGCAATCAGTGGGTTCACCTCAGGAAGGACATCAATAGAAACTGCAGTGGGTTAAGAACCCATAGGAACTGGGACGAAAATTAAGTGGCCTCATGTTGTATAGGCCAGCGTAGTAGCTCATCGTCATCAGAGTTTTCAACGTCGGCCCTGACATCATCGGTTATGATGACCCCGATCCCGTCCCAACAGCAACAACCACAGCCACAACACCAGGGGGTCAAGGGAAATTATTTCCAAATGCCAACCTCACCCTCAGTCCACCTTGGACATGGTGTCCCCTGTTAACGCTGACGAAGCTCTGACGACCGAGTATGGGCGGTATAACCCGGTTCCCACGGCAATCGGACTATGTGCCGGAACGATTCGGATGTATTCAAATTTTCGAATTTATCCGAGCAAGGATTGCCACTCAGGCTTTAAATGAGAATTATTAACTACATATAGTAATTTTAAAGCCGTTACAACAACAACAACAGCAGATCACCGAAATAACTCGATTTATGCAGCTCCACAAAGTAATTTATTTTTTTATTTATTTATTTATTTATTTATTTATTTATTTATTTATTTATTTATTTATTTATTTATTTATTTATTTATTTATTTATTTATTTATTTATTTATTTATTTATTTATTTATTTATTTATTTATTTATTTATTTATTTATTTATTTATTTATTTATTTATTTATTTATTTATTTATTTATTTATTTATTTATTTATTTATTTATTTATTTATTTATTTATTTATTTATTTATTTATTTATTTATTTATTTATTTATTTATTTATTTATTTATTTATTTATTTATTTATTTATTTATTTATTTATTTATTTATTTATTTATTTATTTATTTATTTATTTATTTATTTATTTATTTATTTATTTATTTATTTATTTATTTATTTATTTATTTATTTATTTATTTATTTATTTATTTATTTATTTATTTATTTATTTATTTATTTATTTATTTATTTATTTATTTATTTATTTATTTATTTATTTATTTATTTATTTATTTATTTATTTATTTATTTATTTATTTATTTATTTATTTATTTATTTATTTATTTATTTATTTATTTATTTATTTATTTATTTATTTATTTATTTATTTATTTATTTATTTATTTATTTATTTATTTATTTATTTATTTATTTATTTATTTATTTATTTATTTATTTATTTATTTATTTATTTATTTATTTATTTATTTATTTATTTATTTATTTATTTATTTATTTATTTATTTATTTATTTATTTATTTATTTATTTATTTATTTATTTATTTATTTATTTATTTATTTATTTATTTATTTATTTATTTATTTATTTATTTATTTATTTATTTATTTATTTATTTATTTATTTATTTATTTATTTATTTATTTATTTATTTATTTATTTATTTATTTATTTATTTATTTATTTATTTATTTATTTATTTATTTATTTATTTATTTATTTATTTATTTATTTATTTATTTATTTATTTATTTATTTATTTATTTATTTATTTATTTATTTATTTATTTATTTATTTATTTATTTATTTATTTATTTATTTATTTATTTATTTATTTATTTATTTATTTATTTATTTATTTATTTATTTATTTATTTATTTATTTATTTATTTATTTATTTATTTATTTATTTATTTATTTATTTATTTATTTATTTATTTATTTATTTATTTATTTATTTATTTATTTATTTATTTATTTATTTATTTATTTATTTATTTATTTATTTATTTATTTATTTATTTATTTATTTATTTATTTATTTATTTATTTATTTATTTATTTATTTATTTATTTATTTATTTATTTATTTATTTATTTATTTATTTATTTATTTATTTATTTATTTATTTATTTATTTATTTATTTATTTATTTATTTATTTATTTATTTATTTATTTATTTATTTATTTATTTATTTATTTATTTATTTATTTATTTATTTATTTATTTATTTATTTATTTATTTATTTATTTATTTATTTATTTATTTATTTATTTATTTATTTATTTATTTATTTATTTATTTATTTATTTATTTAAGGTCTATAGAATAAATGTTCCTTACAGACTATGAATATCTGATAATAAAATTAATTATGAAAATAAAATTAATTATGAAAATGAAATTAGTTATAATAGTTTTCTATTTTCTAATAAAAAGTTTTTAAAATTATTTTTTGATGTATCAAATTCCACCAACTTATCAGGGGGTAAATTATAATGTAATGGTCGCTGCGGTCCAAGAAACTAAGCTCAATGCCACTTGCCACCTTCCGAGTTGTAATAACAACAACATTCTGCGCAACGACCGCACACGGAGCGGAGGCGGGGGCCTCGCATTCATTATCGACAACACCGTGCAATACAGAATGGTCTCGCCTGACCCAAATGTACGTGACATATACCTAGATCACCAAGTATAGCGGTAAGGTCAGGAGCTACCGAAAGTGAATTGTACAATGTGTATATTCCGCCAGTGGCCAGCTGCCCCACAGGATATCACCCGGACATCAGATTCCTTCTGATAGCCGTATGGTGGTGGGCGAATTAACGCACATCATGAGCTCTGGCACTCCAATTTGGGGAAAGCCAGAGCGGGAAAGCCCTGGCGGAACAAGTCTGCACATCGAATGAGGATGCCCCCACTAGAATTATAGGAAGTTGCACTAGCTCACCAGACGTAACAAGTTCGAGTCTGATAAATTACACCTCCTGGCGGCCGATTATATCGTTGGCTTCATCATATCGTTGGCGAAATCAGGCTCACGTATGATCCGAACCGCAACGCATCAGACCAAACACGGGACGCTTATAAAATAATGCTCCTCACAACGCTAGCAAGCAACTTCCTCTGAAGGTATTTTGGGCCCCTGGTATTGGTCATAATCCTAGAAAGCGCTAAACAAGTCCCTGAAGCCTTAGAACTTATATACCTCAAGTGATCACCAAATGAAAGGCGAGTATCAATCATCACACCAAGATATTTGAGGTAGGGTTTGGTGGCTATGCAACACGTGCCCACATTCAGATTTATGGTCTCCCTGACCGTGCGGCTACTTATCAACACCGCTTCCGGCTTGTGATCGGCGAGGGCCAATCCCATTGACTTAAGCCAAGATCTAACGATCTGTATACCAGCATTCGTAATATTCTCAGCTTCCTGGAGTTGCTTAGCTACACACACTAATGCTATGCCATCAGCAAAGCCAACTATTCTCATACGCAATACACCGTCATACATCACGTTCCATAATAATGGACCAAGCACTGAACCTTGATGGACTCCACCTGTAATCCTGTACTCCTTTGTACCCGTATCAGTATCATATAACAGGAGTCTATTGCGAAAATAATCCTGTATTATGGCCAGCAGATATTTGGGAATATTCAATCGAGCTAGGGCGCTCACTATTTTCCCCCAGTTTGCTGTATTGAAAGCGTTCTTAACATCTAATGTGGCAACCACGCAGTACTCCTTTGTACCATTTTTACATCGCTTTCCTTCAATAGCACGTGCAGCTGTTTCCACAATTACATTGATAGCATCAACCGTTGATTTAGCCTTCCTAAAGCCGAATTGGTTATCGGGGAGGCCATTTGCAGTTTCGACACATCCCTCCAATCTTCTACATAATATACTCTCCAACAATTTTCCACTTGTGTCGATCATACAGAGTGAACGATAGGAGGAGGGATCATCCAGGGGTAGCAGGACCAACTTTTGCCTCTTCCACATTGATGGGAAGCTACCTTGGCTTAGGCATGCGCTTATCACATTAACGAATTGTTGCGAACAACACTTAACACTTCTTGATCTTGTATATTGTCTCCTTGCATGTATACATTCCGACCGCATATTTGCAATCTCATCGTTCCACCAGTAAACTGGTTGCTTATTCGCTGATCTTTTCCTCTTCACCATGGATGCATTGCATGCCTTCGTAATGTGTTCTATTAATTGCCAAGCCATAATTTCCGCTGAGCCATTAAGAACCATACCTTCCATTAAGGTTGCAAAAATATCCTTATCAAACGTGTTGGCTTTCCAACCTGTCAGTCTACGTGTGTGTATGTTCACGTGACGTCGTACACGTGCTATATCAACGATTATAGCAAAGTGATCATTGTGGGTATAATGGTCAGATACACTCCAATTTATCCGACTCGCGATGCTACTACTGGCAAATGTGATGTCTATTATCGATCCACTTTCCCCTCTAATGAACGTTTGTTGGTTTCCTATATTCACAAGCACAATATCTAGTACGGAAAACACCTCCAGGAGAATACTGCCTCTTGCGTTTGTCCTCGGACAGCTCCATTCTGTGGCCCATGCGTTAAAGTCACCAGCTATCAATACAGGGTCCCTGGTGATCGCGTCAGAGACAATGTTGTCAACTATGGTCCGAAACTCCTCTATAGAATATCTCGGTGGGATATAGCAGCTGTATAGTGTGATACCAGACACAGCAGCCCTAGTGTATCCACATTGTAGGGTAGTCGCCCCCTGCAATGTCAACCCGCTGACAGACCAGATCGCTGATGTACACGAACGATCAGATACCCAGTTTGTGGTCTCCATACATTGGTATGGCTCACTTAGCAATGCAACGTCCACATCCAATTCACGAACACTTTGGTAGAGCAGCTCCTAGGCGGCTTGACAGTGGTTGACATTAAGCTGTAGTATTCTATTCATCTTCGCAATCTAAGTGACTGGAACGCCTTTTTGTAGAACGGACAGACTACACATCCAGTTACGTGATCACTCTTGTCGTTTGACACTGCGCTCATACAGAGTATGCACGAGGGCTTTTTCGAACACGTTTTAATCCTGTGTCCTGTTTCACCACACTGTAGACATTTGTCCGAATAATCATGTTGACTCGGGCATTTAGACGCATTATGACCAAAGTCCAGGCATTTGTAGCATCTTCTTGGTGTGAGCTTTTCTCGGATTCTGCACATCACCCAAACGATACGGATCCTACCATTTTCCATGAGCCGGTTTGCCGGTGCAGCTCTTAAGCCAATAGTGGCTGTTTGCGTGCCCCCATAGGCTTTCCTCATAGATTTAATTGCAGACATTTGTAATGTTTTAAACTCGTCCGACACATTTACTATGGCTGAGTACACCTCCTCTTTGGTAGTCACCTCATCTATGTCCTTGATTTCCGTTTCCAACACTTCCCCAATTGTGTGTCTAAAGTCATCCGTGCTCTGGTGGGCAGCTTTATTCAATTCCAATAATAATTCACCCTTCGCCGTTTTCCTGATATTCTTCACGTTGTGCCCAAGAGTCTCCAGCTTGGGATCTCTCTTCATTTGTTTGAGAATGTCAGCATAAGACTATAATGTGATTTTTGGTAACAGCTTTTATCATTACATTATCACCAAGCGTGTTACCTATAGCACTTTTGAGCTTTTCGGCTTGACCCTCGCCTCTCTTTAACAAGTAGCTCTCCAGCTCTTGTCCTTCTAATACCCTGTATCTCCACTCCGATATCAGTGGGATTGATTTTTCTCTTCATTTCCTTTATAACATCAGCGTATGACCCAGAGGTAGTAGCTTTAATAGTTATTGCCTCCCCTTGGTCTCGCTTTTGTTATTTGGTTTCCTCTTTTTCTTTCCTGCTTTTCGGTGACTCACTGTCTCCCAATCATTTGTGACTGCCGGGGTCTCAGGTGTATTTACCTCACCCTTGGTCTGTAGTGCTCTAACTGTTGCGGGTGTTTTCGCTACCTTCCGCTTTCTCTCCTGTGTCGGTGAAATCTGGTCCACCTGAGTGGCTTTAGTTTGCACCTGCCTGCGCTCGTCGCTTATAACCACTGGATTAACATCCATCGCTTCCCTGTAGTGTATGTATGTATGTAGTGGTTGTTTGTGATCAGTGTTGCCATAACGGCGATTTTCTTGCCAGATCTAGCGATTTTATTTCGCCCCTAGCGGTAAAAATTGTCTTGTAGCTACCCTACGGGAAATTTTAACAAACTGTCACCGAACTGGCTCCTTTATATGAAATAGACTGGTCACTTTTACATGGTTGCCGAACGTAGGGGTCGCCTTTTTAAATTTTTTTTAATTGGATTTTTCCTTTATAGCAAAACACTGGTCTCCTCGAGGCAAAAAAATCGATATATCACACTTTAAAATCCGATTTTAAATGCCGAAGCTATAACGAAAAATTGAAAAAGGCGACCCCTACGGTCGGCAAAAAAAAATTTTTTTTTTGAAATCGCCTTCCAAAAATACATCATATTGGAGGGTTTATGGTGAACTTTTTTGTTGAGGTACGGTCTAATGTACATCTTTAGTAACTTGCCTAGTAATGTATATCTTCTCTAAAAAGGCAAATTTTAATTAGGAAAGTATTTGGCGGAAATTATAATAATATGACATAATATTGGATTCTGTTTTGTTAGAATCGGTCATAATATTGATATTCCTTTAGTACAAAAAAGCTACGATTCTTAGGGGCGAAATTTGACCCAAAAATGTGAAAACAAATATTTTCTTGTGCATGTATTTAAGGTGTCTCAGAACAATTTTGCAGTTCTGCAATTTTGAACTGTAAATAATTTAAATTGTCGAATATGCTGCAAAAATATGAAATATATGAAGATATAAGACGAGACCCTATGCAAGTCGATCAACTATTTTTAAACGCCCTCTGATTGGTTCCGGTAAGACCTTAAGTTTCAGCTAATGGGTATAATTTTTTTGTTATATTTTTTCACAAAATGTACTCATAAAACTTAGCCTACCACATGTCCATCTTGAAATATCGGATAGAGCCAGTTAACAGAAGTTAAGATTTATGCATACTCTTGAAATTCTAATGTAATAAGAATTTTTAAAGACGTTATATATTTTTCCACCGAGGAGTATTTTTGGATTCATATCTTTTATTCTCCACAAAATTTCTAAATTTTAATTTTACCAATCAACGAACGCAAAATTCCGCAGAAATAACTCTTCCAAGATATCTTAGAAATATAATAAAGAAAATCAATAGTTTACGTTTCACGGTTTGTAGAAATTTACTTTCTATTTTCTTTGGGAGATGTCACTACATGTGTATATTAAATTTGATCAAGATATGTTCTCCTAAACCAATAACAAATAATGTACAGGCATAGTTGTGATTTGTTTTCTTTTGAACCTAGTTTTATAATTATTTCAAACTATAAAGTTTGGATTGAATGTGGCGAAAAACATCAAAAATCATCTTATCCTTCATAAATATTTCTTAATAACACCTTGCTGGACTAAAAAACAATTTATAATTATACACACTCACCCAATGAAAAAAATTAAGATATGCATGTAGCATGCAAAAAGACACTTTCCATTTGAGGCATTTAGCGCTTGCAGATTTAAAAACAACAATTTAATCATCTATTGTATAATTTTATCACCCCGTGTAATACGAAAAATTAAATAAAAAACTCTTATTTCGCGAGTTTCCAAAATTTTTTTACTTTCTTTTATTACTTATTCGTATTGTCAAATGAAAATATCTAAAATTAACAAATCATTAAGGGTTTTCACAAGGGGTGTACTATTTGTTGTATCGTTGTATCGTCCTAACAAAAAACAGAGTTGTTAAAAATTAAATTGAAAAAATACAACATTTGAGAATAGCACGATACAACATTTTTACGTATGTTTAGTGTCCTATGTTTGAGTGTGCTAACAGATAGAAAACTGAATAGAAAATCGTTGTTAAACACAAATAAAAATTTTAACAACTCTGTGTTTTGTTAGGACGATACAACGATACAACAGATAGCACACCCCTTATGAACAACCTAATTGATTAAAGTGTAATAAGTTACCGATATTATTTTAAGTAAGTTTAAGGTTTAATCAATGATTTCTTAATCAATAATTAAGGTAAAATAATCATTGGAGATAAGATACCAGCCCTGAGTGTACCTTAAATAAAAATCAAGGTTGGCAACCGATACCGTTATAATACCGTTATCCGTTTCAAAACCCTTTCAAATTGACAACCGATACCAATACCGAAATTCTTGATTTCAAAAAATACCGGTATTCAAAAACCTTTTCCCTTAATACCGGTATCGTACCGGTATGGAATCGGTTTTAAAAAATTGTTTTTTTTCACGTTTTTAGCAAAAATACAAATTTTTTTAATACAAAATTGTTAAACAATTAAACTTTATTATCCATTGTTAATAGAAAATCGTGTTATAAATTCAAAGTGCGGTTATCAGCCTTTAGTTTGCATTGGCAACATTGTTTTTAATTTATTTAACTTCATAAATATTCTCTAACTTGTGACAAATTTAGTAAATATAATTTAATATATAAACTGGTTTCTTAAACCTTTAATTGAATTTACAGTTTCTTTTAGAGAATCCTTTTATTAATTTTATAAACTTTTTTTTTATTTTATTATATGATCTCAATACAAATATAAAATATTTGTAGTGAATCAACTTGTGTTCCGAAAATCAAAAACAAAAAAAGAAACACTCTAATATAGGGCCTATATTCTGCAAAATAACCATTGGTACTTTTTTGTAAGAGAGCATAACTTAAATGCCTTTATTCCTTTATTTTATTTAACGACGGTTATATATATATATCATGTTATACATCACTGGAAAGCTTATAAAAAAATAAACTATGTAATGTGGAAATAAGTATAACATTTTATATAAAAAAGACGGAGTATGTAAAAAACGCATGTTTTTTAAACTTTTTGTATGGGAGCACATTTCAAATTTACGAAATTAAAAAAGAGTATATCACAGGATTAATATATCCATCAAAATATGAAGTTTGATGTACATATTTCCTATGTTTAGCACAGAAAGAGGCCTAAATTCTTTAAAAATGTACCAAAAAAGGTGTTTCGGGGAAAATTTTGGCAAACCTGATGTAGTGCGAATATCGAAAAACGCAAAAACACGTGTCCGCTTAAATTTAATAAGGACTAATATATATGAATTCAGCAGCCATAGCAATATAGTTCTCCATATAAAGTACCCAAAATTTTTGAAAATTTTAAAACAGCAAATTCGAAAGAGCAAAAAAGTATATACCGGTATATACCGGTATTAATGTTTCGGTATCGGTTATACCGATATCGAAATGATTAAAATACCGTTACCGATACCGATACCGAAACAAATAAAAAATCGATACCAATACCGATACCTATACCGTTATTCGTTTCGGTTGCCAACCTTGATAAAAATTTTATGATAAATACTTATAAATTACCTGAATAAATTTTCAAATTTATTGATTTAGATAATGGAAGAATAACGTATTTTTGAACAATTGTTGCTATATTTCCTATTGAAAAAAATCGTCATTTTGAAGAGAAAAATCGTCAAATCGTCATTTGGCTATTTTCGATGGTAAAAATCGTCAAAATGACGATAAATCGTCGAAACTGGTAACATTGCTGGTATCCATCCCTGTTGGAGTTGACTTTCCTTAAAAATATTTCCCTGTAGTTTGTCCCGTAGTTTAGGGACTGTTGGAGTTGACTTTCCTTAAAATGATTTCCCTGTAGTCTGTCCCGTAGTTTAAGGGCTGTTGTAGTTGACTTTCCTTAAAAATATTTCCCTGTGGTCTGTCCCGTAGTTTAAGGACTGTTGGCGTAGACTTTCCTTAAAAATATTTCCCTGTAGTCTGTCTCGTAGTTTAAGGACTGTTGGAGTTGACTTTCCTTAAAAATATTTCCCTGTAGTCTGTTGGTTTTCCCTAAGGACTGTTGGTGCTGACTTTCCTTCAATTTTCATTGTAGGGACTATAGAAATTGTGATCTGTGGATATAGTGAATGTCGTGTTGGCGGTCGTAAACGTGTATCGGAAAATAATCAAAACTAAATATAACTCGCTGATTACAAAAAAATGCAGTATCGATTTAAATATAATTATATTTTATAAAGTAGTTACGGTTTTAAGATAAAAAAAAGATATTTTAATAAAGTGATACGTATTATAACGTTTTAGAAAATAAAAAAAAGTTTGTTTTTTCCTTTGGTCTCTGCACCAAATAAATGATTCTGTAGCGAACTCTGGACTCGACTGAATATATCCCAGCAACCGACTATCTATCCCAGCAACCGAATCTATCCCAGTTGTTTAAAATTTATTAAATATATTTATTTTATTATGTTTTATATTTATTTTGAATTTATATTTAACTATGTTTACTTTTAAATTTTAATTTCAATTATAAATGTTCTTGAATGACTAATATTAATATGAAAATTTGATTTGCTATCACTGTAATTTATAAGATTTATTCTTGTTGTGATAGCTATTGAAACAATAAATAAACTAAACTAAAAAAAAAAAACCAGTGAAAACACGTCGTTACAACATATCGAAGGCATTTGATACGGTCAGCCATGCGACCCTCTTCAAAGACATTGCCGAATCGAGTCTCTGGATAGTCAATTATTTGTGTGGTCACCAGCCAATTGTGGAGTTTTGAAGCAGAAAGTCCAATCCCCGTATAATAAAGAAGGGGTTCCTCGGGGTGAAGTTCTCTCCACGATATTGTTTAATGTCTACGTCTCGAAACTCCCGGCACCACTGGAAGGGGTGGAATTGATTTCGTATGCCGACGAGTGTACGATACTGGCGACGGGTCATGACATTGATGGCTTATGCGGTAGGCTGAACAGTTATCTTCAAGATCTTACGAATTTCTTCACTGGAAGGAATATGCAGCTCTCCCCTGCAAAATCCTCGGCGACACTCTTCACCACTTAAACGAAAGATGTAAGGCTGGAACTGAATGTAGTAGTAGATGGCGTACAAATTCCGACGCTTAACCACCCCAAAATTCTTCGGGGTCACATTCGACAGCCTGCTCATGTCCTCAGCGCACGCCACTGCAAATTGCAATAAAATGCAGAGTAGGAACAAGTTCCTCAAGTCGCTAGACGACAGCTTGTGGGGTACGGACAAAGAAACCTTGTTGGCAATGTACAAAGCGATTGGTCGTTCAGTGGTCAATTATTCGGCTACAGTGGGGTTGCCAGACAACATGGATTGTCCAGTTATTTTGGGTCTTGTCCAGTTACCAGCTAAAATACAATTTGTCCAGTTATAAAGGAATTTCTTTAATTTTGAAAAATAATTATTTTATTAATTATATTTTTTTTATTAATTAAATTTATATTCAGAAGTGTTAGCTCTAGAAGTGACAGTCGTGTAAATAAGTCGATTTTTGCAATGCAGTCTAACACTTTTTGTACTAGTTGCTTAAGTTCTGTTAGTTGTGCTTTTGTAAAATGCATAATTTGCAATAAACTATACCATAAATCACGTTCAGGCGTTGATAATGAATATAATGATCTAATAAATTCCACGAAAAATATTACATACAACTGTAATAAATGTTTTAATACATCTTAAGATTTATTTGCCATTGTGTTAAATTTATCAAATCAAGTAGAAAAGCTGAAGAGCCTTTTCAAAGCATATTTAATCAAAACCAATGTAAAAGAGAGTGCTTCTAAAAAAATTTTAAAAAACAATTTCCAAACCGAGCTTAAATGCAAATAATGGGTGCGTTCGGCAGATACAATTTGACAGTCAACAGTTCTACAACAGTTGTGCAACTATCTGCTGAACGACCTGATCACTAACCGCTCAGTCTGAGCGCCGTCATATTTTGGTAGCGTAAAAAATGTTTGCTACTTTTGATCAAATAGTGATACATTTGTTGATTTTAAAAAATTTTTGTTTTGTATGATTGACAAATAAAAACATACAAATATAATTCAAAAACAAAAAATTTAAAAAATCAAAGGAAAATATAGAAAAAATGTATTTAAAAACAAAACAAAGAAAACGTCGTTCAGCAGAGTAAGTAATCACAAAGCGCTACAAGTCACCGGCATCAGTTTAAGGTTTCTCTGCCGAATGCTACCAATGATTCCGTTGTGGTTGCATCTGTACATGATAATAAAAACTATAAAAAAAACAATTGTCAAACAGAGTTTATATGAAAATAATGATCCTGCTATACATGATGATAATGTTGTCACTTCTGAACTAACGGATCGTATAGTAAATGATTTAAATTGTAATAATATTCGTAAAAGGAGACCAAGTCTGAACCAACCGATCGCAAAGTAAATGATTCAAGTTCTCATAATGTGCAAATGCGAAGAGCGAGACTCTCTTTGTCTGAGAGCTCTAAAAACTCTATTGGTTATGCTGCTCATAAATCAAAGAGAGTTAAATCTAATGTGCGTTTACGAAGAGAAAGTCTCTGTTTATCTGAATGTTCTAAATATTATGTTAGTGATACTGATGTTAATTCTAATACTAATGCTGATGCTAATTGCACGGTTTTAAACGCTGATGCTATCATGTTCCCAACTGATAATTTTCAAAGTGTTTCGGATAATGTCAATGCTGCTGTTTTAACCGATGATAATAATGCTAATTGGCAAAATGTGACCAGGTAGAAAAATCGTTCTACACATCGTAATGTTGTTGTTGGTAATAACAAAAATTGTGAATTGGAAGTTGTTACTAAAAGGAAATGGGTTCATTTATCATCTTTTCAGCTAAGTGTCTCTGAGGATGATATAATTCGCTACGTTGATAAGCATCTTGGCATTGATAAAGTGCATCTATTATGTCATAAACTGGTGGAAAAATATGCTCCTTTAAATGATTTTAAGTTTATAAATTTTAAACTTGGTATTTCTCCTGAATTTTATCAAGAACTGTTTAATAGGAAACTTTGGCCATCTAGTGTGAAAGTACGCCCGTTTAAGTATATTCCAAAAAAGGTGATAACTGAGTGAAATTTTCAGGCGCCAGCAGTTCTTAAAATTTTGTGTTTTATTTTGAATATTTCTAATAATAAGTTTTAAACTTTAAAATATATTGTTATTATAATAAATTTTTTTTTGTTAGATTTAAGTTGCTAGTCTGTAAGGATAATAATGTATCCATAGACTGAAATAAATAAATATATAAATAAAAAACAAATAGAAAGTGATTTCTGAACTATTATAGAACTGCAAAGTATAATGACTAACCTTTTGAGTTGCTTAAAAATCGGTTAAAAGATGAGTTTTAGGGAAGCAAACTATTTTTAAAAAAATTTCCTATCACGAAACAAAAACTTTCCAATTAGAAATAAATCAATTTTTGAGAAATGCTGTTACTTACTTAGAGCAACGATATGATTTCGGAGACGAATCGCTTTACAACAAAATTTCTGTTTTAAATTTAAAACAATCTCTTTTATCGTGGGATAACTTATCAGATCTCAGGGATGGGCAAGTTGATACGATCGTAATTTTTTTGATACTATTTGATTCCAAAATGTACTGTAGTACTCAGGGGTCGCATTTGATACTCTTGCATCGTCATAACTACTCTAGGCTTAGAAAATGCAAATAAGTCTCAGCTTTTTCCATCATGTGCAAATCACGATCGTGAATACAATCCGTTATACTTTTTTCCTCTATTGTCAATTTCGCTATTTTCTCATCAAATCTAGCTATTTTTAAATGCATTTAGCGTGATAAAATATGATATTGCTATTATCCGGGTTTATAGCAATTCGTACCAGTGATGTGTTCGAAAAATGTTGTAATTTTTCGCTTATTTTTCAACAGTGTTTTCATTTATAATTTTTTGCAATTATAGAGATTTACCACTTTTCACAGAAAATTTATCAAACATTTGTTTTGTTATGAAAATAAATGGAAAATAAAATATGTTTCCGATTTAGCCCTTTCACTACCGACTTTTTGTTTACGGATGTATTGTTATTTTGACTTCAGATTTTTGTTAAGAGTCCTCAAATTAGAAAAAAATGTGTAACAAACACACTCCAAAGGAACAAACATTTTATCTGTTTTGCTCTATCTCGCTTAGTTATTTTATAAAGTGTAAAATTTTTATCAGAAATTCCCGAGGAGACCCACCATGGTCCATTTTATGATAGAGATAATCTCTTTCGCTAGGGTACTATATGGTTAGGGGTAGTCGAAATGTTCGTCAATTTTGCTCTATCCTTCTTAGTTTTCGAGATATGGGCCATCTACCGGGTAATAGCAGAAACATGAAAATAGTATGAAAGTACTCTTCAAACAATTTTTTATACCGACATAAAAATCTCATTTCCCATTCCTGTCAGATCTTCCAAAAGTTTTGAGAATATCAAATTTAATTGACAACGACATGTTGTACATTGACTTTCTGCTGCCTACGAGAAACCTTTGATAACTTGCCGCAAAATATTCGAACTGATAATATATGGTCCATTTTTTTCAAAATTGCGTTAAAAATAATGTACAAAATCGATATAAATTGATCTCCTTTGTTTTTCCCATACCAATAAGCAATGCTTTTTGTGAAAGAACTTTTAGTATTTTAAATAATCTATACTCACAAGAAAGGAATAGAATGTGCTTCGACCCAATAAAGGCTGAAATTTTAATAGGAATAAATTTTGAAAAAAGCTGCAAAAATTTTCAAATATTTTTGCTTACAAATAAAGGAAAAGAGTTAGTAAATTTTGTAAATAAAAATACAAAATATATGGGCAAAAAAAAAAGTTGTAGTTTTTTATGGGATTTAAATTAATATATATGTAATATGACGTAAGACTGAATTTTAATGGTTACGTTTCTTTGTTTTTTAAGCTTTTATTTTTTTTTATTTTGGAAATTAAATTTTTAAATTAAATTTTACTTTTTTGAACTACATATGCATTTTTAAATTGTCTAGTTATTTTATTAAAATCCAGGTGAATTTTTTCCATTGTCCAGTTATTTGACATTTGGTATCTGGCAACCCTAGGATACAGTGTGGTCGCCTAGAGCCAACGATACCCAGTGCAGAAAACTCTAGACCTGCCAGAACTCAGGACAATTACTGGATGTGAACACGCTACGTTGTTAGCGTGCCTTAAAGTTAAGAATTAAATTTATTTTAGAGAAAATAAAACACAATATTTGTTGCTAAGGCAAAATAATTGTTAAGGTAAATTTATTGTAATATTTAAGTACAAATACTATTTTTTGCCTCTTCATTTTTATATAAATAAATCATTTAGTATACCAACACGTGAGGATGTAACAACTAATTGCCTGTTGTTCAAGCCATCGGCGTAGATAGGTCGTATTTGTTGTTGGGTGGGGGGGGGGGGGGGGGGGGGGGGGGCGGGGCTGCGCCTCCCCACAATTTTTTTAAATTCGCTTTTTTATTTAAAGTACAGTTTTTATAATAAAAGCCTTCACCCAGCCACCACAAATAAATAATTCTGACACAACAATGGGTTTAAATAAATAAATATTTGATCACTTTTTCTCATGAAAGTGGATTGTTAGTAATGAATCCATTATAAATTGCAATATACGTGTGTATGTCAAGATAATTTGGTAAAGTGCGAACTTAGGCTTGTTCATTTGTGTTTTGAATACAAATAAATAACGTAAAGCAGGGTTGGAAAGCATTTTATAATATTCCCTGCCAGTAGTTTGGCAAGGAAGTTTTTACCCCTCTCGGTATGAATATTCAAAACTTCCGTCTTAGGGGACGTCTACGTTGGAGAAGGAACTCAAATACCGAAATTAAGCTCCCTAGTTCCAGCAGTTTGGCCAGGCCGTTAAGGGGGAGACTTTTCCTGTTTTTGATCCTACCTGTGGAAATTTCCAAAAATCTCATCTTAGCGGATGTCTACAATAGAGGAGGAACTTTAATACCAAATTTCAACTTCCTACCTCCAGCGGTTTGGGCAGGCCTTTAAGCGGCACTTTTCGCTTCATTAATCCCCATTTCTGCAATGTCCCTGTCCAAAAAATTCCAAAAAGCACCTTCCCGATAAGTGGGCCCATACTCCAAGGAACATATGTTTTACATTTCAGATTTCTAGCCAACTTTTACTATTTGTGCCCCTCTCGGTAGGAATTTCCGAAAATCCATCGAGAGGGAATTTCAGCTTCCTAGTTCCAGCAGTTTGAGCAGGCTGTCAAGGGGGACACTTTTTCTTTTTTTGTCCCTCCCGGTTGGAATTAGGCTGGAAGAGGGACCTAAGTACCGAATTTCAGCTTCCTAGTTCCAAAGGGCCACTTTCCCTTTTTGAGCCCCCATTTTATAACGACCCTGTCCAAAATTCAAAAAAGTATTTTTAGACCTTACTCCAGGGACCCACATTTTAAATTTCAGCGGTTTGGGCAGACCGTTATTGGAGACATTTTTCCCTTTCAACCACCATTTTTACTATGTTCCTGTTCCAAAATAGAAAAATTACTTTGCCGGTGAGTTAGTCCTACTCCAAGGAATAAATATTTAAAATTTTAGGTTGGCCAAAAGGGATTGGGCAGGCCGTCAAGAAGGAGACTTTTCCCCTTGTTTCCCTTCTCGATAGGAATTTCAAAAATTCCGTCTAAGCGGACGCCTACACAGAAGGAGGAACTCACATACCGAATTTCCTTTTGGGATATCCTATAGGGAATTCCAAAAATACAAACTTAGTCGATGCCTACTACAGTGGAGGAACCTTTATACCAAATTTCCACCTCCAGTGGTTTGGGCAGGTACTTTTCGAACTTGTGAGACTGTTTATAGGGAGACTTTTCCCCTTTTTGCCCGTTCCGGTAGGAATTTCCAAAAATCCCGTCTTAGCGCACGTCTATGCCGAATATCAAGAAACCTTGTTTTATCCCGAGTAAAAATAGTTATATATTGTCATATATAATGTGATTGGGTTATATCTGACAATGGAATGGAGCAGAGAAACATGCCGATCAAAATAATCGGCGGCGGCGATTAAGGTTGAGGCGGATAAAAATCGGCGGCGGTGGCGCACCCAAATAATCGGCGGCGGCGGCGGCTTGATCGGCTTGATAGAACATTATACACGTAATTTAAAGATGTTTAAGGTTTTTTCCAAAATATAGCAGTAGAAAATTGTACAAAAAATTTGGAATTATCAAATAAAAAATAATTTTAAGTTAAATTCATCGCTAAAATTACAAATTTAGGATTTTTAGTTTTTGAACGGACCTAGAAGGAGAGATAGTTGGGCTTTCCAAATATATACATACCCGGTGAAAAATGTTCGTATATGTTCATATATGGTTTGCACATATATGAAGAAATTCAAAAAATGAGGTAACACCTAAGTATATGTCCATATATGAACATTTATGGTTCAACCATATATGTATGGATCAGAAAAATGAGGTAACACCTAAGTATATGTTCATATATGGACATATATGAACATGTACATTTATTAAATATATGCGAATACATGTGAACGTTGCTGTTCTTTATTATAAGGTTGTACGAGAGATATAAATTTATGTATGACATTCAAATTAGGCGCTACATATGTTCCTTTTTTAATTCATGGCATTAAATATAATTCCATCTTTATCCAAATATGAGTTCCTTTTACATATATGGAAAAATGTATTCTTCGAAATATGTTCATATACAAGTCCATTTTGCATAAATTGAATAACATATACTTTCATATTTGTCCATATATGAGTGCCATTTCCATATATGAAATAACAGATGCTTCCATATATGTCTGTATATGAAATTTTTTCCATATATGGAATCACATATACTTCCATATATGTTCATATAAAATCCATATATGTTCATAAAAAATCCATATTTGTTCATATGTGTCCATACATAAACCATATATGAACATGTTTGAGTGTATATGAACATTTTTCACCGGGTATGTTTATATATTCAACAAAATTGTGTGGAAATATTTTCAAATAAAACTGATTTTTTTAATTTTTTCTTATTTTGTTTAATTTTGACGGCTTTTAATCACAATATTTTGTTAAAAAATTTGTTATTCTTAATTCAGAGTAAAATGAAGTTCTACTTTAATCGCTTTAAAACAAGGTTGGTTACCGTTATCTTTATAAAACCGTTATCGCTAAAATACCGTTTCAAATTGAATACCGTTATCGTTACCAAAACCTTTAAAAAAATTTCCCAATACCGTTATCGTTACCGATAACGTTATTTTTATGGGTAGTTACCGGTATTTTACCGGTATTTTTTTAATTTATATAAAAATGCCAATTTTTTTAACTTTTTTGTTTTATAATCCTGAGTTATTTTTATAAAAAAAAATTTATAGATAATATTTTTAATTATTAAAACTACCAGCATTGAATTTGTAGATTATAATCCGTATTTTTAAGACTTAAAAATAAGAATATGCTATGTTTTTACTGGTTTATATATATATTTTTTATTGTTATTGCTGTTTCGATAACGGTATACCGTTACCGAAACAGTCTTAAATACCGTTACCTTTACCGTTACCGTTATTCGTTTCGGTAACCAACCTTGCTTTACAATTGTCAAAGTTATACATTTATTTATAAACATGGAATCTCTGCATTTATAAGAAAATTGAAAAAGTTAACCTTAATGAGTGTGCAAACAAGAACATCGAGATGTCTTATAATAGCTGAAATTAAATGTTTAGAAAAATTACGATAACTTTTTCAATTTTCAATTAATTTAAACAAAAGAATCTGATTTTACTAAAAACTAAACCCACTTTCAGAATAAATTACAATAGTAAAGAATTTTTTAATACTGTAAAAAAGCCGTCAATATTTTTTAAAAATCTTTCAACATATTTCAGTTACAAATAAATAATTCTACATACATACATATATTTGGAAAGCTAAATTTTTTGTCTTTCCAAAAACGTTCCAAGATTCAAAATCGGTTGAAAAATTGCTGAATTTAAAATTATGTGCTTGAAGTCGCTCAAAAACAGAGTTTTGACACTATCACCCCTGTTTTGAATTCCGAAACTTTTTAATTAGAGTAGTTTTGTAAAATCACACAAAATGTCGGAAATTGACTGTTTCGAACAAATTTTAGCATACTGAAAAATTTTAAAATAAATTTTAACATATCAATTTTGCAACAAAATATTCAATTTACTTTCACCAAGCTTTTTCAACACGAAATAAAACGAAGAAAATAATTCGGATGTGGATCACAGAAGAGCAAAAAAATTCGGAATGTTTCACTTTAGAATTTTTTTATGTTAAACAAACTCTATTTTCACTCAAAATTAAATGTGTTTTTAGAATAAACTAGAAAAAAAATGGTTCGAAAAAAATTATGCTCGAAAAGATGTCAAAGTTGAAAAACTTAAAAGAAAAGTAAAAACATTCAGATATTCACCCCTGTTCTGAGTCCCGAAACTTTTTAATTAGAGTTGATTTGTAAAATCACACGGAATTAAAAATTTCGAAAATTTGCTGTTCCTACCAAATTTTAATATTCATAGACTAATTTCAAAATAAATTATTATATAATAATTGTTGTTAAAAAATATATATTCGTTTCACTATCATCAAGCTTTTTCTACACGAAATAAATCAAAAAAATTACTCGGATGTGGATCACGGAACAGCAAAAAAATCCGAAATGCTTCACTTTAGAATTTTTTGTGGATTCGGAACTCAGAATAGCGTCGATTATTGTAAATATCTCCCCAATTTTAAAGTCGACCGAGAAATAACTTACTTAACATTTTTTTCGTCCGCAATGTCTTAAAAATGTGTCTTTTGATAATAATTTTAGGTGTACTGAAATTTCTGAAAAATGTATGTGATCTACTTAACCAAACCTACGACCATAGATTCGAATGAATTAATTCACTTTTGGATTTTTAATTAAAATTTACTAATATATCATTCGTTTATACCATTCCTTATGAATTCATTCACTGGCATCATTCTTTTAATTTTCATGCATAGTGAATGAATTCTTTAATGAATTCATTATTTTTATAATTATCTTTCACGTTTTATTCGGTTTGTAAAATATTAAAACATATGTTTGCGTTTTTAAATTTTGGTTAATTACCTTCATTATTTTTATTATTTGATACCAATATTAAATCCCTAAAATAAGCCACATTTTTATTTAATTTGTAATTATAAACTAAAGTGTTGTCAGAATCATTAGTATATTCATACCTTAGTCTTTTACGGATTGAATGAAATTACTTGATTGATAAGCCATTTTGTAAAAGACTAGAATTAATGAAAAAAAAAAAAAAAAAATAGGAAAATTCTGTGATACTAGTCGTTAGGTTAAACTGTGATTTATTTAAGTTGTAATTATTTATTTACGGTGGGTCTCATACTGTAGGTTCAACTTTAACTTAACTAAAAACAAAATAAAATGTCAAAAAAATGTACACAAAACAACAACAAATTTTTGGGTTAACTATTAACCTAAGTTTAAACATGCAGTATGAGACCCACCGTTAAAGTTTTTATTAAATAAATTAAATTTCTAAGTCAATTTAATAGCTGGTATGCATAAAAAGTATACCTACTATTAGACAAAATTATATAAAATCAGATATTTTTATATCGAATTAGATATAATATGATGTCCTGGATATGGACAAATCTCGGATCAAACTGTATCAAATTATATATAATTTTATATAATTAGACACATGTAGATGACCCATTTTTCCGATCAAGCTGTATGTGGTTGTATATGGGCACTTATCAAATAAGCTATAATTATATATGACACCATATTAAGATTTTTACCCGAGATTGGAGATATCCGTGGGGGGAGGAAAAAAGTACTTTTTTTGAAATCATATTTTTTGAAATGGTATTTTTTTAAATGGTACTTTTTTAAATGGTACTTTTTGGAAAAAGCGATATTTTTCGGAAAAAGATACTTTGTTTTTACAAAGTACTTTATTTGCACTTTTTTTTGAAAAAGGTATTTTTTTGGAAAAATTTATTTTTTTGGAAAAAGGTACTTTTTTTGGAAAAGGTCCTTTTTTCAAAAAAAGTACCTTTTTCTAAAAAAATTTACCTATTCCAAAAAAGTACCTATTCCAAAAAACCACCATTTTCCAAAAAACATACATTTTTCCAAAAAAGTACCTTTTTTCAAAAAAAATACGTTTTTCTAAAAAAATTTACCTTTTCCAAAAAAGTACCTTTTCCAAAAAAAGTATCTTTTTCCAAAAAAATAAATTTTTCCAAAAAAATACCTTTTTCAAAAAAAGTACAAATAAAGTACATACTTTGTAAAAACAAAGTGTCTTTTTCCAAAAAATTTCGCTTTTTCCAAAAAGTACCATTTAAAAAGATATGATTTCAAAAAAAGTACTTTTTTCCGCCCCCCACGGATATCTCCACTAAAACAAGGTTTCTTGATATTCGGCATAGATGTGCGCTAAGACGGGATTTTTGGAAATTCCTACCGGAACGGGCAAAAAGGGGGAAAGTCTCCCCATAAACAGTCTCACAAATTAGAAAAGTGCCTGCCCAAACCACTGGAGGTAAGAAGTTGAAATTTGCTATAAAGGTTCCTCCACTGTAGTAGACATCGACTAAGTTTGTATTTTTGGAATTCCCTACAGGATATCCCAAATTCGGTATGTACGTTCCTCCTTCTGTGTAGGCGTCTGCTTAGACGGAATTTTTAAAATTCCTATCGGGAGGGGAAATAAGGGGAAAAGTGTCCTCCTTGACGGCCTGCCCAATTCCTTTTGGCCAACCTAAAATTTTAAATATGTATTCCTTGGAGTAGGACTAACTCACCGGTAACGTAATTTTTCTCTTTTGGAACAGGAACATAGTAAAAATGGTGGTTGAAAGGGAAAAATGTCCCCACTAACGGCCTGCCCAAACCGCTTAGGCAATGCAGTTGAAATTTGGTATGAATGTTCCTCATCCATCGCAGATAGCCACGAAGATGGAATGTTTGTAAATTCCTAAAAGGAGAGGCAAAAAGAAGAATAGCCTCCCCTTGGTGGCCTGTAAAAACCCCTTCGGCTAGAAACCTGAAATTTAAAATGTGGGTCCCTGGAGTAAGGGCTAAAGATACTTTTTTGAATTTTGGACAGGGTCGTTATAAAATGGGGGCTCAAAATGGGAAAGTGGGCCCTTAACGACCTGTCCAAACTGCTGGAACTAGGAAGCTGAAATTCGGTACTTAGGTTCCTCTTCCAGCCTAATTCCAACCGGGAGGGACAAAAAAAGAAAAAGTGTCCCCCTTGACAGCCTGCTCAAACTTCTGGAACTAGGAAGCTGAAATTCCCTCTCGATGGATTTTCGGAAATTCGTACCGAGAGGGCCACAAATAGTAAAAGTTGGCTAGAAACCTGAAATGTAAAACATATGTTCCTTGGAGTATGGGCTCACTTATCGGGAAGGTGCTTTTTGCAATTTTGGACAGGGACATTGCAAAAATGGGGATTAATAAAGCGAAAAGTGCCGTTTAAAGGCCTGCCCAAACCGCTGGAGGTAGGAAGTTAAAATTTGGTATTAAAGTTCTTGCTCTATTGTAGACATCCGCTAAGATGAGATTTTTGGAAATTTCCACAGGTAGGATCAAAAACAGGAAAAGTCTCCCCCTTAACGGCCTGGCCAAACTGCTGGAACTAGGGAGCTTAAATTCGGTATTTGGGTTCTTTATCCAACGTAGACGTCCCCTAAGACAGAATTTTCGGAAATTCATACCGGGAGGGGTAAAAAGGGAAAAAACTTCCCTCTTGACGGCCTGGCCAAACTGCTGGGTATAGAGACCTAAAATTATGTATGTAGTAGATTCCTTCTCCAACGCAGACGTCCTCTAAGACGGAATTTTTGGAAATTCCTACCGGGAGGGGTAAAAATGGAATAATTCTCGCCCTTGATGGCCTAACCGAACCCTTCGGCTAGAAACCCGTAATCTATAATATGTTTTCCTTGGAGTATGGGCCAACATATCGACAAGGCATTTTTAGGACTTTGGACAGGAACGTGGTAAAAATGGTGGTTCAAAAGGGGAAAATTGCCCCCCCCCCCTTAACGTCAGCGTCTGTAGCTAGAAACCTAAAACTTAAACAACAAGTGGGAACACTAAAATTAAGAAACTAAATAAGAAACGAGTGGAATTGAAACACTACACAAGTGGAACGAAATGGATATAAACTTTGAACGAGTGGAATTGAAATTATAGACAATGGAAATGGATTGGAAGAGGGAACGAAATGGAATAGACTATAGAACGAAATGGAATGAGGAGCGAGATGGCATAGAATGGGGAACGAGTGGAATTGAAACACTGCAGTTAAAAGAGGAATGGAACGGAGAAAGTGCAAAGAAATGGAATGGAAAGCGAAGCGACTGATATCAATATCGATACACAAGACAGTAGGAACGAAATGGAATGAAACGGGGAACGAGTGGAGTTGGAATAACAGATAATGGGAACGAAATGCATTGGAATGGTGAACGAAATGGAATCTTGGAAGGAGTTGCATTGGAACACTAAAATTGTTAACCAAAATGGAATGGAATTTGAATGACTCAAACTGCCGGAGTTTGGTACTTGAAATTTCGCATGCGATTGAGGCAAGATTATATATATTTGGGATTTTTACTCCGAGGAACAAAAAGGGGTGAAGAACCCCTTTTAATTACCTGTTCAAACACTATCCAGGGAATATGAAACTTATGTAGCATTGAAACATACTCTCCAAAAAGTTAAACAAATTTTCTAAAAAAGAAAAAACCTTAGAAAATTAATGGAACTTATATATTCTGATATTTAAACTGCAGTTAACGAAGCACCGGTGGAAGAAACCGCCGCAGTAAATTTTCCAACTGAATTTGCGAATTTACTTGAATTGCCAGGTCTACCTTTACATAAACTGGAAATAAAAAAACTTTAAGGCACGCTAACAACGTAGCGTATCTTTAATATTATAAAATGCTTTGCAACCCTGCTTTACGTTACTTATTTTCACTCAAAACACAAATGAACAAAACTACTTACGGGTCTATCTACCTAAGTTCGCACTTTACCAAATTATCTTGACATACACACGTATATTGCAATTTATAATGGATTCATTACCAACAATCCACTTTCATGAGAAAAAGTAATCAAATATTTATTTATTTAAACCCATTGTTGTGTCAAAATTATTTATTTGTGGTGGCTGGGTGAAGGCTTTTATTTTAAAAACTGTACTTTAAATAAAAAAGCGAATTTAAAAAAATTCGCTAGCATTTATAAACGAAAAGTAATGATTAGAATATTTTTGAAAATCTATTTTTAGACACATTACTTTGTGTTTTTTTGTAAGCATTTTTCGACATTCCAAATAAAAATACGAATCACAACAATTCATTTACTTTTTAAGCAATCAAATGTTATATGTGTCGATAGCTCAGGTAGTAGTGTTCTCGGCTAACATGCAGGGATCCCAGGTTCGAATCCCAGCGCGACCACGTTTATATATTTAATAAAAAAATATTTGTAATAAATTTTTTTTACGAAACCCATTACTTTTCGCATCCTTGTAGCCACATAAGTAACCAATTACTTTATCACTTCCTCCTCATAAATTACTTTGGGGCTCATCGCCTGTAAAATTCATCAGTGAAGTAAGGTATAAAGTAATGCATCGGCCCCCATGGCAACACATTACTTTACACATTATTTGGTAATGTGTGGTTTTGCTGGGAAAGGGTGGCACAATTTCCTACCTAAAGTATTTAAAAAACTTTGAGATACATAATTTCTTCAGATATTCTCCCTGTTAGTGGTTGAAACCTTTTAATTAGAATGGATTCGCGAAGTCTCACGGAATTAGAATTTTCAGAAGTTGGGCCTTACGCCCAGTTTATAGGATATGAATTATCTGGAACACTGCTTCTAAAATATGGTTTCTTTGGTGTTATTTCAACAAAGAAATAAATTATAAAAAAGAAAAATTTTTATAATAAACTACGCAATGGCTGACAAAATTCGTTTTCGGTTTAACTAAACCAAGTTTAACTGACATCACAAAAACACGGCCTTAGGCCCAGTTTTAATGAGGTAGATTATATTTAAACTTAGTTTTATTTTAAAAACCGACAAAATTCAAAATGAGAAAAAAGTGTGCGGATAAATAACTTGGAAATTGCAGACAAAATTTGAATTCGGCCTTGTTCTTATGCCCAGTTTTTAGGATGAAGATTAAACTTAGTTTGCTGCACTTTGTAAGTTTTTTTTCAATAAAGCCAAAGTTCTAAACGAGAAAAAGTTTTTCTGGCATATTTTTGTTAATAAATTTGGAAATGGTTGACAAATTTTATTTTTACTTTAACTAAACCAAGTTTAACAGAAATCCCAAAAACTAGTCCTTATACATACCTTTGTTAATGATATTTTCACATTCTTCTTCCATTTCTACATCAGAATCGGCAAATAAGTCGGGTGAATTCAATCTGGTCTGTGTAGAATTAAATGTAGATTCTGTTCTTGTGGTACTGCTAGAAACATGCATTATTCCTAAAGATTTAGTAAGTGGCAAATTATATTTTATTTGATCACTCGATGAATTACCATTGTTATGAACATCTTTCATTAAATTAATTTTGTCACCATTATCTTCTTTTTTCTTAACAGTTGAAATAATTTCAATAGCTTTAGTGTTAATATTATCACTTGATTCAGTGCAACTTGAAATATTCATTATATCTAAAGATTTAGTAGGTGGTAAAATATCTTTAATTTTATCAGTAGTATGAGTATGCGTTAAAGAACGTTTAGTATTTTGCATATCCTCTATTAAAGCAATCATATCATCAAGTTCTTCGATTTCTTCTTCAACTAGATTATTATCTGCATGTATCGATTTAATAGTTACTAAACTTTTATCATTAATCATTTCTGATATATTTCCCATATCCACCACGTTATTGAAACCTTCCCTTAAAACTTCCACCGTTACTTGTGATTTTTCTTCGTTTACTTTTGTTTCATTGACAATTGTCCATTCTATTCTTTTTGTAGAACTAAAGTATTCTTCTAATTCCTTATAAATATTTTGTAATTTTATTAATCTCTCTCTACTTTGTTGACTTTTTGTTGTTGGCGGTAAATCTCGACCTTGAATAGATGACCAATCTTTTAATAGATGGCCAGCTGATAATTTATTTACCTCAAATAATTCTGTAATAAAATATTGTTCAATTGGGTTTTTATGGTTATCAAAATTTTCTAAAATTGTTTCACTATTCTCCATGTCGCATTTTTCTAACAATAAACTTTGAAGTTTATATTTGGACAGATTTTGTTCTTCTTCTGTTAAGGGTGTAGTGCGAAATTGTTGATTTAATAGCGTTTCTATATTTTCCTGCAGTTTTTTATTTTGTGCTTCGGTATTACGTAAAGTAAGAGCTGTAAATTTATTTGCCCACTTAGATTTTGTTCGACCACCATTGGGTTTTGGTAAAAATGCGGCAGCAAATGTTGCGTAATCTTAATTTAGAGAGAAATAAAGAAATATATGTTCATAAAATGAATCTGGCTTTTTAACCTTTTCGGCCCCAAAGTTGCCTACAAGCAACTTCGTTTTTATGTGCCTATAATTCCCGTTATATTTATTTTTTTCTAGCAAATTTTTTTACTCAGTAGCATTGCAGTTCTACAATACCTGTGTACAATTTCATATAGCAGTCTTTGAGAGTGTTCATTTGTGAGCTATTTTTCATACACACTGAAAAAAAACAGGGGGAATATTACTTAAGAGCTATGTAATTATACAACTCCATAATTTTCAAGTTATTTTTACAAAGTTCTAGTAAAATATCCACATTTTTTTTGTAAAATATATACAATCCTTGCAAAATATATACATGTGTGGTGGAAAATATCCGAAAAATTACATATATTTTGCTATAAATTTGTAAAACTTACTTCGAACTTATGTAGTTGTATAATTACATAGCACTTAGATAAAGTTCCACCTGTTTTTTTCTGCGTGTAGTGTCAACACACATTTTTTCTCACAGCAGAATTTAAGGAAAAATAAAATTTTTGTTTAAATTAGTCTCAAAAATATAAAATTCAAAAACTCAAAAAATTTTATGTAGAGTTTAGTAATAGAAAAAATATAGAATTAAAATTTAAAAAAAATCTTAACCCGTTCGGGACCGGCAATATATTAATGTTTGAACTTTAATTCAAAATATCTCCTCTAGGGGGTACTGCAAAGACATAAAAGTAATAAAAAATATTTCTTTGGCATAGATCTACATTTACAAGAAGTTTGGTCGGAAAATTCCCAGCCATTTAAAGTTGGGGCCGAAAGGGTTAAAAAATGGCTAATATAAAATTTCTAATATATAGATATTTTGATGTTTTTCGACCTTTATATATTTATTTAAAATTTTTTTGGAAAATAATTAAGCTCGAGGTCAGTTTCATTCAATAAATTTATATTTATTTTATTTTTCAATCAATATTTCGCCACCCTTTGGCTGGCATCCTCAGGAATGAGTAACAATAATCAAACAATAACAAGTACGACTTAATTATTACACATTTAATATTGTACTTTCCTGAGGATGCCAGCCAAAGGGTGGCGAAATATTGATTGAAAAATAAAATAAATATAAATTTATTGAATGAAACTGACCTCGAGCTTAATTATTTTCCAAAAAAAAAATTTTAAATAAAATTTCTAAGTTCAACTAAAATTTTATAGTTTCAAAACTCTTTCAAAACGATAACCGTTACCGATACGAATACCGAAACTCATGATTTCTCATGACGACATAAAGTCATAGTCGTATGTTCTAGTAATATCCTCCATCCCACTGTGCAGGAGGGTATAGATCAGTTTGTCATTCCGTTTGTAACTCATCGAAAAAAAAAATCTGGGACATAAAAAAAAATATATATTCTTGATCGTTAGCAATAGCGAAACCGATATAGCCTTGTCCGTCTGTCTGTCTGTTGAAATCAAGATCACGCTCAAAATAGTTGTTCTAGGATGTTAATTTTTAGTCAAAATTTTTGTCCAATTTCTTAAGCAGTTTGGTATTGGAAATGGGCATATTTGGTCCAGACGTTTAAAAGTTATGAATGAAAATGTAAAAGCACCTCTAGAATTTTCCATATTAACATGAAAAAATATATTAACTGTGTGTTGTTGTAGTTACTGAATAAAAAAAAATACATACATACACACCCAGACCTTGAAAGAGATAATTCTTTTTTTGAATTATATGCATAAAATTGGATTCATTTTATAAATTACTGAATATTTCATAATTCTTTAAATCAATGATTGGACATTGAATAAAGTGAGATAAGATTTGTTCCTATTTGTGTTGATTCAATTTTGATTCGATTGAATAATTTGGACGTATGTTGGCTTTCGAAGCTCCTCACCGATTGATTCTAAATTTTTACTACTGATATAACTCTCTTTTGCGGGCCCGAAGAAGTTTTTTTTTCACCGAAAAGCCTGTTACTTCGGTTTAAAGTATAAAAATGAACTTAACTATATTTTCTTCATTTATGATAGGGTTGGACCAATATGTACACCATTGGAAAGGTAATAAAAATATCTTTAGGGTAGCATTTTTTTGTTGACCCATTATGATTCGGCGTAGGAATTTTAATTTTTTTGTTTTTTTAATGTTTTTATTCCATAAAAAAACCTATATGAGAACAAAAATTGTGCTTATTAGTATGTTATCAAGACGAAAAGCTTTCATTTGATATATAGATCAAGTTTTTATCACTTCAAACACCGAAGATATTAGAGGTCAAAATCGTGAGATTTTTTTTCTTTCAAAGTATGGCTAACTTTTGACAAATGAAAAATCTCAATACCGACAGAGCTTTAAAGAATTAATTCCTTTTTGGAATAAATTCCCAAAAATTTAATTCAATTCTTTAATTCAAGGAATGAATTTATTAATTAAACATAAGCAGGAATTAATTCCTGTGAATGAATTCAAAGAATTCAAATTTATAGAATGAATTCTCTGACCAAAACACTAAGAATTCGATTTAAAGAATTCATTCACTAAAGAATTCATTCAACACTAGTTAATTCAATTTGAAGTCAAGGAATTCATTCAATTCTAGTTAATTCAACTTTTGGCTAAGGAATTCATTCAACTGTTAACTTAATTCAACTTTTGATCATGGATTCATTCAATTCTAGTTAATTCAACTTTTGGTCAAGGAATTCATTCAAGTCTAGTTAATTCAACTTTTGGTCAATGAATTCATTCAATTCTACTTAATTCAACTTTTAGTCAAGGCATTCATTCAATTCTAGTTAATTTAACTTTTACCGAAAATATGTTCGATTCCCGATGAGTTAATTCAGTATAATTGTTGGTTAGAGTCAAAGTTGTATCTTTTGTACCATCTGCAAAAAAATTAGGTTTGACTTCTAATATCTTCGGTGTTTGAAGTGATAAAATTTGAACTACATCTCCAAAGTTTTTAATCTTACGAATATATTAACAAGTAAAAAATTATGTGGTAGTATACGGTGGTTTTCATTAAAACGGTTGATTTTAAAAAAATCTTAAAAATAAATCTCATTCGCCGGTAATGGGTAAACAAACAAAAAAAAATGTGGTCCATAAGATAATTTTACTATCTGTCCAATGGTATATATATGTATATTAGGGTGGGTCGATTTAGCAATCGATATTGCGTACTCGATTTTTCGAATGCTTTTAGCATGGGGGAAAAAAAAGTTCCTCTACGACATATCAAAAAAATCATTTTCAAGGCTCCCAAATTTAAATTTTTTGCAATTTTATAATAAATGCTAGATTAGCGCCATCTTGATGTGGCTTTTTGAAACAACTAATAAAGTTGTAAACAATATAACATTACAACCTTTCCAGAAAGGTATTACTTATGAAAATCGGATAAAAAATGTGGCAACTAGAGGTAAAAGTATATAAGTAAAATTATTTTCTGCTTGATGATGAAATGATGATAATGATGAGAAACGATGATAATGATGTTGATGATAACAAGGAGAAAATAATTTTACTTAAGATAAGATAACATGGCCATTGAATTGCTCGCGCAAAAGAGCCATTGTTTCGGTGGCTGTGTGGCAAGTGGCACCATCCTGTTGAAACCACATATCGCCCAGGTCCACAATTCTCCCGATTGTGGACACATTTGGTCGATTATGCTGACCAAAGAAATCACGAAGTGCACGAAATACATTTTGATTTGAACACCCATTTTCATAATAAGCCTGAATAACTTTAACGCGTTGCTCGATTGTGTATCTTTCCATGGTTCAAATTGAGTTAGTCTGAAATTGAGAAATGTCAAATGAAATGCAGAAAAAAACTTGACGTTTAGATGTTTTGCACATTCAACATCGGCCCTTAAAATTTAACCACCCTTTACATAAAAAAAGAATTTAATTCATAAACTAGCCAATAGATAGTGGGTCTATGAATACAACTTAGCAATTACTTCAAAGCATGGCTGGTAGCAGAAACGGTGCGATTATCGGTGAGGGTAAGTAACGCTATCATAGATTATTTCGGTTACAGTATTTTAAGGATAATTGTATTTCGATTATTTCGATAACGGCATTTTAAGGTTAACTGTATTGCAATTATTTCGATAATGGTATTTTAAGATAACCGGTATTCAGTTATTTCGGTGCATTCCGCAAATTTTTTTTTACAAAAAAACAAAGTAAAGTAAAATAAATTTATTAACTAAGTGTATGTAAAATTCACAATTACGACGTGGAATTACAAAAAGTTTAGACTAAAAAATAATGGTGTTGTAAGGATAATGGTATTTCATTAATTTCGGTACTGGTATTTTAAATTTATCGATATTTGAATCTATAAGAGTATTTTAGCGATAGAACCTACCAACCCTGCCTCAATGTATGTAATTACTTTTGGCTTATGAATGACTTAACATCTAATTCATCCGTTGACTTGTAGAAAAGCATGAAATATTAATAAAAATTAAAATTTTAGACTACTCGCAAACTGACTAAAATTGTGAAGTTTGCATAAAAATTCCAATATCTATTTTTTATTCATACGAGTTAATGAATTAATTCACAGCGACTGATCATCCACGAATTAAACCGATACATCAGGAAAGTGTATTAATCTATACATGCTTTGAAATTCTTTCGTTATACAAATAAGCTGTTAACGTACAAAAAAAATCGTTACCAAGTAGTTAAGAAAATTTCAGCTAATAAAGTTTCATCGAATAATTTATTATATATGCCACAAAAACATTATTTTAGTTGAAGTGCTCCCAATTGCTTGCCAAAGATTTTTTTGAGTGTATTTAAAAAGCGCAAATAAAACTTGATTTTTGAAAGACTCTAAAATAAGATTATTTTTAAATCGTTCACATGTGATCATAAGTGACTCTTATTTACAAGCTTTTTAAGAAAGGTTGGTTACCGTTATCGTTATAATACCGTTATCGCTAAAATACCGTTTCAAATTGAATACCGTTACCGTTATCGATACCTCTAAAAAAAATTTCTAAATACCGCTATCGTTACCGATACCGTTATTTTTATGGGTAGTTACCGGTATTTTACCGGTATTTATTATTTTATATAAAAATTACAATTTTTTTATTTTTTATTTTATAATCTTGAGTGTTTTTTTTTACAAAAAATTTATAGATAATAATTTTACTTATTGAAACTACCAGTATTGAATTTATAGCTTAAAATCTGTATTTTCAGTACTTAAAATAAAAAATATGCCATGTTTTTACTTGTTTTTATATGTTTTTAACATAATTTTTAATACCGGTACGTACCGGTATTGCTGTTTCGATAACGGTATACCGTTACCGAAACAGTCTTAAATACCGTTACCTTTACCGTTACCTAAACAAACGAAATCTGATACCGTTACCGTTACCCTTACCGTTATTCGTTTCGGTAACCTACCTTGTTTTTAAGTGTTTTGTTCTTAAGTTAAGAGACTCAAAAGTTCATCATAAATGCTGCATATCTAAGGAACTTTTCTATGTAATAATATAACGCCCAGAACGATGGGACAATTGAAATGGCCAAATCACTTTTTTTAAGTTTACTGATGAGGTTATTACCTTTTTTCGGAGTACAAATTGTAATAATATGTTAATTGAAGTCATTTAGAATTTCATATTTTTTGGGTAATTTTGTCTACACTTTTGGGAATTTTAATTCTTGCTTGTGGCAGCACTGAGATTAAATAAGATTAAACTAAACAATTTACTTGTAGTGGTGGAAAAAATCACATTTGTTGCACAGTGGATTGACCGAATACAAAATGGGTAATAATTCATACTTGTTTGTACTTAGTCGAATCCCCGAATAAAAACACCAGGAAGGAGGGTATCTAAAGACTCGGCACAGCCGAATTTAATCTTTGGTTTGTATAAGTCCCCAGTCACCTGGGGACTTATACAAACCTAGGGATTTAGCCCGCTTGTTTTTAATTATATTTCTTAAAAAAATTGTAATTACATATTTGAATTTAAATAAAGAACCATTAACTAACTCATGATTTCAAATATTCGGGTATCCCAAATCTTCTCCTTATTGAATCGGTATTCAACCAAATCAGTCTTTTAAGCAAAATAAGTACAATAATCCCTCGATTTACGTTGTGAATGGTTCCGGAAATTGACGACATTAATCGAAACGACATAAATCGAATGTAACTTAAAAATTATATATGTACTTAAAAATTTAAAATAAAAACTGGGATTACCCTGTTTTTACTTATAACATAAACAACTGAGACGACGTAAATCGAATGGCGAGCCAAATCAAAGCTGGAAGGAACAAACAATTTTATTATGCAAATCGAGACGACGTAAATCGAGACGTTACTGTATGAATTTGTTTCATACAACGAAGAGTTTGCATTTCGGTTTTAACCGTAACCTCAATAAATCGAGCGGTTACATATAATGCGGTTAAAATATAATGCTTAAAAAATCCAGTTTATGCAATCGATATTTTGTTAAAGAGAAGCAACACTCAGGAAATTCCCTCTTTTAATTAATGTGTTGCTTTGTTTGGAAGTAAAAGGTGGTGAAAGATGAAGGAAAGGCTTCAATTTATGGCAACACTGTAATTGCTATTTGCTGAAGCTTTTCAGTTCTAGTAAGGTTGGCAGGCGACACCGCTGAAACACCGTTATCGATTCAAAACCCTCTCAACTGGCTACTGTTACCCCTAAAGTATCGTTATCCTTAAAATATCGATAACGAAATAACTGAAATACCGTTATCTTTAAAATACCGTTGTCTTTAAAAACCGATACCGAAATAAATGAAATATCGATACCCTTATAATAAAATTACCGAACAAAATAAATGAAATACCGTTATTTTTAAAATACAGTTATTTTTAATTCTCTGCTTTTAGTAATTGCACATGCTTACTGAGTATTTTACGTAAATTAAGTTAATAAATTTATTTAGTTTTTATTAGAGATGTGCGATTAATCGATTAATCAAGCTCCCTGATTAACAAAAATTCTAATCATACTGTTTGATTAATCGATTAATCGCACATCTCTAGTTTTTATTTTCGTTACTCTTAAAATACCATTATCGAAACAACTGAATTACCATTAACCATAAAATACCGTAACCGCAATAACCAAAATACCGTTACCGAAATAACTGAAATAAGATAACCCAAAAATACCGATATCGAAATAAATGATCCAAAATATTCATTAGAATTGGCTTACCTACTACCTAGTCAAAAATTGCCAACGGTATAAAAATCAATTCTGGTAGAGCAATAATGTTTTAAATATAATGACGCTTTGTTAAAAAAGGTTTGTAGTAGGAAGGTTCAGAGTTCAAATCCGGTTGCAGGCAATTTTTTTTGTTTTTTGATTTTGTTAATTTAAAAAATTATTTTATTTTATAAAATCGATTTTTTGTTTGTGGAAAACAATGCCAACGCTGGCATATTAGTTTCAACAAACTTTTTGCCAGTGCTAGCATTTTAGCGGAACCATTAGTTGTCCAGCTGTAATCACTCATTTATATTTTTAACCACCAAGTATTACATGTTTCGTTAGCTCTGTGGGTAGAGCTAACACATCGAGTAAGGTACAGAAAAAATACATATGTATAGATATTTTTTTTATTTTGGAAAATGTATTTCCAGACCATCTATTTATTGGTTTTGGGGCAAATTTTGCCCTTTTGTCTAATGATATCATCTTAGGAATGGGAAAGCACTTTGTACCACCTCTTGAAGTGTCTTGCCATCGCTTTCCCGTTTTTATTTTTCTGACTGGGAAGTAACAACTTACCTCTTTATTACAAAACCTTTATTTTTATCATCAAAACTTATAAAAAATTTCATTTACAGTTTTTTTTTGTTAAAAATATGTAAATTTTACAGCTTGTTTACCTATTACGAAAAAAGGCTAAACGAAAGAAAATGACAATTGCTTTCGTCAAAAATACATAGGAAACAAAAACAAATTTTCGTTACTTTAGTGCATTTTCGTTTAAAGCATTTTCGTAATACATAAAGCATGGCTTAATTTAATAATCAATTTAAGAAGAAATTTAATTTAAAAAAGCTAATTAACATGTTGCTAGGTAAGGAGTTGCCTTGATGGACATGTCCTTGTTAAAATAATAGGTTTTGTAATAGAAAAGTTAAGAGGTTACCTACCTTTATTTCTTCTTACAAAACTCATAACTGGGTAATAGGTTTTGCTGGGATTTATTAACAACATCTCACCTTTCTTTTCAACAGTTTTGTATCCATATTTTTCAATTTAAGATGTAACCTACCTTTATTTCCTCTTACAAAACTCATTACTGGGTAATATGTTTTGCTGGTATTGATTAACATCTCACCTCTCTTTTCAGCAGTTTTGAATCCATATTTTTGTAATCTTTCTCTTATTAGGTCGGGGTTTTTGCTATTATCACCTAAATCAACTATATCTTCTTTATCGTGATCCTCTGGACCTGGTATGCCGTTACTCTCAGCCTCTGATTTAGAGATAGCTAAAGCCAACTGAACATCATCGCCATCAAATTGATCAGCAGCGCAATGTTGAGCTGCAATTTCAGCAAACATTTGCTCATTTTGTAAAAAGGCAGATTTAATTGTGGTTTGTTTTTTAGTTTTTGAAGGTCTGGCTCGTTTTTTTGTTTGAGTTTCGGAAGCGGTTGTTAATTTTGGAGCCTTTTTTACTTTCTTCTCCGGTACAACAAAATCATCATCATTTAATGTTTTTTTCCAATTTTTTATATTTTCGGGTATGTTTTTTGCATCTTTAAATATAAATGTATCTAGTTTTGTACGTTTTAAACGTGTGTTTTTCAGAGCTGGGTTTAAATGGGAAATATCGAAAACTTCTATAAAATCTTGATCTCTTTTTTCCAAGATATTATTGCTTATAGGAGGATTTTCTCCAGACTCTGCATTTTTGGTAGGTTTCGACTCTTTTTCGGGTGTTAGAAAATAATTTGAAATTGTTTTGGTAGCTCCGGTAGTTGGTTTTGTATTTTGTCGGATTTTGCTTTAAATATAAGATAACAAAAGGCCAACAAAATTTTAGGAACAAGTGCAGTTTAGGAGCATAGCCCAGATTTTTTTTATTTTTTTTTTTTTCAGTATAGTGTCTTTTGAGCTACTACGCCTAATTTAGGGTGGGCGGGGCTTTAAAGTAGAAAATCTAAATTTGAATAAGTCCTGAGATATTTATCCGATCAGGACAAAATGTACACCAAATAAAAGTTCTCTAAAATGTCTTTTCGTTGGGGTCCAAAATAACCCCAAATATTAACCCATTGTGGAGCAATTGAACATTTTTCATTTTTTTCATTGACTTTTTGCATAAAAAGTCAATTTCCTCAAAATATGACCAATACATGACCGTTAAGTATACTTTATGTTAGCTAAAACTGAAGACTTTAATCTTTCATTTGAGATACGACATGACTCATTCATCATCATTTTAGATGAGAAAGTTATTTAGAGTTAAAGTTGGACATTTCCTTTTTTTAGTTTTTTTTTTTGTTACATCGAGTTTGTTGTTTATATTAACGTATGTATATTAATGAATGCCATTAGGTAGGTATTTAAAATTTCTATATTCATAAACATACACGAATGGAACTAATTGACCCATTAAGAACTGATTCAAGATTTTGTAATACTTTTTTTTTACAATTATCTTAATTTTTGCATTAAAAATACAAAAATTGTTTTTTCGGACTTTCTATATTTTCAAATACTTATTTAGTCAGAATATTAGATTTTTATTTTTTGTTTCAAAAAGGGTTGATCATTTTCATGATAGACAATATTGTTACCATAATATGCGATTATAATTTTCCTATTCGGAAATCAATGCCATATTTCCGTATGGATGATACGAATAGTTTTGTTGTTGCATTGTATTTATTGTAGAAGCAGTATTTTTGCTGAATAATTTTTTTTCTGTGTAACCGGCTTTCGGCGGGACTTAGGGGGTTTTTTCCAATGTGATAAGGAGTTTAGTGGCTTCGCTGAATAAAGTTTTTCTGTGTTGGCGGCCTTCGGCCGGTCTTAGGGGTTTTTTTCCTATGTGATAGGCAGTTTAGTGGCTTCGCTGAGTAAAGTTTCTCTGTGTTGAAGGCCTTCGGCCGGGCTAGGGGTTTTCTCCTATGTTCTAGGCAGTTTAGTGGCATCGCTGAATAAAGTTTGTCTGTGTTGCCGGCCTTCGACCGGACTTAGGGGTTTTCTCCTATGTGATAGGCAGTTTAGTGGCTTCGCTGAGAAAATTTTTTCTGTATACTGATAAACAAAGGGTTAATATTAGACCTCTATGAAAAGATATTTCAGATACCTTTCCATTGGTGTAAATTTTTTCCTAATCTAATACACATAAATAGGCAAAATCTTAAATCAGTTCTTAAGGGGATAATTATTTCCATTGGTGTATGTTTATGAATATAGAAATTTTAAGTACCTACCAAATGGCATTCATTAATATACAATAGGTTAATATAAACAACAAATTTCCTCAAAATATGACCAATACATGACCGTTAAGTATACTTTATGTTAGCTAAAACTGAAGACTTTAATCTTTCTTTTGAGATACGACATGACTCATTCATCATCATTTTAGATGAGAAAGTTATTTAGAGTTAAAGTTGGACATTTCCTTTTTTTAGTTTTTTTTTTTGTTACATCGAGTTTGTTGTTTATATTAACGTATGTATATTAATGAATGCCATTAGGTAGGTATTTAAAATTTCTATATTCATAAACATACACGAATGAAACTAATTGACCCATTAAGAACTGATTCAAGATTTTGTAATACTTTTTTATTACAATTATCTTAATTTTTGCATTAAAAATACAAAAATTGTTTTTTCGGACTTTCTATATTTTCATATACTTATTTAGTCAGAATATTCTTCTACCTCAAGTCCAAATTCTAATATGATATTGTCATATTAGATTTTTATTTTTTGTTTCAAAAAGGGTTGATCATTTTCATGATAGACAATTTTGTTACCATAATATGCGATTATAATTTTCCTATTCGGAAATCAATGCCATGTTTCCGTATGGATGATACGAATAGTTTTGTTGTTGCATTGTATTTATTGTAGAAGCAGTATTTTTGCTGAATAATTTTTTTTCTGTGTAACCGGCTTTCGGCGGGACTTAGGGGGTTTTTTCCAATGTGATAAGGAGTTTAGTGGCTTCGCTGAATAAAGTTTTTCTATGTTGCAGGCCTTCGGCCGGGCTTAGGGGTTTTTTTCCTATGTGATAGGCAGTTTAGTGGCTTCGCTGAGTAAAGTTTCTCTGTGTTGAAGGCCTTCGGCCGGGCTAGGGGTTTTCTCCTATGTTATAGGCAGTTTAGTGGCATCGCTGAATAAAGTTTGTCTGTGTTGCCGGCCTTCGACCGGACTTAGGGGTTTTCTCCGATGTGATAGGCAGTTTAGAGGCTTCGCTGAGAAAAATTTTTCTGTATACTGATAAACAAAGGGTTAATATTAGACCTCTATGAAAAGATATTTCAGATACCTTTCCATTGGTGTAAATTTTTTCCTAATCTAATACACATAAATAGGCAAAATCTTAAATCAGTTCTTAAGGGGATAATTATTTCCATTCGTGTATGTTTATGAATATAGAAATTTTAAGTACCTACCAAATGGCATTCATTAATATACAATAGGTTAATATAAACAACAAACCCCTGTAACAAAAAAACTAAAAAAAGGGAAATGTCCAAATTTAACTCTAAATAACTTCATTTCAAAAGATAATAGGACATATCATATCTCAAGTGAAAGCTTGAATACTCCAGTTTTAGTTAAGATAAAGTATACTTAACGATATATGGGCCATATTTTGGAGAAAAGTCCACAATGGGTTAATATTTGGGGTCATATTGGACCCCATCAAAAAGGCATTTTACAGAACTTTCAGTTGGTGTGCATTTTGTCCTGATCGGGTAAGTATCTCCGGACTTATTCCAAATTAAATTTTCAAATTTAAAGCCCCGACCACTCGAAATTAAGCGTGTCCGACAAAAAAAAAGATTTATATTTTTGAATTCACAATAAAAATGTGTACCTTACACAAAAATTTTGAGGTGATCGGAGTTATGCTCCTAAACTGCACTTTAGCCAATTTTAATTTGCAATTTTATAACATTTATTAGATATAAACAACATAGCTACATAAATTATTTAAACTACAACAGGTTAGCAAAGTTTAACTTTAGAAATGTCCTACCGTTGCTGCCTGCTTGCTCCAGCTGTACCGGGTAATTGTAGTTTCTTTAAATTAGCTTTACGTGTTTCACGGTCCATGGCCACTAACGTTCCGATATTAATTTATTTTTCTCGTCTATAGTTTCTTGTATTGCTCGTGATGTCCGTGGAGCGCCGATTAAGTTGAACGTAAATTTATGAGCTCTTTGCTCTTCCGATTGTATCAAATCCTTTAGTATCTTTTCATTCGCAACGCGAAAAATTGGCGTACAACTAAAATTATTTGTTTGAAATATTTAATAAGTTTGCTATTTCATCAGAAATTTAGGCAAAATTTTCTTACTACCACAGTGCAAACACTGCACTTCCCGCTACAATACCAGCTATAGCAAAACGATTTCTAATGTGGTAGGATGGTGTTCCTTTGGTTCGTCTAGGTTTACGTTTAGCTTCATCAATTTGAACCATAACTTGAGTTGAATTTTATGCTAAAACTTGTTTGAATTTATTATTATATAATTTTAAAATATGTTAAAACACTGTTGGTTATAGACAGGGCTTTAAAGAATTAATTCCTTTTTGGAATGAATTTCCAAAAATTTAATTCAATTCTTTAATTCAAGGAATGAATTCATCAATAAGACATAAGCAGGAATTAATTTGTGTGAATGAATTCAACGAATTCAAATTTATAGAATGAATTCCCTGACCAAAGCGTAAAGAATTAAAATTAAATAATTCATTCACTAAAGAATTCATTCAACCCTATTTAATTCAATTTGAAGTCAAGGAATTCATTCAATTCTAGTTAATTCAACTTTTGGCTAAGGAATTCATTCAATTCTAGTTAAATCAACTTTTGGTCAAGGAATTCGTTCAAGTTCAACTTTTGGTCAAGGAATTCATTAAATTCTAGTTAATTCAACTTTAAATCAAGGAATTCATTCAATTCTCGTTAATTCAACTTTTAGTCAAGGAATTAAATTTATTTCGTTTAATTCCCTAAAGAATTAAATTTTTTCGTTTAATTCCCTGAATTAAGTTTCAATTCCTAGGAAATTAAACGAAATAAATTTAATTCCTTGACTAAAAGTTGAATTAACCAGAATTGAATGAATTCCTTGACTAAAAGTTGAATTAACTAGAATTGAATGAATTCCTTAACCAAAAGTTGATTTAACTAGAATTGAATGAATTCCTGGACCAAAAGTTGAATTAACTAGAATTGAATGAATTCCTTGATCAAAAGTTGAGTTAAGTGCACAGTTGAATGAATTCCTTAGCCAAAAGTTGAATTGAATGAATTCTTTTACCAAAAGTTGAATTAACTAGAATTGAATGAATTCCTTGTTGAATGAATTCTTAAAATTTTATGAAGGCATTAGAAAAAAATGAATGAATTCCTTTAATATAAGAATGAAAAAAAAGGAATTCATTCAATTCCTTAAGTTTGGTCAGGGAATTCATTCCCGAAATATAAATTCAGTTCAAAAAAAGGGAATTAGGGAATTAATTCTTCGAAGCTCTGGTTATAGATTTGTAAAAGTATTGAGTTTCCGGTACTGAGTACTCGATACCGACGCTTTTTTTGAGTACTCAATACTAAAAAGGTCAGAACTTTGAAGAATAAATTCACTACCAATCGAATTCAATTTTCTTTAGAATTGAATGAATTCATTTTCTTAAGTCCCGTTTCACACAGAGCAACTTTTGTTGCGGCAATTCTTGTTAATTCTCTTTTAAAGTTGCCTTCATGTTCACACACAGAAATTTTTTTCAGCAATTTTCGTTTTCGTTTAATTTAAAACCTGCAGCCCAAGGATGGAGAAGATGGTACAATTGTACTTTTCTTGGTACCTTCTAACTTTCGTTGATATCGTGGTACTACCACGATTCGTTTGATACAATTTCAAAATATTCCAAATTTAAAATGTTTGTATTGATATCAGCTTGATGTTCTTTAAAGCTTGAACAAATATTCAATTGCCGACGTAGACGAAAATAATTCTACCAAAACTTGTTAATATTTTCTTATATTGGCTTTAAATGACAACTTTTGGCCCAAAGCTGCAAAATAATTAAATCAAGACTTGTTTCAACCAATTCCAAAACTGTAGCTGTCCAAAAATATACTCCAATACACATAATTTCAGTGCTATTCTCAATACACATAGTTTTAGTTCTATTAGTACTACATGAAACTTGAGAATTTTCAGATATATAGTATCATTCAAAAAAAGTCATGTTTAAACCCGCCTTGTTAGCATCTACGTATTATGAAAAATTAATATCCCGGTGAAAAATGTCCATATATGAACATTTTTGGTCCAACCATATATGTATAGATCCGAAAAATGAGGTAACACCTAAGTATGTGTTCATATATGGACATATATGAACATATACATTTATTAAATATATGCGAATACATGCGCACGTTGCTGTCCTTTATAAGGTTGTACTATAGATATAAATTTATGTACGACATTCAAATTAGGCGCAACATATGTTCCTTTTTTTATTCATCCCGGTGAAAAATGTTCGTATATGTTCATATATGGTTTGCACATATATGAAGAAATTCAAAAAATGAGGTAACACCTAAGTATATGTTCATATATGGACATATATGAACAAATACATTTATTAAATACAGTACATGACAAAATAAAGTACGCATATAACATTGCCGTAAATTTTCTTTAATATTGGCTTAAATGAAAGAGATAGACTTACCATTGCCTTTAATAAAACACTTGATTAGAAGTCTATTTTCTTATTTTGGCAGAAAAAATATAAATAGTTGACATATATAAGTTTTAGAACAGAAATACTGATTTATTCAAGCATTTTTACAAGACAAAAAAAAGTACGCATATAATTATATATAACAAAATCTAAACAGTTAATATTTAGTTGAACCTCCTTTGGCTTTGATGACTTCTTGGAGACGTCTTGGCATACTTTCCACCAGGTTTCTCAAATATTGATCCTCAATATCATCCCAAGTTTTCTTTAGAAGTTCGAAAAACTTACTTTTGTTTGTAACTGCAGATTTTGCCAGTTTATTGTCCAAAATGGACCACAAATTCTCTATGGGATTTAAGTCCGGAGATTGTGGTGGCCATTCGAGAAGTTTAATTTTTCAATCTCGAAAATATTTCATGGTCTTACGGGCCTTGTGTTTAGGATCGTTGTCCTGTTGAAAAATAAATCTATCTTCCAAGCCACATTTCATTAAAGATATCTCTAAATTTTCGGAAATTATATCAATGTAGGCATCTGCGGTCATTCTTCCATCGACTGTTACCAAGTTTCCTACTCCAGACCAAGCAAAACATCCCCAAACCATGATGTTGCCACCACCGTGCTTCACAGTTTTTTGGATATTTTTGTCAAGCAGTTTTTCTCCACGTCTGGTCCATACTCTGGTCCTACGTTTATTTCCAAATAGCTCAAATTTGCTCTCATCACTCCATAACACCGTTTGCCAGAAACTGACGGGTTTATCTACGTGAGTTTTGGCAAAAGCTAGACGTTTCATTTTATTCTTCTTGCTGATGAGAGGTCTACGTTGTGCATAGCTGTTTTTTAGGCCAAATTCGTTCAGTCTTCGACAAATAGTTCGCGTAGAAACCTGAAGGCAAACGTTTTCTTGAATTTCGGTACTAGTTACCGCGGAATTTTTCTTAACTTCTCGTAAAACTTGACGATCTTCCAAAGCTGTAGTTTTTCTCTTTCTTCCACGGCCACTTTTGTCGCTTACCGTTTTAGTTTCCTGATACTTTTTGATTATTTTCCGGACGGCTCCTTCGGAAACACAATATTTCCTTGCAATTCCACGGTTGGACATACCTTTATCTTTGTCCTGTACAATTAATTGTCTCACTTGTAGGCAAATTTGTCTCGCCACCATTTTTTGCAACAAAACCGACTTTAATCAATAAAAACCACACGTCTTTTAATTTGTTTGAAGATTTCATTTCATTTTAATAATTGCAAATTTTTTCACAGCCTACTTTTTTACATTTAAATTTAGAAATGTTAAATGCGTACTTTATTTTGTCTTAGCGAAAAATAGAATATTTTTAAATATTTGCAAAAACCAACGAAACTATTGCCAGTGCATAATTTTTTTTGCACTAATATCATAACTGACATATTGATAAACATTTTCTTAAAAGACACCATTGTTCCATATCAAATACCTTAGGGCTTATTGACTAACAAAGTTTAATGCAATATGTGCGTACTTTATTTTGTCATGTACTGTATATGCGAATACATGCGAACGTTGCTGTCCTTTATTATAAGGTTGTACGATAGATATAAATTTATGTATGACATTCAAATTAGGCGCTACATATGTTCCTTTTTTATTCATGGCATTAAATATAATTCCATATTTATCCAAATATGAGTTCCTTTTACATATATGGAAAAATGTATTCTTCGAAATATGTTCATATACAAGTCCCTTTTGCATAAATTGAATAACATATACTTTCATATTTGTCCATATATGAATGCCATTTCCATATATGAAATAACAGATGCTTCCATATATGTTCATATAAAATCCATATATGTTCATAAAAAATCCATATTTGTTCATATGTGTCCATACATAAACCATATATGAACATGTTTGAGCGTATATGAACATTTTTCACCGGGATGGCATTAAATATAATTCCATATTTATCCAAATATGAGTTCCTCTTACATATATGGAAAAATTTATTCTTCCAAATATGTTCATATACAAGTACCTTTTGCATAAATTGAATAACATATACTTCCATATTTGTCCATATATGAGTGCCTTTTCCATATATGAAATAACAGATGCCTCCATATATGTCTGTATATAAAATCTTTTTCCATATATGGAATCACATATACTTCCATATATGTTCATATAAAATCCATATATGTTTATAAAAAATCCATATTTGTTCATATGTGTCTATACATAAACCATATATGAACATGTTTTAGCGTATATGAACATTTTTCACCGGGATGTTACATTGTTCTTTTAGAGATGGTAAGTTATCTAAAAAATATAAATATATATCATTTTGGTACCGTAAGGGTCAAAAAAGGGCAATTTGTTTGTCTGTTTGGTACAAAATCTAAAATCTCATTTTCCGTCACTGCTGCAGCCAACTTTATGTAGAATGTAAAACAAAACGAATTGCCGAGAACAAGCAATTCCGTACCAATTACCACTCTTCTTTCCCCCCTCACCCACAAACTCAAGAATTGCGCAACAAAAGTTGCTGTTTGGGAAATGGGACTAAGTAATTCACTGAATTCGTTCAACTGAACCCGTTCATCAAACAATAAATTCAAAGACTTAATTCCATTGCAATAGTTCTCTTTATTAAATCGAATGAATTAATTCACTGGTGAACGCGTTCAATTTTATAAATCGAACGGAAAAAAGTGAATTAATTCCTTACTGAATTAATTCACCACTGAATTCATTCAATTTCATTTTCATTCAGTGAATTAAAAAAAATATAAAATTACATTCAGTGAATTGAAAAAAATAAAATTACATTCAGTGAATTAAAAAAAATTAAATTACCTTCAGTGAATTAAAAAAGAAAAAAATACGTTTACTGAATTGAAAAAAAAAATTACGTTCACTTAATTGAAAAACAAAAATTACGTATCCTGAATTAAAAGCCTGTTTTCTGCCGTTCAGTAGTAGAAAACATTGTATTGTAAAAACGTATAAATGAAATACGTCATAGTGAAGCATCTACATTTTACTGGGAAGCATAAGTTTGAAAAATTAATGGTTATATTTTTTCCAAATTCATCTATATCTGTAAAGTTTTTATTTTTAATAGTAAAAGGCTTTATTTTTTAATCATGTAGGTTGATAAAGTGCATGGGGTTTCTCTAACACTTAATTATATGTAATTTAATTAATAATATATGTAATTTGTTTATTTTCACTAGCAAACGCTGTAAAATTGCTTAGTTGCAAATTTTATTTGTAAATAAATGTTTTCTTCTACTGAACGGCAGAAAACAGGCTTTGAGTTCAATGAACGTATTTTTTTTAATTCACTGAACGTAATTTTATTTTTTTTTTAATTCACTGAACGTAATTTTATTTTTTTTAATTCACTGAATGTAATTTTATTTTTTTTTTAATTCACTGAATGAAAATGAAATTGAATGAATTCAGTAAGGAATTAATTCACTTTTTTGCCGTTCGATTTATAATATTGAACGCATTCACCAGTGAATTAATTCATTTGATTTAATAAAAAGAACTATAGCAATTGCATTAATTCGTAACAAAATAAATCGAACGAAAACAAATATGAATTAATTCCATTCAATGTATGGTGCTTTGCGAATTAATTCATCGAATTTTTAATTCAGAATTGAAAAACTGAATTAAGGAATTGATTCTTCAAAACTCTGAAAACGGTACTACTCAATACTTTTAAAGATGCAATTTTCCGTAGAAATGTGTATTTTTCGTATGAAAATACAACTCTAAAAATAGTACTCGAAAAATACAACTCTGAAAATTACGAATTCACAACATTTTTATTTTTAAATTAAAAAAACCGTTAAAAGTTTTGAGTAGTGTGGAGTACTCAATTGAAAAGTATTGAGTAGTATTTTGTTTGTTTGTTCTTAAGTTACTCCATTGACAGCAAGCCACCAATTAAGGTTCCATTAATATATAATGTACAATTATTTGGCCTTTTAAAAGTCCACCACCAAATCTGAAGCTTTGCTTCTAATATTTCAAAAATTTAAAATGGCGTCTGTATTATTCCATTAATTTTAAAAAATGAACGAATGCCGAAAGACAAACACGCGCACACAAACAACCATTGCCGTAAGCAATGGAAGCGTAAACTAAGCCTCCAACGGAATTCGAACGGTTTGCATATCGCAAAACTAAAAAATACAATCGTTGCTTCCTATTAAAAAAATTAATACGGATCAAACGACGACCTTCTTCCTCGGCGACTCACGATGGACTCACGGCGAACTGAAAATAAATCTTCAAAAACAATTTGGTATAGAATGGAAAACATATAACACACTTCCCGGTGAAAAATGTCCATATATGAACATTTATGGTTCAACCATATATGTATGGATCCGAAAAATGAGGTAACACCTAAGTATATGTTCACATATTGACATATATGAACATATACATTTATTAAATATATGCGAATACATGCGAACGTTGCTGTCCTTTATTATAAGGTTGTACTATAGATATAAATTTATGCATGACATTCAAATTAGGCGCTACATATGTTCCTTTTTTTATTCATGGCATTAAATATAATTTCAAATTTATCCAAATATGAGTTCCTCTTACACATGGAAAAATGTATTCTTCCAAATATGTTCCTATACAAGACACTTTTGCATAAATTGAATAACATATACTTACATATTTGGCCATATATGAGTGCCATTTCCATATATGAAATAACAGATGCCTCCATATATGTCTGTATATGAAATCTTTTTCCATATATGGAATCACATATACTTCCATATATGTTCATTAGGCCGGGTCGATTTGTGGGGAGGCTCAGGGAAAATCGTATTCTAGGGATCAAAATAAGAAACTTTGCCGAAGGAACCATACCTAAAACGAATTCTACTACCCCCGAACTGTTGACTTTTGTCCCGTAGGGTCAAGTTTTGAAAAATCACACTTTGACCCATTTAGAGTGCCCCAATCGAGTCCAAATGTATGACCGACCCCCACTAACTTTGGAGGGCCGATCCACTCATGCCAGTGGCACACCCCCTGGAACTCCCCTGGGGGTTCCCCATACAAACATTTTAAAAAATCGCCATTTTTGGCACTTTATTTTATTATTTTTTATTTATTTTATTTACCCATGTGAAAATCGAAATATATATGAGCATACATGATCATACATTGGCTCGTATGTGATCATGCATGGGCATACATAGTCATATACGTACATGCATAGTTCAATGTATGACCATACATGATCTCATATATTTCCATATATCTTTGGATCCGAAATTTGAGGGTATATGACCGTACATGTTCATATATGACCATATATGCTCACATATGATTCATGTATGCTCATATATGATCATATATGGCCATATACCTCCATATACCCTCAAATTTCGGATCCAAAGGTATATGGAAATATATGAGATCATGTATGATCATACATTGAACTATGCATGTACGTATATGACAATGTATGCCCATGCATGATCACATACGAGCCAATGTATGATCATGTATGCTCATATATATTTCGATTTTCACATGGGTATTTTTATTATTTTATTTATTTTTTCTCCTTATTCATGGCATTAAATATAATTTCAAATTTATCCAAATATGAGTTCCTCTTACACATGGAAAAATGTATTCTTCCAAATATGTTCATATACAAGTCCCTTTTGCATAAATTGAATAACATATACTTCCATATTTGTCCATATATGAGTGCCATTTCCATATATGAAATAACAGATGCCTCCATATATGTCTGTGTATGAAATCTTTTTCCATATATGGAATCACATATACTTCCATATATGTTCATATAAAATCCATATATGTTCATAAAAAATCTATATTTGTTCATATGTGTCCATACATAAACCATATATCAACATATTTGAGCGTATATGAGCATTTTTCACTGGGTTCCCGGTGAAAAATGTCCATATATGAACATTTATGTTTCAACCATATATGTATGGATCCGAAAAATGAGGTAACACCTAAGTATATGAACATATACATTTATTAAATATATATGAACATATACATTTATTAAATATATGCGAATACATGCGAACGTTGCTGTCCTTTATTATAAGGTTGTACGATAGATATAAATTTATGTATGACATTCACATTAGGCGCTACATATGTTCCTTTTTTTATTCATGGCATTAAATATAATTCCATATTTATCCAAATATGAGTTCCTTTTACATATATGGAAAAATGTATTCTTCGAAATATGTTCATATACAAGTCCCTTTTGCATAAATTGAATAACATATACTTTCATATTTGTCCATATATGAGTGCCATTTCCATATATGAAATAACAGATGCTTCCATATATGTCTGTATATGAAATTTTTTCCATATATGGAATCACATATACTTCCATATATGTTCATATAAAGTCCATAAATGTTCATAAAAAATCCATATTTGTTCATATGTGTCCATACATAAACCATATATGAACATGTTTGAGCGTATATGAACATTTTTCACCGGGTTGTTAAATAAATATCAAGAATGCTGTTACAAGAAAAGGGCGTTTCTAGGAAACATTGAGGGTTTTCACAGTTCATGCTATTTTAAAAATAACGGACCGTACGTTCCGTTACGGTCCGTTATTTTTCCGTATACGTACAAGCTTTGACGGATACCTGTTTTACGGACCGATAATGTTCCGTAAATTTATGTTCCGGATTGATGATTCCGTACTTGCCGGTGAGTCCGTAAAAATATTTCTTGGGTAAATTAGCATTTATCGTAAATTATACAACTTTCTATGGGTTATAGGCCGTTCACATTCACGAGATACCTAAATCTCTCCAATTTTGTTCTTTATTCTTTTACCACATATGTTTTTTGACATTATATGGTAATAGAATAAAGAACCAAAAACGAGGAGATTAGTAATAACGTTTATGTGAATACCGTTTAATATTCACATAAACGAGATAACTAATGGTGTTTTCTTTTCTGACCAAAATGTTGCCTTTTTTGCACTTTGCTTTTGAATTGCCTTTTTTGTGTTCTTTTCTAAATTAAGGGTAAGATTCTGAGAGGGCATCGTGTTCTTTTCTAAAAATGTTGTCTAATAAAGTGCAAAAGTGCAACATTTTCCGCCCTCAAAAAATTTACGGGGTAGAGCGTTGCCCTGTTTTTTTCTTTTTATCAAAGTTATGTGTATATACTGCAATGTTATTTGCCAGCAAACTCGCAACTTGGTGGCCTAGGGGGTACTATCCTGGCTACTGATGCAGAAGGTCGCAGGTTCAAACCCCGGTTGGACCACAACATTTTTTTTATTTTTTTTTATAAAATTTTATTTAGTTTTTTAATAATTTTCTCTGTTATTTACTAGTTTTTACGCTACCAATAAATAAAAAAAATGATACAATTATTTTTTTAATAAGGAGGAAAACTTCTAAATTGAAAAAAGAAAAAGAGAGTAGTATATAAAAATTACTTCACCTTGGCTGGGATTTGAACCTGGCCATCCCGAACCAAAGGCAAGCATCACAACCACTAGGCTATCATATAATAGTAGCGATCGTAAACAATATTGCATATACATTAGTGTTATGACTCATTTTTAACAAAATTTCCACCTATCACCACGAGATAGGCAATACTAAATTAAAAATAAAAATCGTGTTTGCTGGTCATTTCGGCAAAAAAAACCTTCCGCACCAAATGCAATTTCTAAAAATAATTTTTGTTCGGGGATTTTGTTTAATTTACATAACGAATTATTACGAAAATTATTGTAGACCACAAAAAATGTATGCACAAATCCCTCCAAAAAGGTTTCGTTATATTTACCGTAAATAGCTTTTAATAAGCATGGTTTGAGTCTCATTTGTTTAAAACTTCGGAGAAATATTTTAAATTAACTCTAACCATATAGACCAAATTTCAACACTTTTGGTGCGGGAACTTTTTTGACAGCATCGAAAAAGTAAGATTGCATTTCTTAATATTTTTTTATGGTCTTTTTGTCTAGGGCATGTACAATTTCATATTTGCAAAAAAAATCAAAAAGTCATAACCCTAATATACATACACATGTGTTTTGAAAATGCAAATACGTGATTTTATTGTTCTATTCTGTTTGGAAAAATGTAGCATTTTATTGGGGTGAAGGTAACATTCTTAAAATTTAACTCTTTAACAAGGCAACATTATTTTCCAGAAAAGAAAACACCATAAATCTCCTCATTTGCGTTCTTTATTCTATTACCATATAATATCATATTTTAACATTATATGGTAATAGAATAAGGAACACAAATGATGAGATTTAGTTATCTCGTTCATGTGAATGACCTATAAAGCTATCATATTCTTCTTCTTCTTTTGACACACAATGTGTGTCAAATCCACCGGAGTGGATGTATAAAAATGCTGACTAGAGACACTAATAGGTCATTCACATGAATGAGATTACTAATCTGCTCGTTTTCGGTTCTTTATTACCATATCAGGTCAAAATATGGTAATAGAATAAAGAACACAAATGAGGAGATTTAGTTATCTCGTTCATGTGAATGACCCATAATACCCCATTCACAAGCAAGTTTTGTAGGCGATTTAGCAATTAGATTTGGAAACTACTCAAAACTGGGCACATACGGTTGAAGGGGTTTTCATTATCTCTTTAAAACGGCATTCACACCTAAAACGGCATTCACACTTTAATCACATGTTTAGCTAAAACGAGTGTAAAAGAATAAGGAACTGTTGTAATAGAATAAAGAGCTAAAATACTTGTTTTAGCTAAACACGTGTTTAAGAATTAGGTGTGAACGCAGCCTAACAGCTGTTGGGTTATTTTTGTAACAAAAAAATATTTGCGACCTAACCAAAAATTTTAAAATTATTTCAAAAAACATATTTTCCTCTGCCGGAATAAAATATTTATCAACTTTGGATGAAATACAACTTTAATATTTTTATATTAAACTTTTCGAACAGGGATGAGTAGTTTAAAGATGAAACTTTTGATTTTTTGGTCGGAGGAAGACCGCAGCTATTGAAGATCTGTTTGTATACAATTTGTTGCCCGGAAGGATAATGCAGCTACATTTAACTCAACTGTCAGTGAAATATTACGGGCATAACTGGGAGATCTTTCAAATTTTCTCGGACGATAGAACTTTCAATGCCGAGTTCAACGATGCATGTTTTTTTTATCGGCGAATACCGGTTCTCGAGTTATGGACTAGTGCTGGTAAATTCGGTTACTTTTCACTACTACTCGATATTTTTGATTTGGATACTCGATACTACTCGATACTTTTAACGGTTTTTAAATTTGAAATTTTTGAATTTTTTTTATAAAATTCTTTGAAAATGTATATGGTAGTTCAATATTTAAATTTATAAACATATTTTTAAACTTTTTCATCAACTTTTCATTGCGTTTTTCATAGTTTTTTAACATATAATTTTAAATATTTTACCTCTGATTTTTTTCTTTTAGCAGAGTTGTAGTTTTGTGACAATATTTTGAGTCGCATTTTTGTGTTAAATATTTTAGTGGAGTCACATTTTTATATATTGTGTCTGTCCAAAATGCAACTCTGAAAATATCGAGTAGTAGTTTTGAGTATCGAGTACCCAAAAAAAGACAAATACTCGATACCCACTACTCATATTTTTACCAGCACTATTATGGACCCAAAGTTTGAATTTTGAATTCTTTGTATCTTCGCCATTAAAAAGGCTACCGAAATGCCTTTAATATAATACTCCCGAGTCCATTAACCCATTAAGTGTCAAATCGTAAAAGTCTGTTTTTTATCCATACTTTTTAGAAAAAAAAGACCATTATCTCTATATTTTACCAATATAGACACAAAATAACTATTATTTAATTGTGGTTGAGGCTCTCAGCTTTAATTTAATAGATATAATTTATATCTGTAACCCTTATAACACCGCAGATAATAACAGTTAAATATCATATTAATTTTCTTATTTTTGCGCTTATATACATACATAAATAAACGTTAAATTCTTAAAATAAATATATTAATTAACCCACTGCAAACTACAACTGTCAGTGCGCCGCAAATGAGGCATATCTGTAAAGAAAAAATAAAAAATCGCGCGCGTGGCCAAAGCCTATTACACAGAAAAGCTTTACTCAGCGAAGTCACTAAACTGCCTACCACATAGGAAAAAACTCCTAAGCCCGGCCGAAGGCCGATTACACGGAAAAGCTTACTCAGCGAAGCCACTAAACTGCCTATCACATACACGCAAAAAAAAAAGTGGGAACTCACATAAAATAAGGGTATAAGTTACCTAGTTTTAGTATGTATTATAGCTATACCCAAGTTTTGGGTATAATTACATAATATGCTTGGTGTCAAACTTACTGTGACGGTCGTTTGCGAGGAGAGAATTTAACAACACCAATAAAATTACGTTTCCAAAAAGAACCAAAATTTTGTTTTAATTTGTGTGTATTAATTATATATAGTGCGTTTATTACTACAAAAACAATAAATGTTACAAAAAGTACAATAAAAATATTATATGTTGAACTTACCGCAGTATTTTTCCATCACAAACTGACCTTACTAACAATAGGTGTGTTTGGGTACTTTTCCAGTAAAGTCCAGTAAAAATTACTCAGTAACAAATTTACAGAGAGTAAGGCAAAATTTACTCTCAAAAAGAAAAATATCTAAAAATGTACGCAAACAGAAAAATTGTAAGAATTAGTAAAATACTGCTGCCAACTTCTTCCCTAAAAATATCGCTAAATCAAACTAAAAAATCACTAGAAAATATCTAAATTATAAAAAAAATTAAATAGCGATAAATCCCTAAATTGCACGAACTTTTTAGGTTCTGTTGAAAAATTTCACAAAAATAGCTATATTTTTTTAACTTCTTAAAACTTTCTTAAAAAATTATTGATATATCGCCAAATTTTTCGAACTCTTTTGTTTTCCATAAAAATTTACCGATAAATCGCTGAATAATAATGATTCCAAAATTCTGTCAAGGAAATAAATGTAAAAAAATGCTAAGAAAATGTGAAGACTGTCTTAAAAAGAAAAATCGTTTTTAAAATCAGTTATTAAAATAGCTGATTGTGAAATAAACCTATTCAAATTATTGGATTAATAAATAAAATGATCACTTACTTAATCCTTCCATCGTAAATAAGCTTACATTTAAATATTTTTTATTTTTACAAAAAATTATTTCAAAATTATTTAGACAAATGTTTTGTTTCTTCAATCATATGTTTTAAATCATGTTTTTTTTTTTCTTACAAATTCTTACTAGCAAAAATTCATCCAGTAAAAACTTGTAAGTTTTCTGGTATTGAACTGGCACTTTATCCTCTATTTTTCCTCTCTCCTTACTGAGTAATTGTGTAAACAAACACCTTCCAGTAAAAACTTGTACAAATTTGTACGAATTTGTACAAATTTTCGGGTACGCAAACACACTTAATATTAACAAAGCAAAGAAACAAAATTCTTATTTGTATAAGAGGTTAATCACAACTGTGTCGATTGTCGACCGACGACAGCAAAAGTCGTCGCAATTAATTTAAATTCAGCGACAATCGACCGTCGACATTTGTTGACGTTTAGAAAAAAATGAAAGCAAAACAAGAATATGTTTGTATTTGTTTCGCTACAATTCTTCACCAATTCAATTGCTTGTCTTACATTTTTTTGTATTTAATTTTGCTTTTTTGCGGTAAATTATGTATTTTTATTTTCAATTATATTTCTTCTGTCAAAAAAATAAATTTTTTGTAAACAAAGTACGAATTTTTGCAACTTCAATACGAATTTCTGCAACTCTGTTCCCTTAATTAGTTAAAAATATGGCAACATTTTGACAAAAATTTTGAGTGTGTGTTAGTGTGTCGTCAAGAAAATAGAATAGATTCTATTACGACGACAAATCGCCGGACGACATGGCGACATTTTGCTTCCCATACAAAATATATGAAAAAGCACATGTCGTTGTCGACTCAGTTCTGATTAATCTCTAAAGCAGGGAAGACACGATACAACTAGTTGTACAACTTGTTGTCGGAGCGAAAAATAATTTTGTAATACACGGTCAGACAAGTTCTACAACATGCCATTTGAAAAAGTATTTTGAAGTAGACGTATGTGTTTTGGAGCGGAATAAAATAAAAAACGTGATGTCAACTTTTAAAAAACGTTATGAATAATCAGACCACATAAAATCGCTAAAAAGGAGTAAATAGAAATTGTGCAATTAAATATATTTTTTAACCCATTTGTGCCATCGGGCAACCAAAATGTTTAAAATCGAACTTTACTTTGTATTTTAGTTACCAAATTTAAAAAAAATTTTGTGTACACATTTTAAATAATTCAATTTTTGTAAACATTCATCACGTAGCAATTTAAAAATTTATTAAACAGTCTTATTTTTTTTTTAACTATCAATTTATAAATATGTTGTATATTTCTTAAAAACCCGCTAATACAAATAGTGCACTTTTTCAGATAGACAAAAATCGCTGTATTGGCAACACTATTGTGTCTGACGGACTTATCAATACACCAGCGGACATGTCTGCGGACCAACAGAAAAATCAAAAATTTTTCATTTTTGTTCGACATGTCCCTACGACCATACGACAGCCCAAGACACGATGAAAATTGTGCCTACGACCAACAAGTTGTACAACTAGTTTTATCGTGTCTTCCCTGCTTAACACATAGGAAGTAACTGTCCTTTAATATAAAAAACTTTACGAATATAAACCACTGCAGTAACACAGATTAATACCAGATGTGAAACCAATGACAGGTGTCAAAAAAGTATTCTCGAACCGTATGGTTTTGTTTACATGGAAGTCAAGTCAAGAGGGAGATAACCATATAAAATCTCCATACATTTTGTATTGCGCAATTTTGTATATATCTGTCTCTTTTTAGATTATTGTGCTTTATCTTTTGTGTTTTTCTTAAATTTTTGCGTTTTGCTTTGCTCATTTTCTGTCGGCCATATTGCCCAAATCAGCTGATTCATATCTGGTATAATTTGTGGCAGTAAGATCAACATCAAAAGCAAGGTTGCCAACTCTGGGACATAAAAAATAGCTAGATTATAAAATAAAAATCGCTAAATTTTAAAAAAATGCAAAAAAGTTTGTTATTTATTTAAAAATGTAATAGTTTAAGGTAATCTGTTTCTTAAAAATTACCCAATTTTCATTTCCTTTAAAAAAAGTCTTTGGTCAAATAAGAATGGAAAAAATTATGGAAGAAGTTGTCGTTTAAGGTTAAAAATTTTTTGGAATATATATTTGAATAATCTATAGACTTCCAATTGAAAATTCATTCATGTTTCCTTTTTAATCTCTTCAATTTTGTCGTATATACACACAAAAAAAAATCTTTTCCAAGTAATTAGGAGCAATCTCTGCCTAGTTTTTTCTATCTCATGTTTTGAATGATTTATGCGAAAATATTTCATTAGATGAAGTACTCGTAAATAATTGGCACCGATTTTTTTTGTGTATTTGATTTTAATTTGAAATAAACAATTCTATCAAACATTAATCATATGAAAAAAATAGAACTGCATTGCACTGAGCTCATAAACTTAATAAAAGATTCAAAAAAATTTGAAAGCCACTGATGAAAACTAACTAGGAAGAAAAAGATATGCCGCCTAGATGCAGAGCTTTGAAGAATTAATTCCTTAATTCAATTTTTCAATTCTGAATAAGAAATTCGATGAATTAATTCACAAAGCACCATATATTGAATAGAATTAATTCATATTTGCTTTCGTTCGATTTATTTTGTTACGAATTAATTCAATTGCAATAGTTCTTTTTATTAAATAAAATGAATTAATTCACTGGTGAACACGTTAAATTTTATAAATCGAACGGAAAAAAGTGAATTAATTCCTTACTGAATTAATTCACTACTGAATTCGTTCAATTTCATTTTCGTTCAGTGAATTAAAAAAAATAAAATAAAGTTCAGTGAATTAAAAAAAAAAATAATAAGTTCACTGAAAAAAAAGAAAAATAAAATAAGTTCACTGAATTGCAAAAAAAAAAAATAAGTTCACTGAATTCAAAGCCTGTTTTCTGCCGTTCAGTAGAAGAAAACAATAATGTACAAATAAAATTTTTAAATAAGCAATTTTATAGCGTGTGCTAGTAAAAATAAACAAATTAGAAACCGGATGCTGTTTATTTTTTTTTAATTCACTGAACGTAATTTTATTTTTTTAATTCACTTAACGTAATTTTATTTTTTTAATTCACTGAACGAAAATGAAATTGAACGAATTCAGTAGTGAATTAATTCAGTAAGTAATCAATTCACTTTTTTTCCGTTCGATTTATAAAATTGAACATGTTCACCGGTGAATGAATTCATTTGATTTAATAAAAAGAACTATTGCAATTGAATTAATTCTTTGAATTTTTTATTTGATGAACGCGTTCAGTTGAACGAATTCAGTGAATTACTTAAGAAAAGGAATTAATTCAATTCTAGAGAAAATTGAATTCGATTGGTAGTGAATTCATTCCAAAAGGAATTAATTCTTCAAAGCTCTGCTTAGATGCAACCTAAACAGTTTTTTATGACTTGTTGAAAAAAAAATCTGCAAAATGGCTTAGTGGGCTATAAAAAACTCCAAGTTAAAAAAATGGCTAAAAATAGCTAGGAAGAAAATTTAATGGCTAAATCTTCCGGCTAGATGTAATCTAGCGATTTTTTTATAGCTAGATGAAAAAAAAATCGCTAGATCTAGCCGGAAAATAGCTAAAATGGCAACCTTGATCAAAAGGGAATATGCAATTATAAACAACAACATTACCTAGTGTCTTCAAATGCAATGAAATGTGCAAAGAAATTTGAAAATAACACACAAAGCAACAACACAATTATTTTCGTTGTTGTTGTTGTTTTGTGTGTTATTTTCAAATTTCTTTGCAAATTATTTACACAATTATTTTCGTTGTTGTTGTTGTTTTGTGTGTTATTTTCAAATTTCTTTGCACATTTCATTGCATTTGAAGACACTATGGTTATGCACAGAACAAAACGTTACTTTAAATTGGACATTAGGGAGCTTCGCAGATCATCATAAAAACAAATTGAAACATAAATCAAAAAATATTTAAATGGACAAATTTGTTATTACCCGAGTAAAAAAAATTATATATAATCATATGTGGCATATATTACAATATATAATTAGATATGTGGTTATGTATATCCATATATAATTATATATGACGTTTTTTCCGAAAAATTTTCCTTATATTATGCCATATATAATTTCATCTAATTAGATATCGGCCTTCATAATATTAGATATGGCATATATAATTATATATTACATAACATGGTTGATCTTATTGCATATATAGTTATATATAGAACTATATCTTAATATATATGGTGGCATTTTAGCAATATATAATTATATATGGTATCATTTAAACAATATATAATTATATATGGTGACAGTTAAACTAGATATTATCATATATGGTGCCATTTAAACAATATATGGTCATATATGGTACTTCATAAACAAAATCTTTAATTCAGTTCCAGATATGATAATATATGGTACTATATATAGTGCGATATATATTTATATATGGTGTTATTTAAGCTATATATTATCATATATGGTGCCATTCAAACCATATATTATCATATATGGTACCATTTAAACCATATATTATCATATATGGTGCAATTTCAACAATATATGCCCATATATGGTACCTCATGAACAATATTTTTAATACAGTTCCACATATGATAATATATGCTACCATATATAGTGCCATATATATTTATATATGGTATTATTTAAGCAATATATTACCATATATGGTGCCATTTAAACCATATATTATCTTATATGGTGCCATTTCAACAATATATGCTCATATATGGTACCTCATGAACAACATTTTTAATACAGTTCCAGATATGATAATATATGCTATTATATAGTGCCATATATGTTTATATATGCTGTTATTTAAGAAATATATAAACATATTTGGTGCCATTTAAACCATATATTGTCATATATGCCATTTCAACAATATATACTCAGATATGGTACCTGATGAACGACATTTTTAATACAGATGCAGATATGATAATATATGCTACCATATATAGTACCATATACTTTGATATATCGTATCATTTAAACAACCCGAGGAAAAATAGTTACATATAGTCATATATGTGATTAAGTTATATCTGTATAAATATACAGTTTCATCCGAAGAATGGCCCGATATATTTTTATCAATTGTTTATTAGTTTTTATCTAAATGTATCAGTTTAGATCTGACCTGATTCAATTATGTGTTAATCAGATGATATTGTATCAGATTTTTGATCTGATACAATTTTATCGGTTTGATCGTAATTGGTTCAATTTTATATAAATAAAATATAATTGTATCCGACATTTACCTTATACAATTGTATCAAAGTTTTAAACTGATATCAGGTCAAAATTGGGAAATAACTATATAATTTTATATACAAATATATCTATTTGGACCTAAACTGATACCATGTAATATAAACCAATAAAATTGTATCAGGTCAAAAATCTGATACAATTTTATCTGATTAACACATAATTTAATCAGGTCAGATCTAAACTGATGCAATTAGATAACAACTGATACAAATAAGAACTGATACAATTTTATCGGGCCATTTTTCGGATCAAATGGTATATGGATGAATCTAAGTTATATATTACCATATAAAGCTCCATATTGGTGCCATTTAAACAATATATTGTCATATATGGTGCCATCATATATGGTAACTAGGGTTTGGGATTTCCCGGACTTTTTTATTTCCCGGGAAACGGGAGTGAAAAAATTTAATTCCCGGGATTCCCGGGAATCCCGGGAAATATTTTTGAACAAAATTGTTAATGAAAACCACCTATATAAGTAATTTTTGTTTAAAAAAAACACTATTTCAGTACAAATGCAGTCTGTGTGTGTAGTGAGAATTCAAAGTAAAAAATATCAGAATGTTGAACATTTGATTTCACATAAATTACTCGCAGCACTGCCAAGTGAATTGCATGATTCCAGCAGAAAGCATCCACTACTGTACTGTCGGAAACAAACCGTTTCGTCACATTTGGCCCATTAGCTATGGTGGCCACAATGTTATTTTCCAAAGACAAATAAAACTCTTCTAGTCTTATTTCTACAATTCTTCTTATTTCATCAGCATTACATCTTCCTGATATATAAACCAACCCCAGGTTATAAAATGAATTATTTCCGTTTATACATATGTTCAAATATCTCTTTTGTGATATTCTTGTCCATTCATCTAAGATTATAGTAAATCTCCTATTGTTAGAAATATTGCTCGATATTTCTTTTATCATGATATCTTTTACATGATTGTAGTAATTTAATAATTCTTTACATCGGTTTCATTTTTTTCCAATGCCAGGTTTTTGTTATAAAAACTTTCTCGAATAAACGAAGATCTAGTAATGGTGCGGATTGACTGCAGCTAATTTGGATACCATTTCAGGAAATGTTTGCCCTACCATAACACCTTTAATGCCTATTCAGCTTACACTTTTTTCTTCGGGTACTTTGCTAATTTTAGCTGAAACGTTATTCTTGTTGTTGTTTTCTTCACGAGAAGTTGCATGACCATCAATTTTTTTTTTTTTTTTGTGAAACAAATTTAGATGTCGGATAACCAAATTTAGATACCACCGTTAACCATTAGTCTTTTCTTTTCACATTTATTAATGAAAACGTTTCTTATAAAATGATTGACCCTTAATATAAAGGCGTATTTTAAATTTAAAGTCGATTTTATTTTTAATCAAACGGTTTTGTTCATTTTGTGTATGAAAACCTTACAAAAATATTTATATTTTTAAATATTTTGATTGGTTGAAAATAAATTAACCAATCAGAATGCTCCAAAAATAAACCAAGTCAAGGTATACTGCCACCCAATATTTTAACTAAAGTCGACTTTACCAAAATTATACATTTGAAAAATTTCGATAGTAAGGGCGATTATTTGTAAGAAACAAAGCTTTTTTTTCATATTTCTTTTAAACATTTTACCAAGTTTTTAGGTTTTACTACTTAAATTTTCAATAAGTTATGCGAAAAAACTTTATTAGTTGAAATTCTCCTAATTACTTGGCAAAGATTTTATTTGTCTGTCAAATAAATGTATTCCCTTTTAAAAGATTTTAACAATGACATTTTCGTTTTGGTATTTAAAAATTTTTTTTATGACTAAAATTAAAAAATCCTATTCGAAACAAAAATAATTTAAAAAATTTAATATTTTTAAAATTTCCCGTTTTCCCGGGAAAAATATATTATTTTCCCGGGAATTCCCGGCAAACTTTTCCCGGGATTTCCCGGGAATTCCCGAACCCCAAACCCTAATGGTAACTCATCAGCAACTACAATATTAACTGTATTTCAGAAGCTATTAATTGTATTTTAGAAATTTTAAATGTATTTTAGAAATTATGGAATGTATTTCAGAAATTTATTAATTGTATTTCAGAAATAATCAAATCTATTTCAGAACTTGTTGATGGTTTATCATAGTTAATAGAGAAAAATTTCTAAATTACATTTCATAATTTCTGAAATACAGTTTGATAATTTCTGAAATACAGTTGTGAATTTCGGAAATACAATTAATAATTTCTGAAATACAATTGATAAAACTGAAATTCAATTGACTAGTTCTGAAATACAATTCATAAATCTGAAAAATAATTGATAAGTTCTGAAATACAATTGATAAAACTGAAATTCAATTGATTATTTCTGAAATACAATTGATAAATCTTAAAAACAATTGATACAATTGGAAATGGTGTAGAGCGTTAAAAATATGTAAATAAAATTATTTTTAAAAAAAAATTCAATTTAATAAAAAAAATATAATTTTATAAAAATATTTATAGATAATAAAATTATAATTTTATAAAAAGAAATTCTTTTGAATGGGGGAAATGTTTTTAGTTGATCTGTTATTTTTAAGTAAATAAATGTTATTTTAGTTTGACTCAAGATCATAAATTAATATCACTTTCTGTTTAAATTATTTTCAAATCAAAGAAAGATGATACAATTTTTACAAGTAAATTACAAAGAATAAAAATTATTGAAAACATTTCGATAAGACCAGCAAGGAGAATGCGCGTTTTTATAAAAAAAAATGCATAGCCGTGAAAGCTATCGAACTCGAGACCTTCTGAGTTTAAACCTTATTTTAACAAAATATTGTAATTTTTATAAAATCAGTGCTCTTCCAGTGTATTATTTTTTGAACTATTGTCAATATCTGTCTGGGATCTTATTTAATCCCAAATAAATGGAGATCTTACGTAGTACCCAAATATAATGCGGGATCTAATTTTAGCTGTCATTTTTCTGGATAGTTTTAGATGTCAATCTCCAAATATATTGCTGTTTCTAATTCGATCTGCAATTTATGGGATAAATTAAGATCCTACCAAATCTCCAAATATATCACTGGATTTAATTCGATCTGCAATTTATCGGAAAAGTTAAGATCTTACGCAATCCCGAAGTATATTACTGGATCTAATTTTATCTGTAATTTTTTGGATAAATTTAGATCTTACTTAATCCCCAAATATATTGCTGGATCTAATTTGATCTGCCAATTTTCTATTCAATTTATATCCACAAATATATTGCTGGATCTAATTCGATCTGCCATTTTTCAGATAAATTTAGATCTAAGTTAATCCACAAATATATTGCTGGATCTAATTTGATCTGCCATTTTTCAGATCAATTTATATCTAAGTTTATCCACAAATATATTGCTGGATCTAATTCGATGTGCCATTTTTTGGATCAAATTAGATCTAAGTTTATCCCCAAATATATAGCTACATCTAATTCGATCTGCCACTTTTTCGGATCAAATTAGATATACCTTTATCCACAAATATATTGCGGGATCTAATTTGATCTGCCAAAATTGAGATCAAATTAGATCTAAGTTTATCCCCAAATATATAGCTGGATCTAATTGGATCCGCCATTTTTCGGATCAAATTAGATCTAAAAATATCCGCAAATATATAGCTGGATCCGCCAATTTTCGGATCAAAATAGATCTAGGTTTATCCCCAAAGATATCACTGGACCTCCCAATTTTGAGATATAACTTGATCTTAGTTTATCCCCATATATACAATGGGATCTAATACGATATGATTGGATACACCCAATTTTGAGATCTAATTGGATCAGCTAGATATTACAGCAGACCTTAAACAATATCAAATTGGATATAATTAGATATTGCGCGAGATCAATTTTTTTTACTCGGGTAGCCATTGAGCGACACTTGGTATAAAATAAGAAAACAAAAACTAACAATTCCTACCCGAGTAAAAAAAATTGATCTCGCGCAATATCTAATTATATCCAATTTGATATTGTTTAAGATCTGCTGTAATATCTAGCTGATCCAATTAGATCTCAAAATTGGGTGTATCCAATCATATCGTATTAGATCCCATTGTATATATGGGGATAAACTAAGATCAAGTTATATCTCAAAATTGGGAGGTCCAGTGATATCTTTGGGGATAAACCTAGATCTATTTTGATCCGAAAATTGGCGGATCCAGCTATATATTTGCGGATATTTTTAGATCTAATTTGATCCGAAAAATGGCGGATCCAATTAGATCCAGCTATATATTTGGGGATAAACTTAGATCTAATTTGATCTCAATTTTGGCAGATCAAATTAGATCCCGCAATATATTTGTGGATAAACGTATATCTAATTTGATCCGAAAAAGTGGCAGATCGAATTAGATCTAGCTATATATTTGGGGATAAACTTAGATCTAATTTGATCCGAAAAATGGCACATCGAATTAGATCCAGCTATATATTTGTGGATAAACTTAGATCTAATTTGATCCGAAAAAGTGGCAGATCGAATTAGATCCAGCAATATATTTAGGGATAAACTTGGATGTAAATTTATCCGAAAAATGCCAGATCAAATTAGATCCAGAAATATATTTGGGGATAAACTTGGATCTAAATTTATCAGAAAAATGGCAGATCGAATTAGATCCAGCAATTTATTTCGGTATTAAAATGGCAGATCGAATTAGAAACAGCAATATATTTGGGGATTGACATCTAAAAGTATCCATAAAAATGACAGATAAAATTAGATGCCGCATTATATTTGGGTGCTACGTAAGATCTCCATTTATTTGGGATTAAATAAGATCCCAGACATATATTGCCAACTGTTCAAAAAATAATAGACTGGTAGGGCACTGATTGTATAAAAATTACAATATTTTGTTAAAATAAGGTTTAAACTCAGAAGGTAACGAATTCAATATGCATTTCTTTTACAAAATTAATTTCTTTTTATAAAATTAAAATTTTTTTTTCTATAAATTTTTTTATAAAATTATATATTTATTTTGTTATTAAATTGAAATCTTTGAATAAAATAATTTTATTTACATCTTTTTGACGCTCTACACCATTTCCAATTGTATTAATTGTTTTAAGATTTATCAATTGTATTTCAGAAATAATCAATTGAATTTCAGTTTTATCAATTGTGTTTCAGAACTCATCAATTATTTTTCACATTTATGAATTGTATTTCAGAACTAGTCAATTGAAGTTCAGTTTTATCAATTGTGTTTCAGAATTTATTAATTGTATTTCCGAAATTCACAACTGTATTTCAGAAATTATCAAACTGTATTTCAGAAATTATCAACCGTATTTCCGAAATTATGAAATGTATTTGAGAAATTTTTCTCTATTAGCTATGAAATTCTGAAATAGATTTCATTATTTCTGGACACAACTAAATAAATAAATAATTAAATTTGCGTAATATTGTAGTTTCTGAAGTGCAAATAATATTTTGTGATATGCAATTAAAATTTTCTAAAATACATTTAATAATTTCTGGAATACCTTTTTTCGATGCTTATAAGTTAGCTCGAAATGCTTTTATCATTCATTTAATTTGTAGCTATCACACATCTATAACAAGTCTCGTTAGATTAGAGTGTAGAGGTCTAGCCTGACAATCTGGTGGACTGGGTTAAATTTCATGTTTTTAAAAGCAAATATTAAAAAAAGTTTTCTCAATTTTTTCAAAAATGTTTTTTGAAATCTATTTTTTTGCCAAGATAGTTAATGCAACGTTCTGCCAACGCATAACCGACCATCGCCAACGGTTTGCCAGCATTGTGCCGATTATATTTTTCTGTCTGGGATGTTAAACTTAAACCTATTGTATATTAACATTAATTAACACTATATTTTTATTTTTAGGAAATACATTTTTATTTTATTATAAGTTAACATTAAATTAAATTTTAGATAATGGCACCAATTTGTAGTTGTAATTATTATATGTATATTAAATCGTATATTCATAAACATTCTATACAGTTAGACGAGGTCTATGGAACTATTTAACTTTATAAAGTGTTTATAAATTATAACTTAAATGTACATATATATATGTTAAATGTACGTGAACAAATTGTTGATATGGACCCACAAATTGTATCTCAACTGATATTGGAATTATTGTACCATTACCATACATCAATATATAGAGCAATTCCATATGAAAACGATCACCTTTTGGACGACCCCTCTCCGATTCTAAAATAAATAGTCTAAATCGATTGCCCAGCAAAAAATAATGTACCTACATATTTTTTTTTTTTTATAGTGACTGGTTTAGTGGTGGTGTACACCACTGTCATGTGACAAAATTGAAGAATTCTTCATAAGGGACCTCATTGAAAGTTGTTTAAAAAAAAGCGATCGCAACGAGTGATAGCTCGTTGGAAAGGTATTGAATCAGGCTTTAATTGAAAAATAAAATTTTCCTAATTTTTCTCAGAAATTTACCTTTTTTCCCATGAAAATTAAATTTTCCCATGAAAATTAAATTTTCCGATTTTCCACAGAAGCTCCTAAATTTTCCGGCTAATTTTTTTTTTTTTTTGGATTCCTCATAATTTTTGCTTTAAGAATCAGCAATAAAAAAATGGGCCCCGACTCCTTGTTTGGACAGGAGAGGAGCATTTAAGAGACCACCTTGTTCTCATTGTTTTTATATTTTTTATAATTGAATTATTTGTAATTATTTAACATTATTTTATTATTAAAAATACATTTTAAAAATTATTTTACAGTTAAAAATACATTTATGAAGAAAAAATCTTTCTTATTTTGCTGCTTATACTTAATTACAATATTTATTAAAAATTTCAATTGTCTTGGCATCATTATAAAATTAAAGTAACTTTAAATTTAGCACGTCGGCAGACGAAGATTACCGCTTTACATTAATTGACATATCAGAAATATTTGGTATGAAGCAATGAAACTTTTGCGTTCCAGTTATAGTTTTGACATTATTATATCTGTTTTGAATTCGTCGCTCCATGGCATCGTGTTCTTTTTGAGTGCATAAAACTGTGTTAATGGCAATTTCCTTGCTTTGAATCCACGAAAACAAATGTTGTACATTTAAGATCTGGTCAATATATGGCCTTTGCAAACTTGCCTTAGTCGCCATGCGTTTTAGGGTTCCCCCTAACGCATCGCATGGGCCCTTACCGTGGGACGTCGCAAAAAAGTGCCACTCGACCTTGCAGTTTTGTTCTTCTTCAATTATGCAAAGATTGTAAAAATTTTTTTTATTCTTGTACTGAGAAGCCGCGCCGTCTGAGAAAAACGTTACTTTGTCGATTGCATCGAATTTTGATCTTAAGAATTCAAACAGTTTCATTTGAAATAAATAAACGGACACATAATTATGAGCTAAACTCTCCGCGACAACAACAAGGCTTACGGTCTGTAGTTCGTTATCTTCGTCTTTGAAATAAATGCAAAAAGGATGCACCGTGCACTGGTCGTTTGCCCAGTGATAAGCCTGAATTTCATCCTGAACGAGAAAAGTGTAATTCTCGGCAAAGTCGCTTATCACAATGAATTCATTTTGGGCTAATTTCTCCTTACTTTCCTTTAGAAATTTCGATTGCATCTCGGATATGAAATGGTGCGCCTTCAGTTCATTCAACTTGAATCCGAATTCCTCGATGAATTCCGGAATCTTCTTTACCACGGTCTCAAGGGAACATCTGCCGCTGCTAATTATCCACTGTTTGAAATGCACCTCCTGAATTAACAGCTGTTCAAACTTTTCCGCCAAATATTGCTCTAGCTCGTCAATCTTCGGACAATTGTCGCATTTGGACAGATGACAATTTTCCGTGGGGTATGCGCACAACGACTTCGACAGGAGGTCCCTATATGTTTCAATTTCACCGTGAAATACTTTCAATTTCTTGCATGGAAAGAACATTAATTTGATGTTTTGATGAAACATGCAAACGCAGACTGCATGCGTTCCGTGCCTGTCTAATGCCAGCACGCATTCTTTTGGTCGTAGGATGGCAAACTTAGAAAATCCCACTTTTTCTGCTGGGTATTTCTCTTTGAACTGATGGTATGCTTCGGATAGATTACATAATAATAATCTGCGCTGCTTGTGTACTTTTTCTCCATCTTCACGTGTGATAACATAGTCACGTGTACTTGGGCAGGCGCGGCTGTTGTCATCATTGCAGTAAAAATCTTGAATCAATTTCACCGTTGCTTCGCTGAGGGTCCTTGAGCCAAATTTTGGTGGGAGTCGCCAATATGCCCTTCTGTCGAACTAATTCTTTGCTTCTTCTCGCGATGTAAAAAGATGTTTGAAACTGTTCAGAAATCTTGCGTATAGACCATGATTGAGGCAGCACAGATAAAATGAGATATTTCTCCGGAAAAGTGGTCGCTAAATTGAATTTTCTTTTCAACTGCTCAATCATTTGTTTGCCGTCATCAACGTCATCTGCTTGACTGCATTCGTTATCAGAGCCTTCATCAAATATTGTCGCGATTGCACTCATAACCTTGCCTTTTTTCTCTTTCCTGTATTTTTCACTTCGCAACTTTCTTTTTGTAATAGGCGATTCACCTAAAGTGGTAATAGCCTCATTCAAAGGACTCAAAGACATATTGACCATCGGAATGTCTGCCTCACTATCAGATGAAACATTTTGTTCAATTGTCATTTCACTCTCGGATTGTGGTTGCATTTGTTTCAATGCATTTGCTTGTTGAGACAAATCGATTTTACACTTGGGGCAAATGAATTCTGCTTCTTCACCGTATTGTATATTTAATTCATTCATGTATCGCTTCGAAACACCAGTTAATTTTAATACTTTTATCTTTTTCGAACGATGTCCACTCTTGTTAAACGGATTGCAGCAAAATTTATTCATTTTACTTTAAATTGTCTTTACAGCTTCACTCTTTACTTTACAAAAAAAAACACTTTAACACTTTCACGTTTAGTATTCAACTAAAATTTGACTCAGAGTGTGTGAAGTATTTATATTTATTTTTTGGTAAAAAATAGGTAAAAAAAATAAGCGACCCTACGGGGAATGAGGGGTCAATTGCCCTGAAAGTACCTATCCTGTGAGTGGTTAAATCAAGACTTGTCACAGGATTGGTATAATTTACCATTGCTGTGGGTTAAGCAGTGACAATTATACTTAAAGGACTAGTCCCATGACTGGTGAAACGGTGGCATACAATTTAATCGTCCTCAAAGTACCTATCCCGTGACTGGTAAAAAGAGGACATACCGCTAAATTGCACTCAAAGTACGTATCCCGTAACTGGTTAAAGAAGGACTTGCAGCAGGACTGATATACTTGCTGTGGGTTAAGCAGTGTCAATTATACTTAAAGGACTGGTCTCGTGACTGATGAAATGATGACATACCACTGAATTATCCTCAAAGTACCTATCCCGTGAATGGTTAAAGATGGTCTTGTCGCAGGACTGGTATAATTTATTGTTTCTATGGGTTAAGCTCTGTCAATTATACTTAAAGGACTGGCCCCAAGACTGGTGCAAAGAGGACATACCCCTTAACTGGATAAGTGTGTTATAAAGAAATCCACAAGTAAGACTTTTTTTTTTTTTAAAGAGAAGCAACACTCAGGAAATTCATCCTATTAATTAACGTGTGAAACGTGAAAGATGGTGAAAGATGAAGGGCTTCAAATATGGCAACACTGTAATTGCGCGAGATGTTGAATTTTAGAACAGTTGTTGCGCTCCATCTGATGGTGATTTGGCGAACTTTGTTGAAGCTTTTTAGTTCATAGCCCTGTTATATTATTTTACTTCGGTGGGGTTAAGTGCTATGGGAACACCGAAGGAGGACGCTGCGATATGTATGAGGGATAGAAAAACGCATACATATTTATATTTTCATAAATTGATGTTGCCTTCCAACGCGCTAACCATTACACCACAGCGCCCATAATTGGTCGGTTTCCAGTACACTGATAGAATTATCCTTCATGATGAACAATTTCATAGAATTTTTTTCGTAAGTTCAATGAAGAATTTCGTTAAATAAAATGATCAAAAAATCATAATTTGTGAAAAATTACGATTTTTTGATAATTTTAGTTCTAGTTCTAGGCCCTATGCTCCAACTTGAAAGGACGGGAATAAATATATATATAGTATATATACCAACAAAGATTATATACTTTATAGATTGGCTATGCTACTCACGGTTCTGTCGATAATTAGCGAACTCGGGCAAAGAGAAAAATGCATAAGAAAACCTATTCATAAAAAATGCCACCAAATAAATTGAGCGAAGGTTGAGCGAGATAATGTGGATAGAAACCCACTGGTTCTAAGCACTCGGAGTTTTCTTTAAATTTTAGCATCAGGAACCCTGAGCTTATTGCTAACAACTTCAGCTCCAATCTTTTGGAGGATTTTACAGGAATTTTAGAATCGGTAAAAGGTTCGACGTATATATATATATATATATATCTTATATCTTAAAAGAACATCTTAAAAAAGGAATACATATGTATTTCATATTTGATTTCTGTGAAAAAACACACCCAAATTCTTCAAAAAAAAAAATTTTTATATTTTAATTTGTTGACAAATGAAAATATTTGTGCTTTTTTTACATAACAATTTTGTCAAGGTTTTGCTGTGACAATTTTACTTATAATACCAAAACCATAACAATTTCCATTCACCTCAGTTTTGTCACTGTTTTTGTCAGTTTTGTAATGGGACTGGTTCTGTATCAGTTCCTTTTAGGTTAGTTGGGTGACATGTCACAAAATATACAAAGTGTGACTTATTCTTTGACGGATCCTTTTGGGTTAGTTCGGTGACATGTCTCTTTAAGTCAGTTAGGCGACATGTCCTTTGGGGCTAGACCTGCGACATTTCGAAAGGTGTCTAATCTGTGGCAATACGTCATTTCCAATGACAACGCCATGTTAAAGTGATATGTCTCTTTCAAAGAAAAAGACCGATCAACGACCTGTCTCTGCCCCCTTGGGACCTATCTTGTGTGTCATCTGGGACCGGTCCCTTTCCCCGTAGGGGATATTTGCTTTTCTTTAATAGGAAAATTTGCGTGAACTACTGGTCATAAAATGTTTTTTAAAGAGGGACTTAATTGGTTACTGCCAATAAGCCGACCACAGGTCATAAAATGTTTTGTAAATTTTTTAAATTACCAGGTAATAAATATTTCGCCATATTTATGGAAAATCCGTGTTTTATGACTTGTTTCTGCACGTGTCATTTTAGGCGAAATATTTATTACCTGGTAATTTAAAAAATTTACAAAACATTTTATGACCTGTAGCCTCAGTCGGGTTTGGTGTGCCATTACATGCCACTGCTGCTATTATCCATGGATGTATGGCCGATCTTGTGAAGGCAGGCAGACCATATTCACTACACACTCAACTTGGGGCTCTTAAAAAAAATTGATTTTTTCTTCATAAATGTATTTTTAACTGTAAAATAATTTTTAAAATGTATTTTTAATAATAAAATAATGTTAAATAATTACAAATAATTCAATTATAAAAAATATAAAAACAATGAGAACAAGGTGGTCTCTTAAATGCTCCTCTCCTGTCCAAACAAGGAGTCGGGGCCCATTTTTTTATTGCTGATTCTTAAAGCAAAAATTATGAAGAATCCAAAAAAAAAAAAATTAGCCGGAAAATTTAGGAGCTTCTGTGGAAAATCGGAAAATTTAATTTTCATGGGAAAATTTAATTTTCATGGGAAAAAAGGTAAATTTCTGAGAAAAATTAAGAAAATTTTATTTTTCAATTAAAGCCTGATTCAATACCTTTCCAACGAGCTATCACTCGTTGCGATCGCTTTAGTAGTTAAAACAACTTTCAATGAGGTCCCTTATGAAGAATTCTTCAATTTTGTCACATGACAGTGGTGTACACCACCACTAAACCAGTCACTATAAAAAAAAAAAAATATGTAGGTACATTATTTTTTGCTGAGCAATCGATTGAGGCTATTTATTTTAAAATCGGAGAGGGGTCGTCCAAAAATTTGCCAATTTTGATCGTTTTCATATGGAATTGCTCTATATTTCTATTCATATGTTACTGATGAATTTTTACATTGAATGAAATTGAGAAATTATGAAATTTTTAATGGACATAAACATTTTACTTCAAGTTTAGAAATTATTTTATGACTGTTTTTTGATTATTTAATGATTGTTTATACACTAATGGAAAAGTCTGTAAAAAAGCTACTAAAAATTAGTTAAAAATGACCTTGAAGGAAAAACTGCTGTATTAGGAGAATATTTTTGCTATATATTAATAAGATAGGAACAGCAAAAATAAAACTGTTAAATATATAAAAATTTGAGTTGTAATTGAGATAAATTTCAGTGACATGAAAATAAAATTAAATTGTAGTAGTAGACTAAAAACATCACAAAAAATTTTAAATTTTCAAAGTTCCTTTTTTGTTTTTAATGGAAATACAAATCTAGCCTTCTGAAATCAACAGTTTAATATTTTTAGCAAATATTTCTGTCGATTTTATAAACTGCTATTTGCATTGAACAACATTTTTCTAGATATGTACAACATTTTGTTTTTGCCGTTTTTAGTTTACTAATATTTTAGTTTAGTTTATTTATTGTTTCAATAGCTATCACAACAAGAATAAATTTTATAAATTACAGTCCCGAGTAAAAAAATTTTGATATAATCATATAATTTTTTATGTAATTGCATATAGTAACTTATAGTTACATATGGCCACATATGCTTTTAAATTCAAGCATATATACTTTTATATAGACATATGTTAGATATTTGTTCCTCAAAGGTTTTAATATGGAGACATATGTGATTTTATATTATTACATACTGTCCTACATATAATTGCGTGTGTTATATATAAGTACATAAAGTAACATATTACAGATATAATTACATATACGTTTATATATAATTTAGTATGACACTATACATAATTTTATAAAACTATATGTGGAGCCATATAAGAAATATTTCATAATTTGTGTTAGATATGATTATATATTGACGAATAAGAACCCATATATAACTTAATATGGTTCCATATCTACAATATTTCATGATTTCTTTAATATATAACAATATTACGTTCTTTATAAAATCATCTATAATTATATATCATCCCACATAAGCAATTATTTCAAAGTGATTTTATATAAAAATATATAAGGTCCATATACACATGTGTGCAATATAATAGATACATTAAAATTTTTTCTAATTTTATTCTCGTTGCCTTTATTTTTAAGGATCAATTTTAGCATGACGTCTGTTTTTGTATTTATACACTTGTTTTAAGTAGGCGTGGTTTTTAATGAAAAATAAGCGATATCGACCTTCTATCAATTTAAATAGTAAAATTTAGCGAGTACTGATCAGTTCTGTAAAAACTGTATATTTTTGAAATTCCTATAATATTTCCTTAAGTCTTGCATTATTTTTTTCTACAAATGGTCTCTAGACTTAAAATGACAGTGCCTTAAATATGACTAAATTTTTCTTGTTTGTAGCGATTTTAAAATAAAGTTAACTACACTGAAATTTAAACACGGAATACTTTATACTACAACGTAAAACAAAGTTTGTCTGATTTGTTATATCGCGGTAAGTATAGAATAAGGCCATTCAGTTTAAAGTTTTAGTGTTGTTAACTCAATTTTAAAATCGCTAGAAACAAAGAAAAATCTGGTCATGTTTAAGGCGCTGTCATTTTAAGTCTGGAGACTACTTGTAGATAAAGATAATGCAAGATTTAAGGATATATAGAATTTCCAAAAATATACAGTTTGTATAGATCCTACCAGTGCTCGCTAAATTTTACTATGTAATTTGATAGAAGGTCGATATCGCTTCTTTTTCATTAAAAGCCACGCCTACTTAAAACAAGTTACAAAATAAAAAAACGGCCATTACGCTAAAATTCTGCACCATTTTCTGAACAATCTCCTTGCATTTTGGGTTGAATTTATCCACTATTTTGATCTTAAAAAATAAAGGCATCGAGAAAAAAATTAGAAACTATTTTTAGATTCAGTAATTACTAGGGATTGGCGCGTGACTAGAAATGTTCGTGGGTCACGTTATTCACACGTGATCGTGAGTAATAATTAAATATAATTCGTACTTGATTCGTGCGTGAGCGTGAATAAGAATATATAACCCGTGCATGGTTCGTGTGTAAGTTTATTTTTTGCATCATATATTTTTAGTAATTTTTACTATTTTGTAATATTTTACTATTTTTTTTTACTATTTTTCTTATATCTTGGTTGTATAACATAATCCTATTAACTTTAAAATTTCAGTCTTGTTAACTTTATTTTAAAATTCCTAAAAATAAAGAAAATTTTGTTCATGTTTAATGCACTGTCATGATAAATCTGGATAAAATTAATGGAAGATTTATCGAAATTATAGGATCACCAGCAGACCTATGGGTTAATCATTATATTTACACATGCAATTACACAATTACATGTAATTGTAATTGAAAAAAATTCAATTACAATTACATATTATTTGTAATTGTAATTAAAAAAAAACAAATACAAGTAATTTGTAATTGAAAATTTTCAATTATACATTACATATAATTGTAATTGAAAAAATGTCAATTACAATTACATTTTTTCGGAAAAGAAATAATGAGAAAAAGCACAAGTGAGGGGTCAGCCCAACCTCAATGACGTATTCTTTTTATACTTATCCACGCCTATCCAACCTATCCCAGTCAGTTTTTTCTACAAAATTTTAACAAAAAACACTTTAATTCTAAATGTAATTGAAATTTGTAATTGAAATCACTTTCAATTACAATTACTTGTAATTGAAAATTTTCAATTACAGTTACATGAAATGTAATTGAGTTTTTTTTAATTTCAATTACATTTATTTGCAATTGTAATTGAAATGCCCCAGGTCTGATCTCCAGATATTGCGTATCTTTTTTATTTAAAAAAATAATTTTTATATATTGTTAGATGTGGTCATATATAATATGATCTAAAGTATAAGGTAAATTTTTGTATCAAACTATATCCACTTTTATAACATTTTATATAATTTTATACAAAAAGATATAATTTGATGTAATTGGATGAGGACAAAATTCGGATACAATTGTATCGAATAGCATAAAATTGTATCAAATTGTACCAAATTGTATACAATTGTATACAATTCGATACAATAAGATACAATAAGATGTTCGTATTTTTCGGATATAATTATATCTAATAACATAAAAGATTATATATAATTAAATATAACTTCATATGGCTCCATATAATTTTTTTTACTTGGGGTGATAGCAAATCAAATTTCCATATTAATATTAGTTATTCAATAACATTTATAATTAAATTAAAATTTAAAAGTAAACATAGTTAAATATAAATTCAAAATAAACATAAAACATAATAAAATAAATATATTTAATTAATTTTAAACAAATTTAAAAGTTCCTTTTTAAAACATAATGTGTTGCTAAGCAATATGAGGGTAAATCATTCCAAAGACCGATTGTATAATTGAAAAATTGTCTTGTAGACAAAAGATATTTATATTTTTGGGAAATCAGGTTTCTTCCACGTGGAGATTTGGCAAAAGTAAGTTTTCTGTAGAGAAATTCAGGTTCCTTTATATAAATTAACTTATGCATCATCATGAGACTTTTATATTTTAACAAATCTTTGAAACACATATTATTTAACTGATATGAAAATGATGAAATACTATCCCTTCTACCACGATTAAATACATATCTGGCTATGTTGTTGTACGTGACCTCAAGTCGATAATAGTCAATACGGTCACAATTGGCAAATATTTCACACCCATATAGTAGAACAGGTATTAAATATGTTTTAGCCAGAAGCATCCGTATTTCAAAGGGCGTCGAGGCTTTAACAGCCCACAGGTTTCTCAACATTCCATGAACTTTCCCAGCCGAAATGTTAATATGATTTTTCCAAGAAAGTTCAGTATTAAACGTTATTCCCAGATTTTTTGATGATGGAACAAGTTCGATTTTATTGTCATTTATCATCAACAGATCATCATTAGCAAGTCTTTTCCTATTATTTTTTGATAAGAATATTCATTTTGATTTTGTTGGGTTTATACATAAACCATTTGCAGTCGCCCAATTATGAATTTTATTCAAATCATAGTTAATGCATTCAATGCAATGACGAAAATCTTCCATTTTGGTGCTTAAGTACAGCTGTACATCATCCGCATACATTTGAATGTCGCAGTGATTCAGAGCATCAGGAAGATCATTAATGTATATACAGAAAAGGAGTGGACCAATAATAGAGCCCTGTGGGACCCCTCTAACAACATCAACAGCATTGGAAGTTAAGCCATTCAAGGAGACAACTTGTCTGCGGTTTAAAAGATATGATGAAATAAGTTTAATTGCAGAATTAGAAAAATGGTACCTTTTTCCAAAAAAAAGTACCTTTTTCCAAAAAAAGTACCTTTTTCCAAAAAAAGTACCTTTTTCCAAAAAAAGTACCTTTTTCCAAAAAAAGTACCTTTTTCAAAAACAAGTACCTTTTTCCAAAAAATGTACCTTTTCTAAAAAAATTTACCTTTTCCAAAAAAAAGTACCTTTTCCAAAAAAAGTAACTTTTCCCAAAAAACATACATTTTTCCAAAAAAAATACCATTTTCAAAAAAAGTACCTGTTCCAAAAAAAAGTACCTTTTCCCAAAACAAGTACCTTTTTCTAAAAAAATGTTCCTTTTCCCAAAAAACATACATTTTTCCAAAAAAAATACATTTTTCAAAAAAAGTACCTTTTCCAAAAAAAAAGTACCTTTTCCCAAAAAAAGTACCTTTTTCTAAAAAAATTTTCCTTTTCCAAAAAAAGTACCTTTTTTCCGAAAAACATACATTTTTCCAAAAAAAATAAATTTTTCCAAAAAAAATACCTTTTTAAAAAAAAATACCTTTTCCAAAAAAAGTACAAATAAAGTACAATAAAAACAAAGTATCTTTTTCCAAAAAATTTCGTTTTTCCCAAAAGTACCATTTAAAATAATATATGTATAATTTCAAAAAAACTAGTTTTTTTCCTCCCCCCACGGATATCTCCACTAAAACATGGTTTCTTGATATTCGGCATAGACGTGCGCTAAGACGGGATTTTTGGAAATTCCTACCGGAACGGGCAAAAAGGGGAAAAGTCTCCCAATAAACAGTCTCACAAATTGGAAAAGTGCCTGCCCAAACCCCTGGAGGTAAGAAGTTAAAATTTGGTATAAAGGTTCCTCCACTGTAGTAGACATCGACTAATTCCCTATAGGATATCCCAAAAGCAAATTCGGAATGTGAGTTCTTCTTTCTGTGTAGGCGTCCGCTTAGACGGAATTTTTGAAATTCCTATCGGGAGTGGAAATAAGGGGAAAAGTCTCCTCCTTGACGGCCTGCCCAATCCCTTTTGGCCAACCTAAAATTTTAAATATGTATTCCTTGGAGTAACGTAATTTTTCTATTTTGGAACAGAAACATAGTAAAAATGGTGGTTGAAAGGGAAAAATGTCCCCACTAACGGCCTGCCCAAACCGCTTAGGCAATGCAGTTGAAATTTGGTATGAATGTTCCTCATCCATCGCAGATAGCCGCGAAGATGGAATTTTTGTAAATTCCTAAAGGGAGGGGCAAAAAGAAGAAAAGCCTCACCTTGGGGGCCTGTAAAAACCCCTTCGGCTAGAAACCTGAAACTCAAAATGTGGGACCCTGGAGTAAGGGCTAACTTATTAGAAAGATACTTTTTTGAATTTTGGACAGGGTAGTTATAAAATGAGGGAAAGTGGCCCCTTAACGACCTGTCCAAACTGCTGGAACTAGGAAGCTGAAATTCGGCACTTAGGTTCCTCTTCCAGCCTAATTCCAACCGGGAGGGACAAAAAAAGAAAAAGTGTTCCCCTTGACAGCCTGCTCAAACTGCTGGAACTAGGAAGCTGAAATTCCCTGTCGATGGATTTTCGGAAATTCCTACCGAGAGGGGCACAAATAGTAAAAGTTGGCTAGAAACTTGAAATGTAAAACATATGTTACTTGGAGTATAGGCTCAATTACCGGGAAGGTGCTGTTTGGACAGGGACATTGCAAAAATCGGGATTAATGAAGCGAAAAGTGCCGCTTAAAGGCCTGCCCAAACCGCTGGAGGTAGAAAGTTGAAATTTGGTATTAAAGTTCCCCCTCTATTGTAGACATCCGCTAAGATGAGATTTTTGGAAATTTCCACAGGTAGGGTCAAAAACAGGAAAAGTCTCCCCCTTAACGGCCTGGCCAAACTGCTGGATCTAGGGAGCTTAAATTCGGTATTTGGGTTCCTTCTCCAACGTAGACGTCCCCTAAGACGGTATTTTTGGAAATTCATACCGGGAGGGGTAAAAAGGGAAAAAACTTCCCCCTTGATAGCCTGGCCAAACTGCTGGAAATAGAGACCTAAAATTATATATGTAGTAGGTTCCTCCTCCAACGCAGACGTCCTCTAAGACGGAATTTTTGGAAATTCCTACCGGGAGGGGTAAAAACGGAATAATTCTCCCCCTTGATGGCCTAACCGAACCCTTCGGCTAGAAACCTGTAATATATAATTTTGTTTACCTTGGAGTATGGGCTAACTTATCGACAAGGCATTTCTAGGACTTTGGACAGGAATGTGGTAAAAATGGTGGTTCAATAGGGGAAAATTGCCCCCCCCCCCCTTAACGTCTCCGTCTTTAGCTAGAAACCTAAAACTTAAAGAACAAGTGTATATGGAACACTAAAATTAAGAAACTAAATAGGAAACGAGTGGAATTGAAATACTACACAAGTAGAATGAAATGGATATAAACGTTGAACGAGTGGAATTGAAATTATAGACAATGCAAATGGATTGGAAGAGGGAATTACCTGTTCAAACACTATCCACGGAATATGAAACTTATGTAGCATTGAAACATACTCTCCAAAAAGTTAAACAAATTTTCTAAAAGAGAAAAAACCTTAGAAAAGGAATGGAACTTATATATTCCGATATTTAAACTGCATGTAACTAAGCACCGGTGGAAGAAACCGACGCAGTAAATTTTCCAACTGAATTTGTGAATTTACTTGAATTGCCAGGTCTACCTTTACATAAACTGAAATTAAAAAAAAAACTTTAAGGCACGCTAACAACGTAGCGGGCTTTGCCCGCTATTTTTAATATTATAAAATGCTTTCCAACCCTGCTTTAAGTTATTTATTTTCATTCAAAACACAAATGAACAAAACTACTTACGGGTCTATCTACCTAAGTTCGCACTTTACCAAATTATTTTAACATACACACGTATATTGCAATTTATTATGGATTCATTACTAACAATCAACTTTCATGAGAAAAAGTGATCAAATATTTATTTATTTTAAACCCATTGTTGTGCAGAATTATTTATTTGTGGTGGCTGGGTGAAGGCTTTTATTATAAAAACTGTACTTTAAATAAAAAGCGAATTAAAAAAAATTGTCGGGGGGGAGGGGCGCAGCCCGCTAGTTTTTTATATTTTTTTTAAATTTCACTAAACTTTATAAAATGTTAGGTTTTCCGCAAATAAAATGTTATTACTTAAAATTTTTTTTTAAGTTTCTTGATTTTTTTTTATTTTTACACCACATGAAAACGAAGCTAGTGTTTCAATTTTCAAGTTCTTTTTTTTTAAAAAAACGTTATTATTTTAATTTTTGGTGGTACCTTAAAATTTAGCTCTTTCTAACTTTGTTCAAACTCAGGTAAAAGGGTTTGGAAAATGTATAAAATTTTTAAATTTGCGGTTAAAAAAAAATCAATTTTATTTTCAAATTCTATTAAAGAGCTTCAGGATGTCCTAAAATCATAAATAAAAAAAAGACGTTCTTCCATATTTTTTTTTTACTCTACCAAACTTAAGCAACTTTGGGATTTCCAGTCAAAAAATGTCTAAAGTTTTCGATGCCACCAAATATTATTCTATAAAAAATTTTCACTTAAAATAATTTTGCTTATAGTGAGTAACAAAACCACCGTGTTTCAAAGAATTATCTTTAAAATTGAATTTTTGCCAATTTCTTTTGTAAAGCAGTTAAAATTAGATTTTCGTTTAACTATTTTAAGATGAATGGGGGAATATTTAGTTGATCTCTCATATTTAAGTAAATGAATGTTCTTTTTAGTTTGACTTTAGATCATAAATTAATATCACTTTCTGTTTTTAAATTATTTTCAAATCAAAGAAAGATGATACAATTTTTACAAGTAAATTACAAAGAATAAAAATATATTTGAAAGAATTCGATAAGACCAGCAATACAGAATACGTATTTTTGGCTTTCGCTACAAAGCCATCATCAGTGTATTTCGTCTTGTGTGGGCTAATATTTCTAATGTTTGTCTACTTATGTGACCGCTGAAAGAAAATCGAATTTCGTATCAACAACTCAACTTAGACTAACATCAACGAAATTTAACAATGCTATTTTTATCCTTTTTTTTATTTTGCTTTGAACCTTAATTCTTAAGATATCTCAGCTGATTCTATTCAACTCTGTAAATGATAACCACAGATTTTTGAATTACAACGAACCGTTAAATTTAAATGTATATTATTTAAATTATATTTTTGCACCGTGTCAATGTGTTTTATTTGCGAACCGCCAATTTGATAAACACAAATTATATATCATTGGAAAGCAAGTTGAAAACTCAAATACGAAAAACTAATAAATTGAAGAAAATTCGTACGCAATTTTTTTTATTATATCTTTTGCTTGCAGAAATGTAAACTCCGTTACCACAAAAAAAATTAAAATTGTGCAAAAAACGTTATTGCGATAACTTGTAGAAGAGATTTTTTGCAATTAGGTTTATAATGACTAAACTTACTGATTCTATTAAGAAAATATCGAAATATTAACACTTTTTGCTTCTCACAAATTTGGCCCAAAAATGTATCACATTTTTTGATTTCACCCATTTACATTATTTTAACTATATGTAGTATGAATGTACATCAGTTTACCTCTTTATCTAGCGCATTAATTCACGATAGTCACCCATAATAAAATTGATCATCTACATGCAAAAGAAAATATAAATTAGTTATGGTTTAATTGATTGTATTTACGATAGTGTTTTACTCGTAACAACAACAATTTACACACAATTTTGGAAAAATCGGGTAGCCGCGTTAACGTACGTGGAACAGAGCTTTTGTTTAAAAAACAAACGATCTTACAAAAAGCATTGTAAAGCACTCACTAAATATTATTAATCTTACCTTAATCTAATCTAATATATGTATGCGTTGAAGTTAGTTAAATGATGATGTATTGGACCTATTCCATCCACCGCCACCAATTTCTCGCCCCAAAAAGTTTTTTAAAATAATTTAATTGTTTTTATTTTGAATACAAATTAAAATCAATTAAGTCCGTATTTTACGGTACGGAAACGGAGTTAAAACGTATTGTGTTCGAAAATCCGATTACACGGTCCTGTAATGTACGCACAGGATGTTACGGATACGTTTATTCCGGACCGTTTATGTGCCGTAAAAGCAGGATTCATGATTCCGTACGTGCCGGAGAGTCCGTAAAAATGTTTCTTGGGTATATTGGTACTTTCTTATGATTTTTGTTAATTTTTTGTGTAAGTGTTATATCAACTCACTCTACGAATGAGCGGAAGCTCCCTTTTGAATAATTATAATAAGTATCTTGACAAACTGTACTAGTTATAAATAACCAAATTTATTTTTAAGTCTTATCACATAAGAGAAAAACCCATAATTAGTAATATTGACCAAATGTATTTTTAAGTCTTATCACACAAGGGAAAAAACCATAATTAGTAATAATAACCAAAAGTTTTTTAAGAAAAAACCAATATAATCTTTTGGTACCTTTCCTATGAAACAGATAAAAACTTATTCTGTGTTTAGGAAGAAACATCAGGCACCGATAAACGATCACCTACCTGTGTTTGTTTATCAGGATGTATATTATATTATGTGTATTTAAAATATTATAAATAGAGGAACAACTAAATTTAATAAATAGAACTTATTTTACCAGCAAAGAGGATCGTCTCATTTTTTTTCTTAAGTGAATATTATGAAACGGTTAAATGTTTTTCTCAAAAAAGTAATACTGAAAAAGTTGAAAGTAAGTTCTTTCAATTCATCCGTATTCAAAATTGGCGCAGTCGGTAGGATAACAAAATAGTTTTGTTATCCCTGCAACTAAGAACTTACGGTACGCTAACATCCTTAAACGAATATTAAGGATATCAAGTGCTAACTGTGATTGAGAAATCTATTAGTGAAAATAATAGCAACGAAATACTTGTTAAGCTAAAATTAACAAAAGTATAAAATTCGTAAAAGAGATTTATCGAAAATAAACTCTATAACGAATAATGTCGGTCAACCCAGGAAATCCTGCCCTAGCAGCAGTAGCAGGTGGAGGACAAGGACGAGCGCTTGACATCAATCCACTAACGTATTTGGAAAAAATACAGGGATTCGATGGTAGAAAAGAAGATTTGTCAACCTTTTGTACCAACGTCGATGATATTTTATACACACTCTTGGCCTATAATGCACAAGCTCAAAGAATGTGCATAAACATCGTAAAATCTAAACTAACTTGAAAAGCTAGAAGAGCAATGGAAATACATCCACATTTAAACAACTGGACAGACATAAAATCAATGCCAGAAACTAATTTCGGAGGATTTCAAACGTCCGATCAACTATACGAAGAACTGAGAGCAGCACAATATCGAGGTAATACCCTAGACTACTACAACTTCATACTACACAAGTTAGCAATGCTGAATCAAAAATCCAGACAAGAAGGAAACCTTCAAGATATTCAAAGAAATATCCAAACAGCTCTAAAAATCTTTATGACAAGATTACCAGTACACATGAGAACAGTATTATGTGCTTTAAAACCACAAACAATGGAAGGAGCCATCCATGAACTATCTCAATCAGGATTTTTAACAGAGGAAAAAAGAAAGCCTACAACAACAAGTAATCATCAAAATAATAAACAACAAAAAAAAAAACAAAAATATACAACCCTCAGCATAACCAATAGCATTGAGGTAATAACCCTAATTGGGAACAGAGGTCTCACCTACAACAACATTATGTTCAGCAACCACAACCAGAACCAATGGACACAACCACAACCCAAACTAGAAGACAAAATCATCATCAAACCCCAAAAACGGAATTTAATTGTAAGTGTACAAATTATAAAAATAATGTTGACCAAAATAAAGACGAAATTGTAGAAACTTACGAATCAGGAAATTTTCATGTACCAGCCTCTCTGAGGGACAACCCAAACGACTTGGACTTCCCTATATTTTACTCAGAGGACAGACAAGAAATCTTAGATTACTAATTGATACAGGATCTACTGAAAATTTTCTCAATTTGGACCAATGTCCACCTAAATTCATTAAAAAATTAAATAAACCCATTCAAATTAAAACCGCTTCAGGAAATTTTCATATTACCCATGAAAGCACAATTCCCAAAAATAATATTCAAGTCCCTTTAAATTCGGACACTACTTTTGGACTCTATAAATTCCACGAATTTTTTAACGGTCTTTTAGGACATCTAACGTTAAAACAAAATAACTTCTTAATTAATTATGAAATAAAACAGATTAAAATCAACGAAAAAACTTTCCCATTGTATTATGAAGGAGATTCAGAGGAAATACTCCCAAAAGATTTAAATCAACTACCAGAATTATTCAATATCGAATATTTAGGGACTAATGACCCATTACGTTTAGAGCATCTTAATTCAGAAGAATCAAAAGCAATAAAAATTTTGATTCAGAACCACGAAGACGTTTTCTATCAGAAAGGTGACGATTTGACCTTTACTAATGAGGTTAAACACAAAATTGATACTGGACCTTCCGGACCAATCTATACCAAAACCTATAGATATCCTGTTACCCATACTGAAGAAGTGGAAAAACAGATGAATGAAATGCTAGAACAAGGCATTATTAGACATAGTAATTCCCCATATAATTCCCCATGGATTGTTCCTAAAAAAGAGGACAAAGAAGGTAACAAAGAGTGGCGAATAGTCATTGATTACCGAAAATTAAACCAAGTCACTAGAGAAGATAAATATCCTATCCCTAGAATTGACGACGTCTTAGACAAGCTAGGACGAGCAAATTATTTTTCAACTTTATTTCTAACTAAATTATTTTATCAAATAGAAGTAGAACCGGAAGATAGAGAAAAAACTGCCTTTACAACTCACAATGGACATTTTGAATTTGCAAGAATGCCTTTCGGACTGAAAAACGCTCCGGCGACATTCCAAAGAATGATGAATTTTAAGGAAAGAATATTCAAAACATTGAGGAAAGCAAACCTCAAAATATCTTTAAATAAATCAGATTTCTTAAAGAAGGAAACCGAATTCTTAGGACACATAGTCACAAAAGGTGGCATAAGCCCTAATCCACATAAAATAGACGGCATAAAACGTCAAACTATCCCGAAAAACATTAAGGAAATACAAAGTTTCCTCGGACTCAGTGGTTATTATCGTAAATTTATACCTGATTATTCGAAGATAGCTAAACCTTTGACAATCCGCCTTAAAAAGGATTCAATTATCAATGTAAATGATAAGGACTATAACTAAGCTTTCGAAAAATTGAAAAATATATTAATGTCGAACATGGTTCTAAAATACCCCGACTTTAATGGAAAATTTATTCTAACTACAGATGCAAGTAATTGTGCATTAGGCGCGGTTTTATCTCAAAAAAACGGACCATTAGCATTTGCATCTAGGATGTTGAATAAACATGAATGCAACTATTCAACTATAGAAAAGGAACTACTAGCCATAGTATGGGCCGTAAAACAATTTAGACATTACCTCTATGGAAGAAAGTTCGATCTTCCAACAGATCACAAACCACTCATTTGGTTAGCCAATCTCAAAGAACCTAATTCTAAACTTATCCGATGGAAAATCAAACTCAATGAATATCAATTTGATATATCTCACGTACAAGGAAAGGAGAATAAGGTGGCTGACGCACTTTCAAGAATTAGAGAAACTACCGTCAATCGAAGGGATAAGGCAATCAGATTAGGTGACAATATATGCTCTCTTTGTAATGGAAAATATGCCACAATTAGCTCACTGAATAAACATTTAAGAGATATACATAATAGAGAAGATTTAACGGAGGAATCTAGACCAAAAAGAAAATTGAAGGAACCCCACAGAATGACGATATTAGACAATATTCCTATCATCCCTGATGATGATGACCAAACCATACATTCCGCCGAAGAGGATAGTATGGACTTATTCAAAACTACCGAGAAACCTTTCCAAAGTTTTTCTAACCAAATTGTCCTTAAAAGGGGAATTGAAAGTAATATTGAAAAGGAAATAGTATTCTCAAACAGAAGAACAACATACAATTATGAAAACTTAAACCCTGAACTAATAGCGCAAATATTAGATCAGATTACAGTTGACAAATTAGTAGCTCTTCGTTGTAACAATACAGAAGAATTAATAACGCTTCAAAATAAATTTAAAGAAAGACAATCTAATCCGAATAACTGAATATAAAAACTGATGTGTTTATATCTTACGAAACTGTAACAGAAAAAAGTTACGAAGAGATGATAGAAATAATAGCAAAACATCATAGACTTGATAATAATCACCCAGGTATAACTAAAACTCATGAGGAATTAAAGAAAATTTATTACTATCCTAATCTGAAAAAGGAAATTACTAAATTCATTAATAACTGCCATATTTGTAACTTTAAGCATGAACGAAACCCTATTAAATTACCTTTTGAAAACACGGAAACTCCAACAGAACCTTTTCAAATTTATCATTCGATTATACATATGTTATAAACAACCAACAAATGTATGTTACTATGATAGACAAATTCACAAAATACGCAATGATCGAAGAGATATCCGATAGAACAATTCTTACACTGATCAAAGCTTATCTGAAGTTATTTATTTTAATGAAGAAACCAAAAAAACTTACTCTAGATAACGAAAAGGGATTTAAATCACCACTATTTACTGATTTTTTGGAAAAACAAAATATTCAATATCATATCACAACACCTAATCGACACACAGGAAATTCAGATATCGAAAGATTTCATGGAACAATGAACGAACAAATACGAATATTAAAGATTAGAGAAATAGAAAATGATATCAATTTAAATATAGAATTACCAATACAAGCCTTAAGCAATTATAATAATTTACTTCACCTCACTACAGGTAAAAAACCTATATACTTACATTTTTCTAATAAAATAAACCTTCAAGAAATATTTGAAAGAATGGCAGATAAAAAAAGAAGAAGAATATAGAATATAGAAACAAAAATAGAAAGAATGAAGAGATAAACTCTAACTATGTGAAGACATACAAAAACAAATTAGATCAGAAAGTAAAGAAAGTTAACGTAAAGAAAACAGGTAATAAAAAATACACTAATAATAATCAAGAATTTCATAAGGATCAATTCATTAAACAAAAGAAATATATTTCCAGATCTTTGGAAGTCCTTATCGATCCTATTGATAATCAACCTAGCTGCAGTACAAAAGCTGTTAACAACCGATCTTAATCAAGGAAATGGATTCACTATCATCCAATCAAGAGAGATATCCTTAATTCAAAATTACTCGAAAATATTACACATATTCAAAACTGAAGATTATTTAACTTACATTAGGTGTGTTTGGGTACTTTTCCAGTAAAGTCCAGTAAAAATTATTCAGTAACAAATTTACAGAGAGTAAGGCAAAATTTACTCTCAAAAAGAAAAATATCTTAAAATGTACGCAAACAGAAAAATTTTAAGAATTAGTAAAATACTGCTGCCAACTTCTTTCCTAAAAATATCGCTAAATCAAACTAAAAAATCACTGGAAAATATCTAAATTATAAAAAAAAATAAAAAAGCGATAAATCTCTAAATTTCACGAACTTTTTAAGTCCTGTTGAAAAATTCCACAAAAATAGCTATATTTTTCAAACTTCTTAAAACTTTCTTAAAGCACATCTACACGAGAGAGAAAACTTCTAGAGATAGAGCAAAAAACACCTCTAATTACCTTTATTGTGAATGATGTCATCTATTTAGAGGTGTTTTTTGCTCTATCTGTAGACATTTTCTATATAGATAATTGAAAACTATATAGAAAAATATATAGACAGAAAACTCGCTAGACTTTATGAAAATGCAGCTCTGTATAAGTCTACGAAATGTAATCTCTAGACCGTTGACAATTGCTGTCATATACAATTTCTTTAATTATTAACAATTTTTAAAATGTCTTGTAACATAATTGAACATTTCAATTTATTAAACTCACCTATTGGTATTTTGAGAAAAAATTATTCTTTGAAATACAACAATTTAAATAAAAACAAATACTTGACAACTAGCGATGGTACTTCTACGATAAAAATTAGCGCCAACAATATTAGAGATGACAAATTTAGCGTAGACTCTACGAGATTTCTATACCGTGTAGATGTGCCTTTAAAAAATTATTGATACATCGCCCAGCATTTCCAACTTTTTTGTTTTCCATAAAAATTTAAGGATAAATCGCTGAATTCAAAAATTTTGCCAAGCAAATGAATGTAAAAAAATGCTAAAGGCACATCTACACGAGAGAGAAAACTGCTAGAGATAGAGCAAAAACATCTCTAATTAGCTCTATTGTGAATGATTTAAGCTATTTAGAGGTGTTTTTTGCTCTATCTCTAGTAGTTTTCTCTCTCGTGTAAATGTGCCTTAAGAAAATATCTAGACTGTATTAAAAAGAAAAATCGCTAGTTTTCCCGCTAATAGCTAAATTATATTTTATCCAGCTAAACGAGTTGAAATATCGCTAGATTTGCCGAGAAAATAGCTAAATTGGCAACAGTTATTGATATAGCTGATTGCGAATTAACCTATTCAAATTATTGGATTAATAAATAAAACCTAATAAAATGATCACTTACTTACTCCTTCCATCGTAAATAAGCTTATATTTAAATATCTTTTATTTTTACAAAAAATTATTTCAAAATTATTTAGACAAACTATCACTTTACTCTCTATTTTTCCTCTCTCCTTACTGAGTAATTGTGTAAACAAACACCTTCCAGTAAAAACTTGTACAAATTTGTACGAATTTGTACAAATTTTTGGGTACCCAAATACACTTAACACATTAGAATTCGAAATAATGACACTAGATTAAAAATTAAACACACTAAACTACAATTATTGAGTTTAATACCCAGATCCCATGCTAAACGCGGACTAATCAATATCTTTGTTCGAGATATCATTGATAGGAATGCCGCACAAACACAGCTAATATGAAATTTTTTATAAAATTTTATCAAAAACTGCATCAGTTCAATGAAAACTTTCAATGGACGAATTCCAGCGAAACTTAATTGAATCAGTGTAAAAATTCATAAATAGCATGTACACAATTTCCTCAGTGTGCGGTTATAGATGTCAAATTGCATATAAATTTCAATTTTTTAACTTTCATTTTCTGCTTTTTAGTTATTTGTTTTAATTCGAATAAAAATTTAATTTCATTGAAACGGGTTCGGGTTCCATGGTATTCTAGTGAAATATGTCGTAGAATTTATGTGGTTTTGAACCGATTGTACACACACTCTTGAGAGAAGTAAGAAAAGCTAGAGTTCTTACAGAATTAATATGTCAATTGTGTGACACAGTTTTAAAACAAATGCAACCTTGTCTTAAGGGACATGGAAATATAATTTAGTTTTAATTTTTAAAAGAATTAAAACAGAAATGAAGCATTGTCTATTGTATTGTATTATTTGGGCCTTTCGCGATGTTTTTTTAAGCTCTTTTTTACAAATAGAAACTTTGATATTTTATTAAAATATTTGCAAACAAATTTTATTAAAATTTATCAGTCTCTTAAAACAGATGACGTGTCTCGCTGGTGTAATGCCGACTTGCTTAAAGTTCCTCCAAAAAAGGTATTTAGGCCTGGTATCTTATGTGATATTAAACAATGATTAAGAAGAAAATCATTGTTTAGCACTTAATTACAGTAACTCATCATATTTTAATCTCTGATTTTACTCCAAACATTGCTTAAATTTAATTACAGAAATTTCAGTGATTAAGACCTTAAACGTAGATTTTCCACCCTACAATTCATGTTAGTATTAACATTTTTTTCTAATGTTGGTAACTTTTGAAAAAGGTTTACGTAGACCAATTAATTTGTAAATAAACACCATACAACATCTTTATTTTCCATCTAAATAATGAACATCTTTAGTAACTTGCACATTTATCTTCTCTAAAAATACCAATTGGAATTAAGAAAATATTTGGGGGAAATTTTAATAATATGACATAATATTGGATTCTGTACGAATTGTTTATTAGAATCGGTCATAATTTTGATCTTTATTTAGCACAAATAAACCATGATTCGTGGAAGTAAAATTTAACCAAAAAATGTGTTTAAGGTGTCTCACAATAATTTTTTTAATTATGCCGTTTTTAATAACAAAATTTTCGAATTTTCTGGAAAAATATGAGCTATATAAAGATATAAGACATACTTCACGCGGTTGCAGTTAATGAGTATAGTTTTTTATTAAATTTTTTCTTATTTTGCTTATTTATTGAACCAATTTTTACCATTTGATAAAATTTAACCATAAAACTTAATCTACCACATTCTATTAAAAATTGTTGAAATGTCGGACAGAGTCAGTTAACAGAGGTTAAGATTTATGCATACTGCTTACATTCTATTGTAGTTGTTTAGACCAGTTAAATATTTCCTGCAATACAATTTTTATGTACGCCGTATATTTTTTCCTCAGAGGAATATTTTTGGATTCATATTTTTTATTTTCCACAAAATTAGAAAATTCTAATTTTTTTAATTAACACAAAATTTCACAGACATGACTCTTCAGAAGATTTTTGCTTTTTACACAAAATTGTTGGAAGATATCTTAAAAATAGAATCAAGAAAATCAAGCGTTTAAGTTTCGCGGTTTGTAAAAATTTACTGCTTTGGGAGATGTCACTGTATGTGTATATTAAATTTGATCCAGATATATTTACCTAAACGAATAACAAATTACATAGAGGCATAGTTATTTTACTTTTCCTTTGAACCTAGTTTTCTAATAAATTCTGACTACAAAATTTGTATTGAATGTATCAAAAACATCAAAGATTATCTTGTCCTTCATAAATATTTTTAATAACACCTTCCTGGACTAAAAACAAATTTATAATTACACACTTACCCAATGAAAAAAATTAAGATATGCATGTAGCATTACTGTTTCCAATTATTCGACATAGGCGGTTAACCGGTTATTGCATTATTCGAAAAATCACTAAAACTGATTAACCGATTATTCGGGTCGGTTATTCGAGAAAATTGGCGATTAATCGATTAATCGTTTAAAACAAAATTAATGTATTTCCTTAACTTTTTACCAACAAAAACACTAACAGCTTCCTGTTTTTGATAAATATCAACATGACACATGAACACGATGAATTTAAAATAAAAATTCAAATAAAAAAAGCACATCTACACTAGAGAGAAAATGCTTGAGATAAAACAAAAATCACCCCTAATTAGCTCTATTTTGAAGGAGTTTAGCTATTTTGGAGTGTTTTTGCTCCATCCCTAGCAGTTTTCTCTCGCGTGTAAATGTACCTTAAGGTTGAAAGTTTCGGAATCTGAGATTATCTAAATTGAAACATTTCTTATACTAATAGAAAAATGTATATAAAATATAGCTAATGCTATTAAAAATTAGTTATAAATGGCAAAACAAAATTCTGAAACTAGGAGATTTTTTTCTAAATATTAGTAAGTTAAAAATAGCATAACTCAAGGTAGATTTTTTACTTCTTACGATTTTTTTTTAATCTGTAAAACTTTGGATACAAAATTTCTTTGAATGCATATTTAATCAATACTACAATAAATATAATATTGCATTTAAAAAAATTATTATCCAAAGTTCTTCCTCCTCCCCTGAAGAAATAACAAAAATTTAGTTCCATTTGAGCAAAATATTAGTTAAATAAAAATAGTAGACTAAAGAATATCATAAACAATTGTTAAATTTCTAAGTCTTTTTACCGTTTTTAAGGGCCATTGACAATAAACAAAATTATCCAAAGTTTGAGCTAACATTCCCTTCTGTATTTAATAAAATTCTAAATTTTTCCAAATGTATTTCAGAAATTTCTTTTTTTATTTTTATTTTAAAAGCATTTTTTCAAACATACATGCTTTCTCTTTCTCTTAAGCCTCATAATAATTCCTATAAAATTTTCATTATAAAAGAGAAAACATGTATGTTTGTAAAAATGCTTTTAAAATAAAAGTAGAAATTTCTGAAATACATTTGGAAAAATTTGAAATGCAATTGGAATTTTATTAAATACATTTGGAAAATTTTGGAATACAAATAGTCTTTTTAAATACATTTGGAAATTTTTGAAATACATTTGGAGAATTTTGAAATACAAATGGAATTATTTTAAATGCAATTTTACAATTCTGAAATACAGATTTAAAATTTTTAAATGCAAGTGAATAATTTTGAAATGTATTTGAACAATTTTAAAATTCAAATATAATTTTCTTAAATACAAATAAAATATTTTAAAATATGAATGGGGGAATACTTAGTTGATCTCTTATTTTTAAGTAAATGAATGTTCTTTTTTAGTTTGACCCAAGATCATAAATTAATATCACTTTCTGTTTAAATTATTTTCAAATCTTTCTTTGATTTGAAAATAATTTAAACAGAAAGTGATATTAATTTATGATCTAGAGTCAAACTATTAAAATATATTTGTAATTTTGAAATACATTTTGAAAATTTTAAAACACATTTTGTACAATTTTGAAATGCAATTGGACAAATATCAAAGTTTTTTAGACAATTTTAATTTTTTAGACAGATTTTTGGATAATTCTAAAACATTTTTGAACAATTTTAAGTGATTTTGGACAATTTTAAAACATTTTTGGAAGAATTTAAAAAATTTCTGGATCCTTTTGGACAATTTTGAAACTTTTTAAACAATTTTAAAATATATTTGGATAATTTTAATACATTTTTAAACAATTTTGAAATAAAACTGAAAATGGTGTAGTTGGACATGTTGTAGAATTGATGTGGTTTTGAATCGATTATACTTTCTTTGGAGATTTGAGAAAAGGTAGATTTCTACAGAATTAAGATGTCAGTTGACAGTTGTCGGACACATATTTGAAAAAATTCAACTTTGCCTTGAAGGACATGGAAATAGAATTTACATTAGCTTTAATTTTTAAAAGAACAGAATCAAAAATCGCCTACTATACTATATTGATTAAAGCCTATAGAGCACTTCGACGCTGATCCAGCCAGACACTTCGTGTATTTTGGGTAGTTTTAGAAATACCTTTATTTTGCTTAAAAAAGGTATCTAAAGGCTTAACGTCATCTTTCACTCAATTTTAAAAGAATTTGGTGGTATTTTAGTAATTTTATGTTTATTCTAAGCTTTTCTTGCAATTTTTTAGCCAAAGGTAAGAAAATTATGAAGTTTTGGGAAAAAAATAAGAGAAAAATTCCATATTAAAATTGTAACCGGTTAATCGACCTGTTTTAACCGATTATTCGGATCGAATAATTATTTGAGTTTTAAATTATTTGTTTCGACATTAACCGAAATAGAGGCGATTAATCGAGGAATCGGTTAATCGATTAACCGAATTGGAAACACTATGTAGCATGCAAAAAGACACTTCTTATTTGAGGCATTTAGCGATTGATGATTTTTAAAACAACAATTAGGGCATCTATTTTATAATTTTATGACCCCGTATCATGCGAAAAATTCAATAAAAAACTCTTATTTCGCGAGTTTCCAAACTTTCTTTATTTTCTTTTATTTCTTATTCGTATTGTCAAATGAAAATATCTAAAATTAACAAATCATTGATTAAATTTTTGTAAGTTACCGATATTATTTTAAGTAAGTTTAAGGACTAATCAGTGATTTCTAAATCAATGATTAAAGTAAACTAAGCATTGGAGATAAGATACCAGCCCTTAAAGGCTTGAGGTCCTTAAGCCTTGATTTTTAAAGAATTTGGTGGTATTTTTAATTAGTATTTGTTTTTCTAAGCTTTACTTGCAATTTTTTAGCCAAGGCTAAGAAAATGATGAAGTTTTGGGAAAAAATAAAGGAAAAATTCCATATTAAAAATGTAACCGGTTAATCGACCTATTTTAACCGATTATTCGGGTCGAAAAATTATTTGAGTTTTATAGTATATTTAGACTGGGCAAAAACTAGTAGTTTTTGGTAATTTTTAGGTTTTGAGCCGAAAACTATAAAATTAATTTAGTTTTTCCATACAATTTTCATACAAACTGAAAACCAGATTCTACCTGGTTTTTCCAAAAACCAAGTAAAAATATCTGAAATTTGTATTTTTGATACACCCGATTTCTTTTATAACTAATTTTCGATACATTCTGTTACAACGAATATATAATTAAAGCAAGTGTCAAAAATATATTTTTTATTTTTTTTTTTAATATTTCAGTTTTAGTTTAAAATTTTGTGTTGTTATATATTTTTAAATGTGTTAATAATTTTTTTAATTCAATTTAACCATAAAAACATAAAGAAAAGTGCTTAACAAAAAAGTGATGTGACAAAGAAAAACTAAAAATTCAGTGTAAATGAATTGGCTTTTGTAATTTAGTTTTGTACAAAAACCATCTGGTTTTTGCTCAGTCTAAATTCCGTATTAAATTATTTGTTTCGACATTAACCGAAATAGAGGCGATTAATCGAGGAATCGGTTAATCGATTAACCGAATTGGAAACACTAGTTTAGGAAGAAACATCAGGCACCGATAAACGATCACCTACCTGTGTTTGTTTATCAGGATGTATATTATATTATGTGTATTGAAAATATTATAAATAGAGGAACAACTAAATTTAATAAACAGAACTTATTTTACCAGCAAAGAGGATCGTCTCATTTCTTTTCTTAAGTGAATATTAGGAAACGGTTAAATATTTTTCTCAAAAAAGTAATACTGAAAAAGTTGAAAGTAACTTCTTTCAATTCATCCGTATTCAAAATTCAAGCAAATGATTTTAGTAATGTTTTTGTTTTGTTTTTCTAAAGGATTGAAAATCATTATATCTAATATTAACAAATAAAATTTAATTTTCAATAAAAATGGGTTTTTATTTCAAATTCGTATTAAAAACAATATTGGGGAAATATTTGGGGATTTCAAAATTTGTTTTGGGGATTTTTGGGGATTTCAACTTGTCAAATGGGGATATGAATTAAAACATATGGCAACGCTGGTTTCACAGCTGGTGATATACTCAAATAATTTTTCACAGATTAATACCAGATGTCAAACTAATGACAGGTGTCAAAAAAGTATTCTCAAACCGTATGGTTTTGTTTACATGGAAGTCAAGTCAAGAGGGAGGTAATAATATAAAATCTCTATACATTTTGTATTGCGCATTTTTTGTATATATCTGTCTTTTCTTAGATTATTGTGCTTTATCTTTTGTGTTTTTCTTAAATTTTTGCGTTTTGTTTTGCTCATTTTCTGTCGGCCATATTGCCCAAATCAGCTGATTCATATCTGGTATAATTTGTGTAATTTTTATTTAGAAGTAATAAAAGTAAATACACAAAATAAAGTTACTGAAAATGGGAGCTGACAAACAATCCAATATAAAAAAATGTGGAGAAATTTTAATAAACATAAATAGGGCAAGAAATAGAAATAACAAAATGTATACATATAATTGCACACTTTGTGAATGCTTATGTGATCAACTGAAAAAGTTCACTTTGCACCTCGAAGAAAAACATTTTCCACAATTTATCGAGGAAACTGAAGAAAAATTTCAGGCTGACTTTAAACTAGAAGAACTTGTTGAAATTGAAATAAAAACAGATAATCAAAAAGATTATTTAAAACCAAAAATACATGTAGTGGACACAGTTCGCGAAGATCCTTTAGAGACTTGTGTTATGGGTAACACATCTGCAAATAGTCAAGAATTGCCGCACATTAAGGTGGAAAATTGTAATGAAGAAAATAACGATTTAGAGTGTGATAATGATAATAATGACGATATGGAGTATGTCAATTGTATCGACGTCGATAACGATAGCAGTGATGAAGATTTCCAACCAACGAAAAAGAAAATCAAAACCAATCAGTCTAAAAGAGTAATGTATTTTACCAATTGATACCATAACAATGTTACAAATATAATAAAATTTAATCCTTTTCTCTTCATAGAAAAAGCGCGGTACATCTGATTTAACCTCTGATGATTCAAATGACGACAATTGTGCGGTAACTATACATTTTTACAGTCCATTCCTAAGACTTCTTATGTTTTTTTAAACGTTTTATTAGAAAAAAAGAAAAAACATAAAGTTGAAAATTAAATCTGAGCCGAACAACACAAATGTGAATGATAAGGAATTGACCAAAGTGCTACTTGAAGCTTTTGAAAAGCAAACTATTCTTTGGAATCTTAAAGAACGAACAAATATTAAAAATGTCTCTCAAAAATGTTTTGAAACTATAGCCAATCAAGTTAATGAAAAATTAAGCTGCAATATTACATGGAAAATTGCAAAACTTCAAATTCATGCTATGCGTAGGGAGTGCTCTTATGAATTGGAAAAACAGCGCAATGGAGAGGAACATCAAATGCCCTGGTATTTTGAACATATGAAATATTTGCAGGAAAACATAGACTACATGATCAAAGAGCGAGTAAGATTCATTTAAAAAATATTTAAAAAATAAACTAAAAGATACTCAAAACTTTATTTCAGAATTGGAAATTTGGTAAACGTGTGGTGAGTAAATAATAATTAAAGAGTTTTTACACTGTAATATTGTGTCGTAAGAATTCGGGGCAAACAAATATGAAGAAAAAGAAAACATTATTTGTTCACACTATCACATGCTAAATACTATCAATATTGTTTTGTTTGCCTCTCTTTTTGCTTATAAACATAAAAGTATACCCCTAATATAATAATATGCAAAATATTTTGAAACATTTAAAAAAATAGAGAAATCTATCCGTATGCCAAAATTATCTATCGTCTTTTTCAAAATCGTATGATTTGTATTCACACTGAAATATTCTACCATTCCACATTGTTTTTTAACAGATCTTACTACTAAAGAGTAGTTTACATTATACTATTTTTCTGACAGTCATAAGTAGGGCAAGGAATTTCATGCGCTTAAAAATGCAAAATATGCGGCTAAAAAAGAAAAATATGCATTTAAAATATAAGAAATAGGCACTAAAAACTATTATTTTTGCAATAATGCACTTTAAAACTTAAAAATATATTTAAGTTAGTTATTTTGCAAACAGACACAGAACTCGAAGATTTTCCATAGGTCAATAAGGTTTTTAAGAATATTTTGATTGAATCAAAATATGAAAACGTATTAATTTTTTTACAAATGAAAAAATTCTCCTAAAAATGCTCCCAAATATGCATTAAAAATAACAAAATATGCATTAAAATGGCACCAAATTAGCATTTAAAGTCAAAATATGCAACTACAAATCGATGCCATTTTGTTATAAATTTGATGATTCGGATAAATATTTAGTCCATATTAGTTTTGGACTATCGAGAAAAACATTCATTTGCATGGAATTCCTTGCCCTAGTCATAATAAGCTTTCTTATCTGATTTCTTATATTTAGACATCTTTCAAAAAATCATTCTCTCATAAGATTTGCACAAACAAATCTATCTCTTTTGAATAAGCTCTCACATTTAAAGTCTCTTAGATTTTAATTGGCAAAAATACCCACTTGGAAATTTACAGAATAACGTCTTTCCAAATGGAAAATAATAATAAACAAACTTTTTAATTAGAATCTGCATCTAATACGATTACGAAAAAAAAATTGCTATTAACATACGGACACTTTTGACCCCACCTTTTTAACCCTTAAAAATAAGATTGGGACTATAGAGAATTGCGCTTGTTCGTTTGGTTTGTAGTACCCTCTATCGCATATCCCAATTTAATAAAGATCTGATAAATGTTATTCTGTAAATTTCCTTGTGGGTCTTTTTGTTTGTGAAAAGTGAGAACATGAAGAATATATGGATCAAGTTATTGAAAATAATAATTTCTTAACAAGAGGACAAATAGTTTTTTATTCATTTGAAGTGATATTTTTCAGACATTTATGAAAGGTGTTATTCTGTAAATTTCCTAGTGGATCGTTTTTGGCCTAAAGTATAAAAATTAACTCCATATATAGGCACCAGGCTTGCCATTTTAGCACTTTAGGTGCTAGATCTAGCACTTTTTTTTGGGCGTTAGCACCCAAAAATTAAAAAAAAGTGCTAGGTGCTAGTTTAGCACTTTTTTTTTTAAAAATATTGAAATTTTTTAACACTTTTTTAAATAATTCAATATCTATATGAAAAATGTCTTGAAACACTTCTCGAATTCAAGAAATAATAGGATTTACAAATATCGCAGTCCACACACAAATATACAGCTTCTCTGAATTGGGTTGAAGTTGAATAGTGAATAAATATCTTTACCAGTCATGCCAACTTTTTGTTAAATATTGGCATAACAATATTTACGAATTTCTAAAAAGAAGAAATAAGAAAAGTTACTTTGGCATTTCTGACTTAAGTTCACACTAGATCACTTCCAAAAGAGTTCCAATTTGAAAACCAACATCTGATTGTTAACGGCAATCGAAATGACCTTAAAGTACAGCCCGAAAACCCTGTCTGGGGTTGTTAGCAGATTTTTAAACTTTTGGAAAGAATGGTAAAAATCTGTTTCGAAAAGAAATATTGCTAAGACTCTGGTGCACCTGCATGTATATTAAAATTACAAAAGTATAGGACTAACAAAAATATTGTTCAGTAAAAATTTTCTGAATCTTAAATAGTTTTTCTACAGCAGGAAGAATTTAAAATTAGATGGTTTCTCTATATAAATATAATTTTCTTGACCGCAAAAGGCATTAGAATCTGAAGATTTTTCAATATAAAAAAATATTTTCAAAATCTGAAGGCATTTCTGTGAAAAAATTTCACATAACTGATGATTTTTCTAACGAAATAGTTAACAAAACCTACAAGATTTCGTATACTAATAGCTAATCTTTCTGTAGAATCTGATATGTTTTAGCCTCGAAATCTGAAATTATTTCTATGGAGAACGTGTCTAATTTATCTCCAAATTATGATTTTATAATTTCTTTACTGATTTAAAGCCAGCAATAAATAATGACCCTTTGAAATGGCGACTGTATGAAATGCATAGTTTTTTTTATTAATAATTCAATATATCAATAAAAACCATGGTTTGTCAACACTAACCCCAAAACATCAATAACGATTTAAAATGAATTCAAATAACTACAATTAACCTAAAAATACCATTAACGAAATAACGTAAAATATCACTAACTGCAAAATACTTTAACGAAATTATTTAAAATACCGTTTAACCTAACAGACCCCAACTCAAAACTTTTAAATATCCTAGGGACCATCATTTACTTTAAAATACCACTAATGGCTGGTTTTTCGGTGTGATTTTGAAATCCAGCCTATATGTTTTGCATGTGTACTAAAGCAAAATCATACCAAAATTCGTACAGTGTAAACTAGCCATAACGAAATAACTTAAAAGGCCTTAAAATAATCAAACGAAATAACTTTAAATACCGGTAACTCTAAAACAACTTAACGAAATAACTTATACCGATAACCTTAAAATACCCCAACGAAATATTTATGAAATAACGTTATCCATTAACACTAAAGACTGGTTTACACTATAAGATTTTCGGAAAGATTTTGCACCTTGTCTATATGTTTTGCATGTGTACTAAAGGAAAATACTACCGAAAATCTTATAATGTAAACTGGCCTTAACCTTATGAATCGGTTGCCAACTCTGATAAAAACCCATAATGCATGTTAAAAACAAAAAAAAAATCTAGCACCTATTTTAGCACTTTTTATTTTTAATCTAGCACTACACCTTTTGCAACTGTAATTCAGAAAATATCAATAGAAATTCAGAATTTCCATTTGAAATTCAGAAAATATCAATTGAAATTCAGAATTTCCATTTGAAATTCAGAAAACATCAATTGAAATTCAGATTTTCCATTTGAAATTCAGAAAATATCAATTGAAATTCAGAAAATATCATTTGAAATTCAGAAAATATCAATTGAAATTCAGAAAATATCATTTGAAATTCAGAAAATATCATTTGAAATTCAGAAAATATCAATTATTATTCAGAAAACATCGATTGAAATTCAGAAAATATCAATTGAAATTCAGAAAATATCAATTGAAATTCAGAAATCGTCATTTAAAATTCAGAAAATTTCAATTGAAATTCAGAAACCGTCATTTGAAATTCAGAAAATATCAATTGAAATTCAGAAAATATCATTTGAAATTCAGAAAATGTCAATTGAAATTCAGAAAATATCATTTGAAATTCAGAAAATATCATTTGAAATTCAGAAAATATCAATTGAAATTCAGAAAATATCAATTGATATTCAGAAAACATCAATTGAAATTCAGAAAATATCAATTGAAATTCTATTGGTATTTTCTGAATTTCTAATGACGATTTCTGAATTTCAATTGATATTTTCTGAATTTCAATTGATGTTTTCTGAATTTCAATTGATATTTTCTGAATTTCAAATGATATTTTCTGAATTTCAAATGATGATTTCTGAATTTCAATTGACATTTTCTGAATTTCAAATGATATTTTCTGAATTTCAATTGATATTTTCTGAATTTCAAATGACGGTTTCTGAATTTCAATTGATATTTTCTGAATTTCAAATGACGATTTCTGAATTTCAATTGATATTTTCTGAATTTCAATTGATATTTTCTGAATTTCAATTGATGTTTCTGAATAATAATTGATATTTTCTGAATTTCAAATGATATTTTCTGAATTTCAAATGATATTTTCTGAATTTCAATTGATTTTTTCTGAATTTCAAATGATATTTTCTGAATTTCAATTGATATTTTCTGAATTTCAAATGGAAAATCTGAATTTCAATTGATGTTTTCTGAATTTCAAATGGAAATTCTGAATTTCAATTGATGTTTTCTGAATTTCAAATGGAAATTCTGAATTTCAATTGATATTTTCTGAATTTCAATTGATATTTTCTGAATTACAATTGCAAAAGGTGTAGAGTTGTAAAATTTCGATACTTTTTGAGTACTCAATACTACTCAATACTTTTCAATTGAGTACTCGATACTACTCAATACTTTTAACGGTTTTTTTAATTTAAAAATAAAAATGTTGTGAATTCATATTTATTACGAAATATAATAACAATTTATATACACGTGTTAAATAACTATTGTTACTTACATTTTAATTATTTTAAATAAATTAATTAAATAATTTTTTCCAAAAATCCGTTACAAATTTCTTTGTTTCACAAATAGAGTTGTATTTTCCGAGTTGTATTTTTAGGGTACTATTTTTAGAGTTGTATTTTCATACGAAAAATACATATTTCTACGAAAAATTGCATCTTTAAAAGTATTGAGTAGTACCGTTTTAGTATTGAGTACTCAAAAAAACAGTCAGTATCGAGTACTCAGTACCGGAATACTCAATACTTTTACAACTCTATCTAGCACTTTCTAGCACTTTTTTTCGACGATCTAGCACCTTTTCGTATTTGTCTCAGGGATGATAAATGGGATTTTCAAAATAGTACCAACTTGCTTAAAAAATAGTACTTTTTCGAGCTCCATAGTACCAAAAAATATTTTTTGTATTCTACACCACTCCTTGAGTGTATTGGATTGGTGCTTATGATGTTGGTTCGTCTGTCCGTACAAAATGAATGATCGCATTTTAATCAAACTACAGGTCGCATTTTAAAACATAATTTTACGAAATTTGGTACATCGATTACTAACGCTATTGAGAATGGTTAGAATCGGTCCATGTTTTGACTTAGTAATCATGAAGAGGTCCTATTTGGTATTGAATGTATTGGTATTTAATGGTATAACCCAATCAAAGCAATTTTATTTGATTTCTTTCACCGTACCTATTTAATTTTATTCGTTAGTGAGGTAGTATCACTCCGGGCAAAGACCAAGGCTCAAATTTGGCTTAGTTCCTCCCGCCTCTTTTTTACAGCGTTTTGTGCTCGGAAAAGTCCGAAATATTACAAATATTTTGTTTCTTTTCATGGTTTTTTAGTTTCGTTGGAAGGTTAAAATTATTTTAAAGGGATTTAATCAATTCAGCTTATTTGATTTATTCAACAATTAAATTAAGTACCACCTCAATTAAAATCACCCTCGATGAACGCAAATTCAAATACCGGCAGTTCAAAAAGCGCCGGAAAAGTACTGGAGAAACAAAATTTTTAACTTTGGCAAAACGCTGCCAAAACCAATAAATAGGTGGTTTGGAATTATATTTTCCAAAATAAAATTTAAAAAAAGTTCATATGTATCTTTTTTTTGCCCTGCCGTGATGTTTTGTAAAACAAATACTGGCAAAACGATTTTTGCAAACGCTGGCAAAGCGTCCCAAATGAGTGTTCTGCCAATCATTTATTTTTAACATCGCGGTTACCCAGTGGTATGCAAGTACTTGATTTTTTGTACCACTAACAATTTCTGACTGAGATGTTTCAATATTCATAAAATGTACCACATTATTAATTAACAACTATTAAATAATTATAAAACGCTTTATTCTATAAAAAAATTAGTTACATAACATAAAAATTTTTACATTTAAAGGAAAATTTAAATCCCGAAATCCCGTAAAATCCCGGGATCCCGGAAAATCCCGTAGTCCCGAAAATCCCGAATACAATATCCCGAATCCCGGGATTTTCAAATATCAATCCCGATTGGCATCCCTAGTACCTAAATATTTTAATAATTTGTTTCATTCAATTACATATTTTAAACTCCGATAGTTAATTTATTAATTTTAAATACAATACTTGGTATGAAAATTAAAAAAAAAAAAAAAAAAATATGAAAATTTGTAAATAGTACTAAATGAGTCATAGGAGTAGAGTTGTGAAATTTCGATACTTTTTGAGTACTTAATACTACTCAATACTTTTCAATTGAGTACTCGTGTCGCGCAATGGCTCTTAATAAATTTGTCCATTTAAATATTTTTTGATTTATGTTTCAATTTGTTTTATAATGATCTGTGAAGGTCCCTAATGTCCAATTTAAAGTAACGTTTTGTTCTGTGCATACTGTTGTTGGTTATAATTGCATATTCCCTTTTGATGTTGATCTTACTGCAGTGGTTTTTATATTCGTCAAGTTTTTTATATTAAAGGACAGTTACTTCTTATGTGTTATACAAATAAGAATTTAGTTCTTTGCTTTTTTAATATTGTTAGTAAAGTCAGTTTGTGAGGGAAAAACACTGCGGTAAGTTCAACATAAAATATTTTTATTGTACTTTTTGTAACATTTATTATTTTATAGAAATAAACGCACTTATATATATATTAATACACACAAATTAGACAACATTGTGGTTCTTTTTTGGAAACGTATTTTATTTGGTGTTGTTAAATTCGCTCCTCGCAAACGACCGTCACAGTAAGTTTGACAAATTTTATTTCGCAATTTTCGTGCGAAAATTTGTGTGTTACAAATGGAACGATCGCCTGTAAGAAGAAGTCCACGTAACCAACCAACCGTACAACAATCGATGATGCAACAACCAAATGGTTCCACGTCGGCCGGAACAAAAAGTGTCTTACAACACACTGCTCCCTCTGCTGCCGGAGTGCCTTCATTGCCTGCTGGTTCCACTGCCGTTGGAACAACTTTGAAAAAAAATGTTGCTGCCTCTGCCGCCGGAGTGCCAATGAGTTTCACTTCTGCCGGAAGTACCTCTGCCATAGCCACCGCCACTACTGCTACAACCACAACAACTGCAAATCTACAGAGCATAAATGAAATTAATGCTTTGTTGCAGCCGTTGGCATCATCGAGTGCAGCTACTGGTACAGAGTTGGAAGGCCTTCAAAACCAAATTAATATTCTTCAGGCCCAACTGGTAAGTGCCCAAAGAGCCTTGAAAGCTGCTTTAAGCAACAATTCGTCCGCTGCTTCGAATTATTCTGCTGCCCTGCCACAGCCATCAAATATCACGCCGCCAGCATCAGGGGTAAGTGAAATTGAAAACAATTTACCCACAGTCAACGCCAATGCTGCCGCTGTCAACGCCAATGCCCCCACTGGCAACGCCAATTCTGCCAACGCCAATTCTGCCGCTGCGAACGTTGATTTCGGTGAACGCCATATTCAGACGCCATTTTCTGGCACGAGTTATTCTGATGCAAATCATGTTTACGATATTTATGCTAGGCAACCGCCATTATCAAACATGATGCCGCCAAATGCCCAGAATTTGTTTCAAAATGGCGGTTCAATGCCAATGCATAGGAAAATTTATGATTTGCCGGATTTTAATGGCGCTCCCGAAGATTGGCCCATGTTTTCAACAGCGTTTAATCATTCGACTGCTGTGTATAAATACAATAATTTTGAAAATTGTTTAAGGCTCCAAAAGGCATTAAAGGGTGCGGCCCGTGACAGCGTGAAATCATTGCTCATCCACCCAAACAATGTGAATATGGTTATGGAGCAATTAAATTTCCAATATGGTCGCCCAGAAATTCTTATTCGTTGCCAGCTACAAAAAGTGAAGGAAATTTCAGCCATCGGAGAAAACTCTATAGATAAAATTATACCATTTGCTATTATGGTGCAGAATCTTACCGCCTTTTTAGAAACTGCCAATGGGCAACAACATTTGGCAAATCCTACTTTATTAGAAGAGTTAGTTGGAAAGCTTCCAATGAGCAAACGAATGGAATGGGCCCGCTGTGCATCAACAATAAAGCCGTATGCAACCCTATTGGATTTTAACATTTGGCTCAAAGGTGTCGCAGATTTGGTAAGAATTGTGCTAAATACCACTGTACCTCAAAATAGTGAACCAAAACGAAAGGTTGTCCTTCATGCCGATGATGGGCAACGTAAACAATCAGAATGCCCTGTGTGCCAAGCAGGGCATACAATTTTTGAATGCAAAAAATTTCTTTCATTGAGTGTGCCAAGTAGATGGAATGAAGTGAAAAAATTAAGGTTATGTTTTGCTTGTCTTCGTGTGGGGCATTCAAGTAGAATGTGCCATCGCCGAAAGCAATGCCCAGTCGACGATTGCCAATTTAAACATAACAAATTATTGCACGATACAAAGAAAAATACTGAGGCAACTGCTCTGAGTGGTTCTGTAAATAGCAACGAGTCGGTTCTTAACTGTGTATCTAGTAATGCTGACAAAGGTGTTGTGCTATTTCGAGTGGTTCCAATCGTTTTATATGGGCCCAATAGTCAAATTGAAACTTATGCTATATTGGATGATGGTTCTTCGGTGACTATGGTGGACAGTTCGCTGGTGCGACAGCTGGGTCTTCAAGGTCATCAAAGTAAATTAAAACTTCATTGGTACGCTGGCAACGCAACTAAAGAAACGGCATCAGTTGTTAATCTGCACGTAAGTGGTATCGGCAGGCAAAGAAAATATGCGCTGCGAAATGTATATGGTGTTGCAAATTTGAAGCTGCCGGCTCAAAGTTTTAATATGGATTTAAGTGAGCATCGCGGTCTGCCCGTAAGATTATACAACAATGTGGTTCCCAAGATCCTTATTGGGTTAGACCATTGCCATCTTGGTCTTCCAGATGAAATAGTGCCGCTGGAAGAAAATGGTCCTTATGCGGCCAGCACCCCTTTAGGCTGGGTTGTGTTTGGCCCAATGAAAGGTAGCTCATCAACAGATTCGTGTTTGTTCACGGTTCACCCAGACCACAATCTTTATGACTTGGTGGCAAATTATTTCGAGACTGAAAATTTTGGTGTAAAAGTTTTGCCAGTCATAGAGTCCCAAGATGATTTGCGTGCTCGTGAAATTTTGAAAAATACCAAAATGCTTGATGGGAGGTTCCAAACTCGGCTTTTGTGGCGCTATGATGACATTGTGTTGCCAGATAGCTATTCCATGGCCCTCAATAGACTTCGAGGAATCGAGCGTAAAATGAAAAGGAACCCCGAATTTGGTGCTGCTTATAAAAATATTATCAACAATTATGTTTCTAAAAGAGTGGTCAACCCCAATAAGCCGGGGAAAATTCGTTTGGTATTTGATGCTGCCGCATCCGTTGAAGGAGTCTCTTTAAATTCAAATTTGCTAAAAGGCCCTCAACAATATAAGCCTTTACCATCTGTGTTATTTAATTTTCGTGTTGGTGCTGTGGCAGTTTCCGGGGACATCAAAGAAATGTTTCACCAAATACTTGTGGCTCCTGAAGACAGATGTTCCCAAAGATTTCTTTGGCGCGATGATGAAACCCATGCCCCAGATGTTTATGAAATGCTTGTGATGACCTTTGGAGCTGCTTGTTCGCCTTGTGTGGCCCAATACGTCAAAGAAAACAACGCTTTACAGTTTCGAAGTGATTATCCTCATGCCGTCAAATCTATTGTGGATCACCATTATGTTGATGACTTTGTAGATAGTTTTCCAACGCCATCAAGTGCCATACAAATTGCTAAACAAGTGCGGGACATCCATAAATCTGCTGGGTTTGAGTTGCGTAATTTTTCATCGAATTCTCCTGAAGTGGTTGTTGCTCTTAAGGGTAATGTGGACCAGCCGGTTAATTTTTCAAGTGATGTCAGTGAGTTGCAATCAGAAAAGGTGCTCGGTATGTATTGGCAACCTAAAGATGATACATTCAGGTTCAATTTAAAGTTCCATAATGTAAAAGCTGACGTTATAGAAGGGAGAAGGTATCCTACAAAACGTGAGTTACTAAGTGTGGTTATGTCAGTTTTTGATCCTCTTGGCTTATTGAGCAATTATATGGTTACGGCTAAACTATTGATGCGTGAAGTATGGAGACACAATATACGTTGGGATGAAGTGCTGCCTGATGAAATTTGCGACGTATGGAATAATTGGCGTCAGGAGCTAAAAAATGTTGTAAATGTTAATGTACCACGGTATTATTTTAAAAATGGTGCTCCCAGTCACCTGGAGCTACATGTGTTTGTCGACGCCAGTGAAGACGCCTTTGGGGCCGTGGCATATTGGAGGTCAATAAACGCTGATGGGAAAATAGAACTGTCCTTTGTTGCTGCCAAGACAAAATGTGCACCTTTAAAATCGATGACAATTCCACGACTTGAACTACAGGCAGCCGTTTTGGGAACTCGTTTAATGTCTACAATTTTGAAAGAACATTCGCTAAAAATATCACGTTTTATTTGCTGGAGTGATTCTACAACTGTCATAAGTTGGATTGGTTCTGAAAGCCGCAGATACAAACCATTTGTTGCTCACAGAATTACAGAAATTTTGGATTCTACCAGTCCAGCCGATTGGAGGTGGCTGCCAACGAGTCTTAATGTTGCCGATGAAACTACAAGAATGAAAAGCCAGGTACAATTTTTAAATGATTTTCGTTGGTTTAAGGGTCCCAGTTTTCTATATGCTGATGAACATGAATGGCCACAGTCAGTTTCTGCAAGCAATTGTGATCCAAATGATGAAGAACTTCGTCCAAAGTTTACTCTATTCATAAACACGCCTACAATTTTTGAATACGGAAGATTTTCGTCATTTCTAAAATTAAAACGTACTGTTGCTTGGGTGTTTCGGTTTATAAATCGCTGTCAAAAGAAATCACCACTTGGAGAAGAAAATGGTTTAACTATCGCCGAACTAAAAACTTCTGAAGTATTCCTTTGCCGCCAAGCACAAAAGGATAATTTTTCATCTGAAATAGAAATAATAAGAAATGCCGGTAATTTACAAAAGGGAAGTGAATTGTATACATTGTCGCCCTACATTGATGAAGATTCATTACTTCGAGTTTATGGACGTGTTGATGCAGCTAGTTGGTTACCTTTGGACGCCAGACGCCCTATAATTTTGCCCTCTCTTCATCCAGTCACCCAGTTATTTGTGACGCATATTCATGAAAAAATGAAGCATCAAAATTTTGAAGCCACAATTTGTGAAATTAGAAGATCATTTTGGATTCCGCGCCTTAGAAGAATTTTACGTAAGTGTATTTCTAATTGTTATATTTGTAAATTTCGCCGTTCAATGCCGGTGCCACCACTTATGGGTTCATTGCCAGAAGACCGATTAACACCATATATTCGTCCTTTTTCCTACACTGGTTTGGATTATTTTGGGCCCGTCACAATAACAATTGGCCGTCGCCATGAAAAACGCTGGGTGGCACTATTCACTTGTCTCACCATTAGAGCCATTCACTTAGAGGTGGCGTTTGATTTATCTACAGATGCATGCATCCTTGCCATACGAAATTTTATTAATCGACGTGGTACGCCAACTAAACTTAGGAGTGACAACGGGAAAAATTTTGTTGGTGCTGACCAGGTTTCCAAACAGTTTCATGAAGTTTTTGATATGGCTCGAATACAAGATGAGCTGTCTACTAAAGGTATTGATTGGCAGTTTAATTGCCCGCATAATCCGGCTGAAGGTGGTGCATGGGAGCGCATGGTCCAATGTGTGAAGCGGGTGCTGCGATCTACTTTAAAGGAATCCAGCCCACGTGAGCATACTCTACAAAGCTTCTTAATTGAAGCAGAAAATATTGTAAATTCACGCCCATTGACACATTTACCTTTAAGCCACGAAGATGAAGAGCCACTAACTCCTAATCATTTTTTGCTGGGAGCAGCAAACACTTCTCAAACTCCTGCCGGCGTCATATCGGATAAACCGGCTGTATTGAGAAAACAATGGCGCATATCCCGTCAATTGCGTGACCATTTTTGGAATCGGTGGATAAACGAATACTTGCCCACTTTGACCAGGCGTTCCAAATGGTGTCAATTCACAAAGCCAATTGCCATCGGTGATTTAGTACTCATCTGTGACCCGGCGGTTTCTCGTAGAGATTGGAGGCGAGGTCGGGTTGAGCAGGTGTACCAAGGCAGTGATGGTGTTATCCGTCGGGCCGATGTTAGAACGAGTACAGGTGTTCTTAAGCATCCAGTTTCCAAGCTTGCTGTCCTTGATTTGATGTAGTGAATCGTGACCGATCCACGGGGGTGGGGATGTCGCGCAATGGCTCTTAATAAATTTGTCCATTTAAATATTTTTTGATTTATGTTTCAATTTGTTTTATAATGATCTGTGAAGGTCCCTAATGTCCAATTTAAAGTAACGTTTTGTTCTGTGCATACTGTTGTTGGTTATAATTGCATATTCCCTTTTGATGTTGATCTTACTGCAGTGGTTTTTATATTCGTCAAGTTTTTTATATTAAAGGACAGTTACTTCTTATGTGTTATACAAATAAGAATTTAGTTCTTTGCTTTTTTAATATTGTTAGTAAAGTCAGTTTGTGAGGGAAAAACACTGCGGTAAGTTCAACATAAAATATTTTTATTGTACTTTTTGTAACATTTATTATTTTATAGAAATAAACGCACTTATATATATATTAATACACACAAATTAGACAACATTGTGGTTCTTTTTTGGAAACGTATTTTATTTGGTGTTGTTAAATTCGCTCCTCGCAAACGACCGTCACAGTAAGTTTGACAACTCGATTATACTCTTTTAACGGTTTTTTTGAATTTAAAAATAAAAATGTTATGAGTTCGTATTTATAAGGAAAAATAACAATTCACATACACGTGTTAAATAACTATTGTTACTTTTAACGGTTTTTTTGAATTTAAAAATAAAAATGTTATGAGTTCGTATTTATAAGGAAAAATAATAACAATTCACATACACGTGTTAAATAACTATTGTTACTTACATTTTAATAAATTTCAAACATTTTAAATAAATTAATTAAATAATTTTTCCCAAAAATTCATTACAAATTTCTTTGCTTCACAAATAGAGTTGTATTTCCAAAGTTGTATTTTTAGTACTATTTTTAGAGTTGTATTTTCATACGAAAAATACACATTTCTACGGAAAATTGCATCTTTAAAAGTATTGAGTAGTACCGTTTTAGTATTGAGTACTCAAAAAAACAGTCAGTATTGGATACTCAGTACCGGAATACTCAATACTTTTACAACTCTACATAGGAGTACCATAGTACTTTTGAGTAGAGTTGTAAAAGTATTGAGTATTCCGGTACTGAGTACTCAATACTGACTGTTTTTTTGAGTACTCAATACTAAAACGGTACTACTCAATACTTTTAAAGATGCAATTTTCCGTAGAAATGTGTATTTTTCGTATAAAAATACAACTCTAAAAATAGTACTCTAAAAATACAGCTCTGAAAATACAACTCTATTTGTGAAGCAAAGAAATTTGTAACGAATTTTTGGGAAAAATTATTTAATTAATTTATTTAAAATGTTTTAAATTAATTAAAATGTAAATAACAATAGTTATTTAACACGTGTATGTGAATTGTTATAATTTTTCCTAATAAATACGAATTCATAACATTTTTATTTTTAAATTAAAAAAACCGTTAAAAGTATTGAGTAGTATCGAGTACTCAATTGAAAAGTATTGAATAGTATTGAGTACTCAAAAAATACCGAAATTTCACAACTCTACTTTTGAGGTTCTAATAGTACCATAAAAAGTACTACAGTACTAACTTTATCATCCCTGATTTGTCTTATGGCAACACTGGTCGGCACCCATACCCTCCAGTGGCCGATCATAATCGGCTTTTCACACGTACACTACACGAATGGCAACAAAACTCTTAACTAAGAGCGCAAAATTTATTCAGTAGCATCACAGGGTATACCAGTGAAGACACGCACTAGCGCCGCAGGCGTACGTTTTTGGAACTACCGAAATTTGCAACTCTGCAACTAACTAGCAGAGCTGCACCAAAAACGTAAGTGCAAGAGAAACAAAAATATTACAACTAGTTCTGTCTCTCTTTCCCAAAAGTTTTCCAATTCGTCGCATTATTATTGGTTCGGCCCACTGGCCATTTTTGAAAATATCGAGTTAGAAAATTTATTAAATACATATTTTCATTCAGATGTTGAAACAGTTTCTTGCTATAATCTCTATATATAAAAGAATAACGTGACTGACTGACTGACTGACTGACTGACTGACTGACTCAACATCGCCCAGCCCAAACCGCTGAAGCTAGGAAGTTGAAATTTGGTATGTAGGTTCCTCTTTCGGGGTAGACGTCCACTAAGACGGGATTTTTGGAAATTCCTACCGGAACGGGCAAAAAGAGGGAAAGTGTCCCCCTTGACGGCCTGCCAAAACCCCTTTGGCTAGAAAGCTGAAATTTAAGATATGTGTTCCTTGGAGTAGGGGTTAACTTTTCTGGAAAGTACTTTCTAGAATTTTGGACAGGGAGGTTGTAAAAATGGGGGGAAAAAGGCCCCCCTTGACGGCCTGTCCAAACCGCTGGAGGTAGGAAGTTGAAATTTGGTATAAAGGTTCCTCCACTATCGTAGACATCCGCTAAGACGGGAGTTTTGGAAATTTTTACAGGGACGGGCAAAAAGGGGAAAAAGTCTCCCCCTTGAGGGCCTGCTCAAACTGCTGGAGCTATGAAGTTGAAATTTGGTATGTAGATTCCTCGACCGGTGTAGACGTCCGTTGAGACGGCATTTTTGGAAATTCTTATCGGGAGGGGCAAAAAGGGGACAAAAAAAGTACCTTTTTCCAAAAAAGTACCTTTTCCCAAAAAAAGTACCTTTTCCCAAAAAAAGTACCATTTTCCCAAAAAAGTACCTTTTTCCAAAAAAAGTACCTTTTTCAAAAAAAAGTACCTTTTTCCAAAAAAAGTACCTTTTTCCAAAAAAAGTACCTTTTTCCAAAAAAAGTACCTTTTTCCAAAAAAAGTACCTTTTTCCGAAAAAAGTACCTTTTTCCAAAAAAAAAAGTACCTTTTTCCAAAAAAAGTACCTTATTCCAAAAAAAGTACCTCTTTCCAAAAAAAGTACCTTTTTCCAAAAAAAGTACCTTTTTCCAAAAAAAGTACCTTTTTCCAAAAAAAGTACCTTTTTCCAAAAAAAGTACCTTTTTCCAAAAAAAGTACCTTTTTCCAAAAAAAGTACCTTTTTCCAAAAAAAGTACCTTTTCCAAAAAAAGTACCTTTTTCCAAAAAAAGTACCTTTTTCCGAAAAAAGTACCTTTTTCCAAAAAAAAGTACCTTTTTTCAAAAAAAGTACCTTATTCCAAAAAAAGTACCTTTTTCCAAAAAAAATACCTTTTTCCAAAAAAAAGTACCCTTTTCCAAAAAAAAAGTACCTTTTTCCAAAAAAAGTACCTTTTTTCAAAAAAAGTACCTTTTTTCAAAAAAAGTACCTTTTTCCAAAAAAAGTACCTTTTTCCAAAAAAAAGTACCTTTTTCCAAAAAAAGTACCTTTTTCCAAAAAAAATTCCTTTTTCCAAAAAATGTACCTTTTTCCAAAAAAGTACCTTTTTTAAAAAAAGTACCTTTTTCCAAAAAATGTACCTTTTTCTACAAAAATGTACCTTTTTAAAAAAAGTACCGTTTCACAAAAAACATACATTTTTCCAAAAAAATAACTTTTTCAAAAAAAGTACCTTTTCCAAAAAAAGTACCTTTTCCCAAAAAAAGTACCTTTTTCTAAAAAAATGTTCCTTTTCCCAAAAAACATACATTTTTTCAAAAAAATACCTTTTTCAAAAAAAAGTACCTTTTCTAAAAAAAAGTACCTTTTCCCCAAAAAAAAGTACCAAAAGAAGTACCTTTTCCAAAAAAGTACCTTTTTCCAAAAAACATACATTTTTCCAAAAAAAAACACCTTTTTAAAAAAAAATACCTTTTCCAAAAAAAGTACAAATAAAGTACTTTGTAAAAACAAAGTATCTTTTTCCAAAAAATTTCGTTTTTCCAAAAAGTACCATTTAAAATAGTATATAATTTCAAAAAAACTACTTTTTTTCCTCCCCCCACGGATATCTCCACTAAAACAAGGTTTCTTGATATTCGGCATAGACGTGCGCTAAGACGGGATTTTTGGAAATTCCAACCGGAACGGGCAAAAAGGGGAAAAGTCTCCCCATAAACAGTCTCACAAATTGGAAAAGTGCCTGCCCAAACCACTGGAGGTAAGAAGTTGAAATTTGGTATAAAGGTTCCTCCACTGTAGTAGACATCGACTAAGTTTGTATTTTTGGAATTCCCTACAGGATATCCCAAAAGGAAACTCGGTATGTGAGTTCCTCCTTCTGTGTAGGCGTCCGCTTAGACGGAATTTTTGAAATTCCTATCGGGAGGGGAAATAAGGTAAAAGTCTCCTCCTCACGGCTTGCCCAATCCCTTTTGGCCAACCTAAAATTTTAAATATGTATTCCTTGGAGTAGGACTAACTCACCGGCAACGTAATTTTTCTATTTTGGAACAGGAACATAGTAAAAATGGTGGTTGAAAGGGAAAAATGTCTCCACTAACGGCCTGCCCAAACCGCTTAGGCAATGCAGTTGAAATTTGGTATGAATGTTCCTCATCCATCGCAGATAGCCGCGAAGATGGAATTTTTGTAAATTCTTAAAGGGAGGGGCAAAAAGAAGAAAAGCCTCACCTTGGGGGCCGGTAAAAACCCCTTCGGCTAGAAACCTGAAGCTTAAAATGTGGGTCCCTGGAGTGAGGGCTAACTTATTAGAAAGATACTTTTTTGAATTTTGGACAGGGTCGTTATAAAATGGGGGCTCAAAAAAGGAAAGTTGCCCCTTAACGACCTGTCCAAACTGCTGGAACTAGGAAGCCGAAATTCGGTACTTAAGTTCCTCTCAGCCTGCTCAAACTGCTGGAACTAGGAAGCTGGAATTCCCTGTCGATGGATTTTCGGAAATTCCTACCGAGAGGGGCACAAATAGTAAAAGTTGGCTAGAAACCTGAAATGTAAAACATATGTTACTTGGAGTATGTGCTCACTTACCGAGAAGGTGCTTTTTGGACAGGGACATTGCAAAAATGGGGATTAATGAAGCGAAAAGTGCCGCTTAAAGGCCTGCCCAAACCGCTGAAGGTAAGAAGTTGAAATTTGGTATTAAAGTTCCTCCTCTATTGTAGACATCCGCTAAGATGAGATTTTTGGAAATTTCTACAGGTAGGGTCAAAAACAGGAAAAGTCTCCCCCTTAACGGCCTGGCCAAACTGCTGGAACAAGGGATCTTAAATTCGGTATTTGGGTTCCTTCTCCAACGTTGACGTCCCCTAAGATGGTATTTTTGTAAATTCATACCGGGAGAGGTAAAAAGGGAAAAAACTTCCCCCTTGACGGCTTGGCCAAACTGCTGGATATAGAGACCTAAAATTATGTATGTAGTAGGTTCCTCCTCCAACGCAGACGTCCTCTAAGACGGAATTTTTGGAAATTCCTACCGGGAGGGGTAAAAACGAAATAATTCTCCCCCTTGATGGCCTAACCGAACCCTTCGGCTAGAAACCTGTAATATATAATATGTTTTCCTTGGAGTATGGGCTAACTTATCGACAAGGCATTTCTAGGACTTTGGACAGGAACGTGGTAAAAATGGTGGTTCAAAAGGGGAAAATTGCCCCCCCCCCTTAACGTCTGCGTCTTTAGCTAGAAACCTAAAACTTAAAGAACAAGTGTATATGAAACACTAAAATTAAGAAACTAAATAGGAAACGAGTGTAATTGAAACACTACACAAGTGGAATGAAATGGATATAAACGTTGAACGAGTGGAATTGAAATTATAGACATTGCAAATGGATTGGAAGAGGGAATTACCTGTTCAAACACTATCAACGGAATATGAAACTTATGTAGCATTGAAACATACTCTCCAAAAAGTTAAACAAATTTTCTGAAAGAGAAAAAACCTTAGAAAAGGAATGGAACTTATATATTCCGATATTTAAACTTCATGTAACGAAGCACCGGTGGAAGAAACCGACGCAGTAAATTTTCCAACTGAATTTGTGAATTTACTTGAATTGCCAGGTCTACCTTTACATAAACTGGAATTAAAAAAAAAACTTTAAGACACGCTAACAACGTAGCTTTGCCCGCTATTTTTAATATTATAAAATGCTTTTCAACCCTGCTTTACGTTATTTATTTTCATTCAAAACACAAATGAACAAAACTACTTACGGGTCTATCTACCTAAGTTCGCACTTTACCAAATTATCTTGACATACACACGTATATTGCAAATTATTATGGATTCATTACTAACAATCCACTCTCATGAGCAAAAGTGATCAAATATTTATTTATTTTAAACCCATTGTTGTGCAGAATTTTTTATTTGTGGTGGCTGGGTGAAGGCTTTAAATAAAAAAACGAATTTAATAAAAATTGTGGGGGGCGCAGCCCCCCGGGGGGGAGGGCGTAGCCCTCCCCCCCCTTAACCTTTAAGGCACGCTAACAACGTAGCGGGCTGCGCCCGCTAGTCTCTATATATAAAAGAATAACGTGACTGACTGACTGACTGACTGACTGACTCAACATCGCCCAGCCCAAACCGCTGAAGCTAGGAAGTTGAAATTTGGTATGTAGGTTCCTATTTCGGGGTAGACGTCCACTAAGACGGGATTTTTGGAAATTCCTACCGGAACGGGCAAAAAGGGGGAAAGTGTCCCCCTTGACGGCCTGCCAAAACCCCTTTGGCTAGAAAGCTGAAATTTAAGATATGTGTTCCTTGGAGTAGGGGCTAACTTTTCTGGAAAGTACTTTCTAGAATTTTGGACAGGGACGTTGTAAAAATGGGGGGAAAAAGGCCCCCCTTGACGGCCTGCCCAAACCGCTGGAGGTAGGAAGTTGAAATTTGGTATAAAGGTTCCTCCACTATCGTAGACATCCGCCAAGACGGGAGTTTTGGAAATTTTTACAGGGACGGGCAAAAAGGGGAAAAAGTCTCCCCCTTGAGGGCCTGCTCAAACTGCTGGAGCTATGAAGTTGAAATTTGGTATGTAGATTCCTCGACCGGTGTAGACGTCCGTTGAGACGGCATTTTTGGAAATTCTTATCGGGAGGGGCAAAAAGGGGACAAAAAAAGTACCTTTTTCCAAAAAAGTACCTTTTCCCAAAAAAAGTACCTTTTCCCAAAAAAAGTACCATTTTCCCAAAAAAGTACCTTTTTCCAAAAAAAGTACCTTTTTCAAAAAAAAGTACCTTTTTCCAAAAAAAGTACCTTTTTCCAAAAAAAGTACCTTTTTCCAAAAAAAGTACCTTTTTCCAAAAAAAGTACCTTTTTCCAAAAAAAGTACCTTTTTCCGAAAAAAGTACCTTTTTCCAAAAAAAAAGTACCTTTTTCCAAAAAAAGTACCTTATTCCAAAAAAAGTACCTCTTTCCAAAAAAAGTACCTTTTTCCAAAAAAAGTACCTTTTTCCAAAAAAAATTCCTTTTTCCAAAAAAAGTACCTTTTTCCAAAAAAAGTACCTTTTTCCAAAAAAAGTACCTTTTTCCAAAAAAAGTACCTTTTTCCAAAAAAAGTACCTTTTCCAAAAAAAGTACCTTATTCCAAAAAAAGTACCTTTTTCCAAAAAAAAGTACCTTTTTCCAAAAAAAGTACCTTTTTCCAAAAAAAAGTACCCTTTTCCAAAAAAAAGTACCTTTTTCCAAAAAAAGTACCTTTTTCAAAAAAAGTACCTTTTTCCAAAAAAAGTACCTTTTTCAAAAAAAGTACGTTTTTTCAAAAAAAGTACCTTTTTCCAAAAAAAATACCTTTTTCCAAAAAAAAGTACCTTTTTCCGAAAAAAGTACCTTTTTCCAAAAAAAGTACCTTTTTCCAAAAAAAGCACCTTTTTCCAAAAAAAGTATCTTTTTCCAAAAAAAGTACCTTTTTCCAAAAAAAATTCCTTTTTCCAAAAAATGTACCTTTTTCCAAAAAAAGTACCTTTTTTAAAAAAAGTACCTTTTTCTAAAAAAATGTACCTTTTTAAAAAAAAGTACCGTTTCCCAAAAAACATACATTTTTCCAAAAAAATAACTTTTTCAAAAAAGTACCTTTTCCAAAAAAAGTACCTTTTCCCAAAAAAAGTACCTTTTTCTAAAAAAATGTTCCTTTTCCCAAAAAACATACATTTTTTCAAAAAAATACCTTTTTCAAAAAAAAGTACCTTTTCTAAAAAAAAGTACCAAAAGAAGTACCTTTTCCAAAAAAGTACCTTTTTCCAAAAAATATACATTTTTCCAAAAAAAAACACCTTTTTAAAAAAAAATACCTTTTCCAAAAAAAGTACAAATAAAGTACTTTGTAAAAACAAAGTATCTTTTTCCAAAAAATTTCGTTTTTCCAAAAAGTACCATTTAAAATAGTATATAATTTCAAAAAAACTACTTTTTTTCCTCCCCCCACGGATATCTCCACTAAAACAAGGTTTCTTGATATTCGGCATAGACGTGCGCTAAGACGGAATTTTTGGAAATTCCAACCGGAACGGGCAAAAAGGGGAAAAGTATCCCCATAAACAGTCTCACAAATTGGAAAAGTGCCTGCCCAAACCACTGGAGGTAAGAAGTTGAAATTTGGTATAAAGTTTCCTCCACTGTAGTAGACATCGGCTAAGTTTGTATTTTTGGAATTCCCTACAGGATATCCCAAAAGGAAACTCGGTATGTGAGTTCCTCCTTCTGTGTAGGCGTCCGCTTAGACGGAATTTTTGAAATTCCTATCGGGAGGGGAAATAAGGTAAAAGTCTCCTCCTCACGGCTTGCCCAATCCCTTTTGGCCAACCTAAAATTTTAAATATGTATTCCTTGGAGTAGGACTGACTCACCGGCAACGTAATTTTTCTATTTTGGAACAGGAACATAGTAAAAATGGTGGTTGAAAGGGAAAAATGTCCCCACTAACGGCCTGCCCAAACCGCTTAGGCAATGCAGTTGAAATTTGGTATGAATGTTCCTCATCCATCGCAGATAGCCGCGAAGATGGAATTTTTGTAAATTCCTAAAGGGAGGGGCAAAAAGAAGAAAAGCCTCACCTTGGGGGCCGGTAAAAACCCCTTCGGCTAGAAACCTGAAGCTTAAAATGTGGGTCCCTGGTGTGAGGGCTAACTTATTAGAAAGATACTTTTTTGAATTTTGGACAGGGTCGTTATAAAATGGGGGCTCAAAAAGGGAAAGTTGCCCCTTAACGACCTGTCCAAACTGCTGGAACTAGGAAGCCGAAATTAGATACTTAAGTTCCTCTCAGCCTGCTCAAACTGCTGGAACTAGGAAGCTGGAATTCCCTGTCGATGGATTTTCGGAAATTCCTACCGAGAGGGGCACAAATAGTAAAAGTTGGCTAGAAACCTGAAATGTAAAACATATGTTACTTGGAGTATGTGCTCACTTACCGAGAAGGTGCTTTTTGGACAGGGACATTGCAAAAATGGGGATTAATGAAGCGAAAAGTGCCGCTTAAAGGCCTGCCCAAACCGCTGGAGGTAGGAAGTTGAAATTTGGTATTAAAGTTCCTCCTCTATTGTAGACATCCGCTAAGATGAGATTTTTGGAAATTTCTACAGGTAGGGTCAAAAACAGGAAAAGTCTCCCCCTTAACGGCCTGGCCAAACTGCTGCAACAAGGGATCTTAAATTCGGTATTTGGGTTCCTTCTCCAACGTTGACGTCCCCTAAGATGGTATTTTTGTAAATTCATACCGGGAGAGGTAAAAAGGGAAAAAACTTCCCCCTTGACGGCTTGGCCAAACTGCTGGATATAGAGACCTAAAATTATGTATGTAGTAGGTTCCTCCTCTAAGACGTCCTCTAAGACGGAATTTTTGGAAATTCCTACCGGGAGGGGTAAAAACGGAATAATTCTCCCCCTTGATGGCCTAACCGAACCCTTCGGCTAGAAACCTGTAATATATAATATGTTTTCCTTGGAGTATGGGCTAACTTATCGACAAGGCATTTCTAGGACTTTGGACAGGAACGTGGTAAAAATGGTGGTTCAAAAGGGGAAAATTGTCCCCCCCCCCCCTTAACGTCTGCGTCTTTAGCTAGAAACCTAAAACTTAAAGAACAAGTGTATATGAAACACTAAAATTAAGAAACTAAATAGGAAACGAGTGGGATTGAAACACTACACAAGTGGAATGAAATGGATATAAACGTTGAACGAGTGGAATTGAAATTATAGACATTGCAAATGGATTGGAAGAGGGAATTACCTGTTCAAACACTATCAACGGAATATGAAACTTATGTAGCATTGAAACATACTCTCCAAAAAGTTAAACAAATTTTCTGAAAGAGAAAAAACCTTAGAAAAGGAATGGAACTTATATATTCCGATATTTAAACTTCATGTAACGAAGCACCGGTGGAAGAAACCGACGCAGTAAATTTTCCAACTGAATTTGTGAATTTACTTGAATTGCCAGGTCTACCTTTACATAAACTGGAATTAAAAAAAAAACTTTAAGACACGCTTACAACGTAGCTTTGCCCGCTATTTTTAATATTATAAAATGCTTTTCAACCCTGCTTTACGTTATTTATTTTCATTCAAAACGCAAATGAACAAAACTACTTACGGGTCTATCTACCTAAGTTCGCACTTTACCAAATTATCTTGACATACACACGTATATTGCAAATTATTATGGATTCATTACTAACAATCCACTCTCATGAGCAAAAGTGATCAAATATTTATTTATTTTAAACCCATTGTTGTGCAGAATTATTTATTTGTGGTGGCTGGGTGAAGGCTTTAAATAAAAAAACGAATTTAATAAAAATTGTGGGGGGCGCAGCCCCCCGGGGGGGGAGGGCGTAGCCCTCCCCCCGCTTAACCTTTAAGGCACGCTAACAACGTAGCGGGCTGCGCCCGCTAGTGTATCATATCTGAGATACCTAGTGCATACACAAATTAAAAAGATGTAAATATCTTTATCGTTTTTCTGGATAGACTTTTTGGCATATCCACTAAACCAATACTAAGCTGACGATATGTTGTGTTTTTTTTAGTTTGTTTAATAAATTTTCTTTACAGCATCGTTTGTATAACAAAATAAAATTATATAGCTCAAATAATGATTGAATAAAAAAAATTAAAAATAGATAGTGTTATAAAGTGAATATTTTATGTTGACGAATAATAATAAATAATATAAATCTGTTTTGTGAGTGCGTTTGTGTTTTTTTATACATTTCACAGAACATATGGATGTGAGAGTTTGTTGTATGTTGTGTTATGTTTAATAGTACTGTATAAGTTTTCTTTATTGTTAACTAGCGGGCGCAGCCCGCTACGTTGTTAGCGTGCCTTAAAGGTTAAGGGGGGGGGGCTGCGCCCTCCCCCCCCAATTTTTATTAAATTCGTTTTTTTATTTAAATTTTTTTTATTCCAGCCACCACAAATAAATAATTCTGCACAACAATGGGTTTAACATAAATAAATATTTGATCACTTTTTCTCATGAAAGTAGATTGTTAGTAATGAATCCATAATAAATTGCAATATACGTGTGTATGTTAAGATAATTTGGTAAAGTGCGAACTTAGGTAGATAGACCCGTAAGTAGTTTTGTTCATTTGTGTTTTGAATGAAAATAAATAACTTAAAGCAGGGTTGGAAAGCATTTTATAATATTAAAAATAGCGTGTTGTTAGCGTGTCTTAAAGTTTTTTTTTTAGTTCCAGTTTATGTAAAGGTAGACCTGGCAATTCAAGTAAATTCACAAATTCAGTTGGAAAATTTACTGCGTCGGTTTCTTCCACCGGTGCTTCGTTACATGAAGTTTAAATATCGGAATATATAAGTTCCATTCCTTTTCTAAGGTTTTTTCTCTTTTAGAAAATTTGTTTAACTTTTTGGAGAGTAAGTTTCAATGCTACATAAGTTTCATATTCCGTGGATAGTGTTTGAACAGGTCATTCCCTCTTCCAATCCATTTGCATTCTCTATAATTTCAATTCTACTCGTTCAACGTTTATATCCATTTCATTCCACTTGTGTAGTGTTTCATTCCACTCGTTTCCTATTTAGTTTCTTAATTTTAGTGTTTCATATACACTTGTTCTTTAAGTTTTAGGTTTCTAGCTAAAGACGCAGACGTTAAGGGGGGGGGGGGCAATTTTCCCCTTTTGAACCACCATTTTTACCACGTTCCTGTCCAAAGTCCTAGAAATGCCTTGTCGATAAGTTAGCCCATACTCCAAGGAAAACATATTATATATTACAGGTTTCTAGCCGAAGGGTTCGGTTAGGCCATCAAGGGGGAGAATTATTCCGTTTTTACCCCTCCCGGTAGGAATTTCCAAAAATTCCGTCTTAGAGGACGTCTGCGTTGGAGGAGGAACCTACTACATACATAATTTTAGGTCTCTATATCCAGCAGTTTGGCCAGGCGTCAAGGGGGAAGTTTTTTCCCTTTTTACCCCTCCCGGTATGAATTTCCAAAAATCTCATCTTAGCGGATGTCTACAATAGAGGAGGAACTTTAATACCAAATTTCAACTTCCTACCTCCAGCGCTTTGGGCAGGCCTTTAAGCCGCACTTTTCGCTTCATTAATCCCCATTTTTGCAATGTCCCTGTCCAAAAACCACCTTCCCGGTCCAAAAAGCCCATACTCCAAGTAATTTCAGCTTCCTTGTTCCAGCAGTTTGAGCAGGCTGTCAAGGGGGACAGTTTTTCTTTTTTTGTCCCTCCCGATTGGAATTAGGCTGGAAGAGGAACCTAAGTACCGAATTGCAGCTTCCTAGTTGCAGCAGTTTGGACAGGTCGTTAAGGGGCAACTTTCCCTTTTTGAGCCCCCATTTTATAACGACCCTGTCCAAAATTCAAAAAAGTATCTTTCTAATAAGTTAGCCCTTACTCCAGGGACCCACATTTTAAGCTTCAGGTTTCTAGCCGAAGGGGTTTTTACCGGCCCCCAAGGTGAGGCTTTTCTTCTTTTTGCCCCTCCCTTTAGGAATTTACAAAAATTCCATCTTCGCGGCTATCTGCGATGGATGAGGAACATTCATACCAAATTTCAACTGCATTGCCTAAGCGGTTTGGGCAGGCCGTTATTGGGGACATTTTTCCCTTTCAACCACCATTTTTACTATGTTCCTGTTCCAAAATAGAAAAATTACGTTGCCGGTGAGTTAGTCCTACTCCAAGGAATACATATTTAAAATTTTAGGTTGACCAAAAGGGATTGGGCAAGCCGTCAGGAGGAGACTTTTACCTTATTTCCCCTCCCGATAGGAATTTCAAAAATACCGTCTAAGCGGACGCCTACACAGAAGGAGGAACTCACATACCGAGTTTCCTTTTGGGATATCCTGTAGGGAATTCCAAAAATACAAACTTAGTCGATGTCTACTACAGTGGAGGAACCTTTATACCAAATTTCAACTTCTTACCTCCAGTGGTTTGGGCAGGCACTTTTCCAATTTGTGAGACTGTTTATGTGGAGACTTTTCACCTTTTTGCCCGTTCCGGTAGGCACTTCTATGCCGAATATCAAGAAACCTTGTTTTAGTAGAGATATCCGTGGGGGAGGGAAAAAAGTAGTTTTTTTTTAAATTATATATTATTTTAAATGGTACTTTTTGGAAAAACGAAATTTTTTGGAAAAAGATACTTTGTTTTTACAAAGTACTTTATTTGTACTTTTTTTGGAAAAGGTATTTTTTTAATAAGGTGTTTTTTTTGGAAAAATGTATGTTTTTTGGAAAAAGGTACTTTTTTTGGAAAAGGTACTTCTTTTGGAAAAGGAAAATTTTTTTAGAAAAAGGTACTTTTTTTTGGGAGAAGGTACTTTTTTTTGGAAAAGGTACTTTTTTTGAAAAAGGTATTTTTTTGAAAAAATGTATGTTTTTTGGGAAAAGGAAATTTTTTTTAGAAAAAGGTACTTTTTTGGGAAAAGGTACTTTTTCTTGGAAGAGGTGCTTTTTTTTGAAAAATGTATTTTTTTTGGAAAAATGTATGTTTTTTGGGAAAAGGTACTTTTTTTGGAAAAGGTCCTTTTTTTTTGGAAAAGGTTCATTTTTTTAGAAAAAGGTAAATTTTTTGGAAAAAAGTACTTTTTTAAAAAAGGTACTTTTTTTTTGAAAGAGAAAAAACCTTAGAAAAGGAATGGAACTTATATATTCCGATATTTAAACTTCATGTAACGAAGCACCGGTGGAAGAAACCGACGCAGTAAATTTTCCAACTGAATTTGTGAATTTACTTGAATTGCCAGGTCTACCTTTACATAAACTGGAATTAAAAAAAAAACTTTAAGACACGCTTACAACGTAGCTTTGCCCGCTATTTTTAATATTATAAAATGCTTTTCAACCCTGCTTTACGTTATTTATTTTCATTCAAAACGCAAATGAACAAAACTACTTACGGGTCTATCTACCTAAGTTCGCACTTTACCAAATTATCTTGACATACACACGTATATTGCAAATTATTATGGATTCATTACTAACAATCCACTCTCATGAGCAAAAGTGATCAAATATTTATTTATTTTAAACCCATTGTTGTGCAGAATTATTTATTTGTGGTGGCTGGGTGAAGGCTTTAAATAAAAAAACGAATTTAATAAAAATTGTGGGGGGCGCAGCCCCCCGGGGGGGGAGGTTGTATGTTGTGTTATGTTTAATAGTACTGTATAAGTTTTCTTTATTGTTAACTAGCGGGCGCAGCCCGCTACGTTGTTAGCGTGCCTTAAAGGTTAAGGGGGGGGGGCTGCGCCCTCCCCCCCCAATTTTTATTAAATTCGTTTTTTTATTTAAATTTTTTTTATTCCAGCCACCACAAATAAATAATTCTGCACAACAATGGGTTTAAAATAAATAAATATTTGATCACTTTTTCTCATGAAAGTAGATTGTTAGTAATGAATCCATAATAAATTGCAATATACGTGTGTATGTTAAGATAATTTGGTAAAGTGCGAACTTAGGTAGATAGACCCGTAAGTAGTTTTGTTCATTTGTGTTTTGAATGAAAATAAATAACTTAAAGCAGGGTTGGAAAGCATTTTATAATATTAAAAATAGCGTGTTGTTAGCGTGTCTTAAAGTTTTTTTTTTAGTTCCAGTTTATGTAAAGGTAGACCTGGCAATTCAAGTAAATTCACAAATTCAGTTGGAAAATTTACTGCGTCGGTTTCTTCCACCGGTGCTTCGTTACATGAAGTTTAAATATCGGAATATATAAGTTCCATTCCTTTTCTAAGGTTTTTTCTCTTTTAGAAAATTTGTTTAACTTTTTGGAGAGTAAGTTTCAATGCTACATAAGTTTCATATTCCGTGGATAGTGTTTGAACAGGTCATTCCCTCTTCCAATCCATTTGCATTCTCTATAATTTCAATTCTACTCGTTCAACGTTTATATCCATTTCATTCCACTTGTGTAGTGTTTCATTCCACTCGTTTCCTATTTAGTTTCTTAATTTTAGTGTTTCATATACACTTGTTCTTTAAGTTTTAGGTTTCTAGCTAAAGACGCAGACGTTAAGGGGGGGGGGGGCAATTTTCCCCTTTTGAACCACCATTTTTACCACGTTCCTGTCCAAAGTCCTAGAAATGCCTTGTCGATAAGTTAGCCCATACTCCAAGGAAAACATATTATATATTACAGGTTTCTAGCCGAAGGGTTCGGTTAGGCCATCAAGGGGGAGAATTATTCCGTTTTTACCCCTCCCGGTAGGAATTTCCAAAAATTCCGTCTTAGAGGACGTCTGCGTTGGAGGAGGAACCTACTACATACATAATTTTAGGTCTCTATATCCAGCAGTTTGGCCAGGCGTCAAGGGGGAAGTTTTTTCCCTTTTTACCCCTCCCGGTATGAATTTCCAAAAATCTCATCTTAGCGGATGTCTACAATAGAGGAGGAACTTTAATACCAAATTTCAACTTCCTACCTCCAGCGCTTTGGGCAGGCCTTTAAGCCGCACTTTTCGCTTCATTAATCCCCATTTTTGCAATGTCCCTGTCCAAAAACCACCTTCCCGGTCCAAAAAGCCCATACTCCAAGTAATTTCAGCTTCCTTGTTCCAGCAGTTTGAGCAGGCTGTCAAGGGGGACAGTTTTTCTTTTTTTGTCCCTCCCGATTGGAATTAGGCTGGAAGAGGAACCTAAGTACCGAATTGCAGCTTCCTAGTTGCAGCAGTTTGGACAGGTCGTTAAGGGGCAACTTTCCCTTTTTGAGCCCCCATTTTATAACGACCCTGTCCAAAATTCAAAAAAGTATCTTTCTAATAAGTTAGCCCTTACTCCAGGGACCCACATTTTAAGCTTCAGGTTTCTAGCCGAAGGGGTTTTTACCGGCCCCCAAGGTGAGGCTTTTCTTCTTTTTGCCCCTCCCTTTAGGAATTTACAAAAATTCCATCTTCGCGGCTATCTGCGATGGATGAGGAACATTCATACCAAATTTCAACTGCATTGCCTAAGCGGTTTGGGCAGGCCGTTATTGGGGACATTTTTCCCTTTCAACCACCATTTTTACTATGTTCCTGTTCCAAAATAGAAAAATTACGTTGCCGGTGAGTTAGTCCTACTCCAAGGAATACATATTTAAAATTTTAGGTTGACCAAAAGGGATTGGGCAAGCCGTCAGGAGGAGACTTTTACCTTATTTCCCCTCCCGATAGGAATTTCAAAAATACCGTCTAAGCGGACGCCTACACAGAAGGAGGAACTCACATACCGAGTTTCATTTTGGGATATCCTGTAGGGAATTCCAAAAATACAAACTTAGTCGATGTCTACTACAGTGGAGGAACCTTTATACCAAATTTCAACTTCTTACCTCCAGTGGTTTGGGCAGGCACTTTTCCAATTTGTGAGACTGTTTATGTGGAGACTTTTCACCTTTTTGCCCGTTCCGGTAGGCACTTCTATGCCGAATATCAAGAAACCTTGTTTTAGTAGAGATATCCGTGGGGGAGGGAAAAAAGTAGTTTTTTTTTTAAATTATATATTATTTTAAATGGTACTTTTTGGAAAAACGAAATTTTTTGGAAAAAGATACTTTGTTTTTACAAAGTACTTTATTTGTACTTTTTTTGGAAAAGGTATTTTTTTAATAAGGTGTTTTTTTTGGAAAAATGTATGTTTTTTGGAAAAAGGTACTTTTTTTGGAAAAGGTACTTCTTTTGGAAAAGGAAAATTTTTTTAGAAAAAGGTACTTTTTTTTGGGAGAAGGTACTTTTTTTTGGAAAAGGTACTTTTTTTGAAAAAGGTATTTTTTTGAAAAAATGTATGTTTTTTGGGAAAAGGAAATTTTTTTTAGAAAAAGGTACTTTTTTGGGAAAAGGTACTTTTTCTTGGAAGAGGTGCTTTTTTTTGAAAAATGTATTTTTTTTGGAAAAATGTATGTTTTTTGGGAAAAGGTACTTTTTTTGGAAAAGGTCCTTTTTTTTTGGAAAAGGTTCATTTTTTTAGAAAAAGGTAAATTTTTTGGAAAAAAGTACTTTTTTAAAAAAGGTACTTTTTTTTGGAAAAATGTACTTTTTTTGGAAAAAGGTACTTTTTTGGAAAAAGGAATTTTTTTTGGAAAAAGGTACTTTTTTTGGAAAAAGGTACTTTTTTTTGAAAAAGGTACTTTTTTTGGAAAAAGGTACTTTTTTTGTAAAAAGGTACTTTTTTTGGAAAAAGGTACTTTTATTGGAAAAAGGTACTTTTTTTGGAAAAAGGTACTTTTTTTTGGAAAAGGGTACTTTTTTCGAAATAGGTACTTTTTTTCGAAATAGGTACTTTTTTTGGAAAAAGGTACTTTTTTTGGAAAAAGGTACTTTTTTTTGGAAAAAGGTACTTTTTTTTGAAAAAGGTCCTTTTTTTGGAAAAAGGTACTTTTTTTGGAAAAAGGTACTTTTTTGGAAAAAGGTACTTTTTTTGGAAAAGGTACTTTTTTTTTTGGAAAAGGTACATTTTTTTATAAAAAGGTACATTTTTTGGAAAAAGGTACTTTTTTTTGGAGAAAGGAGCTTTTTTTGGAAAAAGGTACTTTTTTGGAAAAAGGTACTTTTTTCGGGAAAAGGTACTTTTTTTGGAAAAAGGTAATTTTTTTTGGAAAAAGGTACTTTTTTTGAAAAAAGGTACTTTTTTTGGAAAAATGTAATTTTTTTGGAAAAAGGTACTTTTTTTGGAAAAAAGTACTTTTTTTGGAAAAGGGTACTTTTTTTTGGAAATAGGTACTTTTTTTGGAAAAAGGTACTTTTTTTGGAAAAAGGTACTTTTTTTGGAAAAAGGTACTTTTTTTGGAAAAAGGTACTTTTTTGGAAAAAGGTACTTTTTTTGGAAAAAGGTACTTTTTTTTGGAAAAGGGTACTTTTCTTCGAAATAGGTACTTTGTTTGGAAAAAGGTACTTTTTTTTGGAAAAAGGTACTTTTTTTTGGAAAAAGGTACTTTTTTTTGGAAAAAGGTACTTTTTTTTGGAAAAAGGTACTTTTTTTGGAAAAAGGTACTTTTTTTGGAAAAAGGTACTTTTTTTGGAAAAAGGTACTTTTTTTTGAAAAAGGTACTTTTTTTTGAAAAAGGTACTTTTTTTGGAAAAAGGTACTTTTTTTGGAAAAAGGTACTTTTTTTGGAAAAAGGTACTTTTTTTGGAAAAAGGTACTTTTTTTTGGAAAAAGGTACTTTTTTTTGGAAAAAGGTACTTTTTTTTGGAAAAAGGTACTTTTTTCGGAAAAAGGTACTTTTTTGGAAAAAGGTACTTTTTTTGGAAAAAGGTACTTTTTTTGGAAAAAGGTACTTTTTTTGGGAAAAGGTACTTTTTTTGGGAAAAGGTACTTTTTTGAAAAAAGGTACTTTTTTTGTCCCCTTTTTGCCCCTCCCGATAAGAATTTCCAAAAATGCCGTCTCAACTGACGTCTACACCGGTCGAGGAACCTACATACCAAATTTCAACTTCATAGCTCCAGCAGTTTGAGCAGGCCGTCAAGGGGGAGACTTTTTCCCCTTTTTGCACGTCCCTGTAAAAATTTACAAAACTCCCGTCTTGGTGGATGTCTACGATAGTGGAGGAACCTTTATACCAAATTTCAACTTCCTACCTCCAGCGGTTTGGGCAGGCCGTCAAGGGGGAGACTTTTTCCCCTTTTTGCCCGTCCCTGTAAAAATTTCCAAAACTCCCGTCTTGGTGGATGTCTACGATAGTGGAGGAACCTTTATACCAAATTTCAACTTCCTACCTCCAGCGGTTTGGGCAGGCCGTCAAGGGGGAGACTTTTTCCCCTTTTTGCCCGTCCCTGTAAAAATTTCCAAAACTCCCGTCTTGGTGGATGTCTACGATAGTGGAGGAACCTACATACCAAATTTCAACTTCATAGCTCCAGCAGTTTGAGCAGGCCGTCAAGGGGGAGACTTTTTCCCCTTTTTGCCCGTCCCTGTAAAAATTTCCAAAACTCCCGTCTTGGTGGATGTCTACGATAGTGGAGGAACCTTTATACCAAATTTCAACTTCCTACCTCCAGCGGTTTGGGCAGGCCGTCAAGGGGGGCCTTTTTCCCCTTTTTGCCCGTCCCTGTAAAAATTTCCAAAACTCCCGTCTTGGTGGATGTCTACGATAGTGGAGGAACCTTTATACCAAATTTCAACTTCCTACCTCCAGCGGTTTGGGCAGGCCGTCAAGGGGGAGACTTTTTCCCCTTTTTGCCCGTCCCTGTAAAAATTTCCAAAACTCCCGTCTTGGTGGATGTCTACGATAGTGGAGGAACCTACATACCAAATTTCAACTTCATAGCTCCAGCAGTTTGAGCAGGCCGTCAAGGGGGAGACTTTTTCCCCTTTTTGCCCGTCCCTGTAAAAATTTCCAAAACTCCCGTCTTGGTGGATGTCTACGATAGTGGAGGAACCTTTATACCAAATTTCAACTTCCTACTTCCAGCGGTTTGGGCAGGCCGTCAAGGGGGGCCTTTTTCCCCCCATTTTTACAACGTCCCTGTCCAAAATTCTAGAAAGTACTTTCCAGGAAAGTTAGCCCCTACTCCAAGGAACACATATCTTAAATTTCAGCTTTCTAGCCAAAGGGGTTTTGGCAGGCCGTCAAGGGGGACACTTTCCCCCTTTTTGCCCGTTCCGGTAGGAATTTCCAAAAATCCCGTCTTAGTGGACGTCTACCCCGAAAGAGGAACCTACATAACAAATTTCAACTTCCTAGCTTCAGCGGTTTGGGCTGGGCGATGTTGAGTGAGTCAGTCAGTCAGTCAGTCAGTCAGTCAGTCAGTCACGTTATTCTTTTATATATAGAGATAAAAGGCATTAATGTGCACAAATTTTATAAAAAAGTTTAAAGTACTATTGTTTTATTCATTACAATGTGTAACTACAAATATATAATTATTTTGTGAGTTTGTAACACACCAGAGAAGTTAAACTGTTTGCCCAATACAACCATCGTGTGTATCACAAATTATACCAGATATGAATCAGCTGATTTGGGCAATATGGCCGACAGAAAATGAGCAAAACAAAACGGAAAAATTAAGAAAAACACAAAAGATAAAGCACAATAATCTAAAAAGAGACAGATATATACAAAAAATGCGCAATATAAAATGCACAAATTATACCAGATATGAATCAGCTGATTTGGGCAATATGGCCGACAGAAAATGAGCAAAACAAACGCAAAAATTTAAGAAAAACACAAAAGATAAAGCACAATAATCTAAAAAGAGACAGATATATACAAAAAATGCGCAATACAAAATGTATGGAGATTTTATATTGTTATCTCCCTCTTGACTTGACTTCCATGTAAACAAAACCATACGGTTCGAGAACACTTTTTGACACCTGTCATTAGTTTCAGATCTGGTATTAATCTGGGATAAAATGTATGGAGATTTTATATTGTTATCTCCCTCTTGACTTGACTTCCATGTAAACAATACCATACGGTTAGAGAATACTTTTTTGACACCTGTCATTAGTTTCACATCTGGTATTAATCTGTGGCGTGTATCTTCATACTTTCTAGGCTATCTTTTACTTTTTTTTTTTTGAACACATGTTTGAAAACATGCTGTATAGTTGTTCACTTTTACACATGGGTTTCGTATACTTTTTTTAAATCTCGTTCGTACTTCGGTTAAAAATTACAACAACAACCACACCATACGGTTTGTGTTTACCCGTTTGACAGCTGTCACTTTTGACTTCACTGGTATACCCTGTGAGTAGCATGGTAGCTTTCAACAAAGCAGGTTGACGTCGCTTTGTTTAAGAAATTTTAGAAAAATATTACACTCTTAAAATTTTACAACAACAGGCAATTTATTATGAATTATTTTTAGTTCATTAAAATTTACTAACTAATGGAATACTTTTTTAAGAATAAATCTCTATATATAAAAGAATAACGTGACTGACTCACTGACTCAACATCGCCCAGCCCAAACCGCTGAAGCTAGGAAGTTGAAATTTGGTATGTAGGTTCCTCTTTCGGCGTAGCCGTCCGCTAAGATGGGATTTTTGGAAATTCCTACCGGAACGGGCAAAAAGGGGAAAAGTCTCCCCCTTGGCGGCCTGCCAAAACCCCTTTGGCTAGAAAGCTGAAATTTAAGATATGTGTTCCTTTGAGTATGGGCTAACTTTTCTGGAAAGTACTTTCTGGAATTTTGGATAGGGACGTTGTAAAAATGGGGGTTAAAAAGGGGAAAAAGGCCCCCCTTGGCGGCCTGCCCAAACCGCTGGAGGTAGGAAGTTGAAATTTGGTATAAAGGTTCCTCCACTATCGTAGACATCCACCAAGACGGGAGTTTTGGAAATTTTTACAGGGACGGGCAAAAAGGGGAAAAATTCTCCCCCTTGACGGCCTGCTCAAACTGCTGGAGCTATGAAGTTGAAATTTGGTATGTAGGTTCCTCGACCGGTGTAGACGTCCGTTGAGACGGCATTTTTGGAAATTCTTATCGGGAGGGGCAAAAAGGGGACAAAAAAGGTACCTTTTTCCAAAAAAGTACCTTTTCCCAAAAAAAGTACATTTTTCAAAAAAAAGTACCTTTTTCCAAAAAAAATACCTTTTTCCAAAAAAGTACATTTTTCCAAAAAAGTACCTTTTTCCCAAAAAGTACTTTTTTCGAAATAGGTACTTTTTTTCGAAATAGGTACTTTTTTTGGAAAAAGGTACTTTTTTTGGAAAAAGGTACTTTTTTTTGGAAAAAGGTACTTTTTTTTGAAAAAGGTCCTTTTTTTGGAAAAAGGTACTTTTTTTGGAAAAAGGTACTTTTTTGGAAAAAGGTACTTTTTTTGGAAAAGGTACTTTTTTTTTTGGAAAAGGTACATTTTTTTATAAAAAGGTACATTTTTTGGAAAAAGGTACTTTTTTTTGGAGAAAGGAGCTTTTTTTGGAAAAAGGTACTTTTTTGGAAAAAGGTACTTTTTTCGGGAAAAGGTACTTTTTTTGGAAAAAGGTAATTTTTTTTGGAAAAAGGTACTTTTTTTGAAAAAAGGTACTTTTTTTGGAAAAATGTAATTTTTTTGGAAAAAGGTACTTTTTTTGGAAAAAGGTACTTTTTTTGGAAAAGGGTACTTTTTTTTGGAAATAGGTACTTTTTTTGGAAAAAGGTACTTTTTTTGGAAAAAGGTACTTTTTTTGGAAAAAGGTACTTTTTTTGGAAAAAGGTACTTTTTTGGAAAAAGGTACTTTTTTTGGAAAAAGGTACTTTTTTTTGGAAAAGGGTACTTTTCTTCGAAATAGGTACTTTGTTTGGAAAAAGGTACTTTTTTTGGAAAAAGGTACTTTTTTTTGGAAAAAGGTACTTTTTTTTGGAAAAAGGTACTTTTTTTTGGAAAAAGGTACTTTTTTTGGAAAAAGGTACTTTTTTTGGAAAAAGGTACTTTTTTTGGAAAAAGGTACTTTTTTTTGAAAAAGGTACTTTTTTTTGAAAAAGGTACTTTTTTTGGAAAAAGGTACTTTTTTTGGAAAAAGGTACTTTTTTTGGAAAAAGGTACTTTTTTTGGAAAAAGGTACTTTTTTTGGAAAAAGGTACTTTTTTTTGGAAAAAGGTACTTTTTTTTGGAAAAAGGTACTTTTTTTTGGAAAAAGGTACTTTTTTCGGAAAAAGGTACTTTTTTGGAAAAAGGTACTTTTTTTGGAAAAAGGTACTTTTTTTGGAAAAAGGTACTTTTTTTGGGAAAAGGTACTTTTTTTGGGAAAAGGTACTTTTTTGAAAAAAGGTACTTTTTTTGTCCCCTTTTTGCCCCTCCCGATAAGAATTTCCAAAAATGCCGTCTCAACTGACGTCTACACCGGTCGAGGAACCTACATACCAAATTTCAACTTCATAGCTCCAGCAGTTTGAGCAGGCCGTCAAGGGGGAGACTTTTTCCCCTTTTTGCACGTCCCTGTAAAAATTTACAAAACTCCCGTCTTGGTGGATGTCTACGATAGTGGAGGAACCTTTATACCAAATTTCAACTTCCTACCTCCAGCGGTTTGGGCAGGCCGTCAAGGGGGAGACTTTTTCCCCTTTTTGCCCGTCCCTGTAAAAATTTCCAAAACTCCCGTCTTGGTGGATGTCTACGATAGTGGAGGAACCTTTATACCAAATTTCAACTTCCTACCTCCAGCGGTTTGGGCAGGCCGTCAAGGGGGAGACTTTTTCCCCTTTTTGCCCGTCCCTGTAAAAATTTCCAAAACTCCCGTCTTGGTGGATGTCTACGATAGTGGAGGAACCTACATACCAAATTTCAACTTCATAGCTCCAGCAGTTTGAGCAGGCCGTCAAGGGGGAGACTTTTTCCCCTTTTTGCCCGTCCCTGTAAAAATTTCCAAAACTCCCGTCTTGGTGGATGTCTACGATAGTGGAGGAACCTTTATACCAAATTTCAACTTCCTACCTCCAGCGGTTTGGGCAGGCCGTCAAGGGGGGCCTTTTTCCCCTTTTTGCCCGTCCCTGTAAAAATTTCCAAAACTCCCGTCTTGGTGGATGTCTACGATAGTGGAGGAACCTTTATACCAAATTTCAACTTCCTACCTCCAGCGGTTTGGGCAGGCCGTCAAGGGGGAGACTTTTTCCCCTTTTTGCCCGTCCCTGTAAAAATTTCCAAAACTCCCGTCTTGGTGGATGTCTACGATAGTGGAGGAACCTACATACCAAATTTCAACTTCATAGCTCCAGCAGTTTGAGCAGGCCGTCAAGGGGGAGACTTTTTCCCCTTTTTGCCCGTCCCTGTAAAAATTTCCAAAACTCCCGTCTTGGTGGATGTCTACGATAGTGGAGGAACCTTTATACCAAATTTCAACTTCCTACTTCCAGCGGTTTGGGCAGGCCGTCAAGGGGGGCCTTTTTCCCCCCATTTTTACAACGTCCCTGTCCAAAATTCTAGAAAGTACTTTCCAGGAAAGTTAGCCCCTACTCCAAGGAACACATATCTTAAATTTCAGCTTTCTAGCCAAAGGGGTTTTGGCAGGCCGTCAAGGGGGACACTTTCCCCCTTTTTGCCCGTTCCGGTAGGAATTTCCAAAAATCCCGTCTTAGTGGACGTCTACCCCGAAAGAGGAACCTACATAACAAATTTCAACTTCCTAGCTTCAGCGGTTTGGGCTGGGCGATGTTGAGTGAGTCAGTCAGTCAGTCAGTCAGTCACGTTATTCTTTTATATATAGAGATAAAAGGCATTAATGTGCACAAATTTTATAAAAAAGTTTAAAGTACTATTGTTTTATTCATTACAATGTGTAACTACAAATATATAATTATTTTGTGAGTTTGTAACACACCAGAGAAGTTAAACTGTTTGCCCAATACAACCATCGTGTGTATCACAAATTATACCAGATATGAATCAGCTGATTTGGGCAATATGGCCGACAGAAAATGAGCAAAACAAAACGGAAAAATTAAGAAAAACACAAAAGATAAAGCACAATAATCTAAAAAGAGACAGATATATACAAAAAATGCGCAATATAAAATGCACAAATTATACCAGATATGAATCAGCTGATTTGGGCAATATGGCCGACAGAAAATGAGCAAAACAAACGCAAAAATTTAAGAAAAACACAAAAGATAAAGCACAATAATCTAAAAAGAGACAGATATATACAAAAAATGCGCAATACAAAATGTATGGAGATTTTATATTGTTATCTCCCTCTTGACTTGACTTCCATGTAAACAAAACCATACGGTTCGAGAACACTTTTTGACACCTGTCATTAGTTTCAGATCTGGTATTAATCTGGGATAAAATGTATGGAGATTTTATATTGTTATCTCCCTCTTGACTTGACTTCCATGTAAACAATACCATACGGTTAGAGAATACTTTTTTGACACCTGTCATTAGTTTCACATCTGGTATTAATCTGTGGCGTGTATCTTCATACTTTCTAGGCTATCTTTTACTTTTTTTTTTTTGAACACATGTTTGAAAACATGCTGTATAGTTGTTCACTTTTACACATGGGTTTCGTATACTTTTTTTAAATCTCGTTCGTACTTCGGTTAAAAATTACAACAACAACCACACCATACGGTTTGTGTTTACCCGTTTGACAGCTGTCACTTTTGACTTCACTGGTATACCCTGTGAGTAGCATGGTAGCTTTCAACAAAGCAGGTTGACGTCGCTTTGTTTAAGAAATTTTAGAAAAATATTACACTCTTAAAATTTTACAACAACAGGCAATTTATTATGAATTATTTTTAGTTCATTAAAATTTACTAACTAATGGAATACTTTTTTAAGAATAAATCTCTATATATAAAAGAATAACGTGACTGACTCACTGACTCAACATCGCCCAGCCCAAACCGCTGAAGCTAGGAAGTTGAAATTTGGTATGTAGGTTCCTCTTTCGGCGTAGCCGTCCGCTAAGATGGGATTTTTGGAAATTCCTACCGGAACGGGCAAAAAGGGGAAAAGTCTCCCCCTTGGCGGCCTGCCAAAACCCCTTTGGCTAGAAAGCTGAAATTTAAGATATGTGTTCCTTTGAGTATGGGCTAACTTTTCTGGAAAGTACTTTCTGGAATTTTGGATAGGGACGTTGTAAAAATGGGGGTTAAAAAGGGGAAAAAGGCCCCCCTTGGCGGCCTGCCCAAACCGCTGGAGGTAGGAAGTTGAAATTTGGTATAAAGGTTCCTCCACTATCGTAGACATCCACCAAGACGGGAGTTTTGGAAATTTTTACAGGGACGGGCAAAAAGGGGAAAAATTCTCCCCCTTGACGGCCTGCTCAAACTGCTGGAGCTATGAAGTTGAAATTTGGTATGTAGGTTCCTCGACCGGTGTAGACGTCCGTTGAGACGGCATTTTTGGAAATTCTTATCGGGAGGGGCAAAAAGGGGACAAAAAAGGTACCTTTTTCCAAAAAAGTACCTTTTCCCAAAAAAAGTACATTTTTCAAAAAAAAGTACCTTTTTCCAAAAAAAATACCTTTTTCCAAAAAAGTACATTTTTCCAAAAAAGTACCTTTTTCCCAAAAAAGTACCTTTTTCCAAAAAATTTACCTTTTTCTAAAAAAATGTACCTTTTCCAAAAAAAAAGTACCTTTTCCAAAAAAAAGTACCTTTTTCCAAAAACATCCATTTTTCCAAAAAAATACCTTTTTCAAAAAAAGTACCTTTTCCAAAAAAAAGTACCTTTTCCCAAAAAAAGTACCTTTTTCTAAAAAAATTTTCCTTTTCCCAAAAAACATACATTTTTTCAAAAAAAGTACCTTTTCCAAAAAAAAGTACCTTTTCCCAAAAAAAAGTACCCTTTTCTAAAAAAATTATCCTTTTCCAAAAGAAGTACCTTTTCCAAAAAAAGTACCTTCTTCCAAAAAACATAAATTTTTCCAAAAAAAAACACCTTTCTAAAAAAAAATACCTTTTCCAAAAAAAGTACAAATAAAGTACTTTGTAAAAACAAAGTATCTTTTTCCAAAAAATTTCGTTTTTCCAAAAAGTACCATTTAAAATAATATATAATTTCAAAAAAACTACTTTTTTTCCTCCCCCCACGGATATCTCCACTAAAACAAGGCTTCTTGATATTCGGCATAGACGTGCGCTAAGACGGGATTTTTGGAAATTCCTACCGGAACGGGCAAAAAGGGGAAAAGTCTCCCCATAAACAGTCTCACAAATTGGAAAAGTGCCTGCCCAAACCACTGGAGGTAAGAAGTTGAAATTTGGTATAAAGGTTCCTCCACTGTAGTAGACATCGACTAAGTTTGTATTTTTGGAATTCCCTACAGGATATCCCAAAAGGAAAATCGGTATGTGAGTTCCTCCTTCTGTGTAGGCGTCCGCTTAGACGGAATTTTTGAAATTCCTATCGGGAGTGGAAATAAGGTAAAAGTCTCCTCCTGACGGCTTGCCCAATCACTTTTGGCCAACCTAAAATTTTAAATATGAATTCCTTGGAGTAGGACTAACTCACCGGCAACGTAATTTTTCTATTTTGGAACAGGAACATAGTAAAAATGGGGGTTGAAAGGGAAAAATGTCCGCACTAACGGCCTGCCCAAACCGCTAAGGCAATGCAGTTGAAATTTGGTATGAATGTTCCTCATCCATCGCAGATAGCCGCGAAGATGGAATTTTTGTAAATTCCTAAAGGGAGGGGCAAAAAGAAGAAAAGCCTCACCTTGGGGGCCTGTAAAAACTCCTTCGGCTAGAAACCTGAAGCTTAAAATGTGGGTCCCTGGAGTAAGGGCTAACTTATTAGAAAGATACTTTTTTGAATTTTGGACAGGGTCGTTATAAAATGGGGGCTCAAAAAGGGAAAGTGGCCCCTTAACGACATGTCCAAACTGCTGGAACTAGGAAGCTGAAATTCGGTACTTAGGTTCCTCTTCCAGCCTAATTCCAACCGGGAGGGACAAAAAAAGAAAAAGTGTCCCCCTTGACAGCCTGCTCAAACTGCTGGAACTAGGAAGCTGAAATTCCCTGTCGATGGATTTTCGGAAATTCCTACCGAGAGGGGCACAAATAGTAAAAGTTGGCTAGAAACCTGAAATGCAAAACATATGTTACTTGGAGTATGGGCTCACTTACCGGGAAGGTGCTTTTTGGACAGGGACATTGCAAAAATGGGGATTAATGAAGCGAAAAGTGCCGCTTAAAGGCCTGCCCAAACCGCTGGAGGTAGGAAGTTGAAATTTGGTATTAAAGTTCCTCCTCTATTGTAGACATCCGCTAAGATGAGATTTTTGGAAATTTCCACAGGTAGGGTCAAAAACAGGAAAAGTCTCCCCCTTAACGGCCTGGCCAAACTGCTGGATCTAGGGAGCTTAAATTCGGTATTTGGGTTCCTTCTCCAACGTAGACGTCCCCTAAGACGGTATTTTTGGAAATTCATACCGGGAGGGGTAAAAAGGGAAAAAACTTTCCCCTTGATAGCCTGGCCAAACTGCTGGATATAGAGACCTAAAATTATGTATGTAGTAGGTTCCTCCCCCAACGCAGACGGAATTTTTGGAAATTCCTACCGGGAGGGGTAAAAACGGAATAATTCTCCCCCTTGATGGCCTAACCGAACCCTTCGGCTAGAAACCTGTAATATATAATATGTTTTCCTTGGAGTATGGGCTAACTTATCGACAAGGAATCTCTAGGACTTTGGATAGGAACGTGGTAAAAATGGTGGTTCAAAAGGGGAAAATTGCCCCCCCCCCCTCTTAACGTCTGCGTCTTTAGCTAGAAACCTAAAACTTAAAGAACAAGTGTATATGGAACACTAAAATTAAGAAACTAAATAGGAAACGAGTGGAATTGAAACACTACACAAGTGGAACGAAATGGATATAAACGTTGAACGAGTGGAATTGAAATTATAGACAATGCAAATGGATTGGAAGAGGGAATTACCTGTTCAAACACTATCCACGGAATATGAAACTTATGTAGCATTGAAACATACTCTCGAAAAAGTTAAACAAATTTTCTAAAAGAGAAAAAACCTTAGAAAAGGAATGGAACTTATATATTCCGATATTTAAACTTAATGTAACGAAGCACCGGTGGAAGAAACCGACGCAGTAAATTTTCTAACTGAATTTGTGAATTTACTTGAATTGCCAGGTCTACCTTTACATAAACTGGAATTAAAAAAAAAACTTTAAGACACGTTAAGACAACGCAGCGGGCTTTGCCCGCTATTTTTAATATTATAAAATGCTTTCCAACCCTGCTGCGCCCCCCCCCCCCCTAAACTTTAAGGCACGCTAACAACGTAGCGGGCTGCGCCGGCTAGTTGGTTATATTATAGGTTTGTTTTTTCGAAGTTTATTTTTGTAAACAAATAAAACTTAAACATTTGGGGTCGCCTTTGTACGAAAGCTGTTTTCGTACAAAGACTTCGCCGGAACACGAAATGGAGCAATTATCTTGTGTGTCCTGCTCTACATTTGCTAACAAACGCATAATTCATATTCTAGCTTTTGCTGTTTTTAATATTTTATAAAACAAAAAATACTAAAATTTCAATTATTTTTATGACAAATAATTTTGTTTACATTGAAAAGAAAAAAGCCAAGAATTTTTAAGACTTGGTAGTATTTTTATAACTACTTACCCCTAAATTCATAAACGCTTTGTAAAATTATAGGAGGTTTATTGAACAAATTTTGTATGAAAATGAAGTTTTGTAAACCTGCTATAACTTTACAAAGCATTTATGAATTGAGGGGTTAATTTTTAAGAAGCTAAATTTATACCTACTTAAAAATTTTATAAATGCTTAAATTTGTATGTAATATTTATACAAAATTCGAGGAAAACACACCTTTTAAGTTATTTCTTTAGTGGTATTTTTAGGGTAATGGTAGTCATTTTAAAGGGTTTCAAATCGTTATTGATATTATTATTTTAGCTTGCCAACCTCGGTTTTATTGATATTCATACAGTCGCCATTTTAAAGCGTCACTATTTATTTCTGGCTTGAAATCAGTACAGAAATGACAAAAATCATAAATTAGAGATAAATCAGAAGCATTTTCCATAGGAACAATATCTTATTTTGAGGCTGAAACATCCCGAGTAAAAATAGCTATATATTGTCATATATAATGTGATTGGGTTATATCTGACAATGAATGGAGTCACTTTAAGACACATATCATTATCTACAACTACATCTAATATTATTTTCTCAACGAATTTTTTGTATGGTAAATGATGTTTGTACATATCCCCAAATCTGACTCCATATATAACTACATAAGCCATATAAAACTAATCAAAATATATGTAGTGACCGATATGATTATATATGGTTCGATACTAAGTTATATAATAGTGTATGTGTCGTCATACTAAAAATATATTCTTGTAATTTTATATAACTTTCTATATAATCCCGTAGAAATTAATGTATAGTTCAACATCAGCCAAATAATTTTCACGTGATTTTTTTACATGTAAAATCATGTTAAAAAATGATGCGTACGATTTAGAAGACAAAAGCATTCAACTAAATTTTTGATATACAGTGATGTGCTATAAAATAGAGCCATTCAAATTTTCTCTTAATTTTATTCTCTTTGCCTTTATTTTTAAAGATCAAAATAGTGGATAGAATCGCCCAAAAATGCGAGGAGATAGTTCAGAAAATTATGTAGAATTTTAACGTGACGTCTGTTTTTTTTATTTTGTTACTTGTTTTAAGTACGCGTGGCTTTTAATGAAAAATAAGCGACATCGACCTTCTATCAAATTACATTGTAAAATTTTGCGAGTACTGATCAATTTTGAAAAAAACTGTATATTTTTGGAATTCCTATAAAATTTTCTTAAGTCTTGCATTATTTTTTTCTACAAATGGTCGCCAGACTTAAAATGACAGTGCCTTAAACATGACCAAATTTTTATTTGTTTTTACCGATTTTAAAATAAAGTTAACAACACTGAAATTTAAACAGGGAATGTTTTATACTCAGGCATGTCACAGGTTTTTTACGGAATTGATTTGATTTCGCAATTTTACTCCCGCAATTTTTTTCCTAAAGTGATCGAAAACAATTTTTTTCCTTCTGAATTTGCAGTTTAGGGTGCTACGGATAATTTTGTATTGAAAATGTAACGTTCTGGTAAGTATCGAGTATGCTACAAGCTTAATAGTGGTACTTAAAACGTTAAAAGTTTCGAAAAACGAAAAAAAATATCGTTTTCATTCCACTTTCAAAAACCAAAGTGGAATTGATATTTAGAGCAGCTTCAACTCATAAAAGCTTTTCAATAGTGCTTGTATGTATTTCCTAAAGTGTCGTTAACTATTTCACTTAAAAAAATTTACATTTAAAGCGCTTGTTGTTGGTAAATTCAATAATTTTCTTATAGATTAGCAAAACGTAATTTTTTCTAAAAAATTCAAATTTTAAATTTTGATCGGCGATCTTCTCTTTTTTAACTACAAATTGCAACTTATATCAAAAGTTAGCAGTTGGAACACGAACTTACCACAAAAAGTCTTTTTTTAACATTTTAGAATTTACGAAAACGCAAAAAACCTGAAGAAGCAAAAGTAAAACGTTACGAAATTGTACATCGAAATCATATTAATTTTTTGCGAAATATGTGTTAAAACCTTAAATGTGCTCTCCAACAAAAACTTTTTTAAGTGAAATTATTAAAAATAGGATTCTTAACTTATAATTGATTATATTTATCTGTTATATTTGGTCTATATATGCAAAAATAGCATTTACTTCTGGAGAAGCAATTTGCGTTTTCAATTTCACTTTCAAGTGAAATTGAAGTCTGTGACATGCCTGACTATAACGTAAAAAAGGCCTGACTGATTTCTTATATCGCGGTAAGTATGAAATAAGCCGATTCACTTTAAAGTTTCAGTGTTATTAACTTTATTCTAAAATGAAAAATCTGGTCATGTTTAAGGCACTGCCATTTTAAGTCTGGCGATCATTTGTAGAAGAAAATAATGCAAGAATTAAGGAAATTTTATAGGAATTCCAAAAATATACAGTTTTTTCAGAACTGATCAGTACTCGCAAAATTTTACTATAGCTGTATTTTCGACTTAACTATATCCGTTAACTTTCAAAAAAGCACAAAGTGCATAAAAACGTTTTTTAGACGAAAACTAACATATTACTTTTCATATGCACGTTAACTTACAACGTGGATAATTATCAGCGTTGAAAACTCAACATTTATACATTTTCACACCTAGCGTAACTTCTTCGCGTTACTACCTAAAAAGGTTTGCTGACGCACGTTCGATTATACCGGAACTATCATAAATACTCACTATTTAAAAAAATTTGATACTCCAATCAGTTTAAGGTAGATTTGCTATAAATACTTAACGTTGGTAGGTATGAACCAAAATACAGCTTATGTAATTTGATAGAAGGTCGATATAGCTTATTTTTCATTAAAAGCCACGCCTACTTAAAACAAGTAACAAAATAAATAAACAGACGTCACGTTAAAATTCTACATAATTTTATGAACTATCTCCTCGCATTTTTGGGCGAATCTGTCCACTATTTTGATATTTAAAAATAAAGGCAACAAGAATAAAATTAGAAAAAAACTTGAATGTCTCTATTTTATTGCACATCACTGTATGTTATAAAATTTGGGCCTTTAAAATTGTTCAAACTATGCAAATTTCAATGTCTATTTAATAGCTGGTATCCATAAAAAGTATACCTACTATCAAACAAAATTATATAAAATCAGATATTTTTATATCGAATTAGATATAATATGATGGCCTGGATATGGACAAATCTCGGATCAAACTGTATCAAATAATATCTAATTTTATATAATTAGAAACATGTAGATGACCCATTTTTCGGATCAAGCTGTATGTGGTTGTATATGGGGATTTATCAAAAAAGATATACTTATGTATGACACCATATTAAGATTTTTACCCGGGATATATCAGGTTCTACAAAAAGATTAGTTTTATGGACTATTCCGATAGGAAAGTCATCATCTCTGTGAAATCTTTTTCACAGAAAAGCCAGATTTTGAATATATTTATATATAATATTTTGCCCCCAAAAAAATAATTTTTATATAGAAAATCATCTAATTTTAAATTCTTCCTGCTGTAGAAAAACTATTTAAGATTCAGAACATTTTGAAGGTTGAATTGTTTTGTTGTTTCTATACTTTTTTCTAGAATATTTTTAATATACATGCAGGAGCAACAGAGTCTTAGCAATATTTCTTCAGATTCGAAGTACAGAAAATGACAGTTAAAACAAAGGTATATACAGTTAAAAAGTCGACAAAGGTATTTACCTTTAAAATAACTACAACTTTTGTTATTTTTAACTGTTGAAAAATAACTAACAAATGCATTAAAAATAACTGCCAATGTCGTAAAAATTTCAATTTCAAAACAACTGACAAAATTGGTAAAACTACTGTTTTTTACAGACAATTCTTTTTGTTTATAAAAGTATATTTTAATAAAAAAAAATAATTTTTTATTCAGCCTATTTAAAATTTGAAGTAAAAATTCCAAATCGTTCTCCAGTTATTATGCTTTTATGCATTAGAGATACAATACAAGTTTCTGATTCTTATTTGCAAACTAGAAATATATCAATAATAACAAATATAAACTAAACAAGAATTTTTAAAATTCAACGAAATTTTTTATTTTTTAAATAACTACCAAAAATAACTGTTTACTGTAAAATTACTGTTTTGGTAGTGGATTATTATGACATTAAAAATAACTGTTTAAAACAACAGTTACGAAATTACGGTTCTTTTCGTTAGTTGTTTTCTTAAATAACCCTTATAACAGTTATTTTGCATTTTTCCGTAATTACTGTTAAAAACAACAACTACTGATTACTACACAAACAACTGTCATGCAGTTACTGTCAAACTTTTTTGAGTGTACTTATTTGAAATATACATAGGTGAAAAAGGTTCATTTTCTCTAAATTTTTAATTTTACCAAAATGTTTTTTTACATTCTTTTACTTTTTTGTTTTACCTTTATACGAATTTTGTTTTTCCCAATAAATTTAATTTGTTTCGCCATAAAGGTGTTTTAGATTGCTAATAACAATCAGATTTTGACCTTTAAATTGGAAATCTTTTATAAATAATCTATTCTGAACTTAAGTCAGAAATGCCAAACTAAATTTTCTTATTTTGTTTTAGAAATTCGTAAACATTGTTATGCCAAAATGTGGCATGACTGTCTGGGTAAATATATTAACTCACTATTTACCCTTAACACTATTCAGAGAAGCTATATAAATATTTGTAAATCTTGTTCTTTATTTTTCTTGGTTTTTTTTACTCTTCACGGATTCGAGATATTTTTCATATAGATATTAAATTATTTAAAAAAGTGTTAAAAAATTTTAATATTTTGAAAAAAGTGCTAAATTAGCACCTAGCACCTTTTATAAAATTTGGGTGCTAACTCACAAAAAAAGTGCTAGATCTAGCACCTAAAGTGCTAAAATGGCAGGCCTGCTGTACATACATATGTGTACTCATGTATGGTTAGTTACCAACTTTTAAGCTAACTATTCTAAATTTTGTGTTAATAATTTTTAATCAATCTTTAAATATTAACGTGCTTATTCATAACAATTTGAAAACAAGACACGCTTATAAAATGAATTTTGTATGGAAAATTTATCTTATAAGTGACATAAATTTTTAAAAAATGATTACGAAAATGTCTTAAAAAAATTTAACTTTAAAATTACAATTCTAGTTCCCATAATACAACCACAATACTTTAAGCCCTTATACAAGCCTAGAATGTACTGATCATATCCCAATAATCCAGTAAATTACTCTGGATTATCTGGTTAACCAAACTTTATAAATTATCAGTAAATTTTATAATGTATAAAAAACCAATGCATTATGTTGTACACGTTTGAACTAATTCAGAACAACATAGAGCTTACTCTGAATTCACGTTAATATTGTAAAACTGGTTAGTGGTGTGATAAACATATGTACATTACATTAGGGAAAAGATTTATACAAATTGTGTATATCGAAGATATTTATGATGTAATATTCGTTGATTACAATAATAATGACGTCACATGAAGAAGATAGTATACGTTTGGCTTATTTTATGTTAAAGTCATTGGCGTACCTAGACCATTTCTCTGGGGTGGGCAAGCGACCCATTAATTTTCTGCTGTTTATTTGCCCAAAACTGCATCTATTTTTCTGAAGAAAACCTCGTACAATGAATGTGTTCCAAGCTATATTTTCAGTTTATTATGATAGAAAAAAGAAATCTAAGATCAACCTGTCTAATTCGTCTACTTCGGACGAATCCTTTCTAACCCCATATTCTGATCCATTTAAATTACCGAGGTGGTCAAAAACAGTGAGATGTTCATCTTACAATTTTTTTTTTCTCCAAAATATTGAAATTTCATTAAAATAACATCCCGAATAAAAAAAATTGATCTCGCGCAATATCTAATTATATCCAATTTGATATTGTTTAAGATCTGCTGTAATATCTAGCTGATCCAATTAGATCTCAAAATTGGGTGTATCCAATCATATCGTATTAGATCGCATTGTATATATGGGGATAAACTAAGATCAAGTTATATCTCAAAATTGGGAGGTCCAGTGATATCTTTGGGGATAAACCTAGATCTATTTTGATCCGAAAATTGGCGGATCCAGCTATATATTTGCGGATATTTTTAGATCTAATTTGATCCGAAAAATGGCGGATCCAATTAGATCCACCTATATATTTGGGGATAAACTTAGATCTAATTTGATCTCAATTTTGGCAGATCAAATTAGATCCCGCCATATATTTGTGGATAAACGTATATCTAATTTGATCCGAAAAAGTGGCAGATCGAATTAGATCTAGCTATATATTTGGGGATAAACTTAGATCTAATTTGATCCGAAAAATGGCACATCGAATTAGATCCAGCAATATATTTGTGGATAAACTTAGATATAAATTGATCTGAAAAATGGCAGATCAAATTAGATCCAGCAATATTAACTTAGATCTAATTTGATCCGAAAAATGGCACGTCGAATTAGATTCAGCAATATATTTGTGGATAAACTTGGATATAAATTGAATAGAAAATTGGCAGATCAAATTAGATCCAGCAATATATTTTGGGATTTAGTAAGACCTAATTTGATCCAAAAAATGGCAGATCGAATTAGATCCAGCTATATATTTGTGGATAAACTTAGATCTAATTTGATCCGAAAAAGTGGCAAATCGAAATTGATCCAGCAATATATTTAGGGATAAACTTGGATGTAAATTTATCCGAAAAATGCCAGATCGAATTAGATCCAGCAATATATATGTTGATAAACTTAGATCTAAATGTATCCGAAAAATTCCTAATCGAAATAGATCCAGCAATATATATGGGGATAAACTTGGATCAAAATTTAACCGAAAAATGGCAGATCAAATTAGATCCAGCAATATATTTGGGGATAAACTTGGATCTAAATTTATCAGAAAAATGGCAGATCGAATTAGATCCAGCAATTTATTTCGGTATTAAAATGGCAGATCGAATTAGAAACAGCAATATATTTGGGGATTGACATCTAAAAGTATCCATAAAAATGACAGATAAAATTAGATGCCGCATTATATTTGGGTACTACGTAAGATCTCCATTTATTTGGGATTAAATAAGATCCCAGACATATATTGCCAACTGTTCAAAAAATAATAGACTGGCAGAGCACTGATTGTATAAAAATTACAATATTTTGTTAAAATAAGGTTTAAACTCAGAAGGTAACGAGTTCAATATGCATTTCTTTTACAAAATTAATTTCTTTATATAAAATTAAAAATTTTTTTTCTATACATTTTTTTATAAAATTATATACATATTTATTTTTTTATTAAATTGAAATCCTTGAATAAAATAATTTTATTTACATCTTTTTGACGCTCTACACCATTTCCAATTGTATTAATTGTTTTAAGATTTATCAATTGTATTTCAGAAATAATCAATTGAATTTCAGTTTTATCAATTGTGTTTCAGAACTCATCAATTATTTTTCACATTTATGAATTGTATTTCAGAACTAGTCAATTGAAGTTCAGTTTTATCAATTCCCGAGTAAAAAAAATTATATATAATCATATGTGGCATATATTACAATATATAATTAGACATGTGGTTATGTATATCCATATATAATTATATATGAAGTTTTTTCCGAAAAATTTTCCTTATATTATGCCATACATAATTTCATCTAATTAGATATCGGCCTTCATAATATTAGATATGGCATATATAATTATATATTACAGAACATGGTTGATCTTATTGCATATATAGTTATATATAGAACTATATCTTAATATATATGGTGGAATTTTAGCAATATATAATTATATATGGTATCATTTAAACAATATATAATTATATATGGTGACAGTTAAACTAGATATTATCATATATGGTGCCATTTAAACAATATATGGTCATATATGGTACCTCATAAACAAAATCTTTAATTCAGTTCCAGATATGATAATATATGGTACTACACTCATAGAAATAAATCCGTAAAAATAGCAGAAAAAGTTACTAAAAATTAGTTAAAAATGATGCTGCAGAAAAAACTGCTAAAATTAGCAGATTTTTTTACTAAATACTAGTAAAATGAGAACAGCAAAATTAAAACTGCTAAATTTACAGAATGTTAGTTATATTTAGGCTAACTTTTAGTTAATTGAAAATAGCAAATTGTACTGTAAAATCTGCAGAAAATTTTGCTAAATATTTGTAGACTAAAAATAGCAAAAATAAACTGTTAAATCTACAAAATTTTTGCTATTTTTAAGCTAAATTTAGTTGAATGCAAATAGCAGTCTATTCTGCTAAAATCAGCAGAAATATTTGCTAAAAAATTGTAAACTGCTGTTTTCAAAAGGCTCGATTTTTATTTGCATTTAAAAAAAAAATCGAAAAAAAAACTTCGAAAATTTTAAATTTTTTGTTGATTTTTTAGGCTACTAATTATTTAGCAAAATTTTTTGCTGATTTTAGCAGGTTAATTTGCTAATCTCCATTTACAAAAATTTAGCTCATATATAACTAAAATTCTGTATATTTAACAGTTTTAGTTTTGCTGTTCCTATATTACTAATATATAGCAAAAATAATCTGCTAATTTAGCAGTTTTTTTCTGCAGCATCATTTTTAACTAATTTTTAGTAGTTTTTACTAAATTTTTTACGGACTTTTTTCTATTAGTGTATATATAGTGCGATATATATTTATATATGGTGTTATTCAAGCTATATATTATCATATATGGTGCCATTCAAACCATATATTATCATATATGGTACCATTTAAACCATATATTATCATATATGGTGCAATTTCAACAATATATGCCCATATATGGTACCTCATGAACAATATTTTTAATACAGTTCCACATATGATAATATATGCTACGATATATAGTGCCATATATATTTATATATGGTGTTATTTAAGCAATATATTACCATATATGGTGCCATTTAAACCATATATTGTCATATATGGTGCCATTTCAACAATATATGCTCATATATAGTACCTGATGAACGACATTTTTAATACAGATGCAGATATGATAATATATGCTACCATATATAGTCCCATATATATTGATATATGGTGCCATTTAAACAATATTAATATATATACATATATGGTATCATTTAAACAATATATTGTCATATATGGCACAATTTAAACAATATATGGTCAAATTTGGTACCACATCAACATTTTGAATACAATTCCATATATGGTTTAATTTGAATAATGTAAAACTATGTATGGCGCTATAAAAAATATTATCAGATATGTTACTTCATTAACAATATTTATAATACAGTGTCATATATTGTAATATATGTATATCATTCAATATATATTGATGTATGGTAATGGTACAATAATTCCAATATCAGTTGAGATACAATTTGTGGGTCCATATCAACAATTTGTTCACGTACATTTAACATATATATATGTACATTTAAGTTATAATTTATAAACACTTTATAAAGTTAAATAGTTCCATAAACCTTGTCTAACTGTATAGAATGTTTATGAATATACGATTTAATATATAATAATTACAACTACAAATTGGTACCATTATCTAAAATTCAATTTAATGTTAACTTATAATAAAATAAAAATGTATTTCCTAAAAATAAAAATATAGTGTTAATTAATGTTAATATACAATGCTGGAAAACCGTTGGCGATGGTCGGTTATGCGTTGGCAGAACGTTGCATTAACTATCTTGGCAAAAAAATAGATTTCAAAAAACATTTTTCAAAAAATTCAGAAAACTTTTTTAATATTTGCTTTTAAAAACATGAAATTTAACCCAATCCACCAGATTGTCAGCCAAGACCTCTACACTCTAATTTAACGAGACTTGTTATAGATGTGTGATAGCTACAAATTAAATGAATGATAAAAGCATTTCGAGCTAACTTATAAGCATCGAAAAAAGGTATTCCAGAAATTATTAAATGTATTTTAGAAAATTTTAATTGTATATCACAAAATATTATTTGCACTTCAGAAACTACAATATTACGCAAATTTAATTATTTATTTATTTAGTTGTGTCCAGAAATAATGAAATCTATTTCAGAATTTCATAGCTAATAGAGAAAAATTTCTCAAATACATTTCATAATTTCGGAAATACGATTGATAATTTCTGAAATACAGTTTAATAATTTCTGAAATACAGTTGTGAATTTCGGAAATACAATTAATAATTTCTGAAACACAATTGATAAAACTGAACTTCAATTGACTAGTTCTGAAATACAATGTGAAAAATAATTGATGAGTTCTGAAACACAATTGATAAAACTGAAATTCAATTGATTATTTCTGAAATACAATTGATAAATCTTAAAACAATTAATACAATTGGAAATGGTGTAGAGATTCAAAAAGATGGAAATAAAATTATTTTATTCAAAGATTTCAATTTAATAAAAAAATAAATATATAATTTTATAAAAAAATTTATAGAAAAAAAAATTTTAATTTTATAAAAAGAAATTAATTTTGTAAAAGAAATGCATATTGAACTCGTTACCTTCTGAGTTTAAACCTTATTTTAACAAAATATTGTAATTTTTATACAATCAGTGCTCTGCCAGTCTATTATTTTTTGAACAGTTGGCAATATATGTCTGGGATCTTATTTAATCCCAAATAAATGGAGATCTTACGTAGTACCCAAATATAATGCGGCATCTAATTTTATCTGTCATTTTTATGGATACTTTTAGATGTCAATCCCCAAATATATTGCTGTTTCTAATTCGATCTGCAATTTTAATACCGAAAAAAATTGCTGGATCTAATTCGATCTGCCATTTTTCTGATAAATTTAGATCCAAGTTTATCCCCAAATATATTGCTGGATCTAATTTGATCTGCCATTTTTCGGTTAAATTTAGATCTAAGTTTATCCACATATATATTGCTGGATCTAATTCGATCTGGCATTTTTCGGATAACTTTACATCCAAGTTTATCCCTAAATATATTGCTGGATCTAATTCGATCTGCCACTTTTTCGGATCAAATTAGATATAAGTTTATCCACAAATATATAGCTGGATCTAATTCGATCTGCCATTTTTCGGATCAAATTAGGTCTTACTAAATCCCAAAATATATTGCTGGATCTAATTTTATCTGCCAATTTTCTATTCAATTTATATCCAAGTTTATCCACAAATATATTGCTGAATCTAATTCGATGTGCCATTTTTCGGATCAAATTAGATCTAATTTTATCCCCAAATATATAGCTAGATCTAATTCGATCTGCCACTTTTTCGGATCAAATTAGATATACGTTTATCCACAAATATATTGCTGGATCTAATTTGATCTGCCATTTTTCAGATCAATTTATATCTAAGTTTATCCACAAATATATTGCTGGATCTAATTCGATGTGGCATTTTTCGGATCAAATTAGATCTAAGTTTATCCCCAAATATATAGCTAGATCTAATTCGATCTGCCACTTTTTCGGATCAAATTAGATATACGTTTATCCACAAATATATTGCGGGATCTAATTTGATCTGCCAAAATTGAGATCAAATTAGATCTAAGTTTATCCCCAAATATATAGCTGGATCTAATTGGATCCGCCATTTTTCGGATCAAATTAGATCTAAAAATATCCGCAAATATATAGCTGGATCCGCCAATTTTCGGATCAAAATAGATCTAGGTTTATCCCCAAAAATATCACTGGACCTCCCAATTTTGAGATATAACTTGATCTTAGTTTATCCCCATATATACAATGGGATCTAATACGATATGATTGGATACACCCAATTTTGAGATCTAATTGGATCAGCTAGATATTACAGCAGATCTTAAACAATATCAAATTGGATATATGTAATTAGATATTGCGCGAGATCAATTTTTTTTACTCGGGTGATCTCAACAATATTTACTAAAATTTTATTTGAAAATTTTCATGAAATTATATGTTTTTTTATATAATTTGATGCAATTAGATAGACCCATTTTTCGGATCAAATTGTATCAGGTTAGATGACATGCTTATCTCGCTTGATATAATTATATATTCCAGTATTCGGATCAAATTAGATATGAACATATATATGGGTTTATATATGGTGGTATATGATTATATAACATCGTTTTTAGTCGGGATATATTTATGGCTCGCTCGAGCTTTCTTTCCATCCCTGTATTTGTATTTTTTTTTTAATAGACATAAACAGACAAAATATAGTGTTATAGTACTTAGCAAGTACCATAGTATTTAGCAAGTACCTATAACTTAACAAGTTCCATGGTACTTAGCAAGTACCAAATGTACTTAATAAGTACCATGGTACTTAACAAGTACCATAGTACTTAACAAGTACTAAAGGTACTTAACAAGTACCATAGTACTTAACAAGTACCATAGTACTTAACAAGTACCATAGTACTTAACAAGTACCATAGTACTTAACAAGTACTAAAGGTACTTAACAAGTACCATAGTACTTAACAAGTACCAAAGGTACTTAGTAAGTACCATAGTACTTAGCATGTACCAAAGGTACTTAACAAGTACCAAAGTACTTAACAAGTACCATAGTACTTAATAAGTACCACAAGTACTTATCAAGTACCATAGAACTTATCAACTACCAAAAGTACCTAACAAGTACCATAGAACTTAGCAAGTACCAAGTGTACTTAGCAAGTTCCTTGGACTTAGCAAGTACCAAGTGTACTTAGCAAGTACCTAGTACATTTTAAGGTATTGGTACTTAAGTATCAAGTACTTCCCTAGTAATTGGTACTCATTACAAAGTACATTTGAAACTTGGTACTTGTACTTAAAAAATTTCAAGAACAAGTACCATGGTTCTTGTACATGTACTTAATGTACTTGTGCCCATCTATGTAGGCAGCTTTAGAATAGAAAATAATTGTACCATTTATAGTAAAATTCTTTTAACCTAAACTAAGACGAATTATCGGTTAATACGAACTAATTTGAAAGACGTTTTGGCATCAATTTTCGTATAAAAAAGATCATCCGCTTTATGAAACGCTTCGTCATATTTATTGCCGATGATTGATTTATGAAGCAGTTTCATCAATATGATAACTCTTTTTTTCACCGAGTGTACGAATATGGATGATAAAAATACATATTGAAAAAATTGCAAAACTAATTGTATTTATAGCAAAGAAATATTCGAAAAAAGCAAAAAAAAAAACGTGGAAATATAAACATCAAAAAACAACAAAAAAATTTAGAGAACAAATCTATTTTTATTATAAACTGAAAAAAACGCTTAAAGTGATTGTCGTTTAAACAAGTTCATTTTTATTTTTTCTTCCTAATGCAGTCTAATACTGCTTGTGTTAGTTGCTTTAGAGCTGTTGGTAGTATATTTATTAGATGCATAACATGCAGTGGTCTATTCCATAAAGGGTGTTCTGGTGTCAATAGTGATCGTGATTTTAATGTTTTAATTTCATCAAATAATATTGTTTATAACTGCAATAAATGCGCTAAAGGATCTAATAATTTAATTGCTATGATAACAATTTTGTCAAATGAAGTAAGTTATTCAATGCCTTTATATACAACAACAATGCAGTTGAGAGTGCTTCTTTTAAAAATAAAAACATGCATGCTGAGTCAAGCTTAAATTCAAAAAATAATGATTTACAACAAAAAGGTCGTTCAACTCCGAGTGATTCCTTTTCTTCAAGTTCTGCTAATTATGCTTTTCGTAAAGATGTTGTTAATACTACTGAACCAAGTAATAATGGGTCATATGAATAAAACTTAGCAATTACTTCGAAGCAATTACTTTGGGTTTAGGAATGGCTTTTAACTCCAAATTTACCAATTGGCTGGTAGAATAGCATGAAATGTAAACGAAAATTAAAAAATTAAATTTCTAGTCTACTCCCAAGCAGACTAGATTTGTGAAGTAATTGCTTAAAAAACCCTGTATTTCCCCCTATTAGTAATATCTATTTTTTATTCATATGAGCCAATGTTTTAAATTCTAATATGCGAATACGTAGAGCTAGTCTTTGTCTTTCTTTACATGAGGATGATGATATTCATAATGATGTTATTGCTACTATTAAACCAAATGATGTTATTGCTGCTACTGAGCCAAATGCCGTTTTAAATTCTAAAGCCTGGATCAGCCAGACGTAAACGTAAACGTATCTCTGCATAGCTGAATTAATAAGTTAAATAAGAACAGAAGATGTGCTGTGTTTTTTGTTTCATTCTTATGCATTCAATATAGAGCAGACGTAAATACACAACAAAAATCTGTTGTGAATAGATTTTCGTTGTATATTTACGTTTGCTCTATATTGCATGCATAAGAATGAAATAAAAAACACAACACATCTCCTGTTCTTATTTAACTTATTAATTCAGCTATGCAGAGATACGTTTACGTTTACGTCTGGCTGATCCAGGCTTAAACATTTGTTGTTCTCAAACAGTGTTGTCAGTTTAGGGGATTTATCCCCAAATTGGGGATTTTTTCGTCAATGGGGATAAAAATTTCCGTTTGGGGATCCGGGGATTTATTGGGGATGACACGAATTTTTAGGGAATTTTTTGGGGATAACATATTGTTGCCTTTTTATATTTTTATGAATTTAACCCTGATAATTCTAAATATTTATATGTGACGCGCAAAATAGAAAGGGACCTAAGGATAGAAAGGGACCCAAGGTCAGGAGAGCATGGGATCGGTCTCATTCGATGCTCAGATCATAGTATACTATAGTAGCCCCACTCATTAAAAAAATGAGAGCTTGTCCTTATCTCATGTAGTTGTAGTGGTATTAAGAACCATATGTACATGTAAAATTACAAACACTATTTCATTTTTTCAAATGACAGAAAATGAGTAAAGCTACTATATTATACTATGGCTCAGATGTTGTCCACAAAAAAAAAATTGATTTTTTACCCTATATGTATGATGATAATGGTGAATGATTTTAGGCTACACAAATTTGTGTCTGGAAAGTTAATGTGCGTACAAACCTTAATTCCTTTTGGTGAAAATTTGAATTCCTTTTGGTTCCAAAATATTTAAGGTTATTCGGATAGAATATGAGTTATAAGAAGCTCTTCTTAAATTAAGTATATACTTTACATGTTATTCAATTGTCAAAAATTCAATCCATCTGCTGAAATATTAAAACTTTTTAATATAATACCATACGCAACAAAATGTCTGAAGCTGATGAATCGGAAAATTTTGATTCTGAAATATTTAAAACGAAAAAATTTGGCTCACATTTTTTTATGCTATTATTTGAATTTATTTGTTCTTTTTTATAATTTGTTAGAATTACAAAATTTATTGAGTTTGAGTGTATAAGATACCGAAAAGAATTAAATAAATATGGTATTTTTACATTAATTAAAAAAAAAGTTAACGAATACGAATTTTTTCCTGAAAATAAAAATTGGGGATTTTTGGGGATAACAAATTGAAAATTGGGGATTTTTGGGGATAACAATTTGAAAATTGGGGATAAAGTCTGAAAAAAACTGGCAACACTGTTCTCAAAACTCTGACAATACTGTTAGCTCAGCTTCAACTGCATACTCTCAAGCAGAAAGTAATATCCCAGTTAACAATACTGGATGGACTAATGTTAACTGCAAAAAAAAGAAACGTAAGCCTGTGGTGTTTGGAGATAATAATTCCAAAGACTTAGAAGTTATCGCTAATCAAAAATGGGTGCATATTTCCTCATTTAAGCCCAGCGTAACAGCAGAACAAATCCTGAGTTATGTTGCAAAAGGTGCTAATATTTCCAAAACCCATCTAAAATGTTTTAAATTGGTTAGAAAGGAAATTGCGCAGAACACATTGAGGAGTGTTTCTTTTAAAATTGGGATCTCCGCTGAATTATATGATAATCTATTTGAGCCTTCCTTGTGGCCTACTAATGTAAAAGTGCGTCCGTTCTTGTTCTTTCAAAAGCCTATATCTTAAAACATGTATAATATTAATTAATATTTATAATTATTTTATAGTTTACTCATAGTCTGTAAGGAAGTGATGTTCCATAGACTGAATAAAGATAATAAAAAACAACTTGGTCTTTCTGGTAATCATATTGCAACATAAATTTCTATCAGGTTGTGTATATTTTCAAAAAAAAAAAATTAAACTTCCAAAATAAAAAAGATTAGTAATTTTTTTGCTAATTTTAGCTAATCGGGTTTCAAAATTTAGTAAAATTAAATTTGTAGATTTAGCAACTCAAATTAGTAAAAAATTCTGTAATTTGTAAAATGAGAATACCAAATTATTTTACTAAAAAACAACTTTATACTAAAAATTAGTATAATACTAGTATAATAAAATTGGAAACCGTTTTACTAACTTTTTTTTAGTGTATATCCAAGTCATTTATAGTCGGATTGGAACAATATATATATACCATTGGAAAGATAGTAAAAATATCTTATGGACGACATTTTTTTTTGTTTGTTTACCCATTACCGGCGAACGAGATTTCTTTTTAAAATTTTTTAAAATAAACCGTTTTTATAAAAACCACCGTATACTACCACATAATTTTTTACTTATTAATATATTCTCAAGATTAAAAACTTTTGAGATGTAGTTCAAATTTTATCACTTCAAACACCGAAGATATTAGAAGTCAAACCTAATTTTTTTGCAGATGGTACAAAAGATACAACTTTGACTGTAACCAACAATTATACTGAATTAACTCATCGAGAATCGAACATATTTTGGGAGTAAACACATTTTAAACCTATTGTCGGTATTGATTTTTCATTTGTCAAAAGTTAGCCATACTTTGAAAGAATAAAAATCTCACGATTTTGACCTCTAATATTTTCGGTGTTTGAAGTGATAAAAACTTGATCTATATATCAAATGAAAGCTTTTCCTCTTGATAACATACTAATAAGCACAATTTTTGTTCTTATATAGGTTTTTTATGTAATAAAAACATTAAAAAAACAAAAAATTAAAATTCCTACGCCGAATCATAATGGGTCTACAAAAAAATGCTATCCTAAGGATATTTTTATTACCTTTCCAATGGTGTACATATTGTTCTAACCCTATCATAAATGAAGAAAATATAGTTAAGTTAATTTTTAAACTTTAAACCGAAGTAACTCCCCATACAGGCTTTTCGGTGAAAAAAATTTCTTCGGGCCCCCAAAAGAGAGTTATATCAGTAGTAAAAATTTAGAATCAATCGGTGAGGTGCCTCTAAAGCCAACATACGTCCAAATTATTCAATCGAATCAAAATTGAATCAACACAAATAGGAACAAATCTTATCTCACTTTATTCAATGTCCAATCATTGATTTAAAGGTATTATGAATTATTCAGTAATTTATAAAATGAATCCAATTTTATGCATATAAATTCAAAAAAAGAATTATCTCTTTCAAGGTCTGGGTGTGTATGTATGTTTTTTTTATTCAGTAACAACAACACACAGTTAATATATTTTTTCATGTTAATATGAAAAGTTCTAGAGGTGCTTTTACATTTTCATTCATAACTTTTAAACGTATGGACCAAATATGCCCATTTCCAATACCAAACTGCTTAAGAAATTGGACAAAAATTTTTAATAAAAATTGACATCCTAGACAACTATTTTGATCGTGATTTCAATAGACAGACAGACGGACACGGCTATATCGGTTTCGCTATTGATAACGATCAAGAATATATATTTTTTTTATCTCACAGATTTTTTTTTCGATGAGTTACAAACGGAATGACAAACTGATATATACCCTCCTGCACAGTGGGCTGGAGGATATAAAAAACTTCTGTCATCAAAATTTGAAAAAAAATTTATTAACATTAAAATATACAATTAGTTCATAAAAAATTTAACAAAACTGGGGTAAAAATTAAATAGGAAAAGAGCAAAAAAAAACAACAACAAAACAAATTACAACTGAAGCTAAAAATAAAGTTGAAAAATACAAAAATAAAATAACAATACAAAAAAAGCTTTTAACAGTTTTAAAAGAGAAAAGAATTCATTTGAGTACAAAAAAGAAGGAACAAACATTAAAATCTTCTAAATAGGAAACTAGTAATTGAAGCAAAACGTGTAAAGGAAAATTTGGCAAAAATCTAAAAACGAGATTGGTCATGAAATGAAGATCAAAAGAAGAGAAAAATGAATCAAGAGAAAAATTAAAGTAAAATAATAATAATAAAAAAAAATCTCAACCGTTCTTAAGTGCATAATACGAACAACAACAAATAAAGCAATCTGCTCAGGAAGGTAAAAGTTGTTATTTGCAAAAGTCAATAAAATTTCGAAGAGACAATAAAGCAATAATTTCGTTTGTTAATTGTTTTTTTATCTGGTGGAGCCGATAAAAAAAAAAGGCTGGAGTTTTAGCAACATGTTGACAGAGACGCAAAATGTTGACCAACAATCATTTGTAACAACAAACAACACAGCGGTAACGATCAAGATGTCTCTAACATTTTAGTTTTTTTTTCTCGCTTTCACGTATTTATTCTAAACAATTTATATGTGTATATCAAAAGTCAAAATTTATAATATTTTTCTTAAACGATTTTATGTTTATTATTTTTATGCACTACCGTATATAAAGGCGTATTAGTTGTTTTCATTTAACGTTTTGTCATCTTTTTTTTTTTTTGCTTTCTTTGTTTTATACATAACTAGCGGGCGCAGCCCGCTACGTTGTTAGCGTGCCTTAAAGGTTAAGGGGGGGGAGGGCTACGCCCTCCCCCCCGGGGGGCTGCGCCCCCCACAATTTTTATTAAATTCGTTTTTTTATTTAAAGCCTTCACCCAGCCACCACAAATAAAAAATTCTGCACAACAATGGGTTTAAAATAAATAAATATTTGATCACTTTTGCTCATGAGAGTGGATTGTTAGTAATGAATCCATAATAATTTGCAATATACGTGTGTATGTCAAGATAATTTGGTAAAGTGCGAACTTAGGTAGATAGACCCGTAAGTAGTTTTGTTCATTTGTGTTTTGAATGAAAATAAATAACGTAAAGCAGGGTTGAAAAGCATTTTATAATATTAAAAATAGCGGGCAAAGCTACGTTGTTAGCGTGTCTTAAAGTTTTTTTTTTAATTCCAGTTTATGTAAAGGTAGACCTGGCAATTCAAGTAAATTCACAAATTCAGTTGGAAAATTTACTGCGTCGGTTTCTTCCACCGGTGCTTCGTTACATGAAGTTTAAATATCGGAATATATAAGTTCCATTCCTTTTCTAAGGTTTTTTCTCTTTCAGAAAATTTGTTTAACTTTTTGGAGAGTATGTTTCAATGCTACATAAGTTTCATATTCCGTTGATAGTGTTTGAACAGGTAATTCCCTCTTCCAATCCATTTGCAATGTCTATAATTTCAATTCCACTCGTTCAACGTTTATATCCATTTCATTCCACTTGTGTAGTGTTTCAATTACACTCGTTTCCTATTTAGTTTCTTAATTTTAGTGTTTCATATACACTTGTTCTTTAAGTTTTAGGTTTCTAGCTAAAGACGCAGACGTTAAGGGGGGGGGGCAATTTTCCCCTTTTGAACCACCATTTTTACCACGTTCCTGTCCAAAGTCCTAGAAATGCCTTGTCGATAAGTTAGCCCATACTCCAAGGAAAACATATTATATATTACAGGTTTCTAGCCGAAGGGTTCGGTTAGGCCATCAAGGGGGAGAATTATTTCGTTTTTACCCCTCCCGGTAGGAATTTCCAAAAATTCCGTCTTAGAGGACGTCTGCGTTGGAGGAGGAACCTACTACATACATAATTTTAGGTCTCTATATCCAGCAGTTTGGCCAAGCCGTCAAGGGGGAAGTTTTTTCCCTTTTTACCTCTCCCGGTATGAATTTACAAAAATACCATCTTAGGGGACGTCAACGTTGGAGAAGGAACCCAAATACCGAATTTAAGATCCCTTGTTCCAGCAGTTTGGCCAGGCCGTTAAGGGGGAGACTTTTCCTGTTTTTGACCCTACCTGTAGAAATTTCCAAAAATCTCATCTTAGCGGATGTCTACAATAGAGGAGGAACTTTAATACCAAATTTCAACTTCTTACCTTCAGCGGTTTGGGCAGGCCTTTAAGCGGCACTTTTCGCTTCATTAATCCCCATTTTTGCAATGTCCCTGTCCAAAAAGCACCTTCTCGGTAAGTGAGCACATACTCCAAGTAACATATGTTTTACATTTCAGGTTTCTAGCCAACTTTTACTATTTGTGCCCCTCTCGGTAGGAATTTCCGAAAATCCATCGACAGGGAATTCCAGCTTCCTAGTTCCAGCAGTTTGAGCAGGCTGAGAGGAACTTAAGTACCGAATTTCGGCTTCCTAGTTCCAGCAGTTTGGACAGGTCGTTAAGGGGCAACTTTCCTTTTTTGAGCCCCCATTTTATAACGACCCTGTCCAAAATTCAAAAAAGTATCTTTCTAATAAGTTAGCCCTCACTCCAGGGACCCACATTTTAAGCTTCAGGTTTCTAGCCGAAGGGGTTTTTACCGGCCCCCAAGGTGAGGCTTTTCTTCTTTTTGCCCCTCCCTTTAAGAATTTACAAAAATTCCATCTTCGCGGCTATCTGCGATGGATGAGGAACATTCATACCAAATTTCAACTGCATTGCCTAAGCGGTTTGGGCAGGCCGTTAGTGGAGACATTTTTCCCTTTCAACCACCATTTTTACTATGTTCCTGTTCCAAAATAGAAAAATTACGTTGCCGGTGAGTTAGTCCTACTCCAAGGAATACATATTTAAAATTTTAGGTTGGCCAAAAGGGATTGGGCAAGCCGTGAGGAGGAGACTTTTACCTTATTTCCCCTCCCGATAGGAATTTCAAAAATTCCGTCTAAGCGGACGCCTACACAGAAGGAGGAACTCACATACCGAGTTTCCTTTTGGGATATCCTGTAGGGAATTCCAAAAATACAAACTTAGTCGATGTCTACTACAGTGGAGGAACCTTTATACCAAATTTCAACTTCTTACCTCCAGTGGTTTGGGCAGGCACTTTTCCAATTTGTGAGACTGTTTATGGGGAGACTTTTCCCCTTTTTGCCCGTTCCGGTTGGAATTTCCAAAAATCCCGTCTTAGCGCACGTCTATGCCGAATATCAAGAAACCTTGTTTTAGTGGAGATATCCGTGGGGGGAGGAAAAAAAGTAGTTTTTTTGAAATTATATACTATTTTAAATGGTACTTTTTGGAAAAACGAAATTTTTTGGAAAAAGATACTTTGTTTTTACAAAGTACTTTATTTGTACTTTTTTTGGAAAAGGTATTTTTTTTTAAAAAGGTGTTTTTTTTTGGAAAAATGTATGTTTTTTGGAAAAAGGTACTTTTTTGGAAAAGGTACTTCTTTTGGTACTTTTTTTTGGGGAAAAGGTACTTTTTTTTAGAAAAGGTACTTTTTTTTGAAAAAGGTATTTTTTTGAAAAAATGTATGTTTTTTGGGAAAAGGAACATTTTTTTAGAAAAAGGTACTTTTTTTGGGAAAAGGTACTTTTTTTGGAAAAGGTACTTTTTTTGAAAAAGTTATTTTTTTGGAAAAATGTATGTTTTTTGTGAAACGGTACTTTTTTTAAAAAGGTACATTTTTGTAGAAAAAGGTACATTTTTTGGAAAAAGGTACTTTTTTTAAAAAAGGTACTTTTTTGGAAAAAGGTACATTTTTTGGAAAAAGGAATTTTTTTTGGAAAAAGGTACTTTTTTTGGAAAAAGGTACTTTTTTTTGGAAAAAGGTACTTTTTTTGGAAAAAGGTACTTTTTTTGAAAAAAGGTACTTTTTTTGAAAAAAGGTACTTTTTTTGGAAAAAGGTACTTTTTTTTTGGAAAAGGGTACTTTTTTTTGGAAAAAGGTATTTTTTTTGGAAAAAGGTACTTTTTTTGGAATAAGGTACTTTTTTTGAAAAAAGGTACTTTTTTTTGGAAAAAGGTACTTTTTTCGGAAAAAGGTACTTTTTTTGGAAAAAGGTACTTTTTTTGGAAAAGGTACTTTTTTTGGAAAAAGGTACTTTTTTTGGAAAAAGGTACTTTTTTTGGAAAAAGGTACTTTTTTTGGAAAAAGGTACTTTTTTTGGAAAAAGGTACTTTTTTTGGAAAAAGGTACTTTTTTTGGAAAGAGGTACTTTTTTTGGAATAAGGTACTTTTTTTGGAAAAAGGTACTTTTTTTTTTGGAAAAAGGTACTTTTTTCGGAAAAAGGTACTTTTTTTGGAAAAAGGTACTTTTTTTGGAAAAAGGTACTTTTTTTGGAAAAAGGTACTTTTTTTGGAAAAAGGTACTTTTTTTTGAAAAAGGTACTTTTTTTGGAAAAAGGTACTTTTTTGGGAAAATGGTACTTTTTTTGGGAAAAGGTACTTTTTTTGGGAAAAGGTACTTTTTTGGAAAAAGGTACTTTTTTTGTCCCCTTTTTGCCCCTCCCGATAAGAATTTCCAAAAATGCCGTCTCAACGGACGTCTACACCGGTCGAGGAATCTACATACCAAATTTCAACTTCATAGCTCCAGCAGTTTGAGCAGGCCCTCAAGGGGGAGACTTTTTCCCCTTTTTGCCCGTCCCTGTAAAAATTTCCAAAACTCCCGTCTTAGCGGATGTCTACGATAGTGGAGGAACCTTTATACCAAATTTCAACTTCCTACCTCCAGCGGTTTGGACAGGCCGTCAAGGGGGGCCTTTTTCCCCCCATTTTTACAACCTCCCTGTCCAAAATTCTAGAAAGTACTTTCCAGAAAAGTTAACCCCTACTCCAAGGAACACATATCTTAAATTTCAGCTTTCTAGCCAAAGGGGTTTTGGCAGGCCGTCAAGGGGGACACTTTCCCTCTTTTTGCCCGTTCCGGTAGGAATTTCCAAAAATCCCGTCTTAGTGGACGTCTACCCCGAAAGAGGAACCTACATACCAAATTTCAACTTCCTAGCTTCAGCGGTTTGGGCTGGGCGATGTTGAGTCAGTCAGTCAGTCAGTCAGTCAGTCAGTCAGTCACGTTATTCTTTTATATATAGAGATAAATGTCGGAAATAGTTAACAGGCCCAATAAATTTATGTGCCTATTTTTATATGGAAACGTTTTCGTATTTACATATATACATATACATTTGAAAATTGTCAAATATGAAATTTATTTGATTTTCTTATACACGAATTTGTGAACAACAAAAAATAAAGAACATCGTCAACAACAAAGCGTAAATTTATAAAATTGCCAATTGTAAAAAGAATGGTTAAATGAATACCGCTATTATATTTTTACATTATTTATATAATTACATTCTATAATTTTTATTAAAATTGAAAAATAAGACTAAAGCAAACAAAATATATATAATGAATATGAAAATCAATTTTGGAAAATCTGTAAAAAAAAGAACAAATTAAAAGTTAATTAATAACGGTGGGTCTCATACTGTAGGTTTAACTTTAACTTAACTACCCGACTAAAAAAGTTTGCTATAATCTTATATGATTTGATATTATTATAAATGTTTATATGCGTGGCTTTATATAACCATATACATTTATATTAACACTTTGGTTTTATAAATATGTTTGATATGACGTTATATATAATCATATGCGATTTGGTCTCCAGCCATATATTATAAGCGTATAAGCTTCTATAAACAATCTTATATCAAAATATATAACATGTATCTAATTATACAAAATTTTATAAAGTTTAATTGCACTATAACAATGAAGAAAACCAACTTAGAAAGTTTTTTATTTTATTTTATAAGAAAGACACATTTTATAAGAAAGACCAAAACTCTAAACTAGAAAAAGTTGTTCCGACAAATTTTTGTAAAGTTGAGTTAAACCGAAAATTTACTTTGTCAGCTATTTCCAAGTTTATTAGCATAAATTTTTCTAAACAACTTTTCCTCGTTTTGTATTTTGCTTTTTATTGAAATTCAGTTACGTTATTCTAAGTTTAAGGACAATTTGCGTCCTAAAAAAGTCCTAAATCGCATTCAATCCTCATTTCCATCAATACCATAGATCGACCAATACCCACTTTGTTAGCCAAACTGTTCTATGGCTGCATTCACATCTAATTCTTAAACACATGTTTAGCTAAAACACGTATTTTAGCTCTTTATTCTACTACAACAGTTCTTTATTCTTTTACACTCGTTTTAGCTAAACACGTGTTTAGTATTTAGGTGTGAATGCCGTTTAAGAATGAAATAAAGTGTTCTCAACAATATTTACTAAAATTTATTTGAAAATTTTTATAAAGTTATATGTATTTATATATAATTTAATGCAATTAAATAGACCCATTTTTCGGATCAAATTGTATCAGGTTAGATAACCTGCTTATCTCGTTTTATATAATTATATATTCGGATCAAATTAGATATGAACATATATATGGGTTTATATATGGTAATATATGAGTATATAACATCTTTTTTAGTCGGGTAAAAACAAAATAAAATGTCAAAAAAATGTACATAAAACAACAACAAATTTTTGGGTTAACTATTAACTTAAGTTTAAACCTGCAGTATGAGACCCACCGTAAAAAAAGTAAAAAAAAAACAAATCAAAGATCCCTTTGTAGTTTGTTGTAGCAAAGACGATTGCACAACTACCCAGGTAGAATTATTAGACAAAATTTGTTATATGTGTCATAATTTTATTCCCTGCAATGTCAAACGAAAGACGAAAGAAAAGGAAAAAAAAATAAATATAAAATCCAAATAAACATTTTACAATATTTTGATCAAATGTATAATTGCACACACAACACTTTATTTTCATTTTGAATATTTTTTTAAATAAATTTCTTTTAAAGTTAAAATTTTTTTTTAAATACAATTCAAAAATAATAAATTTTTCTTCGTTTGATTTATTTATTTGTTTTTTATTTGACATTGCAATGTTAACTCAATTCAAAATTTATTTTCTAATAATTCCACCTATATTGTTACACCATGGCAAAGACATAATAAAAATTTATTTTATTAAAGCTGAAAACACAATTGAAAAAAAATGTAATTTAAATGTCAGATTTCAATCAAGAAATATTTAACAATTTAGTTAGTAAATTTTACAAAATAAAAAAACGAATTTTGCAAAATCGCCCACTTTCAACAAAAGTTACAAAAATTAAAGAATACGTTGAATTACTTATAGAAAATTATAATGCTATTTTATCATACACAAGTTTACAAAGAACCATCATTTGCTACGGAAATTAAAATATGCGACAGAATCTCACATTGTAGGGAACTTTTAGTCAGATGTTTTGGCAAGTTAAATTGCAAAATTAGAGTACCTCACGATATAAACCTATTTGAATTAGTTGACAAGGAAATTCGGTTAAATCCGATTCTTATTCCGAAAATAGTGAATTAGGGAACGAAAGTGATAGCAGTGGAGAAGAACAAAAGTTAGAAGTGAAAACGGATAATACTTCCATTATTGTCACGAACGTCGAATCTGAAACAAAAATGGCTACTTTAGAACAGAAGAAGTCCTTTATTAGCATGTGTGCTACTATTTTAAGGGAAAATTATGACGGTAATCCACTTACGTTACAGTCATTTCTAGATAAGATAGACTTGATACAGGACTTAACTGATGTCAATTTAACAGTTACTTAGTATCTTTTGTGAAATCGAAGTTAGAAGGGAAATCACGTGAAGCTCTACCGGATAATGTGAGCACGATTGACGAGATAAGGACAGCTTTGAAAAATAAGATAAAACCTGATAATTCGAAGGTAGTCGCAGGGAAAATTGCAGCCCTACAAGTTCGAAATAATAATTATGTGGATTTTGCGAAACAGACAGAGGAGCTTGCTGACGCTCTTGAAAGATCTCTTGTCATAGAAGGCATGACAAAGGTCAAGGAACATGAAATTGCAATAGAACAAACGGTTAGTGTGTGTCGATTGAATGCTAGATCAGATTTAGTTAAATCAATTCTCGCTTCAACAGCATTTTCTGATCCAAAGGATGTCGTGGCTAAATTAGTCGTCGAGCAAACAAATGAATCGAAAGAAAAACAGGTTTTATCATTTCAATCTCGTGGCAATAATTTTAACAATTTTTCTAATAGAAATAGTTTCAATCGTTTCAATAATAATAACCGTGGCGGCAATTTTTATCGTTGCAAAACCTACAACCGTGCTAACAGGTACTCACGGGGTTGTAATCAAAATCGTGGTCCTAATTTTAATCAAAATGGATACAACAATAATTCCAATCGTGGTAATTATCGCTATAATAACAACACCAATCGAAATAGTTCGAATAACCGAAACGCAAGGGCTCTGCCTTTAAACGCGGAGACCCCTCAACAAGAAATGTTGGGGGAGGAGAATCAAAATTAGTATGTAAAAACCATTGCGAATCAACAAAAGCTATTTATAGTTTAAATTTAAATTACGCAGATTTCATTCATTTAAATTGTACAGACACAAACAAATCATGCAGCTTTTTAGTCGATTCTCAAGCCGACATTTCATTGATAAAAATTTCGTGTGTAAAATCCAATATTCTTGTTAACGAAAACGAAACGGTACATATCACGGGTATAACAACACATTTAATTCATACATTGGGTACAATCCGAACAAATTTAATAATTCACGGCTATTTAATTACACAAACTTTTCATATTGTTAACGACAATTTTAATATTCCGTCAGACGGTATACTTGGCAAAGATTTTTTAAAGACAAATAAATGTAAAATTAATTATGAAAATATGTCAGTTTCGTTTTGGTACTGCGAGGATAAACTTAAAATACCGATTGTACATGGGACAAATAATAACAATTGCATAGTTCCACCGAGATGCGAAGTTTTTAGAATTTTTAAATTAAATAACGTAATAGAACCAATGTTTACCGACTCGCAAGAGGTTTGCGAGGGGGTGTTTATTGGCAAATGTATTGCTAATTCAAGCTCACCAGTTTTACGAGTAATAAACACAGCACACGAATTCAAGTGTATTCGAAATTTTGATATTAAATCCGAAAAACTTGACAATTTTAAGGTTTATTCGATTAATAAAGTTAAATCCGAAGATAATCGCGTTGAAAATCTTAAGAATATATTGGAAAAGCAAATGCCAATAGATGTAAAAAACGAATTATTATCGTTATGCGAAAAATATGCCGATATTTTTGCTTTGAAAACCGATAAAATGACAGTTAAACCGATAAAATGACAGTTATGAACAAAAACTTCGATTAAATGATTCTTCCCCTGTTTACATAAAAAATTATCGTCTACCGCATTCTCAAAAAGCCGAAATTAATGAACAAGTTGGAAATTTGTTAAAAAATGTGTGTTGATTTTAGAGCGGTTAATAAAAAGTTGATAGCTGATAAATTTCCACTCCCACGTATTGATGATATTTTGGACAATCTTGGTCGAGCTAAACATTTTTCAATACTTGATTTATTTTCCGGTTTTCACCAAATACCGTTACACCCAGATTCAAGAGATATAACTTCATTTAGTACAGATCGTGGTTCATTTCGATACAAAGTTTTACCTTTCGGGTTAAATATTGCGCCAAATTCGTTTTCAAAAATGATGTCAATCGCTTTTTCAGGTCTTTCACCGGATCAAGCATTTTTGTACGTATGTAGATGATATTATTGTGATTGGTTGCAGTAAGCAACATCATCTTAAAAATTTATCAAGTGTTTTTAATATTTTCCGAAAATTCAATTTAAAAATCAACCCATATAAATGCAACTTTTTTAGGCTAGAAGTAACTTTTCTTGACCACAAGTGCACTTCAAAAGGTCTTCTACCTGACGATTCGAAAATAAAAACAATCGAAGATTATCCAATACCAAATGATAAGGACGCGGTTAAAAGATTTGAAGCATTTGCTAATTACTATAGGAGATTTATAAAAAATTTTGCTTCATTAGCTGCACCGTTAAATTACATAACTCGGAAAAAAGTCCATTTTAATTGGGATCACAAGTGTCAAAAAGCGTTTGAAGATTTAAGATCGAGTTTGATATCTCCAAAACTATTACAATACCCAGATTTTTCTAATAAGTTTTTGATAACTGTGGACGCATCTAAAATTGGATGTGGAGCTGTTTTAAGCCAGGATTTTAACGGAAACGATTTACCGATATATTTTGCATCAAAATCTTTTAACAAAGCTGAACAAGAGAAACCAACAATTGAACAAGAACTTATAGCGATTCATTTTGCAATTACACAATTTAGGCCATACGTTTACGGTACTGAATTTACTGTAAGGTCCGATCACAGACCTTTGGTATATTTATTCAATATAAAAGATCCTTCTTCAAAACTGACAAAGATCCGATTAGAACTCTCAGAATATAATTTTTCAATAGAATATATAAAGGGAAAAAATAATGTAGCCGGGGATGCACTCTCTCGCATTTCAATTGACGAATTGAAAGGTGAAAACAGAGAAATTTTCGCTGTGACAACCCGCGGTATGTCTAAGCAAAATATGCGAAAACAAAGCAATGTGGGCACAACGGAGAAAAATGACAGTCCGAATAAAATACCAATATATGACAAGTTTTCTCAAGAGTTTAGCAACAAAATACCTAAAATTAGATGAGAAATTTTATATACAAACAACAAATTAACAAAATTGCGCATAAATATTTATAGAAAATTTAAAATTATAATAGTTTTGAATGTTACGATTGATAACGAATAATTGAGTTTAGATGAAATGCTTTTGAGGCTACAAAAAGAAGCCGTCAATCAAAACATTCTTACAATAGAATGGCCAAAAGATGATATTTTTTTTACAATATGTACAATACAAAAATTAAAAGACCATGGCATAAAAATATTAAAAAACTTGGAAGTTATACCCAATAAGCACGTAGGTTTTAAAAATTCAAGTGCTTTAAATTTTGCTTGAAGTAAAGTATATTTCAAATTCTAGCACTTGTTTTTTTAACAAAAATATTTCAAACTTGAATTTTTGTTTCCCTTTTGCTGGAGTATGCTATTGAAATAAAATGTAATAAAAGTTGAATTCAAGCCTTGAAACTGGAAAACAGGGCTGGAATTGAACTTGATTTCAACTTGAATTCAGGTGAAAATGTTTATAGGGATATTAACTGATCCCATAGAGACAGTACTGATGACGCTTACCAATACAAATAAAAAAAATATGGCGCTTGTTTGGAAAGTTCTAGTAAATAAAATAATATGATACGAGCATGTTTTCTCTTGTTTCTGTTAGTCAGCAAAGGAACGCAAAAGAAAACGGAGGTATACTGGACATTAACATTTCGCAGTTAAAATTGTATTTAAAAAATAAAATAATAGAGGTTTGTTTTATAATATAAACTATATTTATTTATGGGAATACTATTAAATATGTTATTTTTTTCTTTTTTTCAGCTTTTTAACATTTTCATCTAAATTCGACCCGCAGGTAGACGAAAAAAAGAACCAAATAATACAACTCCAGCGGAAGTTTAACATATTGGCAAGAAAATAAAAGTGATATATAGTGCAAATAGTGTTTTTGGATTGTGTAATTTACTCGAAAATAAAATTAATAATATTTAGATTAATTTGTTTTTATTCAATTAATAACAAAAAGTGATTGTAATTTTAGCAGCATGTTTTGCAGATTTCAACTCACCCACTTTCATTTCTATTAAACGAACATTTTTATAAATTTTTGAATGTTAACTGAATTTTTTACCTGTTTATAACCAACTAAAATTTAGCAGAAAACATATGCTGATTTCAGCTGAGTAATTTTCATTTCCACTAAACAACATTTCTTATAAATTATTGTATTTGAACTAACTTTTTTACCTAAAATTTAGGTCACCTAAATTTAGCAGACCATGACTCTCAACATCATTGAAATTTCTGCTGGCGCAAATTCAGGTACTATTTCCTGTTATTTTAGCAGAATTTTTTACTATTTTGTACGAGCTGTTTTTTATGAGTGTACGGTTGAACGCAATCATAGAGTTTTTAATGAATATCTCAGAGCCTATGTGAATGAAAATACTTCTGATTGGGATGTCTATCTCAAATATTTTACATTTTTTCATAACACTACTTCAAATACAGTTTTCGATAATAGATTTTAACCATACGAACTTGTTTTCGGCAAAAATGTAACACTACCGTGCGATATATTAAAGGGAAGTATCGATCCAATTTATAACGTTGAAAATTACAGTAAAGAGGTAAAATATCGTTTCCAGAAAACACATAAATTAGCAAAAGATTTAATTGAGAAACATAAATTACGTAACAAAGATTTGCACGATAGATATGCAAAACCTTTAAAATTAAACATTAATGACAACTAGGGAATGCATCCCGGGATTTCCCGTCCCGGGATTCCCGGGAAATTAAGTATTTTTCATTTCCCGCATTCCCGGGAATTTGGACCGGGAATCCCGGGATTTCAAAAAATGCAGTTAAAATAATAAAGTTAATTATTTCAAATTTTCTTATGCAAAATTTTCCAATGTTTTGAAAATAGTAAAAATTTTACATTAGGCTTGTTCGTTTACTTACTACAATTTACTAATTTTACCGCAACTGGAAAAATTCAAAAAGTAAACAAAACAACAATTGTAGTAAATGTAGTAAGACTTTCGAGTAAAGGAACACAACGATTAATTCGTGTACTTGATCGAACTTTTTAAGTTCCTTTTATAGTCTGTTAAAAAATATATAGCGGTGTTCATAAGTTATAACTAACGACTAACATCCAGTGCACAACTTTTTATATACACATATTCCCATAAGGAAAGTTGTGCATTCGTTGTACGAAAACTAGGTAGTTTTTGCTCAGTCTAAATTCAGTATAAGTTAAATTTCCCATAATTTTTTCCAATTTTCTAAAAATTTTCCGATTTTCTAAAATTTTTGCATTTTTTTTAAATAAAATATATAAACAATAATACAATTTAATTGAAAATCACTGATGACGCCTGTCCATAGGAAAAAGGCAGAAACTAGATCTAGTCTGATTTGCAGATTAATAATGTGTTTATAGCTTTGAAAAAAAAAAAAATGTTTATTCTTCTTCTTAACCTCAAACCTACATAATTTTTTAATTATTTTCTACATTTTTTTTTCTCTTTTACGAATGTCTTCTGTTATTCTTTTTTAAATGTATTAATATTTTCTTTACATTAATTTAACAATAAAAAAATAAAGAAAAGTGTGTAATAAAAAAGCGTTGTGACAAAGAAAAACTAAATAACCAGTGTAAATGACTTGGCTTTTGCAATTTAGTTTTGTACAAAACCAGCTGGTTTTTGCTCAGTCTAAATTCAGTATTATATACAATAATTTCTAATATAAAATTAATTCTTTCCCACTACGAAAATTCCAAGAAAAACCACCTGAGCTTTTTCATGATCATGAAAATTCGAGGCCTTTAAGACATTTTCTTTATAAAAATTGTTAAATTATAAAATATTTTCTAATTTATTTCCCTTGCGGGATCCCGGGATCCCGGGAATTCAAAATAAATTTCCCGCTTTCCCTGGAAATGAAAAAGTGCGGGATTTTGCATTCCCTAATGACAACGTATTAATTCAGAAACAACCATATGATAAACACAAAAGCATTTACGATGGTCCATTCGTGGTTAAAAGCATTGACGGTTGCAATGTAACAGTTTATGATAAAATAACGAAAAACAGAAAACCATACATAAAAACAGAATTAGAAAATCATAACAAATAAAACATAAATTCTTTATACAGGGTGGCGCAAAAGTAATCCTCCTATCAGAAAATGCTATAAATTTTGCGATTGGCCCCTAATGTCAGTTCTGTTTTGACATTTGTGTAGTAAACACATGCGAAATACGAAATACGAATAGCTGCTGACCGCTAATCGCGTCTAACATACGCTCAAGCCATCCTTAATCACCACCAACAGGAAGATGATTTTTCATCAAAAATAATCATGAGTGATGAGGCCCATTTCCATCTTAGCGGGTACGTAAATAAGCAAAATTTACGCTTCTGGGGCACTGAAAATCCGCGTGTAACCCACGAAGAGCCATTACACCCGCTCAAAGTCACTGTATGTTGTGCTGTTTTCGCTGGAGGAGTCATCGGACTTTTTTTCTTCCAAGACGTCGCGGGCCAAACGGTTACTGTGAATGGTGAGCGCTACAGAGCAATGATCAACGAGTTCTTTTTGCCGCAACTTGATGAATTGGGATTGGAAAACATGTGGATCCAACAGGACGGTGCAACTGCACACACTGGACGTGCCACAACCGATATGCTGAAGGATGCATTTCCCGGGCGCCTAATCTCCCATTTTGGCGATTTGCACTGGCCAGCAAGATCGCCTGAATTGACCGCTCCAGACTTCTTTTTGTGGGGCTTTTTGAAGTCGCGGGTTTATGTCAACAAGCCTCAGACTCTTGCAGCTCTTAAAGACAATATCCGTCAAGAATGTGAGGACCTATCGCCGGAAGTTTTGGCCAAAGTGATGGAAAATGCCATAAAAAGGGCTCAAATGACAATCAACTGTGGCCGCGACCATTTACATGACATCATATTCTCGACTTGATGTAAAAGTTTTTAATTTTTTTTTAAATTACAGCCAAAAAACATCGGAAGGTTATTTTTGCGCCACCTTGTATATTAAATTTCGTAGAACAGTACATAAAAACAAAATTATAAAAACATTACAAATAAAAATAACTATAGCTGTGTTTGCGACTTAACTATATCCGTTAACTCATAAAAAACCCCAAAGTTCATAAAAACGCGTTTAAGATGAAAACTAACATCTTACTTTTCGTATGCACGTTAACTTTCAACATTTATACATTTTCACATCTGACGTAACTTATTCGCGTTACTTCCTAAAAACTTTTGCCGACATACGTTCGATTATAACGGAAAAATTATAAACATAACCTGTTTTACTACAATCGGTTTAACATAGATTTGCTTTAAATACTTAACGTTGATAGGCATGAGACAAAATACAGCTTATATTATTTTCATTTTCAAAAGAAAAGGGAAAAAGCTAATAGCTACACAATTATATTTTAACCCTTTCGACCCCAACTTTAAATGGCTGGGAATTTTCCGACCAAACTTCTTGTAAATGTAGATCTATGCGAAAGAAATATTTTTTTATTACTTTTATGGCTAGCAGCACCCCCTAGCGGAGATATTTGGAATTAAAGTTAAAAAACCCGAAGGGGTTAAGATTTATTAAAAATTTTAATTTTATATTTTTTCTATTACTAAACTCTACATCAAAATTTTTGATTTTTTAAATTTTATTCATCACACAAGTTTTGAGACTAATTTAAACAAAAATTTTATTTTCCCTTAAATTTGGCTGTGAAAAAAAATGTGTATTGACACTATGAAAAATAGCTCGCAAATGAACACTATCAAAGGCTGCTATATGAAATTATACACAGGTATTCTAGAACTTCAATGCTACTGAGTAAAAAGATTTGTTAGAAAAAAAAAAAATAAATATAACGGGAGTTATAGGCACATAACAAAAATGTTGCTTGTGGCAACTTTGGGGTCGAAAGGGTTAAGTATAATATACAAAAGAAAAAAAATGTTGTTATCTACATTCATACATTTAGAACACATTATTCCATATTTAAAATTCATATTAGAAATTTTGTGAAATATCGTTCAATACATTTATACGTGTAAAAAAACTTTTAATTTAGATCTAAGTTTATAAAAAAGCAAGAACTAAACAAGGACGGTACCCCTTGTTTACTTCTTTCTTTTTATTATAAAAAGGGAGGTGTAGTGCCATCCCTGATTTATCCTAATTATTAATTTATTGTGCAGTCATACCATTCATTGCTTTTGCCATGTATTCATGCAACAACAATAACTAATGCTATTGCTATTATATACATTCATTGTTCTTGATGAGTGGTTTTTACGCATTTTTTATAATGCCACTACATGGCAAGCAACGAAATGAAGAGATGACGCATTAAAAAAATAAAATCAATCACAACATTCATTTAGTATTCGTTGACCTGTTGCAGTATTTTGAAAAATGCAGTGTGAAGAAATTTCCATTTATTTTATTTAAATATGAAATATATATATATTTTCTCATTTTATTAATGTTTAAGTAAAAAAAATAAACACGAAAAATATACTAAAATATTTAACAGAAAAAAATTTTCGATTTTTATACAACCAACATTGAGACCATTCGTAACAATCGGTTTGTATTCATACCAATCATTTTATATTCGTTACTTTTGTGAGTGTTAGGTAAGATTAACAGAAGACATGCAGTGCAATGCATGGCTTTCGTCATACTCACTTTTTTTCAATTGTGTCTGTATGGCTTTACTGAAATGATGTGTATTGACAACAATATGCACATTTTTTGTGATTGCATTCAAAAGCATAAAATAAGGCACTCAAACCGTTCTCTGTTACATATGAACATATTTGAGCGTGTATGAGCATTTTTCACCGGGTTGCTTTTAAATTGTATTTTTTTTGAAAAATGCTACTTTTTTGAAAAATTATTTTTTTTGGAAAATCTAAGTTTTTTTACCTTTGTTGAAAAATGTAATTTTTTTTCTGAAAAAAAAATAATTTTTTTGTAAAAAAAAAAAATGTTGGTACCTTTTAATGAAAAATTACACTTTTTTCATATGAAATGTTTAAATATCATGGCAAATACACATTTCCATTTAAAAGGTGCCAATGCCACCAGCACATGTAAATGTGCTGATATCTCCAGCACATTCACATTTCAGATGTAAATGTGCTGATAGCTCCAGCACATTCACATTTCGGATGTGAATGTGCACAGAAAAAACAGTAGGCGCCAACAATGGGAATTTGTAAAAGCAGTCACATTTTCTTTTAAATTGAAATTTTATTCCCAACAATTTTTTTGTTTGAAATATTTGTAACTCGTTTGTAAATTGTTATCTAGCATATAAAAATTGTTTAAAAATAAAAATTCAAAGTTACAAAAAAAGAGGAAAATTTTTTTTGGATTTACAAATTTCTTTGTTGGAGCCTTTCTAAAAAGTTTTTTTATTTACAAATTTGGTATGAGAAAGGGGTTTAATAATTTAATTAGAATTTTGTAAATTCTTTCTGTGTGATAATACTTTCAGCACATTCACATTTCAGATGTTAATGTGCTGGTAGCTTCAGCAAATGTGCCGATGCCAACAGCACATTCACATTTAAATGCAAATATGCCAACACAAAATTCACATTTCAAATGTAAATGTGCCGTTTAGTTAATACACATTTTAAATTTACATGAGCGGCACATATATGTGAATTTACTTACCCTGATTTTAAATAGGGCAATATGGATACAAAAACTTTTCTTTTGACAAGTAAATCATCACTGAGTGGATATAGTTTAGAATTTTGCAAATTACACATTTTTCACGGTGCTCTGGATTAAATTTTGATAAAATTTGGAGTTACCCCAATTCAATAAAAACAGTTTATGAAATTTTTTGTAGGTTTATTATTAAATAAAATATTTTATTAAAATACGCGTGTCTGTAATTTTTTTAAGAAAAATCTAAATATAGGCTGACCCTAAATAATTTAATTTGTATTTTTATCCTTACATCTACGAGAAACTGAATTTAAATTATTAATAAAATTTTATAAAATTTTTTTCGCAAAAAAAAAACTTATTCAAGCGCGTGCTGGATTTTTTTCTGTTTAGTTGCATTTTTATCATACATCAACTAGATACTGAATTCAAATGCAGATTGAAGTAACTCAAAAATTTTTAAAAATAATTTGGTCCAGAGCACCGTGCAAAATGTATGAAGTTTGCAAAATCCCAAACTAGATCTGTAATGGGGTTTTCTTCATATGCTGGGGTAGCTAGTCGTGCCCAGAGTCTACTTGAGGACCCTTAAAACCTTATATAAAAATAAATACAATTAATTTGCACTTTTGGGGGAAAACTTAAACTTATATTTTATTTATTCCTATATAATTTGTTACTTATTTTATGTATGAATAACACACGTTGAACAGCAGTCCTTTTCTTCACCTGGTATCACACGGTATATACAGTTACCAATACTGACACACGGGCTGCTCAAACGCAGACACACTTATGGTGTAAATACGGGAATACGGGGTGTTGGTACACGGGTGGTGTAAAACTGACACTCGGGTTGTGTACGAAACGACACACTGGTTGTGTCCTTGATGACACACGGTTTGTGTAAGTACTAACACTCGGGTTATGTTAGTGATGATACACTTGAACGGGCGATACTTTTAGTGACGCATTGGCTGGGCTGGCAATCGAGTTGTTCTGGATGCGATGGTAATGATGCACTTGATGTGATGGTAAACGGGCGGTACTATTAGTGACGTACTTGCTGTGCTGGCAAACGAGGTTTTCTGGGTGTGATGGTAAACGGACGGTACTTTTAGTGATGTACTGGCTGTGCGGGCAAACAAGTTGTTCTGGATGTGATGGTAATGATGCACTTGATGTGATGGTAAAAGGGCGGTACTTTTAGTGATGCACTGGCTGGGCTGGCAAACGAAATGTTCCTTTGATCATACGCCGACTGGCACACCAGTTACACTTGATGATGTGTCATGAAAGTTACATCAGCGATAAATCGCCTACAAGCAGGGCTGCCAGAATTGCCGATTTTTCGGCATTTTGTCGATTTTTTATTAAAAAATATGCAAAATGCCGATTTGCCGATTTTTTGTTAAAACTCAAAAACATGAAATTTTAATTTTTGGTGATTTACAATGCATTAATAAATAAGAAAATAATTCTATCTTTGACATTTCGAAAGTTCATGTTTGTTATCGTTAGCTGAAAAAGAATGTTAACAAAATATCTTTGCGACCAACAAATTTTCAGCAAAATGGCATAAATTTTTTTGCATTATTTGCTAAAAACGAATATTTTTTAGCATACTTTTTGGTATTTACTTTAAAACTTTGTTTTTGCCTACACACTGTACAAAAAAAGTTTTTTAAAAATTTCTAAATATCATGTTAGGATTTGCACTTTAGGTAGAACAATACTCTATTCTGATTTCTAAATATTTTTCAAAATTTTTTTAATCCCGAATACAAAAATATCAAACATAAATCAATTTCTGACGATGATTAATGGTAATTTTCAATGTTTAAACTACTTTTAAAGACAAATATGTAACAATATCAAAAACGTTGGAAAAATCAATAATAAATGCATATTTTTAAAATTTTAAATGCATATTTTTATAATTTTAGGAGCATATTTTTCGATTTTAATCATACATACATCTTATGTACATAAAACACAATTATAAATGCATATATACACGAGCCCTAGTATTAAATAGGCCTTTTTTTAATCACTGGATTTATTTTTTAGATTTATTTTATTTTTTTAGAAAATCCACATTTTGTTTTTTAATTTTCAAAATTTAATATTTTATTCGCTAAGATAATGTGAAAGAAAAAATTTAAATTTTTCGAAAACAAAATTTCTGGAATTAAATTAAGCTAAATCCAAAACGGATTTATTTTATTTATAAATCTATTTTGGATTTAGCTTAATTCAATCCCGGTGTTCACATTTTTACAAAACTTAATGATTTTCTTCCACATTATATACATATGAATATATTAAATATATTAAATTTTGAAAATTAAAAAAACAAAATGTGAATGTTTTAACGAAATAAAATAAATCCAGTGATTAAAAAAAGCGCCAATATTTGCATATTTCATGGTGTACGGGTACCTTAAGTTCGGAGAAGAACTATTTTTAAAAGCTGTAAAATTAATTTATGTACATTTTATTGGTCAGATAATATCTGAATATGTATCATAAAAATATTCATAAAATTACAACTAACATTTTTTTATTATCATATCATATCATATTAAGAGATAAATCTTAAGCCTTTACTTTTATTTAATTGTTAAACTTAAAACATATTATTTTACACGAAATGTCTTTTTCACATATTTTTTTATGTAAAGTAACCCAAATATTACATAAATGAGTATTTTTGAAAGTGCAGATTTTTTAAATCAAAGTGCCGAAAATGCCGATTTTTTTGCGAAAAAGTGCCGATTTTTCATCAAAAATATCTGGCAGCCCTGCCTACAAGAGCAATCAGCCGAAGTCGCTGCGGAACAATCAACTGTGAGAACCTCAGGGGTAAACACAATCGCTTTGCTATAATGAGCAAGCAGCCGAAGCCGCTGCGGAACAATCAACTGTGAAAGCCTTGAGGGGCCAACACAATCGCTGTGCAAATTTATTAATTTCAGATTTTGCTCTTGTATTATGCCCTTACTAATGTAAAGCACAATACAGACACTACACTAATAGAAAAAAGTCCGTAGAAAATTTAGTAAAAACTACTAAAAATTAGTTAAAAATGATGCTGCAGAAAAAAACTGCTAAATTAGCAGATTATTTTTGCTATATATTAGTAATATAGGAACAGCAAAACTAAAACTGTTTAATATACAGAATTTTAGTTATATATGAGCTAAATTTTTGTAAATGGAGATTAGCAAATTAACCTGCTAAAATCAGCAAAAAATTTTGCTAAATAATTAGTAGCCTAAAAAATCACAAAAAAATTTAAAATTTTCGAAGTTTTTTTTTCGATTTTTTTTTTAAATGCAAATAAAAATCGAGCCTTTTGAAAACAGCAGTTTACAATTTTTTAGCAAATATTTCTGCTGATTTTAGCAGAATAGACTGCTATTTGCATTCAACTAAATTTAGCTTAAAAATAGCAAAAATTTTGTAGATTTAACAGTTTATTTTTGCTATTTTTAGTCTACAAATATTTAGCAAAATTTTCTGCAGATTTTACAGTACAATTTGCTATTTTCAATTAACTAAAAGTTAGCCTAAATATAACTAAAATTCTGTAAATTTAGCAGTTTTAATTTTGCTGTTCTCATTTTACTAGTATTTAGTAAAAAAATCTGCTAATTTTAGCAGTTTTTTCTGCAGCATCATTTTTAACTAATTTTTAGTAACTTTTTCTGCTATTTTTACGGATTTATTTCTATGAGTGTAGATAACTAGTGGGAGCAAGATCCGCCTTTTGTACCACAAAATAAAACACTTATATGATTTGGTTTTAAAACCAAATGAGAATTATACTTTATAGTTATTCTTTTACAAGTTGCTATGCATGTGCATGTGTTTGTTAGTGTCTAGGCAGAATGTTTGCAAAAAAACAGGGTGAGCCACCGTGAAAGTGCATTATTAAAAACAGGGGTGATCGTTGTGAAGGGTCGTTATTATTAGCAACGTTAGGCGCTTATTAAAAACTATATATGTTGCAATATTGGTAGGTAATATGCAACGTTACAGATCCACTTAGCGAAGATTTACTTGGCAAAAGAAAAGTTTTGGTATCCAAATTGCCCTATTTAGAACATTTTTCTTCCACCACATTGAATTTCTTATAAAACGCGAAAAATCGCCAATTTCAAAAAAATCTGAAACACGTGTTCACTTAAATCGACTATAGATTATGATATGTAAGTTTGACATTTCAACCACAAACATCTCCGTACAAAAGATCCAAAAATTCGTTTTTTTTTATAGAATATCCTTAAAAAGAGGACATGTGTGGATATGCTTGAACATGTTACAAATACCGCTGGACGCGCCTCAAAAAAACCTCTCATATGATACCCACTTTGAGCATGTTGTCTTCAGCTAAAATGCAAAATTCTTACAAAAACTAAAAAAGACCTTTTTTAAAAATGGACCAGCTCGTCAGATCTCATTGCTAGACCCGAAATATTTTGGGAATCATCATAAAACAAACCAAGGTTTATTTTGAGGGCGGCACTTTTTTTACTTTTTTTCTGTCCCTGTAAGGTGAGTCGCTCTAATGTACATGTTTTCTACACCGAAAAAAGTACGTAGTGGCATAGTCAATAAAATCCATAATGAATTTATATTTTATAAAATTCAACTATCTTAATTATGAATAACTACCCAGTCAGAAATCGCCAGTGGTACAAAAAATCAAGCACTGGCATACCACTGGGTAACCATGGTATTAAAAATAAATGACTGGCAGAACACTCATTTGGGACGCTTTGCCAGCGTTTTCGAAAAGCGTTTTACCAGTATTTTTTTACAAAAATTACGGTGGTTTATAAAAAAAACCACTGGCAAAGAATTGGCTTAGAGTGATATGCCAAGGTTTGCAACCAGTGGTTATCCAGTGCTACCTACCCAATGCTACCAGGCGTACAAAAATCAATTCACTGGAAAACCAATGATTTTATAAAAATGCTGACGCTTCGTTAAAAAATGTTTGTAGTCGGAAGGTTCCGAGTTCAAATCCGGTTGCAAGCAAAAATTTTTTTTTGAATTTTTTTTAATTTAAAATTTTTTTTGTTTTATAAAATCAATTTTTTTGTTTGTGGGAAAGCTCCTTCAAAGCCAACTTTTTTTTTGCACTCCCAACACTGGCATACTCGTTACAAAAAATTGTTTGCCAGTACTAGCATTTTGGCACAGCCAGTAGTTGTCCAGCTATTATCACTCATTTATGTGTTTAGCCATTAAATATTATATGCCTCGTTAGCTCAGTGGGTAGAGCAATCGTCTGCCAATCTGACGGCCTGGGTTCAAATCACGGCAGAACCAAAAAAATACATATGAACTTTTTTTTAATTTTATTTTGGAAAATATATTTCCAGACCACCTATTTATTGGTTTTGCCAGCGTTTTGCCAACGTTTAAAAATTTTGTTCCTCCAGTACTTTTCCTGCGCTTTTTGAACAGCCGGTCCTTTTGTCTAATGATGTTATCATTTTGGGAATGGGAAAGCACTTTTTGCCAGTACTTGTACCACCTGTTAAAGTGCTTTGCCACCGCTTTCCCGTTTGTATTTTTCTGACTGGGTATGAACAAAGTCGAAAAAAATGATTTTATGTTGCCCTGTGATCTAAAACTTCAAAATATTTCTTCTTTCTATAATAAAAAAGAAAATATGGGCATACAGAACATATAACAAACCACAATATTTTTTTGTAAGTAAATATATATTTATGACTTTAATTACCAAATATATCAAAATTTTATAATATTTTACAGATGAAGACTTCACGCAAATTTTTCAGAAGAACATCAAAATAATGAAATTAGCAAAACGCCACTTTTTGCAATGAGTGGGAGAAGCAGAAAGCAAAGGAGAAGGGTCGTCGAAGTACTATGAATAATAATTTAATATGTAAATATTGTAAATGTTAATAAATTTCTATAAAAAGGTTGAAGTTGTGTTTGTTTTGACACTTACTACCTTTATAAAATTATTCTTTTCGTTTATTTAACCTTCTTTTTTAATTTTTAACTCTAGTATTTTCTTGAGCTTAAGGTTTGGTTTTTATTTATAAAAAGTTTTTTATTTTCGATATTTCGCTACTCCAATGTGTAACATCTTCAGGAAATAACAATTAATTGAAAAAATTATTAACAATTGAAATTGTTTAACAATTAACAATTTAGCGAAATATCGAAAATAAAAAACTTTTTATAAATAAAAACCAAACCTTAAGCTCAAGAAAATAGTAGAGTTAAAAATGTATAAAATTATATTACTTTAACCACACTATCGTTGGCACTGACTTTATCCATAGTTGAATTCTATATTTCAATTAAATGTAGTTGTACTCCACTATTTCATATTCACTATGTGATAGTGACCCAGTCAGAAAAATACAAACGGGAAAGCGGTGGCAAAGCACTTTAGCAGGTGGTACAAGTACTGGCAAAAAGTGCTTTCCCATCCCCAAAATGATAACATCATTAGACAATAGGACCGGCTGTTCAAAAAGCGCCGAAAAAGCACTTGAGGAACAAAATTTTTTAACGTTGGCAAAACGCTGGCAAAACCAATAAATAGGTGGTCTGGAAATATATTTTCCAAAATAAAATTAAAAAAAAATTCATATGTATTTTTTTTGGTCCTGCCGTGATTTGAACCCAGGCCATCAGATTGGCAGGCGATTGCTCTACCCACTGAGCTAATGAGACATATAATATTTGATGGCTAAACACATAAATGAGTGATAATAGCTGGATAACTACTGGCTGTGCCAAAATGCTAGTACTGGCAAAGAATTTTTTGTAACTAGTATGCCAGTGTTGGGAGGGCAAAAAAAAAGTTGGTCTTGAAGGAGCTTTCCCACAAACAAAAAAATTGATTTTATAAAACAAAAAAAATTTTAAATTAAAAAAAATCAAAAAAAAATTTTGCTTGCAACCGGATTTGAACTCGGAACAAACATTTTTTAACGAAGCGTCAGCATTTTTATAAAATCATTGGTCTACCAGTGAATTGATTTTTGTACGCCTGGTAGCATTGGCTAGGTAGCACTGGATAACCACTGGTTGCAAACCTTGGCATATCACTCTAAGCCAATTCTTTGCCAGTGGTTTTTTTTATAAACCACCGAAATTTTTGTAAAACAAATACTGGTAAAACGCTTAATTCAAACGCTGGCAAAGCGTCCCAAATGAGTGTTCTGCCAGTCATTTATTTTTAACACCGTGGTTGCCCAGTGGTATGCCAGTGCTTGATATTTTGTACCACTGGCGATTTCTGACTGGGGAGGATTATTTCACCTATGAAATTAATTAACTTTTTTTAATTTGTTTACAGTGTTTAGACTACGACCAGTTATACTCCTTACTTTAGAAAGTTATAAAAAACTTAGGTAAAGTTACAAAATTTTATAGTTGGAAAAACAACGTACTGTAATATTTCAAAGTACAATAGAACTAATCCTCAACTAAGGCAACTGTTATTGTACAAAAGAAATGATATATGTAATTTATACTTGTACTGCGGTTATTTATACTTCACTTTTATAATTTCTGTCAACTCTATATATAAACAAGCGGGCTAAAGCCTAAAGATTAAATTCGGCTGTGCCGAGTCTTTAGATACCCTCCATCCTGGTGTTTTTATTCGGGGATTCTACTAAGTACAAACAAGTATGAATTATTACCCATTTTGTATTTGGTCAATCCACTGTGCAACAAATGTGTATGATTTTTTCCACCACTACAAGTAAATATTTCAGTTTAATCTTGTTTAATCTCAGTGCTGCCACAAGCAAGATTCAAAATTCCCAAAAGTGTAGACAAAATTACCCAAAAACGAGTAAAAAGGTTAAAGTCGGGCATGCCGACTATACAATACCCTACACCAGTCTGGTGTATTGTTTGGATCCGAAATTCGAATGGGTTAAAATGGGGCTTGTGTCAAAATTTTCTATAATGTGAGTCAGCGCACCAAATTTCATTAAAATATCTTAATATTTGCGACCTGCAGTTTGTAATCAAGCCAATTTTGGGGGGACCCTTATATGGGCACTAGTTCTAAACATAGACAGATGTTCACCAAAATTAATAGGCTTCGTCCTTGGGCCAACATAGGTCTATGTACCAAATTTCATCAAAATATCTTAATATTTACGACCTGCAGCGTATAAACAATATAATTTTGGTAGGACCCTTATATGGGCACTAGGTCTAAACATGGACCGATGTTCACCAAAATCAAACTTGTTCGTCCTTGGGCCAACATAGGTCTGCGTACCAAATTTCATCAAAATATCTTAATATTTGTGACCTGTAGAGTGCGCACAAGATTGCATGGACAGACAGACAGACGGAGGGACAGACGGACATCGTTAAATCGAAATAAAAAAAATTCTAAGCCGATCGGTATACTATACGGTGGGTCTACGACCAATTATTATTATTGTTACAAACATCTGCACAAACTTATAATACCCTGACCACATGGTGGTGTAGGGTATAAATATGAAATTATAAATGACATCAATTAACATATTATTACAATTTGAACTCCGAAAAAAGGTAATAACCTCATCAGTAAACGTAAAAAAAAGTGATTTGGCAATTTCAATTGTCCCATAGTTCTGGGCGTTATATTATTACAAAGAAAAGTTCCTTAAATATGCAGCATTTATGATGAACTTTTGAGTCTTATATGAATCTTCATAAAATTTAGAGAAAAAATTATCTTTAGAACAAAACACTTAAAAAGCTTGTAAATAAGAGTCAGTTATGATCACATGTGAACGATTTAAAAATAATCTTATTTTAGAGTCTTTCAAAAATCAATTTTTATTTGCGTTTTTAAATACACACAAAAAAATCTTTGTCAAGCAATTGGGAGCACTTCAACTAAAATAATGTTTTTGTGGCATACACAATATAATAAATTATTCGACAAAACTTTATTAGTTGAAATTTGCTTAATTACTTGGTAACGATATTTTTGTGTACCCAGCAAAAAAAGTCATTACAAAAAAGTTATTTTAAAAGCACTCCGAATAGCATCAACTGATTGTGAAGTAGTTACAATTTAGCTCTAACACTGATTTATTTTACACGTGATGTCCCATGTTGTCAGTAGTTCAATTTAAGCATTTTGTTAGTAATTTAAAAGTGATTACATGATGTTAATAAAAGTATGGTTTTTAGGTATACTTTTTCATCACATCAATACGAGCACATTTTGTTTGCATTTTTAGAGTGATTTAGAAGTACTCTTTATAATATATAATATAATACATTTTTAAAAGTGATTTAAATGTGCTTTTATAATGTCTGAAATAGCATATTTTAGAGGCAACTTTAATGTGTAGCCTTTACAGAGTCCATTTCTGAACCTATTGTGTAACAAAAGCTTCAATTTATTACACTGTGAGACAAATGGTAGGGGTCAGTGATCGGGAAGGGTTCAAACTACCGGGGAAAGTTATATCGGTAAAAAAGAAGTTATACGTGTCCCGGCGTTTCGCTGGGTCACACCTAGGAATCGAGATATAAATTCGTAATTTACAAAGAAAAAAACAAAAATATATATACATTTTTGAAAGTTGTTTTAAAGCACATACATACGAAACAGAAAAAGAGCACTTATCGCTCCGTTGTAACCAATTTAAAAGTTGTTTGTTTGTTTTTGCTGGGTACGTTAATAGCTTATTTGTATAACGAAAGAATTTCAAAGCATGTATAGATTAATACACTTTCCTGATGTATCGGTTTAATGCGTGGATGATCAGTCGCTGTGAATCATTTCCTTAACTCGTATGAATAAAAAATAGATATTGGAATTTTTATGCAAACTTCACAATTAGATGTTAAGTCATTCATAAGCCAAAAGTAATTACATACATTGAGGCAGGGTTGGTAGGCTCTATCGCTAAAATACTGTTATAGATTCAAATATCGATACATTCAAAATACCAGTATCGAAATTAATGAAATACCATTATCCATTATTTTTTAGTCTAAACTTTTTGTCATTCCACGTCGTAGTTGTGAATTTTACATACACTTATTTAGTTAATAAATTTATTTTACTTTACTTTGTTTTTTCATAAAAAATAATTTGCGGAATGCACCGAAATAACTGAATATCGCTTATCTTAAAATACCATTATCGAAATAATTGCAATACAGTTAACCTTAAAATACCGTTATCGAAATACAATTATCCTTAAAATACTGTAACCGAAATAATCTATGATAGCGTTACTTACCCTCACCGATAATCGCACCGTTTCTGCTACCAACAATGCTTTGAAGTAATTGCTAAGTTGTATTCATAGACCCACTATCTATTGGCTAGTTTATGAATTAAATTCTTTTTTTATGTATAATATATTTTTTATTTACAAATTTGATAACTTTCTCAATTCATTCATTTGAATTGAAATTTAAGTGCAAAACTAAACAATTTAATAATTGCTGCCATCCATGCCCTACCCATAAAGTGGCAACACTGCTTATGATATTCATATACATGTGTGCAGACCTTTAAAAATATAATTCCTTAATTCGTATTTTAAATCTCAATTTTGCAATAAGTTGATCTCAGTGAATTTTTTTTACCCCGATGTAGTACTTTTCAAGCTGTTAAAAAAAAAATCCGCGGAAAGACCTCTGTAGGGAGTTTATTTCTGTGAGAAGTTTGGAAATGGACTTAGCTACATATATCTAAGTCATTTATAGTCAGATTGGAACAATATATGTATATCATTGAGAGATAGTAAAAATATCTTATGGACGACATTTTTTTTTGTTTGTTTACCCATTACCGGCGAATGAGATTTATTTTTAAGATTTTTTAAAATAAACCGTTTTTATAAAAACCACCGTATACTACCACATAATTTTTTACTTATTAATATATTCTCAAGATTAAAAACTTTTAAGATGTAGCTCAAATTTTATCACTTCAAACACCGAAGATATTAGAAGGCAAGCCTAATTTTTTTGCAGATGGTACAAAAGATACAACTTTGACTCTAACCAACAATTATACTGAATTAACTCATCGGAAATCGAATATATTTTGGGAGTAAACACATTTTAAACCTATTGTCGGTATTGAGATTTTTCATTTGTCAAAAGTTAGCCATACTTTGAAAGAAAAAAAATCTCACGATTTTGACCTCTAATATCTTCGGTGTTTGAAGTGATCAAAACTTGATCTATATATCAAATAAAAGCTTTTCGTCTTGATAACATTCTAAGAAGCACAATTTTTGTTCTTATATAGGTTTTTTATGGAATAAAAATATTAAAAAACAAAAAAAATTAAAATTCCTACGCCGAATCATAATGGGTCAACAAAAAAATGCTATCCTAAAGATATTTTTATTACCTTTCCAATGGTGTACATATTGTTCCAACCCTATCATAAATGAAGAAAATGTAGTTAAGTTAATTTTTAAACTTTAAACCGAAGTAACTCCCCATACAGGCTTTTCGGTGAAAAAAATTTCTTCGGGCCCCCAAAAGAGAGTTATATCAGTAGTAAAAATTTAGAATCAATCGGTGAGGTGCCTCTAAAGCCAACATACGTCCAAATTATTCAATCGAATCAAAATTGAATCAACACAAATAGGAACAAATCTTATCTCACTTTATTCAATGTCCAATCATTGATTTAAAGGCATTATGAATTATTCAGTAATTTATAAAATGAATCCAATTTTATGCATATAAATTCAAAAAAAGAATTAACTCTTTCAAGGTCTGGTCGATATTCTTACACTAGTTTTTTTGCGTGTAACTTTACAAAAAAAAAACAGAAAAAGGGTATTTTGGAACACCCTGTTCACTGTGAAATAGTAAAAATTTTGACTTTTTTTGGCTACATAGGTTCTATTTTGAAATGAGCTAATTGGTTTTAAAATCGATTACAAAGAAAAAAATATTTTTTGACCGCCTTCTCTAAAAATGTACCACCGTGCGGCGGTGTAAAATGGGTTAAGAAAAATTACAAATCCCATGTGAAAATCGAAATATATATGAACGTACATGAACATACATGGACATATATGGATCATATATGTTTATGCATAGTTCAATACATGACCATACATTATCTCATATATTTCCATATATCTTCGGATCCGAAATTTGAGGGTATATGACCGTACATGTTCATATATGACCATGTATGCTCACATTTGATTCGTGTATGCTCATATATGATCATATATGGCCATATACCTCCATATACCCTCAAATTTCGGATCTGAAGATATATGGAAATATATGAGATCATGTATGGTCATACATTGAACTATGCATAAACATATATGATCATGTATGACTATGCATGATCATATACTAGTCAATGTATGATCATGTATGTTCATATATATTTCGATTTTCACATGGGATCTTTTTTTAATTTTTTTTTGTTTTATTATAAAATCCGGGGTCTATATACGAATAATATCTTCAAAAGGATGGTAATGGTTGCACTTGGCTATGAAAATTTTAATTGTGAAAATGTTAAACTTACAATTTGAGTTCATTAAAATATTGATTAGAATTTATTTGTTTCTCTTTTTTTACAGAAAAAATTGGATCTTTCAATATTGCCAAATATAATTGAACTTTATAAAAAATATGATGAAATATGGCAGGTCAATAATATAAATTTTGGTATTGCAGCCAAAAAAGATGAAGCGCTCAAAAAAATTGTGGATGATTTAAAACAAAATTATAATCTTAATATTGTCTTAGAAAATTTACATTATTACATCAAATACTTAAATCGTTTCTATTCCAAAGATAAAGAACAACAATTAAAATGTGAATTAGAAAACACAGAATTCATACCTTCATTTCAATATTACCACGAGTTGTCATTTCTCAAAGAAAGCCAGGGACCATTTAAATGCACCACTTGTAATGAAATTATTCAAAGGTACGAAGTCTATCACATACATGTTGCTGCTCATCACAACACTAAGCCATTCAATTGTCCACTATGTAAAATGGGATTTAAAACATTCGATACGTACGTAAAACATGCAAAACGACATTTGAGCATAACAAGTTTTCCGTGTAATATATGCGGAAAAGTTTATCCAGTTAAAACGGAATTAGAGAGGCATTTAATTGGTCATACTGGTGAGAAACCGTTTTTATGTCAGATATGTGGTAGCAGTTTCAGAGTAAGCCGTGACTATGACAATCATATACGTCGCCATGAAAAGCGATTTCGTTATGAATGTCACATTTGCAAACATGGGTTTAATCAATTAGTTTCATTAAATGATCACGTCAAAGCTCATCTTAAAATACGTGATTTTTTTTGCGATATTTGCGGTAAAGGTTTTACAACTGAAAAGTATTTAAGAAACCACAAACTTATACACGATGAAATAAAACGTTTTAAATGTCAAGATTGTGACAAGGAATATGCTCAATTAGCTGGGTTAAGACAACATAGCAGAACACATCGACCACATTTAAGAGCAGCTGAAAAGAAAATACAAAGAAATGAATTTATGTTAGATATATAGATGGGATACAATAATATAGATACGATTTACACCTGAAAGAATTAAATTAATATTGCCAACTAAAATTCAATAAAAACCAACGTTAGATTTTATTAAAAACCGTGCTTTTTTTTAATAACAATGTCGGATAAAATTTGACTATCAAGAAACATCCCCACTCAGAATATTTTTACAATACGTTGATGTTTTTGTACCCTGCATTCCATTGTGCAGGATGGTTGTAACGACAGAAGTCGCACCGCTCGTTTCTGTCTACACACCTTGCGAATTTTTCAGGCTACAACTACTAATAACGAACTCAGCTGCCAAAAAGGGTATAAAAAGGCAGCACATCAAAGAAATCTGGATCTGTTGCTGGCAGCCGGAAACGGGTTCACAAGGTATTACTAATTATCCTTTCTATTTCTAGGTCTGGGAGACTCATCCTGACAAGGACGTGTGTCGTGCGTGGGCCACATCCTTTGACATCCTTCGAGGTCCTGCGAATATCCTTCGAGGTCCTGCGAAGGTCCTTTGAGGTCCTGCACACATCCTTCGAGGGCGGCGAAAAGACATCATATATAACAACAGGCACAATTAACGGAGATGTGTATAGGGAAGAGCGTCTAAAAATAAGATTAATACCTTTTCTAAAAAAACACGGTAGATCTACTCTATTCTGGCCTGATTTGGCTCAGCTCACTATGCTTCTATTACCTTCAATCTGCTCAGAGCTAATAATATTAAATTTGTTGAAAAAGACACGAACCCACCAAATGTTCCACAATGTCGACCCATTGAAAGGTATTGGACTCTAATAAAAGCGAAGTTAAAGAAGACCAAACAGACTGCTAATTATATAAAAGATTTTGAAAAAAAGTGGAAAGTTGTATCCAAAGCAATAACAAACAGCACTGTCAAAAACTTAATGAAAGGCATTAGGAAAAAAGATAAGAACGGAGTGGACCACAAAATGAAATGGATATTTTTTTGTTCTTATATACTTTTAATACTCTTATTTATCAGACAAAATAATAAAAGTAAAAATAACTATTTATTTAATTGTTGTTTTTTTCTTACAAAATTTCCAGATTTGAAACATTACACTCCTTAATCCTGACTTGGAACCCAATAACTTCTTCTTGTTCCCGAATATCAAAGGTAAACTGCGTGGTCAACGATTTACGAGCGCCGAAGAAGCAGTTGAAGCGTTCAAAAACCATGTTTTGGAAGTGTCTCAAGAGGAATGGAAAAACTGCTATGACAAATGGTTTGAACGAATGCAAAAGTATATTGATCATCAAGGGGAATATTTTGAAGAACAATAAAGCCATTTTTATTTGAAAATGTTTGTTATTATTTGCTATTCCCGAAATATAAATAGTACCCCTCGTATATTATTTTAAAGGAAATTTTGTAGTCTAATTTTCGGTTTAATAAAAGTTTTATTAATCTAAAAAACAACATAATATTGTGAAATATATTCAAAATGATAACACTAAGAAAAAGATGAATAAAAAATATTTGATACAAATTTTTGAAATTATTTTCAACAACTTAAAAAATTCGGTCTATTCTCTTTAAAATGAGGTATTAATCATCAAAATCGGCATAACGGTTATGAAATAGCGAGCATTTAAACTTTAAAGACATTATTTGATTTAGATTTTTTTAATTTTTGAAAGAAAGTACTCCGAAAATATATTTTAACGAATATGTATGTTTTTGTTTACTAAATTTGCCTAGTATTATATATCGCTGGAAAACTTATTGAAAACTGCATTAGCTGATGTAGAAAGACATGGCATGTTGTATAACAACCAAAAAAGTTATTTGGGAAAAACTCCATTGTTCATACTTTTTTGTATGGGGACATGTCTGAAATTTATGACATATGAAATTATTTTTAAAAAACAGGAACGTACTCTCCAAAAGAAAAAGTTTGATACCTCCCTGCAAACATTACAATACGAAAATGTTTCGCAATTGTATCGCCTGGAAGAAAAACTTTATTGCGGCAATAATCATATTCTTATTGCGGAAGATCCCCCTTTCGGGAGTAAATGCTAGTATAGATAAATTTCTTGGCAACTTTTTTAATATTTGTGTTTTCAAAGAAAAGGATAGGGGCGCTAGTGTGATGCTTGATGGTGAAGTGTGTATTGGTGAGTTTGCCGACCAATACAAATTAGAAAATTTCTAGTAAGTGTATTTTAATGTGTGTGATGGGTCATCACTGAATACGCTTCTTTTTTAAGTGTGGTGGTGAGTTTTTCGACCAATACAAATAAAAATAATATGGCGCTTGTTAAGAAAGTTCTAGTAAATAAAATAATATGGTAATAGCATGTGTTCTCTTGTTTCTTTCAGTCAGCAAAGGAACGCAAAATAAAACGGAGGTATACTGGACATTAATATTACGCAGTTGAAATTGTATTAAAAAAATAAAATAATGAGGTTTGTTTTATGATATAAACTATATTTATTTACGGGAATACTATTAAATATGTTATTGTTTTTCTTTTATTTCAGCCCTTTAACATTTTCATCTAAATTCTACCTGCAGGTAGACGAAAAAAAAGGCAAGAAAATAAAAGTGATATTTAGTGCAAATAGTGTTTTTGGATTGTGTAATTTATTCGAAAATAAAATTAACAATATTTACATTCATTTATTTTTATTCAATTAATAACAAAAAGTGATTGTAATTTTAGCAGCATGTTTTGCAGATTTCAGCTGACCCACTTTCATTTCTATTAAACGAACATTCTTCTAAATTTTTGAATGTTAACAGAATTTTTTACCTGTTTATAACCAACTAAAATTTAGCAGAAAACATGTGCTGATTTCAATTGAGTAATTTTCATTTCCATTAAACAACATTTCTTATAAATTATTGTATTTGAACTAACTTTTTCATCTAAAATTTGGGTCACCTATTAGCAGACCATGATTCTCAACATCATTGAAATTTCTGCTGGCGCTAATTCAGGTACTATTTCCTGTTATTTTAGCAGCATTTTTAACTATTTGTACGGGCTTTTTTCTATGAGTGTAGTAACTGTAGTAACTACGAAATTTCATTTCCCATTAAAGCCCAAATTAGTTTGGAAGTATCGTAAAAAAAGTAACGTATCATTCACATAATGAATAAAAAGAGTATAAAAAATAAAAATATTGTATTTTTTATCTTTTTCTTGTGCATAGAATTAAATGTCAAGTAATAAAATAGAAAATTTCTATTTTCAACAGAACTTTTTTACGATTTTACTTGACAACAGTTTCAATGCATAGAAAAAAGATAAAAATATAATTCTATATTATTTTAACCAGAGACCCAAAATAACTGTTATATTTCTAAAAAAGTCACCACCCAAATTTATTTAATTATAATATTTCAATAATGCACTATATTTTATAAATCATATTGCACAAAAAAATCACAAAGTTTGGCAAAAAAAATCACAAAATAACTTTTATTATTTTTGAAAAAATAAAAATCGTGTTTGGATTGTTTTTGTTTGAATTAAAAATATAAATCAAACAGAGCAAATAAACAGAAAATTAAAAATACTCAAACAGGAAATAATTGTAAAACAATCAGTTTTTTGAATAAAAGTTATAACTGTTACGTCCCTGATTTTAACACATTGAATTGATTACAGATACGTTTTTTTACTTTACGATTAGACTAATGAAGCCTTAAACTTTTCATTTTCAAAAAGTTTACGTACACCTAAAAGTTAAGGTCGACTATTTATGCTATTTTCCTACACTCAACAAAAAAAGTCTGTAATGGCTACTGAAAGTTTTGCTGTTATTACGGGAAATATAACTGCTTTGAAGCGAGCGGTAGTTTTTTGCAACACATGTATGCTGATCTGTAGTACAATAAAATTAGTAGAAAAAATTAGTAGCCGCTACTAAATTTTAGTAAAATTTATGTAAACTGCAATTCAAAATCGATTTGCTAAAATCAGTTAAAAAACTTACTAAATATCATAATTTTAGTACAATGAAATTAGTATAAATAATTAGTTGCAGCTACTAAATTTCAGTAAATTGTTATAAACTGTAATTTAAAATCAATATGCTGAAATTAGCAAAAAAGTGTACTAAAAAATAAAAAAACTGTAAAATCTTAAAAAAAAACGAGTAAAAAGGTTAAAATCGGGCATGCCGACTATACAATACCCTACACCAGTCTGGTTAAAAGCCAACTAATGTTTAGATCCGAAATTCGAATGGGTTAAAATGAGACTTGTGTCAAAATTTTCTATAATGTGAGTCAGCGAACCAAATTTCATTAAAATATCCTGAATCTTTCGCATTGTTAATCATATAAGTGCATATAATTAAAACACAAAGATCAATGGATCGATATGCCATTATAGAATATATAAAAATATATTCAAGCACTATATATAATAAATCTATCAAAACTTTATCAAATTAAAAGCATTTATTCTGTGTTAAAACGCAAGCAAAATAATTTGAATAAACTAAAAAGCTAATGATCTTATGATAAATATAATTGTATAACATTAATAGATTACAATGTCCATATATGGAAAAAATGCACACCATTATTATAATATTATTAATATTAAAATCATAATGATGAATTTTCCATAAAGGATATTCAGGTTCATCGGGCTTAACCTCTAAGCAGTTTCACGTACTATTTAACTCTCTATTCAGAGTTCTTTTCAACTTTCCCTCACGGTACTTGTTTACTATCGGTCTCATGGTTATATTTAGTTTTAGATGGAGTTTACCACCCACTTAGTGCTGCACTATCAAGCAACACGCCTCTTTGGAAATGTCATCTAGTAATCATTAACGTTATACGGGCCTGGCACCCTCTGTGGGTAAATGGCCTCATTTAAGAAGGACTTAAATCGTTAATTTATCATACTAGAAATTTGACATTCCATACACTGCATCTCACATTTGCCATAAAGACAAAGTGACTTAGTGCTGAACTGATTTCTTTTCGCTCGCCGCTACTAAGAAAATCCTTGTTAGTTTCTTTTCCTCCCCTCATTAATATGCTTAAATTCAGGGGGTAATCCCATATGAGTTGAGGTTGTATAAATGAAAAATATTGTTAAATATTTTGTGAATAAATAGAACACAACCATCATGAAATATAAATATTTTCTTAAAATTTCTGTTTAAATAAAAAAAAATTCTTTTAATAAAGAGGCAATTCTAGTTCATAAAATTTTTATGCTAGACCTTCCTCAATAAAAAAAGAATTTATATAAATATTTATATATTTCAAATTAGAGGTTTTTCTATCTTTAGCTATTAATATTATGAATATTCAAAAGAATATCCAGTAATATAATATGTGCTTAGAGAAAAAAAATTAGAAATCAATCTGTTTTTTTTTTCAAGCAACTTGTTTGGCATAGTCTTACAACCCTCAACCATATGTAGTCCAAGCAGCACTTCAAAATTAATTAAAGTACCTTACAGCATGGACTGCGATATGCGTTCAAAATGTCGATGTTCATGTGTCCTGCAGTTCACACGATGACGCACAGTTTGCTGCGTTCTTCATCGACCCATGAGCCGAGTGATCCACCGCTTAGAGTGATAATTTTTTTATTTGATTTAAAAGGCATTGTCAGAAATATTTTTATTGAAAGAAATCAAAAATACACCAAAATAAATTGGCATATATCAATTCCTTCAATAATCTCTCTTCTAAACATACAAAGTTTGTTGCGAATGTCTTAGTTCTTTTAAAAAAAAGAACAAATTTTTAACTTATATAGAAAAATATAAGTACAACTATAATTGAATGTTTTTATTTTGCTTTATAAATTATTCTTTTTTAAATTTATAAATTTTTGTTTTTTTATAAAGAGGTAATTCTACATAAATTTTAGTTGTCATATGACAATCAGTAGACCTTCCTCAGTATTAAAAAAATTTTTAATATTATTGGAAGAATATTTATAATATTATATATAAAATAATAAAGAGGTAATTCTACATAAATTTTAGTGTCAATAAAATGACATCAAGTAGACCTTCCTCAGTATTAAATATTTTTTATTTTTGTGTCATCAGTAAGGCGTTAAGTAAACCGACGTTCTTTTCCCTCAGTATGAAATTGTAAAAATTTCTGAAAATATTTCATAAATATTTTCTTTTTGATGGGATTTTTTTTCTTCAATATAAAATATTTTATAATTTTTATATAAAGAGGCAATTCTACATAAATTTTAGTGTCATATGACATCAAGTAGA